>OX381716.1:12306447-12906447 GCA_947462335.1 Harmothoe impar
AGGTTTGGTTGGCCAATTGTTGCTACTGAAGAAAATGCATTTTATGTGGACAATGAAACTCTTTGAAATTAGCTTGTACTGGCAATTTCTTAGCCCATGTGACATTGATATTCGGTACTTTAATATAATCATTAATCTTGTTGTTTTTAGAATAGCAAAGTCATCGCTGCTAGGGGCGGTCACCTCGACGTGGAACACCATAGGAGAATTACGCAAGGTAAGCAGTAATGTGTAATTTGATGAGAGGGAAGCATCATTGGTAGTTAGCCTAGGGTTAAATGTTTGTGTCATTTTGTTGATGATCTTATACTATGTAGAGACACTGCAGAGGGGCAAGAAGTATGACAACATTATTTTTCAGTCATTTTTTAAGACCCCCATCCCCAATGTCATCATTACCTGTTTGGTGCCATGGTATAGCATAGGAACAGCAGGTCATCATTCCCCATACACTCCCGCACCCCTTAATGATGACATCATACTCGAATATCCCCAAAAGTATTTCCTGTTTATACGTAACTATACTTATTCTCCCTATTCAGTTTACGGATTTCACATCATTACATGACGAAAAGAAACTTGCTCAGACCTACAAGAAAATAACTGAAACCATCAAGGATAACATGGATTGGGTGGACACAAACCTTGAACCTATTGAGAATTGGTTGACTTCATTCAACAACCAGGAGTCATCCTCACCAATGGGAATACTGCGTCGACGTAAACGTTCAGCAGCTGTGGATGTACTCAGGGAGGAGGGGGATACCTATGGTGTACATCAAATTGCATCAACAGCTTAAGGGAATTTTGTGTCAAATAATAGTCTTAGCATGCTGTCAAAAACTTTGTAGAGAAATTGGCTTAGAATTCGTCAGTATGTGAGAGCATCAAAGAGCCTATTTCTTTAAAAAAAAAATCATATGGCTTAATGGTGGAATTGTCTGTAGCCTACATGTTTATATATTAGATGACTCAACTTTGTGATATTCAACAATGAAAAAGTTTATCTGGTCATAGTTCAATGACAAGGGAAGGCGGCTTTTGTCAACCCACCCCTGTTATCCAAAGTGGCATAGTAACTTTTTTTTTCCAATCCCCCCTAAAAAGGTTTCTTGATCTTTCTGCCCTCCTCCCGATATCCGCTACCTTCCCCTATTCTCAAAATGACCAGTACTATACCATGAATAAAGCTTTAAAGCTCTCAGGGTAATTGTGATCTTGTGTTTGGGAATGAGGTACTGAATATAGATGCGTGATTCTTACTTAGTCCTCAATGATTTATGTAGATGCAATATGATGGGATATGGCCCGTTAAGTGACATGTGACATGAGCATTTCTTAAAATCGACATGTGACATGGGGCTTAATTACATGAATAAAAAGTTCTCATTTAGTGCGGGCCTAAAGTATGCTACCCAACTCTTTCTTCAAATTTGGTCTTTGTGAGTCCCTGCGGCCCCAAGAGCCCCCTTATGACAATAACATTGCCCCTGCATTTTCCCATTAGTGACAGGACGTTTTCCTTAGTGACATGTGACATGGCCATATCTTAAAGTTGACATGCGACATGGGGACCCCCCTCCATCTACTCCCCCCTCCATTGTCCCACCTTAAAACAAGAGCCACTAACGGGACCTTCATATTACATTGGGACTCTCCCTAGGGGAGTCCTACACATACAGTGTTCAATGACTCTAAACTCTACTATATCAATATCTTCATCTCTCCTACTCCCTGGCCCAATATATCACTCCAATTCGATCTTGAGTCCTCCCAGTTCCTATAAATTCCATTATAGTTTTTTGGATAGCTCATAAAGTGACTATACATCCCAGGGAGGTGTCTTTGATTATTTTCACCGGGATGTGTGGTCATTGGACTTAAAAGTAAAGACCAGTGTATTATAAGTGACCTTCCATTTGTAGTGTCAGCATTCATTAGCAGAATTCTTACGTGCATTCTACCAATGTGTGCACTATGTAGTATTAAATCCGAAATAAACAATACCAGACCAGGTCAAAAATGACGTCACATGAGACCAAGATACCGCCAGACACACTCAGCCCATCTGTACTGATTGGTCTAGACACCACTATAACGACTCCTTGATTGGTTGCTCGGTAATCAACACCACTGTTGGGCTGCCTGAACGGCCAATTAAGGGCCACTCAAGGGCAAATCATAGTACAGTGCAGGTGCAGACGACTTTACATTTTCTATCAGCTAAATCTATATTTGCTCTTATGACTTTCTTGGTAACTCATTTCATAAATAGAAAGAGAAAATGGTTTGGAAATACTTGATATAGACAATACAAGGAATAAATATTACCCCATTCCTGTTTAAATTCTATAAAGAGCATATCCATATTGGTGCAAGGCCTGATTGCATGGGTCCTTACACCACATCCCAATAAGACTGTAAAGGGCTAGGTAGATACTCTGATAATTCTAATTTTGAAAATCATATCAGGCCAAAAAAAAAGAGGTGTGTTTCAGGTTACATAGTCTGAAAATCTAGGTAGGGTAGGTCGGATTTTTAAATAATTTTTATTTTATTTTTTACTTTGGCCTAAAAAAAACACTGGCGTCGACTCGTGGACCATCAAATTGACTCTGAAATAGCCCCAAAAAATACTTAAATTTTTTTTTTTCAAAATTGGATGAAGATTTCTAGGGTCGGCCCTGGTTTGCTAGGTAGGGTCGGGTAACCTGAAACACACCTCTTTTTTTTTGGCCTCATATACTGTAGTTCAAAGGGAAAAGGGAAGAGGTAAGCGATTATTACTTTGCCAATAGCAGAAACAAGGTTCACTCGTTTCCAACCATTAAAACTGCATTGTGGGCCTGCCCAAAGCTAAACTTTGAGTTCTAAATTGAAAACTCTGGCAAAATTCAGATGTTGTTACGCTACAGACCAGTGCTCAAAAGTATCGCGGACAACAGCTAATTTTGTTGGATAAGTTTCGAAGGAAGGATGTGTCCACCAAAAAAGAATTTCAGATATTGTTCTACTAGTTGTTATTGTGTGTAATGCTATATCAAAGCATGCATAGGCCTACTCTCCAAACAGAACTTGGGAATTGAACCTTTGCGACTGGGGAGAATCTGGGGAAGTCTCCATAGCACAAGAAAGACACGAGATATTCCCAAGAAGTGTGAACGTGTCCTATTCACAAAATGAACTCGGGAATTGAACCTTCACAACTTGAGCAAATGACAGAAGTTAAAACTTGTTTAAAAAACTTAAAAAAACAGGAAATTCCCAGGAATTCCACAAAACGTTCATGAAACGTTAAAGAATCTCTTGGGGATCTAGACTCAAGAACGGCACGAGTTCCGCTCGAGATTTTGTTAGTAGGGTAGTAATCCATTTGCTTCACTGAGCCCTTACAACAAGGTACAATGCAGTCTCCACACAACCTGTGGCGCCATCTGTGGTGTAACCAGGGAGGCTCCCACCACTTGGCGCCCTCTTGTGGCAAGTAGCTGAACTTGGACATAAACACAGAGGATGGGTGTAGCAACCATTGTCATAATCCTCCCCTTAATTGTGGACGCTTCTGGATAAACTGGATCGACCCTAGTACGCAGGTTAGTGATTACAAATGTTGGAGGTTCTGTGGATGTTGTACTAGCAGGGACACCACAAAGGAGGCCTGACAGAGCCAATATATGCAGCCAACATGAGAGCCTGTGCTCCAGACGATGTACCATCTAGTATGTGGGTGTGACTGTGAGGGTGTGTGTACTATGACAGTGCCTTAAAGGGTCACCTGGGGATGAGGATCTATTTGGGTTAATGAGTAGTCTGACACCCTGGAAACTGTACCACATGTGTGGGTGAACAAGGGGGTGTCGCAGCCATAATGGGCACCTGAATCACCCCCCAACATCGGGAATACTAGGGGTGACTCACTGGGTGTACACTGGACTGGTGCCCTTCTTGGAACAGCATCCCCGGTGTCTGCCCCCCCCCCCCCCGGCATCAGGGCATGTGTGTGGAGTCACGTTTTGTCCACAGGCCACAAAGTGTCCACAGGTCAAGGAAAGATACAAGTTGGTGCTGTTGAAATGAATTGTGTTTTCACTTAGAGTATAATTTCTTATTAAACTCCATGGATGTATTCACCATACAGGCAACTTTAGGACCCACCTAGACAAGAAATATCAGTCACATTGTATTATGGTATAATTGTAGGCTACATCTGGTTCTATTATGTACTATGTATCACCAGGCTGGGAGATTCAGTCATCTAATGATATCTCTGTTAATGAACTTATTAGAACTTATAATAAACCTTGTAAATTTCTTGTCTGAAGAAATAAATTAAGTTTCTACAAAGAGTTCACAGCCAAAACTGTCTGTCGGACAAATGACTTGTTTTAAGAATTTTTTTTTTCTTAAAACAAGTGGTTTGTCCGCCAGTTGAGTTTAATAATCTTACTTTCTTGAAATGAGATAATCATTTTTGGCTGTTTTTTGATAATGAGTGTGGACACTTTGTAGCATGTGGACAAAACGTGACTCCACACATGTGACTGCCGACTGTCAGCCTCACGTGGGGACCCCAGCATACAGCAGCCCCTCTACCATTCTGCAGCACAGGGAGGCATCAAAAGGCCTCTCTGTGTTGTTCAACTAACTAACAGAGGCGCCACTCTCCACGGATATTCTTGGTTTGAATTAAATCCAACTGCATGGATTATCACACATTATCTACTGTATAAATTATGGCTGTAACCATACAGAGAGGTGATTGACGTCGCTGTTTGGCGCCATTTACTACCACAGAATGGCTGTGGTGTACAGACAGTAGGGAGGTTGTAGGAGAGGACAGTGAAAGAGACAGCAACACAGCAGGGGGTGGAGTAGTGGTATATAGCAGGCCCGTAACTAGCCCTTTCGCTGGGTGGCTCGTTTTTCGATAAGGTGGAACTAGCTAAATATAAACGCGGAACTCAGTGGTTTTTCATTAAAAAAGATGCAAATAGTGACTCGATTTGTATACAAAACTATGATTACAATGAGCTATATAACATAGTTGATAATGCTCTCATAGTTTACCCTCTTGAGATACCATTACCTCACACCATTTAAACAACATATTTAGATGGCTGTTTAGGAGCAGCACACGTTCTAATCATACCAACAAATTCAGACATCAAAGGTCTGCAGTGGTCATTTATAACCGACAGAAGAACCTGGAGGTGTTAAATCCAACCGCAGGACATTCAGGGGGTTCCCCCCCCCCCCTGAGAGACGTACATTGTTTTAATGACCCCCACAGTTTTACCAATTAAGATTCTCTTTGGCGGGTTCGCCAAATCCTTGGGTATCAACTATAGTGAGCATCACCCCTCATTATATATAGCTATCACAGGGACAAGTACCTACTGCTGTGTATAACAGGTAAGCTACTGTATGCTTATTGATTGCTTGATTGAATACTATATATATATATATGTATATATAAATATATATTGCAAAGATATTATGTGCATATCATGGAGAACACAACAGCCAGCCTTTCAGTTTTATTGAAGACAATCCGACACAAACTGATGATACCCCCGGATGCGTCCTGTTATATACCCCTCCCGCGTTCAGTCCGAGTGGATCTGTCCGGACCTATTGGTTTGCTTATGAGTCCCTACTAACTCTGTATTTTGTCCTAGCAGTTGTAGCTTCTATTTATAGGTCTAACATCCATTTTATCAGTTCAGGTATAATGTGGGGGTTAGATGTGTGGATGGGATTACTCACTATTACTGTCTGGTAGTGTCAATAAGCTATGCGTACTGTATTACATTTCCTTATGCAGTTAATTCATGTGCCAAAGTCTGTACCAATGCTATTTTGAGAGTCTGTAGTGATGAGGTCCTGCCACCGGAGTTACAGTTAATACTTGCGATGAACTAATACTTGTGTCTCTGCCATCCTCAGATATGTCAGTGTGTTAACCATTGTTAACCATCTTGTAGTTGTTGTGCTTCTCTTTCTTCTTCTGAAGTGATGTTTCCCTCCTTCTGTTGCCTATGTGCACTGGTTATTAATATATGTTACTTTTGAATGCCAATTTGGCTGTTTGTTAATAGATAGATAGATATCTGTGGTAAATTTTCCCGGTATAACTAACTGAAAACACTTCAGTATCTTTAGTTTTTTATATTATCTTAACTTTTAGTATACCAAGAGTGCCATAGGTAGCTGTGGCCACCACAGACCCCTTGTTTGATAACAATAACTGCCTAAAACTGAACAAATAACTTACTATATCTAAAGTCAAAAGTATGCCAAAATAGTCAGTACCTAGTCTGTGTGCACATGGTACTCCTGCTCTACAGGCTGAGTGCATGAATGCTCCTGAATGGCTACATAGTCCTGACTCCCCCTGAGCAGCTCACGCTGCTCCTTAAGTACCTCCTCCCTACCAGGTGAGCTGCTGACGCCGCATCAGCCACACCCAGCTGGGTCTAAGGCCAAGGTCTAATCTTTTTATGTTTCTTTGACAATTTGGACTTATGCCTATCAAGGCCCTGACCTATGGTGTCACATGGATTCAGTGGGGCTTTAGCCACTAATCTAATTATACCATGATCATGATGCTTTAACCCTTTCCGTTCTACTTACTCAGTATGTTGCTTCAATAAAGCTGCCTATAAGCTCTGTTATATGTTGACAAGCAAACACCCAACATTAGACCTTCAAAATTGGGATGTATCTCAATATACCTTCATTTGATGCTTCCTTTCTTTCTGGACCTTTGGCAAATTTGAGGACCGAACGGAAGCTTCGTAGAATATTTGCTGCAAAGGCCCAAAATCTAAGTTATCAAAAAAATGTGGCCCCTCCAAACAGAACTCAAGAATCACACAAGTTGGAAATGTTCACATTTCCCCAGAAACGCACAAGTTGTGTGCACAAGATGGGCACGGGAGATTCTCAAGAATAGTAAATGTTCCTAATGACACATGCAATGGTGATATATATTTCCTGAGTTTTACTCGTGCAAATAACAAGAAGTAGAATGAAGTCCTGTTTTTACAAGTTTAACCACAAGAAATGACACCGAATTTGACATGAAAATTTCCCAAAACGTTCAAAAAATGTTCCTAAATCCAGTGTTGCCAAAAACCTCTTACGCACACTACGCATCCAATGTGGCTTTTGTAGCGACATCATACACAGTCCATCTGTCTTCTTAACAGGTCCCATTAAACTACCATGGGGTATCGATGTCATAAA
Source organism: Harmothoe impar (assembly GCA_947462335.1). Classification (NCBI taxonomy): domain Eukaryota; kingdom Metazoa; phylum Annelida; class Polychaeta; order Phyllodocida; family Polynoidae; genus Harmothoe; species Harmothoe impar. The sequence goes on from OX381716.1 coordinate 12,313,696, forward strand.
GGTCAATTAAAACCCAATTTTGTTCAAATAAACAAAATAAATATATTGAAAATTGATTGATAATGGACGAATTAATCGATAATGGTTACATAGCCATAATTTTGCTTCTCTTCACTCATGGAAAGCCGAGACCATGGCCGGCCTCTGTGGCCATGTTACCTGAACACAACTCTTTTTAGTCCTTCGTAGTAATAAATAGTACTTTTGCTTCTCCCAGACAGGAAGCCAAAACCTGAGCGGAACAGCATTAAGATGGCCGCTTGCAGAGAAAGTAGTGGAGCAAGTAGCGGATCTACCATTGACATGACAGCCTGTTGCATGGCTAGTAGTGCGATGACAGCTAGCGGCCTTGGTACTGGCGGAAGTACCAGAGATGCAGATAAGATGGTGTCGTGCGGCATGGGTACCAGTGTGGCTACCAGCTTTGGTACCGGTGTGGGTAGCGGAGATCCAGTCAAGATGGCGGCGTTTGATGTGGGGAAGGGAGATCCAGTCAAGATGGCGGCGTTTGACGTGGGGAACAGAGATCCAGTCAAGATGGCAGCGTTTGATGTGGGGAACGGAGATCTGGTCAAGATGGCTGCATGCGGCGTGGGTAGCGGAGATCCGGTCAAGATGGCGGTGTGTAGTGTCGGTAGCAGTGAGGTATTGGAGCTGGTAGTTGATGCACTGATAACGTGTAAAGTGTGTCTGGGGGAGTTCAGCAGGACAGAACTCCACCAGATGGAGGAATGCAACTGTCTCTTCTGTGTAGAGGTAAGGAAGTCTCATTTTTCTGGGAAAAGAAAACACTTGGCGTATGTTGTATTTGATTAAACACCACTAAAAGCCACTTATAACCTTTTCAGGACAATTACATGGCATAATGTGAATTTCAAGCCCCTTGAAGTGTTCCTTTAAGGCATATTAAATTTGTTTAAATGCAAACATTCATGTAATGTATGTAGTAGTTAAACTACAGCTATAGACGAGTTTACTCAGCCGTGACTAAGCCAATATAATGTGTTGCGAGCTATAACATGGCTTAACTGCAATACCAGTGCTGAGTGTTTTCTAACCTTTTGTACGTCATACACAGTCGGGCTATTTCTTTTGTTCTGCTGGCCAAGTTTGGTTTTTGCTAGAATCTAAAACATACTTTATTTGTGGCAGTGCCTGGGCCGCTACCTGACGGTCATGATTACAGAGGGCACGGTACGAGTCGTCTCCTGTCCAGACGCGCAGTGCCACCACCAGGGGAAGATACAGCCGCAAGAGGTGGGCTCAGATTTCAATTCAATTCAATTATTTATATTTCAACTGCAACTGACAGGAGCATGCTCCTGTATTTTGTCGGTTAAAGCAAGTCGGAGATATGATTGTATATATATCAGTACATGTACTAGCATACAGTTTGCATCAATTTATAGATGCAGACATTTATATAAATATTAGCAAGTATACATTTTCCTGTTAATTAGTGTGTGATTAGTCATGTCTATTTTTATTCATATTAATATATGTTTAGTTTGAATAAAGTAAGATCTAGGACCCACATTTGGATATTTATGAGGGGACTCCGCAGTCCTGAGCTAGGATAAGTATCATACGATTTAGAACACTCAGTTAGACATATTTTAATTCACCTTTGTCTTGGACACTTCAAGGGAGGAGGAATTTTTTTTGTATTCATCTATTATTACAAGGCTGCATCACATTGGAGAATTTCTACCTTTTGCTGTCTCGTCTTCAAAAGAAAACTTTCAAACTTTAGGCCACTCCAATAAATTGTACAACACATCGCTAAGCCATGAAAAATACAATGAGGGCGCCTTTTTTCTTAACTGTTCTTTTTGGCTGCTGCCCAAATATTTGGGTAGGATACTGCAGGCTCTTGGAGAATTAAATTAACAATTTTAGCTAAATTGGCATTTTTATATGCCAAAGTTGTACAAATGCATGTTTCCTCCAGGCCATCACATTTGCGGCACTGTAAGCTTAAATTTGATACCACAGATCCATGTCCATATTTGTCCATTTTTGTCATGTTTTTTTTTCTAAATTAAAGGAGCAATATCACCACTCGCGGTGCTACCCCATAGTAGACTAGAACAGTACTAGATTTTTTAATGGGGCACTCATTGTGCCGCTTTAAAATTCAAAAAGTATAATCCAAAGAAATAATCCAAAAGACAATCTTGGTGATGTGCCCAATAAGGAGAAGCAAAAATTTTTTTTGGAGTGGCCATGTACTCATGCCTAATTTTAAACATATTTTCATGAAAGGCAATCCATGTGACTCTTTTCGCAGCTATTTGGTCAAAATATGGCCATTTGGTGCAATTATCAATCATCTTAAAGCACGTAATAATGATACCGTTTTTACCTTTGCAGATTGAGAAGTTGATAGATAATTCCCTTTATGAAACCTATGTACGACTAAAGACAGAGCAAGGTATGTATTCTCTACCGTCAGTTGGGGAATTTCCCTTTTATCTCTTAATTACTTATTGTTTTATCAGTGTTCAGTAAGATCTTTATGTTGCTTAGAAATACCAATTTTGGGGGATGATTCTTAAATCTTTAGTTAAATTTTGAAACAAGGGTTGATGTTTTGTACTGTATTGATAGAAGGCCAACTGGCACCATAGTTCCCACTATTATCTATGGAATACAAGATAAAACACCTGTACGTTGTACTAGACGCTAATCCAATTTAGGGGCCTACTACTTTAAACTAATAAATATGAGAAAACCTCTATGTAACTCAAACTCAAACACATCTGGCATTGTCCCAACCCTTCAATTTTAACTGTAGTAATGCACTGACTTCTTCTTTTTTTCTGAAAAGCTGGCACAATCCCTTGTCCCCCAGTCCCTCGGGCAACATTTTCAAACCTCTACCACCCAATCCAAATCTTCCAACCCTCTTAGGCATGAACTGAAAATACCATATTACACTTATTACTGTTTTTGTATAATTTATCGATTTGAAAAAGAAATACAATTCTGATAACTGTCTGTTATATTTTCTCCCAGAGGTGGATCTGGACCCTGAGAGGACGTGGTGTCCTGAGGTGGGATGTGAGACGATATGTCAGGTAGCGGATGCCAACCAGGACAGCCAAATACAGCCTATACCGGTCCTCTGTCCTACTGTAAGTATATACTGCCAAATGCTGCCCAAACGCTGCCCAAACGCTGCCCAAACGCTGCCCAAACACTGACCAAACGTTGCCCAAATGCTGCCCAAATGCTAGCCAAATGCTGCCCAAATACTGCTCAAATGCTGCCCGAATGCTTCCCAAATGCTGCCCAAATGCTGCCCAAATGCAGTCCTAATGCTGCCAAAACGCTGCCCAAATGCTGCCCAAATGCTACCCAAATGTTGCCCAAACGCTGCCCAAACGCTGCCCAAATGCTGCCCAAATGCTGTCCAAATGCTGCCCAAATGCTGCCCAAATGCAGTCCCAAATGCAGTCCCAATGGTGCCCAAATGCTACCCAGATTCTGCCAAGATTCTGCCCAAATTCTGCCCAAATGCTGCCCAAATGCTGCCCAAACACTGCCAAAATGCTGCCCAAATACTGCCCAAATGCTGCCCAAATACTGCCCAAACACTGCCCAAATGCTGCCTAAACGCTGCCCAAATGCTGCCCAAATGCTTCCCAAATGCTGCCCAAATGCTGCCCAAATGCAGTCCTAATGCTGCCAAAACGCTGCCCAAATGCTGCCCAAATGCTACCCAAATGTTGCCCAAACGCTGCCCAAACGCTGCCCAAATGCTGCCCAAATGCTGTCCAAATGCTGCCCAAATGCTGCCCAAATGCAGTCCCAATGGTGCCCAAATGCTACCCAGATTCTGCCAAGATTCTGCCCAAATTCTGCCCAAATGCTGCCCAAATGCTACCCAAACACTGCCAAAATGCTGCCCAAATGCTGCCCAAATACTGCCCAAATGCTGCCCAAATACTGCCCAAACACTGCCCAAATGCTGCCTAAACGCTGCCCAAATGCTGCCCAAATGCTGCCCAAATGCTGCCCAAATGTTGCCCAAATGCTGCCCGAATGTTGCCCAAATGCTGCCCCAATGTTGCCCAAATGCTGCCCAAATGCTGCCCAAATGCTGCTCAAATGCTGCCCAAATGTTGCCCAAATGCTGCCCAAATGTTGCCCAAATGCTGCCCAAATGCTGCCCAAATGCTGCCAAATTGCTGCCCAAATGCTGCCTAAATGCTGCCCAAACGCTTCCCGAATGCTGCCCAACTACTGCCTAAACGCTGCCCAAATGCTGCCCAAATGCTGACCAAATGCTGCCCAAATGCTGCCCAAATGTTGCCCAAACGCTGCCCAAATGCAGTCCTAATGCTGCCCAAATGCTGCCCAAATGTTGCCCAAATGCTTCCCAAATGCTGCCCAAATGTTACCCAAATGCTGCCCAAATGTTGCCCAATTGCTGCCAAAATGCTGCCAAAATGCTGCGCAAATGCTGTGCAAATGCTGCCCAAATGCTGCCCAAATGCTGCCCAAACGCTGCCCAAATGCTGCCCAAAAGCTGACCAAAGGCTGCCCAAATGCTGCTCAAATGCTGCCCAAATGCTGCCCAAATGCTGCACAAATGCTGCACAAATGCTGCCCAAATGCTGCCCAAATGCTGCCCAAATGCTGCCCAAATGCTGCCCAAATGCTGCCCAAATGCTGACCAAATGCTGCCCAAATGCTGACCAAATGCTGCCCAAATGCTGCCCAAATGCAGTCCTAATGCTGCCCAAATGCAGTCCTAATGCTGCCCAAATGCTGCCCAAATGTTGCCCAAATGCTGCCCAAATGCTGCCCAAATGTTACCCAAATGCTGCCCAAATGTTGCCCAAATGTTACCCAAATGCTGCCCAAATGTTGCCCAATTGCTGCCAAAATGCTGCTCAAATGCTGTGCAAATGCTGCCCAAATGCTGCCCAAATGCTGCCCAAACGCTGCCCAAATGCTGCCAAAATGCTGCCCAAATGCTGCCCAAATGCTGCCCAAATGCTGCTCAAATGCTGCCCAAATGTTACCCAAAAGCTGCCCAAATGCTGCCCAAATGCTGCTCAAATGCTGCCCAAATGCTGCCCAAATGTTGCCGAAATGTTGCCGAAATGCTGCCCAAATGCTGCCCAAATGCTGCTGTGAGAATATGGGTTAATTTTAAACAGGATAACCAGTATACCACCAGGGAGCGGACATGCCACATGTACATGTAAGCCTTCCAGAGACCGGTTCTGCCTTCCAGAGACCGGCCCTGCCTTCCGGAGACCGGCCCTGCCTTCCGGAGACCGGCCCTGCCTTCCAGAGACCGGCCCTGCCTTCCAGAGACCGGTCCTGCCTTCCAGAGACCGGCCCTGCCTTCCAGAGACCGGTCCTGCCTTCCAGGGACCGGCCCTGCCTTCCAGGGACCGGCCCACCCCTCCAGAACAAGCTGACCACCATCAGATAATGAAATTGATGAATGGATGCATTGACTCCTCATCCCACCCCTACAATAAACATATTGTCTATCTACATTAAAAATGATTCATCATGATTAAATGATATGCATCATGGTACAGTAAGATAAGTCATGATATATATCATGTTTAGACCATGATATATCATGATAACTATCAAATGCTGCCCAAATGTTGCCCAAATGCTGCCCAAATGCTGCCCAAATGCTGCCCAAATGCTGCCCAAATGCTGCCCAAATGCTGCCCAATCACTGCCCAAATGCTGCCCAAATGCTGCCCAAATGCTGCCCAAATGCTGCCCAATCACTGCCCAAATGCTGCCCAAATGCTGCCCAAATGCTGCCCAAATGTCCTACTGTAAGTTCTTTTTTTGTGTTTTAAATGTATATTTATGACATAATCTTCAAAATATAACAAGCCTCAACGCGGTAGAGGATGAAACTTAGTACAGCATGTAAGGATGTAATTATACTGCTGCATATAGATATGTGGTAGGGAATGTGTCAAACCCAAATATATAATGTACATATATATTTCTACCCTTCAAGTGGCCTCATGTGTTGTGTTTCTTAATTTCAGTGCAACTACACATTTTGCTCTGCGTGTAAAGCTGCATGGCACGAGGACCAGACGTGTGACGAGTACGTCGTGAGCCGCCATTCTGACGATGTGGGGTAAGGAGACAGTGGAAGCCCAATTCTTACTGCCATGTATACATAAATATATATATATATATATATATATATATATATATATATATATTTATATATATAACACAAAACTCCATGGTAATGCGTCTGGACTGTGTATGCCTTGAGCATATGACTGTGTTGTACAGCCCTATAAGATCTACGTGCAAGATCTAGAGGCATTACCGTATGGTTTTGGCTTTATTATACCTAGCCAAAGAGCTTGATCTAAATTATCTTGATCTAATCCTTTACCAGTAGTAGGCCTACAGGGTAAAGTCATAGTAGATCTATGGGGTACACCCAGTCTAGATTAATTATCATCTCTCGGTTTCCATTCTGTTCGGGAGAGGTATGGACGAGTAGGCCTAGTCTACAAATTTTGGATTGCCGGTGATATAGCAGTAATAACAATTTTACAGTGTGTAACTTTTAGTTTGGCTTTCTACTACTAGACGGCCAAATTCAAATAACACACCACAGTTGGTGGGTGGAGCCTCCCATTGAAAGTTGAACAATTGTCCCTTCAGATGTTCAGAGTCAATTTACTGAGAATTGCGGTATTTTGTAATCGGGAAAAGGAAGCACATGAAGAAACCACAATACAAATAACATTACATCCCACAAGGTTAATCGGTCTATTGATACATCCAGTAAGCATTCATTATTGATGTAAATTACTTTTATTGATTGAAAAAAAAAATTGACTTTTAGGATTCCATTTGGGAATGAAGAGGATGCACAGTTTAAGCGCTGTCCGTTCTGCCAGGTGCCGTTGGAGCGTGACAAGGGATGCGCTCAGGTGATGTGTAAGCGGTGCTCACACGTCTTCTGCTGGCACTGCCGCTCATCTCTAGACGTAAGTCTTTAATGCTTTAAAACTTGTTCTTAAAAGAAAACACCACTCTATATTTATGATGGCTTTAATCGATAGTCTTTGTATTATATAACAGTATCCTGTCAACAAGTTTAGGCATGGGCTATTAGAAACGAGCACAGCAGGCTTATATGCTGCAGCCCATGACATCACCATTGGGCAAATACCTCCCAGTTGTGCATGTATAGCACTAAGTTCTACATCTACATGCCCCTTGTAGTTGTGTTTTGCTTGTAAATTTCATTTGACAAGTAGCACCAAACCCCACTAGGCTGCTAGAGATAAGGCTGCTTTTCTTCCTTCTAATCGCACATACTCTGCTAAATTTGTCAGAATATTGTGGTTCAATACTATTGTTGAACCCGTCATAAGAATAAAGTGGTGTTTTCTTTTAAGGTGGCTGTGTATGATGGGTCAAAGGTATTTGCAACCCACCCTAAAACATTCTTAAGATTATTAATCAATGGCATATATTTCAACATATGGTCCCATGCATAATTCAGTGGTTTTGAACACTTGAAAATAAAAGGAGGTTCCTATATAGACAGGTCATTTTCTGCAAAGTACTCACCTAGGTGGTTGACAAACTTTTGAGAAGTGATTCTTATGCAGTTTTTTCCAGAGAATCCAAATCTGCGAGGGGCCATCGCTAATTTTGCATATTAAGGCACCTAATTAGCATATTCAAAAATGCATCCTTTCATAATTTGTCAGTATACCCTAATTAGCATTATTTATGCAAAAATGAAGATATATGCATAATCTCACTACCAAATTACCAGGTGCTAGAAACACATGATTCCCTGCAGAAAAGAATCTGAATTTTGGCATACACATCCCTGATCATGAGACAATAGACATGCATTATAAATCAAGGGCCATTCCAGATATAGTCTGTAGCTATTATGGCAGCCATCTTCCAAGATGGCCGCCACTGGATATTTCTAAATCATGTATCTCCCCTTCTAATCAACTTAGAATCATTATTTCAAATGCTAAATATATATTTCTGGGGCCAAGGATTACAATGATGTTACTTTTGAACACATTAATGGCAGCCATCTTGAATTTTAATGAGGTTATCTTTTGAAAACGTAGAAATAAGCTGATTTTCTGAGTTAAACCCTCTCTATCAATAAAAATCTCATTATTCTGCCAATAAATACAAATGATGATCCAAAATTGTACCTATACTGTTTACAAGGGAATAGTCATCTACGAAGAAAAACAGTGCAGTGCACGTGTCATCTACGACACTTAAGGAAAAATACAGGGTCCTACACAGAAGTCACAGTGGAAAATTGAAACTCATGAAAGTTCTTCATTTAGCTAAATTTGTATTCCAATAAATGGTACTAAATCAATCATTTTTTTGCCATCCAGAGATTATACTTATATGTACAGCATTTATTAGCAGCGAGGACACCCATTGGAAGGGAATTATCCATGAACAATAACGTGAAAAAAATCATCTTTTCCCATTTGTTTCTTTTGTTCAACTTCAAATGGCATTATACGCACTGAGCGTGTCCCATTTACATGCTATAGTACTGTTTTAATCTGCTATGTGGTTAGGGAATCATAGTCCATCAAAGTATCAAGGCAGTGTGCAAACCTTACAGGGGTAGACACTAACTTTTTCAGCCATGGGCCACCTGGGCCCGTAGCTTCAGAAATGCACAGGCCCAGACCTAAAACTGTGGGCCCAGAACATATATTTTGCATTTCTTAAAGAGAAAACCATATACATAGTATATCTCCGATCAAGGTAGATTGTGAAGGTACCAGACTGACTGGCTTGATCGTGATTTTCCCTTTCCAACAAAATATAACATGACTTTATTGATAAAGACATATTCTCCTCAAATTTCCCCTCGCACTCCTGTGGGCCACTGTTCAGAAAACTGAGGGCTCCTGGGCCAGCGTTAGTGTCTACCTCTGCCTTAAAGTCTGGATGATTAGGGTTCTGACCTCTAATTTCCATTTGCAGCATGACTACCTCCTTCAGCATTACGAGAGAGGCCCATGCCAAGGCAAGCTGGGACATCCACGGGCATCCATTATGTGGTACCGCGCACTGGTGAGTATTTTAACACTGTAAGCATTGTACCATAATGCATCATGCCCTTGGTCGTCATGATGCATGAATGTAGCACTGGCGATTACTCGCCTGTGCTGCATTCAAGCATCATGCCGGGGTTGAAACACTCCTGAACTGTCGGCATGATGCAGCCCCAGCGAGTTCCTTGCCGGGGCTGCAAAACAAGAAATCCCCGAAATGTTCACAAAACGTTCAAAAATCTCAAGAATGGCACTAGTTCTGCTTGAGATTTTGCTTGCAAGGACAGCCATATCAGAGAGAGAACACCCGCCTCGTCGGTTACATAATATGTGGTTCTACCTGTTGTATATAAATCTAAACATAAATCTAAAGGGCCTTGAAGGTATGGGATTATAATTAACCAAGAATGACACAAGTTACAAACGTTTGTATTTCCCTGGAAAAGCACAAGCTGTAGGCACAAGATGGACATGTGAGCTTCTTGAGAATAGTGAACGTTCCTAGCGACATGTTCAATGTTGATGTGTATTTCCCAAGCCTTACTTGTGCAAATAACCAGAAAGTCCACAAGTAGAATGAAGATGTGTATTTCTTGATTTTCACTAAGAGAAATGACAGGGAATGTGACACCAGAAAATATCTAGAAAACTTTCCCGAGACGTTCTGAATTCTTGACGAATGACATGAGAATGGCATGAGTTCCGCTTGAGATTTTGTTTGCAGGGCACATACAGCATTTATCACAACATTAGAAAGCAATGATAACCCTGCAAACAGAATCTCAAGCGGAACTGGTTCCATTCTTGTGTCAAAACTTTCTTGTGTCATATTCCATGTCATTTCTTGTAGTTGAACTCGGGAAATACAGGTCCTTATTCTACTTGTGGAATTTCTGGTTATTTGCATGAGTAAAAGTCGGGAAATACATGTACATGTCACTAGAAACGTTCACTATTATCAAGAATCTCCCATGTTTTCTTGGGTATACAGCTTGTGCGTTTCCGGGAAAATACGAATGTTTCTAAAATGTGTCATTCTTGAGTTCTGTTTGGAGGGAACACAATGATTAAAAGTGATTATGTCTTTCCTCCATTTCAGGTTGTGACGATCGGAGTGCTGATGTCGCCGTGTCTGCTTGTAGCCGTACCCTTTATGCTGCTCATAGCACCCTGTCTCCTGTGCCACCATTACACTGTCTGTAAATGCTGTCAGGACTTATGAAGTTTTCAATTTATAAAGTATTTATTTCATTGAATGATTTTATAAATAGAGTACATTTTTAACAATGAGATATGTATATATATATGTAAGGACCCGTTCTGGATTGGGCCCTAGGCACCCCCCCCCCCCATGATGGATATGTACAAAGTTTTGAATTTATTAAATATTTATTTCATTAAATGATTTTCTAAATAGAGTACATTTTCAACAATGAGATACGTATATATATGTAGGGACCCGTTCTGGATCGGGCCCTAGGCACCCCCCATGATGGATATGTACAAAGTTACCAGCTCTGATTAGTAGGAGCCGGATTGGTGTAGTGGTAGCACGTTGGAATCTGGACGAAGGAAGCGTGGGTTCGAATCCCACATCTGATGAAACACTTTTCACCTGGTACCTTAACATATATACGTGAATGATCTTAATAGCATGAGTGGTTATGATTGTATGTGACATCTCATTTGGAGCGATTAGCAAACTGTAATGCTACTGTAATGTTGTCATGTACACTGATCATCTAAATGCTCTGGGCCTTAGTCTGTATTGTCACAGGTTGGCCCTACACTGAAAAACTATAAGTTGAAAGGGTTAGTCAATAAAGACTATCCTAGGTTTAGTGGTATGTGTGTTAGTCACAATGGCAAAGTTATATTCAAAAATGAATGACCACTTGTTGGTGCCACCTGTAGAATAAATGATGACCACTCAGTGGCACGCCCTGGACATTAAAAGACTAAGGTGGGTCGGTCAGTACTGACCGACCTGACAATGATAACTTACCTAGTAAGTATAGGTTGGTTGTATTGGAAGCCAGAAAATGACTTACCAGGTTAGGTACTAGTGACTGAGAGATTGGTTGTATAGGGAGCCAAGGACAGTACTGACCAACTGGTGTTCAAAAATGACTGAGGCAAAACACAATAGGACTATTGCCTTACTTAAAAAGCCTGATACTCATAGAAAATAAGCTAGGTTGGTTGTATAGGGAGTCAAACAATGAATTACTAGGTTGATCACTATAGTGACTGAGTTAGTCAGTTCTGACTGAGGTCAAAATACCAGCGTAATATTCTTAAACATTCTTGGCTGCATAATGCCTTGGTCCAATGCTTCGGGAGTGTATCAACCCTGCAGGGTTGCTAGGGCATCATGAAGCCAATAGGACATAATGAGATAGGAGAAATTTCCTCTATGTGTACTGTCAATTTGGTTCAAGCGAAGCCATGTCCCTTCCCATTGTGATGCTAACATCGCATAGCCATACACTATATTGTTATTAACCCACATACTTATATGCAAAGCTATTCTGGAATGGTAATTACTGGACATCGATTCTCTCTCTTTGTAGCTCTATAGTGATCGATGCCCAGTTTTATACTTCAGACCAGTGGCTCATTTTGGCTGTTTTTTGCCTCACAGATTGCTTCTAGGGCAAAATCCTGACTAGGTGCCAATATATTCTCTATGCCAATGTGTAATATGAGGGTAGAAAACACTGGAACCTCAGTTAGAAAAAATCCTACTGAACAGTTTTTGAGAAAATTAGGGTTTTGTTGCATATTTTTGGTGTTTTTAGTACATTTCCTACATAAACCGTGAACGCCAGCATTTCTCACTTTTCAGGTGTTTAGAATCAGAATTTGACTTTTTTTTATTCGCAGTAGGATTTCTGAGTATCGAGCCATTCTAGAAAAGCTATTCTTTGGAAAAAATACTTAGTATTTCTTGATGATTTTCGTTGCACAAATTTAGGGTTGTAATATAAAAACTGCATTGTCATCCAATCAAAGTGTTTATGCACTGTTGATGGTCACCCCCTCCCACCCACTTCACTCTGCATTGAAGGAGAACAGGCAGGGGAGGTTCATGTGTCTGTATATAGCTGTTGACCTGGGTGCTGGGTGCATTTTTAATTTATGGGGTGCCAACTGTTCATGAAAGAAAAATCAAATAGAATTTTTTTTTTTTTTTGTATCAGATTAATGCAACTACAATTCGTAATTTAGCACTTAAAGCATTGTATTTGCATTAATATGAATAGAAGCCACCTTATGGGGTGCCAACTATTCATGAAAGAAAAATCTATAAGAATTTGTTTTTTATTAGCATTAAATTGATGCAACTACAATTCGAGATTGCATTTTAAGCATCTTAAATCAATGGTAGTCATCTTAAATATATGGGGTGCCAACTGTTCATGAATTTAAAAAAAAGAATAGAATTAGTTTTTTTATTAGTATCAGATTAATGCAACTACAATTTGTGATTGCACTTAAAGCATTGTGGCATGCAATGACTGGTAGCCACCTTGAATGTATGGGGTGCCAACTGTTCATGAAAGAAAGAAAAGAAAGTATTTTTTTAAAGAATCAAATTAATGCAACTGCAATTCAAGATTGCATTTAAGCATTATGGCATTTAATGACTGGTGGCCATCTTGAACCTATGGGGTGCCAACTCTTCATGAAAAGAACAACTAAATTGGATTTTTTTAACAGTATAAAATTTATGCAACTACATTTCAAGATTGCATTTAAAGCATTGTGGCATTCAATGAATGGTGGCCATCCTAAACCTATGGGGTGCCAACTGTGTTTGAAAAAGGTATCAAATAGAAATTTTCTTATATGAATTATACAAATTAATGCAACTATAATTCTTCATTGCACTGAAAGCATTGCGGCATATAGTAAATGGTAGCCATCTTGAATGGGTTGAATGAAGGAAAAATCAAATAGGATTTGTTTTTTTGATAGTATCAAATTAATGCAAAGTTCTGGCTTAAACTCCTGACTTATGTTGTTTTAGGATAGAGGAAGGACAAATCGGAAAGTTCTTAATATGTTTCAACAAGTTTAGTACATTGAAAGGTACATATCTTGGCTCCTTGGAACACTTTTTGATACATTTCTAACCCTAGCGGTTCAGTTTTTATAGCCTCGTATAGTTTATTGTCCTTTTTTCAGGTGACTCCGTGACGAAAAATCCATGATCATGAATATTATGTTTTAAATACATCACAGCAACTAATAATTTTGTTTACAAGCTGGGCCAACATATATCTTGAAGCATACTAAGAATGGATATCCTCTGAGTAATAGTTTTTGAGATACAGCCCGATGAATTTTGAACATTTATCAGAAATATGAACATTTCAACTACATACTCTCAACTTTACCCTAGTTTCCTCAAAATGGTCCCATTATTGGTTAAATTCACTCTACAGTGTCCTGATCATGTGTCCTTTAAGAAATATGAAGCATCATGATATCTGGTTAGACCAAATTTGCACAGTATAGGCCTAAAGTACCCCTATTAACCTATTTTCCGTCACGGAGTCACCCGGGTGACTCCGTGACGGAAAAAATTTCTTGTATAAATGAGCATAAAAATGGTGAATTTTTGCATTAGAACATTAGAGGGAGTGGGTAGGACACAGGAAAACCAGAGATAACTTAAATATATTGGGTATTAACAATTCTATGAAGGTTTAAATTTTCATCAAGGTGGCTGGTGACTCCGTGACCAATATTCCGGGTGACTCCGTGACGGAAAATATGTATCCCAATAGACATATGCTCCTGGAGGCAAGATTATTGGATATTTTTCAAAATTTCTTTTTTCCAGCAGAGGACACAAGAGTTACCTCACAATCTGGGATACAATAGAGACTGTGTAGATCTTCTTTATTTACTATATAGAGGTATCAACCTGAAATGACATTTGAATATTTTGCTGACAAAACACACTTAAATGACTGTGGAGAAAAAAATTCAGAACATATCTAGTGAAATCCTCGTGAATCAATTGACTATACCATACACCTAATAGAAAATGATATTAGGAATAAGCTGTTACTGCCTCAGTACACATGGGAGACATGTAAAACATGACATTTTTAGCGTTTTTGACATTTTTAGGGGTTTTTGGGCCTTTGGAGGGCCAGAAAATGGAAAATATCGGGCCAATACACAAAAAATAGAGATTTCCCGAATTATTAGGATGTTTTTTCACATATACCAAAAATTTGAATAAGTTGGTGCAAAACTGGTTATTCTGTAGGGGTATAAGCCTGAAAAGGGCCAGAAATAGCCAAAACAACATAACTGGGGAGTTTATGCCAACTACAAGTCAAGATTGCATTTCAAGCATCGGGACATTCAATGAGTGATAGCCATCTTGAATCTATGGGATGCCAACTGTTCATGAAAGAAAAATGGAATAGATTTTTTTTTATTAGTATCAAATTACTGCAACTGCAATTTGAAGATTACATTGAAAGCATGGTGGCATTCAATGAATGGTTGCAATCTTGAATCTTTAAATGAACATACACACAGACATATTCATAGGCATGAACATGGTGTTCTCCTTCATATAGATATTCATGGATTTCTACTTCTACTAAATATAGATTTCTGTTGGAAGGATTCTGTTACATGGATGTCGATGTCCAGTTTTAGGTATATATCCATATAGTGCATTGGAGTGCTATAATGTTGGACTGCTGTATATTTGTGGCTATCATGCAGACTACATCAAAATGATTCTGTCACTACACGGTGTAATTTCCTTGACTGCTACTAGAAATGCAACTTCACTATTTATTGGGCATATATTTGTTGGGGATATTTTGGTAAATAATGACAACTTCTTTACCTTTAGTTAAACAGGGGGTCAACCATAAGCAGCTCTGATTCCTAATTTCATGATGTGACTTGTAAAGGGCTTGTTGATGTTTATGTTGGTTTCCATGGTTACCAATATTATAAACACTTACATACATGTTTGTTTGTTCTTTTATTTTATGATTATCCTGAGAAGATACATATCTGTTATAAAATGTCTTGGACATTTCACAGCATTTATAGTGTAATACTATTATGATTACATGATTAATGGATATGGGAGAAACCATAGCTACACTGATGATATGAGTTTCAGAATCCTATAATGACATGTGCATGTAACAGAGATGCCACTTTTCCTACTTTTGCAGGAATTCCCACTTTTGGGCTGGAATTTCTGTATTGGATTATGTTAATTTCCTACATAAAATTAACCAAAGTTGTAATATTTCCTACTTTTTGTCGATGACAGAGTGGCATCTCTGATGTAACATTACAGCTGACTTGTATCATGTTATCAACATGGGTATATGTGTATATTTCTGTTGCCGCTACGCTCAGACCAAGTCGTACATCCCCAAGCCTCCATCCTGTGGTACCGAGCATTTAACCGTGAGTGTTAAACCTTTAGGCTGTGTCTCACGAGATCGGGCCAATGTTTTCGTCTTTGACCAGATACCATCTTTGACCGGGTGCCATCTCTCACCAGTTTGGCATGAAATAGTTAAAATAGGTCAGAAGGAGATGAAAATATTGGGAAAAAGTTGTTAGGTAATGTAAAGGATGAAATATGGTAATACATGAGTTTTCTGAACAAGTTTTTTAAACAATTTTTAACTTGTGTCATTCACCCAAGTTGCACCCGAGTTCATTTTGTGAATAGGACACGTTCACAATTTTTGGGATTCCCCATTTTCCCCAGTTGCAAACGTTCAATTGCCAAATTCTGTTTAGAGGATAGTAACTGTCTATCGAAGCTTTACCCTGTACTGTAAAATCTCGTGTATATGCCACGGCTAGTATGTGAATCCGATCCGCAGTGTGGCCTATAGGATCGGCCAATGGTCAGAGTGCGGCTTATACGCAAGTTTTTGCCATTATGATATAGTATTAAAATCGTCACATGCAGATCGCTAGTGCGGCTTACAGGATCGGCCTGAACTCAGGGTGTGGCTTATATACGCGAGTTAGGCTTGTACACAAGGTTTTATGGTACTCATTTATGACTACAACATGTTCCCTGCTATATTGTGATGCTAATGTCATATTGACATACATTATAATTGTTCTAAACCTACATACATATGCAAAGCTAGTTATGAATATTATTCCTATAGAACATGGGGTTATATGTACACATCTGGATATCAGTCATTTCAGTGACAGGTAGATATGATGTAACTCACTATTTATTGGCCATATAACTGTTGTGAATATATTTCTTTTATTAAATGATGCCCACTTCCTTACCTTTGATTACATTTTGCAGGCACCCATAACCCATATGTGATCCAATATTTTATAATGATATTTGTAAAAGGAATGGTGATGATTTCTACCAATTTCATAAACAGTTATCAACTCTTAAGGTATGTGAGTTTCATAGGCCTATGATGCCATGTGCCATGTAATTTAAGCTTTCATATCATTTTGATGTATAGACTACATATTTGCGACACATATGCCATATTATCTACCAGTTATCATGTGCAATAAACTCTATAGCAAATGTGTTTGGCTTTGTTGTCCCATTGAGATGAGATACACTGCACTGGACAAAAAGGAGGATTTAACTTGATATATAGACAAATGCCAACGCCCATTGATACCGTCTCTGTTGTATTTCACGAGTGGGGGCTGTGGCAGTATCCCACGAAGCCGCAGGCTGAGTGGGATGCGCCCAAGCCCCCAAGAGTGAAATACATCAGAGCGGTATCAATGTAGTTGGCATTTGTGTTTATTTTTTTATTAGAAGCCATTTAATGAATGAAAACCAAACTTTTCTTAGCCTATTGAATACGGCCATGTTGTATTCAATGGGGGCATTGAATAAGGCCCTTCAGTGCTAAAGCATAGGACATCTTGTATTTCCAAAAAATAAAGACCAACAACTTAATTCAACAACTGATCCAGGCATGCCTCCTCAAATCTATTTAAAAAACAAAATGATAATAAGATTAAATGTCATATTTTCTTGACATGCCATCCTTAGAGAAAAAAATTGCCTCAGCAGAGTGACATGATTATGCTCTGCTACATTTTTGTCAATTGGATATAAGCCATGAAGCATCATCTGGGAGCTTAAAGTGGGTATATCCTATTTTTTGTCAAATTTTAAATCCTACATAAGTGTTTCAAATACTGTAAAAGTGTATTATTTATGGGTTGGAGTACATTAAAATGGTATCCATGGGAAGTAGTATCTCAGAAAATGGGCCTCGTGGGGACCAACCATGGCCTTTTCTAGTGTTTTTACCATGGGGCATTAAAATTGTGCACGATTTTATTCAAAAATGACTATATTTTAGGAACTAAAATCAAATTTGGGCAATATATGTGGGAATTAAGGGGAATTGAGTAGATGTGAAGTTAAGTATGATATTTGGTAACACACTGACTCATTATTAGGGGAACATTTTTTTGTCCCACACATCGGATATACTCATTTAAAAGTCTAAATTCTGACACAGGTGATTGTGTACAATTTCCTTTCCAGTACCATCAGATCTTTGCGAAGTACATGCATACTCAAACAGGTGACACAACAAGTTTCACTTATCATAGTCAGTAATGACACATTTATTATAATCAAACCTTTAAAATGAAGCTTAAGTGTTCACAAATATGCAAATTATTGATGCGCGGGTTGTATGTAACATTTTGGAATACGTGGAAATCTCCCACTGTCTCTTTCTCAAAATCAAAATCTCTTCAACTTTCAAGCTGTAGATACAATATGGTGTGCCCCATAGATCTCCCACTCCTCTCTCAGGACATCCACCGCTGCTGAATGCTTACGTTGACGCTGTATTCCCATCGGTGAGGATGAATCTTTGTTGTTGAATGAAGTCAACCAGTTTTCCATAGGTTCCAGGTTAACATCTACCCAGTCCATATTGTCTTTAATAGATTTCTTTATTTTCTTGTAGGTTGCAGTCAGTTCCTTTTCCTCATGCAATGATGTGAAATCCTCAAACTGAAAAAGAAAGATATAATTATTAAGAACATTTGCTCTAGCAGTCATCTCAGTTCATGCAGATTTATAATGTTCAACTTTAGAAGGTTAATCAATTATGATATGAAAAAGTGTTCATACATTTTTTACATTCTTTAACTATTGTTCGTTTGATAGCAAATGCCAGGACAAATGCCAGGACAAAGCAATGCCACTGAGTGTATGGACTTCTTTTGACTAGGAAGTCCCTGTATTTATCCATTGACTCTTGAAAGTTGACTTTATCTTGTCCTTTATCTTCATATTTGTCAAAACACAAGTTACCACTCACCTTCCCCAATTCCCGCATGGTGTTCCACGTAGAGGTCACAGCTGTGAGGATGGCTGACTTTGTTATTCTGAGAGAAAAGAAAAATATAAATGTTTAACCCTTGATGTAGGGCTAGCTGCTCTAATGGTAATTCTGTTCATGATACTGCATGAGAAAAAGAAACTGCCAGAGCTGTAGTGGTGCCTCATGACAACCCTCCAACCAAAACTCAAGAAGGGCACAAGTTAGAATCTTCCCAGCCAGCATTGGTCCCTAGGGCCCATATGTGTTTTACTCGGGCCGGGTGGGCTTGCCCATATCCAGGTTGTGGTCCTCTTTGTCCAGCGCTACCAGTGGGAGCCCAGATGGGCCAGCCCAGAAAATCTTAGTTTTCCGTAAATACATTATAAATATTTCAAAACATGCTGACATCTGATTTTCCTCCAGAAATCACCATTTGTTGTACATTTTTATAGTTTATCTGGGCTTGAGCTGGGCACTTTGAATCTGGGCTGGCCCAGCAGGATTCCCACTGGTAGCCCTGGACAAAAAGGGCCATGACCCAGATATGGGCAAATCAGCTTGCCCAGGTAAAAACACGTATGGGTCCCACTAAGCAATGTTGGCTGGGTTGTGTATTTCTTGGAAAAAGCTAAGCTGTAAACACAAGAGATTCTCGAGAATAGTAAATGTTCCTAGTGAACTTAATTTCACAAGTTTTACTCATGCAAATAACAAGAAATTCCACAAGTAGAATGCTGACTTGAATTTCCTAAGTTTTACTTGATCAAGAAAGGAAACGTTTCACTCATTCAGTAAACAAGAAATTCCAGGGAATATGACACAAGAAAATGTTCAGAAACCATTTAAGGTACAAGTATCTCTTAATGATTAATAGAAAACTGTGCCAAACAAGTTATTCATTGTCCTTTTATAGTGTCTAAGACCAGTTCGGATACCCATGTACACTATATACTATGTTCCAATGGTAGAGTAAAGATTATAATGCAAACTTCACCTTGTTTTGTTTCCATCCATGAAGTCGTCCCAGTGTTCAGTGATGTAGGTCCACACAGTGTCTCGTGCTTCCCGCTTCTTGGCGATAGTTGAGAACAAAGTTGTTGAGCTCTTCTCTAATGCGTAGTCTAGGTATCTATTTAACGGAAGTTGTGTGATACGAAGTTACTAAGTTAATCATGACTTTAATGATCGTTTTGTTATGAAAAGATATATATGGGGCCTAAAACTACCATGTAATATCGTTTCAATATTGAATAATTTTATTGCGCCCTCTGGCCAGGTACTGCTTGCTCGTTCCTAAAATTAGATGATGTATGTGTTTTAGTTGGGCCAGCTGGGCTTGCCCATATCTGGGTTATGTTCTTTTTCTTCCAGGGCTAACATTGGGAGCCCAGATATGTCAGCCCACGAACACTTTTTTTTTCATAAATACATTGTAAATATTTCAAAACGTGCTGACATGTGATTTCCATCCAGACATTACCATTTATTGTATATGTTTAGTAGTGTGCTAAATCTGGGCTAGGTCTGGGCACTTTGAATCTGGGCTAACCCATCTGGGTTTCCACTGGTAGCCCTGGGACAAAAAGGAAGAAAACCCAGGGTTGGCAAATCAGCTTGCCCGTCATTCTGCCAAGCAATATTGATTGGGAAGTTTTCACACATACTTGCGAATGATGTTAGGTGTAGACGCGCAGGCCAGTGCCGCTTGTACTGTATTATTCTCAAATGCGAAAAAAGCATCTCCGTAGTCAAACTGATAGCGGGCAAGTAAGAATTCCCACTCTTTTATACCTCCATGTGCCACAGCTGTACAGTACACCACAGCACGTAGGTCAGGGTGGATGCTGTATTTAAAAAAATGATTTAAAAGTCAATCAGTCGGATTCCATATCAAAGGGGAAATAACAGATGTAGAATAATTTTATATATTTTGTATTGCATAAGTGATACAATCGCAGGTACAATTAGAGGTTTAAAAATAGCCCTTTACTCACCCCCTAGAACAAGTGTTGAAAAAATTCATAAGGACGGTAAAATAAATTTTTTAGAAGAAAGAAGACAAAAACAAATTGCCATTCATGCCTACACCATGACCAAAAATGATGATAATCTGGTAGTACCTGCCAGAGAGACCAGGCTACATGATGGCCCTGTCCTTAAGACATATGATCGAAGACTCCAAGCTTTTAAGCGTAGTGTTACTTATAAGTGTTCTCATTTTTGGAATAATCTAGGGGTTGAGGAGAGGTGTATTCCCACTCTGGATGCCTATAAGAAGAAAAGAAAAAGCATACTTGCCTCTCTGAGAAAGTAGTATTTCTCTGCTATACTCTATACATTATTATGACTTTCCTACTTACATGTTTTTTCTCCTTCCAAATGGCCAGCATTACTCCTTTCATAATATACTTTATGTCTATAATTAGTTCTGTGATTGCCTGGTACACGCCACTTGTCTGTAAACTGTTGCTATTATGAGGCCCTCAGGAGCCAGGAGAATATAGGCACCGCCCAATTTTTATAAAGGAGCCTAACCTGTTCCCTCCTGAATAAATATTACTTTAAAAAAAATAATTCTGATGTGGGTTGAAGATTATATTGGTTAATAAGTTAGGATACAATAGCATAATTGTACAGATCACAACTACCATATTTGACGTAATAAGCGCCCTCCGCCTAATAAGGGGGCATTTTCAGACTAGAACAAATGCTCGCATTTCCCAATTTTAGAGACAATTAAACTCTTAAGTACTAAAAATAATTTCATAAGTGCTCAGGGCACTTATTATGTCAAATACAGCATTTGTTTTGTCAGAGGATATATCAATATTTGTCCCAACATGATTTAGTCAGTAGGCTCATTACAAATACTTGTATTGACAGATGTTGTGAAGACCTCATATGAATTTCAGATCTGGCCTATTTAGTCAGTGATATATGTTAACATATGTGCTACATGTTGGGTCTTTACATATATATTTGGTGGGATTTAAGCGCTTAGACTTCATACACAGAACTGATCCATAGCTGACTCACGGGTTGCTTGATGGATCATTGATGTACTGTTCAAACAGGGCCTGTGCCTGGTCCACACAGGGTTTGTAGTTCATCTTACATGCTGTGTCCAGGATTACTTGACGGGCATACCTAACAGTGAGAGAATTTCATTTACTGAAGATGACATAACATTAGTCACATTCTTTGAAAGCAAATTTGTCTACCATATTCTATATAAAGTTACCCGAATTACACTACCTTTCATACTCATTTGTTATATAATACTGTTAATGATGATCATAAAATAAATCCTATATCACAATATGTTGGCACAGGTTGCAAAAGGTGTTGTGTGCCTATCTGGACCAGCAAAGGTTTGAGCTTCAAAATGTACCAACCATCATAATGTTTACATATACACATATATCTCAATGTAAGAGAAAATGTTCACAGATAACTTACCTATAATTGAAGGCATTACTTGCATCAGTCCCTACTATCCAACTGATAGCATCATATGCAGGCGTTGCCAGGTCCACCAAGTATTTCTGCAAGGAAAATAAAATGGTTTCCAGATATATTAGTTGTGCCTAACCAAACCACTCAATCCATCATTTCATCTTTTCTCTGGCAACTGAGCTTCATTGGCTGTGTCAGTCTTTTTAAGTACTCCTTTAAAACCCCTTGACATTTATCTGTACAAGAAAATTGATCATTTTAAATTTTTTTACATGACTTTTCTAGAGACTTTGAACTGAGACTAATTCCCAAGGTGTATGCAGTAATTTCCATAACTATGAGTTAATTGAGGTAACACAAACCTCCAGCTGTTCGTAGACAGGCTTCCCAAAGAACATGTCCAGGTAGTATGGTACACGAGGTTTGACACCAGAATACCAAGGCAGCCATCCCCACTCATTCTTTAAGTACTGTGTGGCCCTCAGAGCATCCACCTCAGGGAACTTTCCAGCTCTGAAGGTGTGAAAAAATTTGCAATAAATCCACTAATGTAAGACTTTGAAGCTACAAGATCTAAATTATGTATGTTCTATGCGCTGTAAATGTATCTCTGTATCTGCAATTTACTGTAAAATACTATACAGGCAACCAATGCTTATGTGATGTGTACTGTGAATATATCCACAATTGCGACTCTATGTCAAAATCTAAAGTCGACATTCTTGTCATGACTCGTGATCTCTACAAGAAATTTGCACGTAGGTGGCATAAGAAAATGTGGACACCTTTTCTTGAAAGAGTTTGAGTTTTGCGTTGAGTTTTGAAATCGTTTATTGACATAAAATATACACAACAAGTTGCGCCTTTCAATATACAGGTACATGTGTAATATTCTCTGTAAATTTCTCTGTAAATTCTTGCTATTCATAAGTAAAACTCTGGAAATAGAGATTATCAGTTGCCTGGTGCTACATATCAAAAATATTATTGGCTTTCGTGTCGAAAATTATTAGTGAAGAAAAGAAATTACTTTGCAATATTGAAGGCATCAAATAGAAATCCTGCCCGATTCCGCACTGAGAATACCTGAAAGTAGGGTTTATAATTGATTGTAACTATATATTTGAAATCTTAATGCAATGTCAAACATGGCATGGATTGTTGAAGGCCAGGCAGCTTTTCACTCACCCTGTGGCCTCTTCAAATATGACCCAACATTAAACTTGTGAAATGGCCCTCTCAACAAACTAAAATGAGTGGACCTTTGTTTATTTATTCATTTGCCAACCCATCACCTTAAGCTTTTACTTGGTCTTGCTTTAAGTTTGAGGTTTTTATGCCGAAGTGGTGGCGTAGCCACCTGGTGGTGCCGCCAGGCACCACCAGAACGAGGTATATGATGTTTGCACTTTGCCAGAAGTCAGAACGGGCGCCGCCATCTTGGATTGTGCCGCCATCTTGGATTAAGGTGTCACAACACAAATTTATGCTATGTGATAACAATAATATAAATCAACCTTTGATAGTTGCTGAGGTTGATTATAATCATACCTACCCCCCCTAATATGGACCCAAGGAATTCAATGGTTCTATCTGTTTGTTGCTAATACAGTTGGTTGCCTAGCAACGGTTATTCTAATTGTTTATCTGCCTAGCAACACACATTACCATGGTCCTAAGGTTGATTATAATCATACCTACCCCCCCTAATATGGACCCAAGGAATTCAATGATTCTATCGGTTTGTTGCTAATACAGCTGGTTGCCTAGCAACGGCTATTCTAATTGTTTATCTGCCTAGCAACACACATTTCCATGGTCCTGAAGTTGATCATAATCATACCTACCCCCCCTAATATGGACCCAAGGAATTGAATGGTTCTATCGGTTTATTGCTAATCCAGCTGGTTGCCTAGCAACGGCTATTCTAATTGTTTATCTGCCTAGCAACACACATTTCCATGGTCCTGAAGTTGATTATAATCATACCTACCCCCCCTAATATGGACCCAAGGAATTCAATGGTTCTATCGGTTTGTTGCTAATACAGCTGGTTGCCTAGCAACGGCTATTCTAATTGTTTATCTGCCTAGCAACACACATTTCCATGGTCCTAAGGTTGATTATAATCATACCTACCCCCCTAATATGGACCCAAGGAATTCAATGGTTCTATTCATTTGTTGCTAATCCAGCTGGTTGCCTAGCAACGGCTATTCTAATTGTTTATCTGCCTAGCAACACACATTTCCTTACCCCCTAACATGGACCCAAGGAATTCATAGGAAATGCCATATTTGAAGTAAAATCATCCTTCCCCCTGATAACCCCTTCCCGGCCCTGGTTATTTGGTGTCTTGAATGGGTTCCCTTCAAACATACCAACCATGTAGACATTATGTTTCTTCGAGTGCAAGAATTGCGGTTGTTGCCGCGTATAAAAATGCAGGCATTTTTATACGCGGCAACAACCGCAATTCTTGTTAATTAAAGAGTGAAGCCTATTTATCAGGTGGAGTACTGTACCAGGGATACAGCCTGGCCCGTATGTCCAGTCAGCCTGGTAATGCAGGCTGCCCAGGCTGGTTTAGCAGGCCGGGAGTCTTTACAGGCAGGGTGCTAGGTCAGGTTGTTCACACTCTCCTAGCACATCAGCCTGATATAGTAGGCTTGGGATCAGGCTTTGACACCTTCTCCCAGCAGATACCCTGCTCTGTTTGCACTACACTAGACAAAATACGTATTTCATCTTGTAATTACTTATAAATGCAATGGACCATGCACTAAATACATCCATAAGTTGGGAGGTAAGATATTGATCTTTATACTCAAGAAGGCTTTATTTTTCGCAAATATCATATAAAAATCGCAAATATGATTATATCCAAGGCCATAGTAAAATCCCAGTGTGTGACAGAATGGCCCTGTATCCCAGGCTGAGTGACCTGTATAAACGGGCTGGGTGTGTAATGCAGGCTGTACTGTAAGTCCAGGCAGTCTTCCACCTGTTTATCAACAAGCTCCTTACCTTGTGGTCAGAGAGTAGCTGGTCAATTATCTTATTCCAGTTCTCTGCGCTGTACCGGGTACGATAGAAACCGACCATGTCAACATTCAACATCTTCCAGCCATCTGTAGCCAGCCCTTTAACACGACCTGAGGGTTCCCAGTAAACAAAAAACGTTTTACAACATTTTGTGACGTTATATAACGTTTCCCTAAGGCTCCTTACTATGGCATAACGTTATATAAAGTTTTAAAAGGTTATATTGACTTAAAATAAAGTTTTTTTGTCAGCTGGGTTATCTCCACACATTATTTAATGCCGAATGGGCACGAAGTGCCCCTGGTGGTGCCGACAGGCACCACCAGGATGAGGCAGTATGATGTTTCCACTTCCCCAGTAGCCGCCATCTTGGATTAGGCCTAAGGTGTCACAACACAAATTTATGCGTTTGAGATAACAATAATATTAATCAATGTTTGATAGTTCCTGAGGTTGATTATAATCATACCTGTCCCCCTAAAGTGGACCCAACAAATTCAATGGTTCTATCGGTTTGTTGCTAAGACAGCTGGTTGCCTAGCAACAGCTACTCTAATTGTTTATCTGCCTAGCAACACCCATTTCCATGGCCCTGAGGATGATTATAATCATACCTATCCCCCCTAATATGGACCCTAGGAATTCAATGGTTCTATTGGTTTATAGCTAATACTGCTGGTTGCCTAGCAACAGCTATTCTAATTGTTTATCTGCCTAGCAACACCCATTTCCATGGTCCTGAGGTTGATTATAATCATACCTATCCCCCCTATCATGGACCCAACAAATTCAATGGTTCTATTGGTTTGTTGCTAAAACAGCTGGTTGCCTAGCAACAGCTACTCTAATTGTTTATCTGCCTAGCAACACCCATTTCCATGGCCCTGAGGATGATTATAATCATACCTATCCCCCCTAAAATGGACCCTAGGAATTCAATGGTTCTATTGGTTTATAGCTAATACTGCTGGTTGCCTAGCAACAGCTATTCTAATTGTTTATCTGCCTAGCAACACCCATTTCCATGGTCCTGAAGTGGATTATAATCATACCTATCCCCCCTAACATGGACCCAACAAATTCATTGGTTCTATTGGTTTGTTGCTAAAACAGCTGGTTGCCTAGCAACAGCTACTCTTATTGTTTATCTGCCTAGCAACACTCATTTCCATAGCCCTGAGGTTGATTATAATCATACCTATCCCCCTTAATCTAGACCCTAGGAATTCAATGGTTCTATTGGTTTGTTGCTAATACTGCTGGTTGCCTAGCAACAGCTATTCTAATTGTTTATCTGCCTAGCAACACCCATTTCCATGGTCCTGAGGTGGATTATAATCATACCTATCCTCCCTAACATGGACCCAACAAATTCAATGGTTCAATTTGTTTGTTGCTAAAACAGCTGGTTGCCTAGCAACAGCTACTCTTATTGTTTATCTGCCTAGCAACACTCATTTCCATAGTCCTGAGGTTGATTATAATCATACCTATCCCCCTTAATCTGGACCCTAGGAATTCAATGGTTCTATTGGTTTGTTGATAATACTGCTGGTTGCCTAGCAACAGCTATTCTAATTGTTTATCTGCCTAGCAACACCCATTTCCATGGTCCTGAGGTTGATTATAATCATACCTATCCCCCCTTATATAGACCCTAGGAATTCAATGGTTCCATTGGTTTGTTGCTAAAACAGCTGGTTGCCTAGCAACAGCTATTCTTATTGTTTATCTGCTTAGCAACACACATTTCCATGGTCCTGATGTTGATTATTACTATACTTAAGCCCCCTAATATGGAACCAAGCAATTCAATGGTTCTATTGGTTCTGTTGATTCTAATTGTTTATCTGCCTAGCAACACACATTTTCATACCCCCCCTAACATGGACCCAAGGAATTCATAGGAACTGCCATATTTAAAGTAATATCATCCTTCCCCCTGATAACCCCTCCCCTGCTCTGCTTATTTAGTGTCTTGAATGGGTCGCCTTCAAATATACGAACCATGTAGACATAATGTTCCTTTGAATGCAAGAATTGCGGTTGTTGCCGCGTATAAAAATGCCTGAGGCATTTTTTACGCGGCAACAACCGCAATTCTTGTTTTTGATATCTCAATCAATTTCACATGGGGAAATATCTTATGTATGTACCTTAAGCTATAAAGTTATTTTCTTTGATTGTGTGAGGACCTGAGGCACAGGTTTTACACAGACGTGGTGTTGCTTAATTGAGAGCAGGAGTGTATCATATTATAAACATGTTTAACGGTCGCAGAAAAGTCATCTAGAGAAGAAGGGATTCGAACCCACGACCACTAGACCCATGGGCCAATGCTCTACCACTGAGCTACATCCTCATCCGACACCTTAACCACACCGTATGTTACTGGATTGGTGTGGTCCTTATATAGGGGTGTAGGATTACCCAAGTGATATCTCCCCGCAGGTTTATCACCAAGGCTTGAGTAATCAGAGCACCTCAACATGTTTGTGTACAACTGCTAAAATTGTGTATATGAAGATATGTCATGCTGTATATTAAAGCACCGTACCATCCTAAACATAGTAGGAGGATTCTCATATTTGATACTTGATATGTAAATGATTAAGACCTACATTTTTTATCTCTCAGGATCCATTTCTCTTCAGGCTGCATAGTACTGTCAGTATAGGTGAGTGGTATATCCCAGAGGAACTCGGACCTTTAGATAGCCAAATTAAATTAGATCATTGATCAGGTAAATTTCTTGTTGGCTGTATTTGTCTGGGAAGGCATAATAACCTTATACTTGTCATAAGTGGTTTAGGTTCACACAGCCATAGTTACAAATACATAAAAACAGAAAGCATGTCTTATCCTTCCTGAATGTACAATGTTGATAACAGTAAATGACTAATTTTGGCCTGGTTCGGTGCTGTATTCAAGTATATATATATGGACAATTTTAAAGAGAATGCAAATGCCAATTATATAAACTTTTGTAGTCAATGTCAATGTTCAGGTGAAAAGCATTTTATAGAAGTTCAGAGAACGCAGACCACCCTATTTGGCGTTAGGAATGCTGATGGGTACACTACAGTCCTCTGCCTACCAACTGAATGGCGCCTAGGTTACTGGATTGGTATGGTCAATAGCAAGAAAGGGTGACTTTTTCAAAATAAAGTTGTGTTTGCTTTGGTTTCAGCTAAATTTGCGTATCGTATCAGGAAACTCACAGGACAATTCATTTTCAAACGGTATATGCTGGAATGCAGGATTTTGAGATTATATCATGAATTTGTAGGTCACGGTGACAAAATTGATGAAACACGTTATGAACGACTTTTCTGAAAAGTCACCCTTTTCTTGATGCATGGATCTATAGAGAGGGGGCTGGGTAACCCGAGTGCTGCCCCCTGTGGGGTCACCACCAAGGCAGGAGTAATTCGACCCCTACAAATGTAATGGAAGCAGACCTTACCCTAGTGGTGTTGGAAAGCTGACATTCTGATCCGGCTCATACAGGAAGTGAGACTGTTTGACCTTGAGACTCCCATCCCCAAGGTCAGTTGCTGAGACGAGTGGGAAGTTCTGTTGGTCTATCCAAGATGAGAGGATGCTGGACAAGTTGGTCTTCTGGGTGTCCCATGTCACTGAATTGTCCTCCTCAGCTTGCTATGGGGGTAAAGTTGAAAGGTCATCAGAGATTTGATGATTTATATGACTGATGACTTTAAGTTCATCAATGTCAAAATGTATGCTATATGTATTTATTGAATGCATCCATTTAAAATCAGCCTAAATGTTTGTTCATTTTGAAAAAGCTTAAATGGATCGAGTCCCAGTGGCCAAAAGTTAAAAAAGGCATTAGTTGCTTGGTGGCAGACAAGGGAAAATTGTACATGTAATTGAGATTCAAACATGGTCATGCTCCACTGATTAAGTTCACCCTAATCTAATTGCTAATATAAATGTGTTAAGCATAACACTCCTAAGGAGGGGGTAGAACCATTGCTGTATTGGAAAATATGAATATTCTCCCCTGTCTAATAATGAATGACTCAGCCCTTACCTCCTGCAGTGCCTGGTAGAGGTCGCTAGCAATGGCCGCCTGGTACTGATTCTGTTGTAGGTACCTCTGTAAGGGAATAAAAGTAAACAATAAAAGTTATATCGAAAGTTATAACAGCGAAGAAAACCTGGAGAGGTTACTGATACATTTCCTTTACAAAATAGTCAATGGCTCCTGGCATTTATGCTTTCACCATTTCCACATGGAGTGCTCACTTTTTAACTAAAAGGGGTTTGTGGATTGGGTGGAGGTATAAAGGTTCACCCTTTGACTGGGGGGCAAAAGGATTTCATTACCTGTTGAACCTATGCATCAATTTTGATGCAAGTGGGGGCAACATTTTTGACCTCCTAGTTGTTTAATAATGACCCCTGCCTAAATGTCTCCCAAGGAAGGTCAGTCATAGATAGTTTTGAATCAAGTGCTAAGCAGAAAGGAAACATAATGAATATACACAGGGAGGATCCTTTCTCCATGGTTACTTACATTATAGTAATCATAGATCAAACTAACAAACTGTTTCAAGGAATAGTTGACAATCAGAAGATGTAGAAACGAATCAACTGATTGGGCTTTAGATATTGAGAGTAATTCCCAAACCTGTATCCCCTTCTGAAAGGTGCCGGCACCAAGGAAGTTCTCGGTCATCCTAAGGATAGCTCCTCCCTAGAAACAATGGATACAAAGTAAAGGCAAATATTGTATAGATAATCGACACAGGACTAAAAATGTGATTATGAGCAATTCAATACCTGATGTATTTTAGCACTCTTCACAATTTACTCCAATCAAATATATATATTACATGGGCATATAAACAATTGACACGGTGTGTTTCCATTGTTCACATAGTTGACATAAGTATCTAAAGATGACACATACTAAATTGATTTTTATAATTATGCCAAGATTGAACATATACACACGTAATCTCCAAAAGAGGAATAGCGTTGGGCTTCATGTGAATTTCCGTATATATTTGCTATTTTCTGATATTGAGTGATTGGGTTATGACAGCTTCATAAGAAACTGGAGGCACTCTGAACTTGAAGTTAAGAACTAATTCCCAAAATCCTTGGACATTATTTTGTTCTACAAACATAATGCATAGTGCTGTTCTATTAAGAAAAACGAAACATAATCCTGATAAAAGCAATAGTATATAAACAACTCTGCAAACAAAATCTCAAGGGGAACTCATGCCATTCTTGAGTCTTGACCTTTTGTGGCATATTCCCAGGAATTTCTTGTTTTTTGAACAAGTTTTAACTTGTGTCATTTGCCCAAGTCACGAACGTTCAATTCCCGAGTTCATTTCGTGGATAGGTCTTGTTCACAATTCTTGGGAATATCTCATGTCTTTCTTCTGTTATGATGACTTCCCCAAATTCTCCCCAGTTGTGAACGTTCAATTCCCAAGTTCTGTTTGGAGGGAATGAAGTAAGAGGAGCAGTCTAGGTCAGAAGTCATCTGAACTACCTACCTTCATGTAAGTGATCCAACTAAAAGCAGCCCCAAGCCCATCATGGTTCTCGAGATTGGGTACGCGTATCGGCTGACTGTTGTGTCGGCCGTCCTGCTCCATGACACCTTGTGAGGACTGCAGGAACAACTCCTCCTGCAGCAGGAAATAGAACTAGGGTCATCAACTCCTTAACCCCTTAAGGATGGATGTCACTAAAAGATGACTTTTCTCATCATGATACACTAATGCAGACCCGGCAGATAACTCACCAGTGCTGCATTGGTCATGCTGACCCTTTGGGTGTGTCTCAGCCCCATAGGGTCGACATGATGCTTGAACGCAGCCCTGTCAAGTTACTCGCCAGGGCTACATTCATGCATCATGATGACCAAGGGCATGATGCATTTAGGTATCATGTCGTCCTTAAAGGAGTGTTCATTTATTATTTACAGGGGGGGTGGTGGGTTTGGGGGGGGGCGTAAACATTTCCGACCCCTCCTGAGGGGGGGCGTAAAAAATTCTGACCCCTCTTGAGGGGGGGGGGGGTGTAAAAACTTAAAGCCCCTTTATAGCAAAAAAGCCCGCACGTTACTATAGTTCAAAGGGGGGGGCGAAATTTTTCGGCGCCTTCGGCGAGGGGGGGCGCAAAACCTTACACGCGCTCTCAAGGGGGGGGCGTAAAAAAATTGTATATATATATATAAATATATATATATGTATGTATTTATATATATATATATATATATATACCATATATATATATATATATATATATATATATATATATATATATATATATATATATGCAATACCACTGTAAAACTGATATTGCATATGTGCAGTACTATGGTTTCAGTACCCAAAAACTGATACTGCATTCATGAAGTACTGTGTTTTCAGTACCAAAAACACGAATATTGTATATCTGCCCTGCAAACAAAATCTCAACTGGAACTTGTGCCATTCTCGTGTCAAAACTCGAGAATTTCAGAATGTTTTATGAACTTTTCTGGAATGCTTTTGAGTTTTCATTCGTCATATTCCATGCCATTTCTTGTAGTGAAACTTGAGAATTACAGGTCTTGATTATACTTGTGGAATTTTTAATTATTTGCATGAGTAAAACTTGGGAAATTGTGGGGAGAGTCCAACTGAATCCCGTGGAGAGTCCAACAGGCTCTAGGGAGCGAGTCTAACTGAGTCTGGGGAGAGAGCTTGACTGAGTCTGCGTAACTCGGGTAATTGGGGGGAGGGGTAGTCCAACTGAATCTGGGGGAAGAATCCAACAGGCTCTAGGGAGCGAGTCCAACTGAATCTGGGGGGAGAGCTTGACTGAGTCTCCGTAGGTAATCAGTTGGCAATGTAACTCAATGCCTGTTAGCGTTACATGCCAGGAGTGTGAATATTGACCCAAAAAGACAGTAAATCAAGAAGAAGATTGAAACTTGTACCTACCACGTCCCAGTCGGGTTCTGCAGCTCTGACTCCTACGTTGTTACCGAGGTAGGTTGCAAACGCCTCCTTCAGGAAGTTGTCAACCCACCAACTAGGTGTCACCAGGTTACCGAACCACTGACAACATGAAACAGGCATATCTACAGTAGGCCTAGTTTATAAGTACTACTTAAAACAAAATATAGCACCGACAAGCAACTACCCAGTGTTATGTTGATGTGCTCATATGTGATAAATATACTGACATTTTGATATTTACAACTTTAGGGATATGAAATTAAATTAACTTACAAATGGGAGCTTAGCCTAGTAAATCTTATTTCATTACCGCTAGGAGTCATTTTGTGTGTGATAAACTTGTGTCTAATAATAACCTTATTTAGGGAGTGGTCAATTTGTAAAAATGAGGGGGGGGCGGTTGGTAAAATTTTTCACGGGCGCGCCCAAATTTGTTCGTTACCCTACATGAGAAGGATCCATATATTTTGGTCCTCCGGAGACAGTTCAAATGTACATTGGCCGACCCCTTTTAGCGATATATAATACACAGGCTTTTTTGCTAAAAAAAAGCCTGTAATATGTTTTAGTCCCCCTGCCCTCTAGAGGTGTCAATTCCTTTTTGGTCCCCTACCAAATCAACCAACCCCACCCCAGGTTGTTAAGAAATGGCCACTCTCTCACCTGGTGGGCCAGCTCATGGGCCATGACATAGGCAACATAGCGTTGCTGGTCGATGTCCGAGTACTCAGGGTTGTAGAGCAGGAAATTTCCTCCATAGGTCACCATACCCCAGTTCTCCATCGCTGCGAAGTAGAAGTCAGGTACCACCAGCTGATCTAAAAAGGGAATAGGGATAGGTAGAATGTGGATGTGGCTGTTCACTCACAACACTACCCTGCAAACAAAATCTCGAGCGGAAATCGTGCCATTCTTGAGTCTTGATCCCCAGGAGATTTTTGAACGTATTGTGAACGTTTTGTGGCATATTCCCGGGAATTTCCTGGTTTTTTTAAAGAGTTTTTTTAACAAAAGAAAACAGTAATTCCAGTGAATAGGCCACAAAACGTTCAAAAATCTCCTGGGGATCACAAGTCAAGACTCAAGAATGGCACAAGTTCCGCTTGAGATTTCATTTGCAGGGAGGTCATGTGATACCAATGCTATGTTCTGATTGGCCTTCTTAGTAAGACTGGTCAGGTCTTTCCCATGTTGCACCTCTATTAGATTCTTTGTGTTGAACACAAAACATGCGGATTTCCTCTGCTGTTAGAGAAATTTAGTTTCTCTTTTGGCTATTCGGTTATTCATGGGCTGATCTCCCAACAGACACCCTGCAAACAAAATCTCAAGCATAACTCGTTCTCGTCTCAAAACTTGAGAATTTTGGTATGATTTTGGAACATTTTAGAATATTTTTGTAAATTTTCTTGTGTCATATTCCGAGTCATTTTTTGTAGTGAAACTCGAGAAATACAGGTCTTCATTCTACTTGTGGAATTTCCGGTTATTTACACGGGTAAAACTTAGGAAATACAGCTCATCATTGAACATGCAATGAGGAACATTCACTATTCTAGAGAATCTTCTGTGTCTATCTTGTGTACACAGCTTGTGCGTTTCCTGGGAAAAGCAACTTGTGACATTCATGAGTTCTGTTTGGAGGGCATTAAGTGTCAGATTTAGCAAATAGTTTGGTATCTTGGAATGTTTCAGCCTCAACAGTTGTAACCTTGAGGATAGGGATAGGTCTATTTTTGAACAAAGAGGGTTAAGGGTTGGTGGGTTTATTAGGGTGGAAAACAAATTTCTCTTCATTTACAAGAAAATCCTGCACCTTAGATCTACTGTATGAGTGCTTGTAAACAAGTGTCAGTGTGACTGAGCCTCAGCTTGGCCAGTGAGTGACCAGCTGACCACAGGTTGACCAATGAGACCCAATGGAGGGAAAAATCATGCATAATTATGTCCAGCTGGATTTTGCCAGCAGGTTTGGCGGGCACTTTTGTAGTTGTGGTCAAAGACAACACACTCCTCGTTCCTACAACAGCGGATGGACATGCTCACATGAAAATGAACTATGCCCAAGTCTATTCTCCATATGCTTAGATCTTCTCTCGGGTAAAGGCAATTGATGTCTTTAACATTAAAGGGGCATTCTCACCACTCGCACTTAACCACATAGTAAACTAGAATAGTACTAGAATTGTGAGTGGGATACGCTTGGTGATTATGCCACTTTAAAACAATCTTTACCTAGTTTGGGTAGAGGATATGCGATACCAGTCCAGTTTTCATAAGACTCTAGTATTGAAGCTGCAATACTGTTTGCGTACTCAGCATATTTCAGCATAGAAGGCTGGGCATAGATCCGCATCTGAAATGAGTGAGAGAGTAACAAATTGATAAAAAGAAATCGTCTCTGATTTCTGATGCTTGATGTTTATTTCCTTTGAATATCAAAAATATATGCACATGCTTTTGATTCGACCTAATTCCTATTTCAAATGACTAAGAATTACTGTAAACGTAGATATTTTGTGCTGTACATATTTTTGCGAATTAAAATTTTTTTAAAAGATTTTTAAAAATCCTGAAAATATGTACAGAGTGAAAAATTATCCAATATAGCGCTGTAACTACCATTTTTCAAAATCCGTGAATTTAAATCCCAGCGAAATTGTACTTTTTTGCAAATCCGTGAAAATGTATACCAAAAATATCTACGTTTACAGTATAAAAAGAGATTCAGTAATTGAAAATGTGGAGGTACTCTTCAATTTAGTCCTGTACCTAACCCTCATAAAACAGAACTTGAGAATGACACAAGTTAGAAATATGTGCATTTCCCGGGAAACCAGCAAGCTGTTGTTTGCAGGGTTTACAATGATGTTCTTTTGCAGTGGAATTTTTTTTAAATCAGTTTTATTTATCCTGGAATACAATTACGCTTTTGCCTCTTTGCATTGCAGTCCAGCTCGGTTTTTACATTGACATTGATCGAATATATTGTTATGGCTTGATGGTTGTGTACATATCTTATACTCTTTGATAATAGATAATGTGTCATCCTTAAAGGGTTATCTCTAACCCCACGGGATCTTGTGTGCTACTAGTCTTGTTGTCTCCTTTAGCTGTTGATCAAGTTTCAACTGCTTATCAAGTTTGATACCTAAGTAAGTAAAACTATCAACAAGATCCATAACTAATTGCTTAAAATCACTTACCTGGACACCACTGGTTGTATAGCTCTCAATGTAATCAAACTGGTGAACGCTGAACCCAAGGACATAAGGGGGCATGCGCACTGTCTCCTGGAAGATGTCTGCTTTCCACCGCCCTCCTCTGAAACAAAGCAAGCACAGAGTTAGCTGACATGAATGATATCTTGTGGTTCCAGGTGCCCTACAGGCATACATTTAAGAAGGTGAAGGGTGATTTGTCTGTTTTTCATAGTTATGTTATATGTCTTTGAAAATTAAGTTATTTGGAGACATTGTTTACATACTTTACTTACATACCTAATGGAATATGATTATGAATATTCATGATTTTGTGCCACATATCTTATTGGTCTATCACTGTGAATATCAGTTTCACTTCGAACTCCTGCTTTTACCATTTTACTTCAAACAATTTCAATTTGCAAGGTTTTTACTTTGCAATGTCAATAAAAAATAAGAGTATAAATACAATTACAATGTTCCCATTAAATTACAGAAGAGGTTGATACTTTTAAATGAATCATTCACTAACTCTTTTTTACAGAACCTCCATCCCAAGATTAAATAGGTAGCTCAGGAACAAAGTGAAAAAAATTATCTGGACACTCATTTTGATTAGGTAAAAGAAAAGGTTTTAATCAGCATGTGAGATTTTTAAACAGTTAGATATAAACTATTGACACTCACCTGCTCTCTGTCCTGTCTATGGGTGTGTTGCTGAGTGAGATGTAGTCGTTACGCCTCACCATGGTAACCGTGAAGGTAGCCTTGAAGAAGTTCTCGTCAAATAATGGGAAGCATCGCCGGGCTCTAGTCAGTGAAAACTGGCTAACTACCATCCAACTGCAACATGTGAAGCTCTTTTTAAAAGTT
This sequence comes from Harmothoe impar, assembly GCA_947462335.1. Taxonomy (NCBI): domain Eukaryota; kingdom Metazoa; phylum Annelida; class Polychaeta; order Phyllodocida; family Polynoidae; genus Harmothoe; species Harmothoe impar. The sequence goes on from OX381716.1 coordinate 12,349,719, forward strand.
GGGGCTAAACATCACTTGCCCTGTGACCTGACCTGTTCATTGATGTTTACTCTATGCAACAATACAGGGGGTTCACTTATTGAATAGACCGCCAGACTCTTTTCTAAAGACATTGGGGACTGTATAACGAAATATGCTAGACAGACAGCTCAGAGATTTACAATTGACTAAGTGAAGTAGCATTCCCTCCAACAGAACTTGGAAATTGAACGTTTGCAACTGGGTAGAATCCGGGTAGGTCACAAAGACACAAGAAAGGCAAGAGATATTCCCAAGATTTGTGAACATGTCCTTATTACAATCAGAACTTGGAAATTGAACGTTCGTGATCAAACTGAATCTACTCACTGCTCAGTGCCATTCTCTATGTAGTTAGACCGGTAGAAGCCAAATAGATCGTCGTGTACGGTGGTGCCATTAAACCTCATGTAGAGGGAGTAGTTCTGGTTCTTCATCAGTTTCTGCTCAGGGTAAATCTTGTAGAATTGTCTGGGAACATCCTCCTCCGTACATTTGATCCTCACAACGCTACCATCAGCATCTCTGGTATATTCAGAAGGTAGCAGAGTTCAAGTATGTTACACTGAAGGTTTAGCTAGTAATTTTATTTTTTATGAAATACTGCCATGCCATTGATTTAACCAAAGAACGGCATATATCACACCCCATGAAATAACACATGGGTGTATTTCATGGCCCTGTGATGTCATCAAAATGGCCATTTGTTTACTTTTGAATGGCGTAGAAATAAGCTTTCCCCCACCATGGTTTTGGTAATTTAAATCAGAAAATAAACATCATGGCACACTCTTTTAAGCCTGTAGGTCTGGTTATTGCACTCGCAGGCCTGTGTGCCAAATTTCACTCGGTCAACAGCCTGGTGAAATAGGGCCTACAGGCCTGCTTACTTAAACTCGTGAACCTTTGTCTTTTTATTTCATATTCAATATGGCATCAGTGTTAGATTTATGGAGTGCTGTTCCCAAGGGCAGTGTGCAATAACCCTCAGGCATACTGCATGCAAGGGCCATTCTGCATGGCTGAGCGTCACATGACCCTCGAAAATTCAAAATGGCGGTTGCGTCAAAGTAAACAAACACCGCAGAAGCAAATGAACATGAACTGCTTATGTATTTTAGATTAAGGGTCAAAATTATGATTTCTCTAAAAAAACCAACCTGTATGTATTCCTGAATCCAAGATACAGTGAAACTAATATGATTAATTTGGGCACATTTTCCTCTGTTGAAAATACACTACATGAATATATTAATGAGAAAATACATTCTTCCAGCTACTATTTTAGACCACCAGGGTCTGTTGGAATATCATTTTACAGAAAATGAAGGGCCCAGACCCAGAGGTATGGGGCATAGGCTCCTGGGCAAGTGTTAGTGTCTACCCCTGCATTAACATGATGTTATCTTACCTAAGCAGTAGTGTGTCTTCATGGACAGTTACCATGTCAACATGTAAAACGATGATGTTAGTGTCCTCTGAACATGCCATCTGTATCGTCACGTTTCCGTCAAACCCAAAGTCATCCCCTTCATAAATCCTTGGCCACAGTTCAAGGTCATAGTGTACAGGGACTAGAGTTGTATTGAGCCTAAATCCAGTTGTCGGCTTTTCCTCTTCCTCCTCCTTCTTCTCATCCGTACAGGGCTCTTTAAAACATTAGTGATTGTGTGATTAAGGCTTGAAACACTTTTCTGAGGCCTAAAACAATGTTTGCAAATTTGATATTACCAACTATTTAGGCACACACTCCACGAAAGAGGGCTGACTCAATAATGGGTAGAGGGGCAATATCGCACTTCAGGAGACCCGATATGTGGCTTTGTTATGTGTATTTTAGTAAATTTAAATTTGTGGGGTAAATATTTGTCAATGGACCAATTTGAGAACATCTTGAGCACCATAAACTATAGGGGTGAGCGAGGTAGGAAGGTAATTCTATGGAAAACTATTGGCTTGGGCCAAGAATAACTGCCCAGTGGCTCCATGGGCAGCGTTAGTGTCAACCCCTTGTCTGTGGTGGTTATGTATGACAAGGGTAGTATTGCAAGGTCACTGTAAACATATTTCGTCATGATGCATGAATGCAGTCCTGATGAGTAAACTCACCAGCTCTGCACTCCTGCATTATGACGACAAAGAGACATACTAGAGGGTTAAACAACAACTGCTTTAAAACATTTTGGGGTGCGAGAGGGTTAAACTATCAAGTAATACTTACTGGACAAACTTGATGAGAGACACCAGCCCAGCAGGCCTAGGGCGACCATTAGACGGAAGATGAGACCCATCTCTCACTTTTTTACCTGCAATATGGATTGATCTATGTTATAAGTGTAAAGGGGGAAGGAAATGAAAACAGATGTTTAATGAGAAAGAACCTCCCATAAATTCATACCACGGTTTGTACTCCCATCAGACTCAGCTTCAATTTAGTACCAATTATACCCATATATTGTTAAGCCAAGAGGGAGAGGCTTAAAGCCCCAGCTCTCCTATAAATAGTGACTGTAGGTGGAGGGGTACCGAGACCTGCGGGTTTAATATACAATGGGAAATTCTACCCTCACCATGCACTTGTCGACCTACCACCTGAGATCAAGCTAGCCAAAACTCGCACCCTCATCACATACACAATGGTAGCATAACACAGCGAGCTGGCGCCTTTCAGTAATTTCTTCATGTGCAAAGTGGAGGTTGACGGCAAGGTATTTAGCGGTGTTGAACATGCCTTTACCTACAAGAAGGCAATTTACGCCAAATGTCCAGAAAAAGCTTAAAAAATCAAGGACTGCTACACCCTCTGGCTGCGAGGAACATAGCCAAAGGAATAGACTGTCCAGGCTCAGTCTCATGAGTTTGTAACATTTCAAACGTCTTTGACCGGTGGCGTCTTTGACCGGTGGCGTCTTTGACCAGTGCCGTCTTTGACCGGGTATGTGATTAAAATGAAGAAAAAAGTAGTATATAGTAAAGAAATTTAAGCTTCAACTTCTTCATGTAATAAACAGTCTATGGTTGTTTTACCCAATTAAAAAAATATATTTTAACGCACATATTAAGGGTTCCTTTTGGGCTTTTTTTCTTCAGCCGGTCAAAGACATCACCGGTCAAAGACGCCGCCGGTCAAAGACGTTTCAACTGTTACAAACTCATGAGACTGAGCCAGTAACATAAATATATGAAATATATCAATTTTAAATAATGCCTCTAAATGATGTGTTATAACATATTATACAAAAAATTTACCCATTTGTTTACTATACACTACTTTTTTCTTCATTTTAATCACATACCCGGTCAAAGACGGCACCGGTCAAAGACGGCACCGGTCAAAGACGGCACCGGTCAAAGACGGCACCGCTCAAAGACGGCACCGCTCAAAGACGGCACCGGTCAAAGACGTTTGAAATGTTACAAACTCATGAGACTGAGCCTCCAGCATGGAAGCACATAGATGAGGCCCAGTTAACTGAACTTTTTTTTATAGGGTGTGGCTTATATGAGAGTTTTTAAAGTATACTACAGTACCGAAATACATATTTTCATTACCCTTGTGATGCTTGTATTATTTATGGAAATTGGGGCTGATAGGCAAGTTAGGCTTACATGCAAGAATTTACAGTATATGGGTCAGGTCACGACGAAATGCAGAATTGGGGGTCTAGGGGGACAAATCAACAAAATCAAATTAGGTTAAAACAGTTTTATTACCCATTAAGAACCATATCTTAGGCTTCTGTGGAACCTCATTATACTGGGTTATGTCGCGCGGTTCCATTTTTAGAGCTTTCAGACCGTAGTAGAGGTTAAAAAAACGAAATCCACAATATTTATAATACAAATGAGACTGACATAGCCTAAAAAGTGTCTGATGACTCCCTAGTCTCAGTTACAAGTAGATGATATATGTATCTTTAATGTTGCCAAATATATAGAGTCAGAGATAAAAACTCTTGAAATGACAATCATTTGAAATCTTGGAAAATATGAAAAAATTGCTCAAAATAGTTATATTACCTTAACTTTACCATTGTACACTGTAAATTGAGCCTACACTGATAAAACTCACTGTATACAAGCTTCAGTATGTTCCCTAAATATAACACTAGGAATGATCTCAACTATTACACTATAACCAATTAGATAGGCCCAATACAATATGAGAATAAAAGTCTCGGATTTCGTTTTCGTCGATCACAGTCTTCCATTTTTCTCTTCCCATCGTGAACTGAAAGAGAAAGAATGGTGAATTTAAGCTCCAAAACACTGGTTAAAGTTTGTCTATAATGGTACCTATGAGATTCTATTGATACCTATTTGTTTCTAGGGGTAATGGTGGCATCCTGGCAGGATATTAAGAGCATACCTTGAGCACTAGTATATTTTTCAACAAAAATAGCTCTCAGATAATATATTATCTTTGATTACAATTATATCAAAGTAGCCAGGTATTTAATCAGTTCTTATTGGTTATGGATACACATGTAATAAATCATATGCAGTGGCATTTGCAAGTATATTGAGTCAATATTAACAGAGAAACTGGCTGAAAACAAGGAAAAACGAAATCCATAATTTTTTTTTTTTAAAGGGTCGACATTTTGGCCATATGACGATTTGAGGTGACAGTAGTACCTAAGGGCCACATGCTGGTGAATTATTTAGAGGATACCTTGACTGGAAGTACTTTTTTTTTAAGGAGAAAAATAAAACGAAATCCAAATAATTATGAATATTAAATATAATTAAGTTAAAGCATCCAGCTATGGTATATTTTCTCTATGGAGCTGATCAGACATATAATGAAGCACATTCAGACCAATTTTTAAGTGTATACACATATCATTAAGACTGAAAAATGCCCGAAATCAAAAATAAGCGAAATCCGCAATTAATGTTTTTTCTACCTGCTGCTAGTAAGGTAGCACCCAGAAATTAGACTTATATTCACCCTCACTGTTCCACCTGATAGCCAGCACATATAGGTAGCTAAACCAACATGAAAGAATACATATTTCTACATATAGCCTAAGAATGGCAAGGCGAGGTGGTGAATAATAGCCAAAAACATGAAAATTTCAGGTCTTACTTTTAGCCTGCGAGGCTCCTAAAGTATATATAGAATGGATCAATCATCGTATCCTTCAACCAGGAGGTACATATATGTTTTATCTATCATGTACAGGTGGAATTGAGCCTTAAGATATCGTAGTTATTGGAATATTCACACTTTTATGTACCCTCCTCAGCCCGTGCGAGTCGATAACGAAATCCAACATTTTTATTTCGGCTCCCGCTCGGCAAGCCTTAGGGGTGGAAGACGATCGTAGCACCCAGAATTTCTACAATATATTCACCCTCACTGTTCCAACTGATAGCCAGGACATGTAGGTAGCAAAAACAACCCGAAAGAGTACATATATTCCTACATATAGCCTAAGAATGGCAAGGCGAGGTGGTAAATAATAGCTAAAAACATGAAAATTTCAGATCGTACATTTAGCCTGCGAGGTTTGCAAAGTATATTTAGAATAGATCAATCATTGTATCCTTCAACCGGGAGGTACATATATGTTTTATCTGCCATGTACAGGTGGAATTGAGCCTTAAGATATCGTAGTTATTGAAATATTCACACTTTTATGTACCCTCCTCAGCCCGTGCGAGTCGATAACGAAATCCAACATTTTTATTTCGGCGCCCGCTCGGCAAGCCTTAGGGTGGAAGACGATCGTTACCCTTTTGTAATTACTTGATTAAAAGCAATTTAAAGGTTCTATACATGTATATATTAGTTTAAAATGATCAGAATAGCCTAATTCACCACCTCACATCAAGAAAATGTCCAAATACTTACGATTTCGGAGGATATTCCTCATGTATTCGCAAAGTTTCGCCAATATTCCTTCATTTCGCGGGTGTAAACATCAATTCTAGCGTCCCCTCAAGTACCCGTATGTAGTCAATCTTCATCTAGGCTGTCCAGGAGATGGGGCCAGCTTGCAGCGTCTCTGTTTTCGCGCCCGGTAAAAAGTTGCGGATTTCGTTTCTTCGACGCGAATGCTAAAATAGGGGGGGGGGGTTAAAGGAGGGTATCTGGAATTTTTTTTTCTTTTCTGTATTATCTGTTAGGCCCTAGTTAATGATATTATTACCCAAATTAGTGAATAAAAGTAATACCCCCCCTGCTGCAGTTGGTTTTACCGAACGAAATCCGTAACTTTTATCCAGTTTAAAAATGTTCAAACTCCCCCAGCTCAGGGGGAAAAAGGGGTAGCCTCAATTTTTTTTCAGCAATCAATAGGCCTAGGGGTGACTCTAAATATGTGTTGAAAAGCAATTGAGGGATGTACTATTTCAATGCAAAAGTAGGGCCCAAAGAGGACAAATTGATAAATACACATTGTCAATTTGTACACATTATGCCCTCTGGTATGGGGAGAAATAAAGTTAGGAGCCTAAAACCTCCCGAAATTTATAAGTGCAACATCTTTTCAGAGATGCAATAACTTTTGTGGCAGCTAAGAGCAGAAGGGACACAGTGAAAAATCTTTAAAAGTTGCAAAAATACTCGAAATTCACGTTTTTGACCACTTTTTCGACTTTGGGGCCTAAAAAAAGTACCAAAAAAATTATTCACCTGAAATTTATTTTTTTTGGGGAAAAGTACACATGTTTTCTATCAAATGAGACCATAAAGACCTAATTTGATTGGTAACTTTTTATTCTAGGGCCTATCAAGGCTGATGACCCTCAGAAAATGGCCTTTCTGCATTTGCTCGTGACCTGACCCATATATCACTGTAACAGTATAAACAAGTTATTCACATCGAGAATTGAACATCTTCATTCTAGTTATTTCTGGTTATTTGCACAAACAAAACTCAGGAAATACACATTACCATTGACCATGTCACTAGAAACGTTCACTGTTCTCGAGAATCTCCTATGTCTAACTTATGTAGATAGCTTGTGCGTTTCCAGGGAAATACACACGTTTCTAACTTATGTCATTCTTGAGTTATGTTTGGAGGGAATGCTTCATATGGAACTGTATATCTATACTTATTCATCCACAATACATTTCATAATGGACTATCTGTTATAGAAACTAAGCAATATGATTTAGTTTTTTATGTATCTTATCAACATAATTATGACGTGATATGACTGACAAGACTGTTAATTCTCCAGAATGGCAAGGCTTCAACTCCAATGATTGAAATGCCAATGTTGATTTAAATTAGAGATGTCACTTGACAAAAGCGTCAATATAACAAATTGAAATATTGACATAATAGCGAAATGTCAATATAACGAATGTCAATCCCTAATTTAAATACCAAATAAAAACACTTTAAAAAATGTTAATTCTCTGAATTACTGATGGTCTGGGAGGGGTTTGGAACCAGTACCTAAGTATGACAAGCCTAATGTGAAATACACATTAGTGTCAGTCCATGCGGGTTTGAATCAAAGACCCCTTCATAATGACCAATTCAATTCAATTCTAATTTTAATGGTTTCATTACCAACATCCAATTACATGACTATCCAGAAGCAATACTTAGTCGACCAGTGCTCAGATTGATATGATTTCATCACATTTAAAAAAATGCATTCTCCCTAACACTTGTCGCTAGAAGATGAATTTGTCTAATTTGCAATAGGCCTAAACTGACGAGTAACTCACTAGTGCTGCATTCGTGCATCATGACAGCTCTTTTAGTACGTATCAACCACATAGTGTTGGCATATGATGCTTGAATGCAATACTGATGAGCTACTCACCAGGGCTGGATTCATGCATCATACTGACCAAGGGCATGATGCAGTAATGCATTCCCTGCAAACAGAATTTGTTACGGAACTCGTGCTATTCTCGTGTCAAAACTCAACAATTTTAGAACGTTTTTTTGAATGTTTCTTTTTTTTAATTTTCTTGTGTCATATCCTTTGTATTGCCTAGCAACAGTGATCCAATATTTCACCTAGTTGCCTAGCAACAGTGATACAATATATTACTATTTCAACTGTACACAGGCTGCTCCCTTAGCTTTGACAATTCATATAAGCCGCACAGGGATCTGAAAATTGCAAATCTTCTACTGTAGTATATTTACATAAATAGACAAAGGTTCACGAGTTTTAGTCTGTTGGCTAGGTTATCTGACGAGCTGACCAACGGGCCATATTCCAGCGAAAATATCTACATTTATAGGAATTCTTTGCAGCATAAAGACCATGGACAAGTTGTACAATTCCCAACACTATTTCAATTCAATTCCAAAGCTAGAGAAAGTAAAATGTACAGAAGATAGAAATGAACTCACATAGGTCAGTCAGCATTCGGGCCTGGGGTGCCTCTGGATTGGTTACTGGGTGGTGTGGTGACAACGGTCTGTCGCATGTCAGTTAATATACCGAGCTGCAGAACTAATAGGCATAACAATTATTCCAAGTCAATTTTGACAATTTCTCCAAATGACCTGTTAACAATGATTGAAATCAGATGGATATGTAACCCGTTAAGGGCTGCACAGCGTTTTGACATGCACAATGCTCTTAAGCATCATTATGTAAACCACCAGGGCTGCATTTATGCATCATGCTGACCCCACTGGGTTGATACACTCCTGCAGGATTGGCATGATGCAGCAGGGTCAACTTAATTGAAAGGCCTGCATTGGTGCATCATGATGCCAAAAGAGACATGAGGACCCTGAAATGGTTAGATAAGTAGAAAACTGGATAAAAAAGTATTTAATACCACTGCTGACTGGGATAGATTAACCCTTTAAGGGAAGCATAGTGTTTTAGATGCATAAAGTCAGCCCTGGGAAGTAAATCACTAGATATGTGTTCAACTCTATGAGGTTGATACACTTGCAAAGGGATGAATTTAGGCCTGGCGAGTAAACTCAATGGGACTACATTTATGCATCATGTCTATGGAGGGCATAATGCATTGAATGAGTATATGGTCCTTAAGGGGTTAGTACATGTACATATGGACGTGGCATTCTGCTATTGTACCATTTATGTGCTTGTGGGCGTCGTGGATATATACAGCGAAGTGTCATTCTGGAATTGGTTCCCAGAACATGAATTACGAGCAGGAGCATTGTTTGGTGTACTACTGACCCGCCAACATTGTTTAGTGGGACCAATTTGTGTTTTTGTTTGGGCAAGCTGATTTGCCTATATCTGGGTTACGGTATGTTTTGCCCGGGCTATTAGTGGAAGCCCAGATAGATCAGCCCAGATTCAAAAGGCCTAGCTCGAGCCAGATTTAGCACTTTAGCACAAACTATAAGAATCTACAAAAAAAAAAAAGGTGATTTCTGGAGGCAAATCGGATGTCAGCATGTTTCAATGTATTTATGAAAATATGAAAATTCCGTAGCTGGCCCATCTGGGCTCCCACCTATAACCCTGGACAAAAAAGAACCAAAACCCAAATGTGGGCAAGCCCAGCTGGCCTAAGTAAAACACATATGGGACCAATAATTGTTGGAGAGAACAGATACCCAGAACCAAATGATGGCATAACCCACAACCCTTTAATGATGGTGAAGGGGTTCTCATTCCCGTACCCTGGTGGAAAGCCTGGAGGGGTGAAAAACTTGGGCAATCCCCCCACCCCTGAACCGTATCAATCCAGTAATGTAGGGATTTAAAAACATTCAGATGAGTTAGTGTGTAACAGTTAGCATGCTTGCCACCGGTGCGAGAGGTCTGTGGTTCGATTCCCGGCCGATCCAATGACTAAGTTCTCCGTGACGTCTACAACAGTGTAGTGCTCTAATGTGCTATGCCCTTTGTTGTCATGATAGAATGCATACTCTACAGGGGTGAGACACTCCCAAAGGGTCGGCATGATGCACCAATGCATCATCGGTGAGTTAAATCTTCCCCTGGTTCTGTTTCAGTATCATCCAACCATTTAATCAATTACTGATACTCTCCTTGGCCAGACAGGTGGTGATGGCAAGAGGTTTTATTCATAATTTCTCTATTTATTTTCCTTTTTCCCCCCAGAATTTCAAAGTCTGGCTTGGACTGGATATATCCTGGTAATATATAAAGCACCATAGCAGAGTATTTATAATAATTAGATCTATTTTAATCAAATAATTTCAAACCGTCTGTTTGCTTGTGCTTTTAATGGCTATCAAATCCCTCCAAACAGAACTCCAGAATGCCACAAGTTAGAAACATTCACATTTCCTGGGAAACGCGCAAATATATACTGTATACACAAGATAGACACATGAGATTCTCAAGAATAGTGAACGTTCTTTGTAACATGTTCAATGGTGATGTGTTTTTCCCGAGTTTCACTTGTGCAAATAACCACAAAACCACAAGTAGAATGAAGACTTGTATTTCATAAGTTTCACTTCAAGAAATGACAAGAAATATGAAACAAGAAAATTTCAAAAAAGATTTTGTTTGCAGGCATTGCCTCATTTACTAAGATAAATTCACACCAGGGGGTGTACCAGTTGGTAGGGTGTTTACCTGTGGTGCTAGGAGCCGTGAAAACGGCCGTTTCTCTATTCTAGTCTAGTATTTTCTCATTTTTGATAGGAAATAAAAGGAATTTCAGAAATATTATAATACCACATGAAAGCCAAGATGTCAGGCTATCAGACTATCCATGGGGTTACCTGAATAATGCACATATTTAAAGCCAATATATCATCATTCTGATGATAAGCTCTCCCACAGCAGTCACTGCAGTGAGTGGGCATATCTGTGGAGTCTCTGAGTTAGACCTTATTTCATCCTAAATCCGCACCTTATGGCTTCATATTAAATTATGCTGATCCCCTGGGGGTGTAGAGGAGACTTTGCCGTACATCTGAGTGTTAGCTCCACTTTTCTATCTTTTTTCTAAGTGTATCGGCTCATTAAAACTATAATTAAGCAGCTCAGATCAGCATGAAAAAAACAGATAAACATAATGGAGCTAGGCACCCCTGAAAATACAATGTATTAGCTCGCAAAAAGTTCTTGCATGTTAAATTGTATTTCTAGTGGTTACAAGCGGATATTAGGTTATATTAGGACATATACATGGCTAAATAATGCATTCCCTGGATGTAGGGGGTAACAGAATATTTACAAAGCCCATAAATACCGATATGGGTCTATGGGCTTATTGTGTGATATCATGGCTTTCAAATCCTTTGGGAATTTATATTTTAGACTGATTATTATGGACATTATGGACCATTAAATTGGAGTAGAGTAATGACCCTTTTCGAGCTGCCTAGTCCTACAGTAGGTCTACAGCCTAGTACAGGTACTCACCCTAGCCATGGTCTGCAGTGACCACCTTTCTCTGCTCAAGTGTATGGGAAAGTTTTCCTGAAATAGCTCTGACTCTGGCTCACATTCTACTTAATTGCACTGGGTCTAAAGCAGATATCTATATACCGTTTTTTGCATTGCATTCCAGACATATTTCTCTTTCTGGTGATATGTCTCACATTTCTGTAGACATATTATTTATATTTGGGGGTAAACACCCTACAGTTGGCTCAAATTGCCATGCATATTCTTATTCCACCTTCCATGACTGTTACTCGACACAAGGATTTTACTGAGATGTTTATTATAATCAAACACTAAAATAAAGCTTAAGTCCTTACAAATATACAAATTACACAAATTATTCATGCACCGGTTATATATTACATTTTTGTAATACAGTAAATGTCATTTGATTATGGCACACAATCGAAACTATTATATACATAAAGACAAATAGTAAGCAGCATATATGTAAAGGATATGGCAGTGCCAACTTGAATTATTGAAAATATGTGGCCATGTCTCACCGAATGTATATATAAGTTGAAAGTCTATGACTGGCTGCAATCTTTAACTAGCTGCAGCAATCTATGACCAGCAAGCTACCTGGGTGCCTATATCATTATAACACAATTAAGAAATTAGTTCCATACAATCTTATAAAACATCTATGAATTTTTCAAGCCATTTCCATGTACATATGTCCTAAATTACAGTTTTCTTACATTTATGCCAGTCATAGATTGGACCTGATTGGATACAGATTGCACTGGTCATAGATGGCACCAGGTCATACCTTCAAGTTGTATCAATTTGCTGAGACATGGCCATGTAAGCATTCGGCATTCATAATGCCTGACATGTAAATATTAAGGCTTGGACATTAGTGACTAAAACAGTCAACACAAACATTGCACTGATCCTCGAAGCTACAAGTATGATTATATACATAAAACAGTCAAAGTGTTTCCATTGTCGTGTCTCACACATTATGATGTCAAGTTATCTAGAATTATATTAATTGTCATCAAAAGTGACCTCTTAATTATTTATACACAAAATTAATATATTCGATCATTCATTATTGATCTACAAATTCAGGGTTGAAATGAGTCAAGTTGTCATGAGTCATGCATTTCACAGATTATGTCTTCTTGCAGCAGTGTATGTATGCATTCTAGGTCCTTTTTTAAGCCACCAGGGCCAAATCGTCAGCATATACATCTATCATAGTTCATTCCAAATTAGTAGAAAAGTGTATATATCAACTAATTCATCCCCATACACAATCTGTTGCTCAAAACTAATCTTACTATGCAATCTTTACCACCACAAGATATCTTTCTCAAAATGAGAATTCCCCTATACTAGCGGTGCAAAAATATAATCTTTATAGCAATTTTGAAGGCATATGAAAGAATCTGTCAATAGATTGTGTTGCTTGATAAGATATTGATATTTCCATACAACCTCAATCTCCCACTGTCTTCGTCTCAAACCAAAAATCTCTTCAAGCTGTTGATGCAACATAGTGTGCCCCATAAGTATCCCCCTCCTCCCTTAGTACATCCACAGCTGCTGAACGTTTACGTCGACGCTGTATTTGCATTGCTGAGGATGACTCTTGGTTGTTGAATGAAGTCAACCAATTCTCAATAGGTTCAAGATTAGCATCTACCCAATCCATGTTGTCTTTGATAGAATTTCTTATTTTCTTGTAAGCTGCAGTCAGTTCCTTTTCCTCATGCAATGATGTGAAATCCTCAAACTGAAAAGGAAAAATACTGTTTAGAACATTTGCTCTGGCACTCATCCTAAGCTATGTAGATTGATAGCCTATCTTTAACTATAGAAGGTAAATTAATTTTGATATCAAGAAGTTCTAGGATGTCAGTGTATTCATCCACTGTCTCTGTTGGCAATGAGGGTTGACCATAGCTTTAAATTTGTCAAAACACAAGTTGCAGCTTACCTTGCGCAATTCCCCCATAGTGTTCCACGTAGAGGTCACAGCAGTGAGGAGGGTTGACTTTGTTATTCTGAGAGAAAAGAGTAATTCATTTAACCTTCGAGAATGGCTAGCTGCTTTAATGATAATTTTCTTCATGATACAGCATGTGAAAATAACATGCCAGTGTTGAAGTGGTGCAATATGATACTAAAAGATGATTGGGTCGGCAATATGCATACAATCTGTGGTTTATTTCCTCCACTATTGGAGAATAGGCAAGTAACTTAACATGGCTGCTTTTATGCATTATATTGACCAGAGGTCATAGAGTATCATTATTTAGAGAATAATATGGGAGGACAGATCAACAGTTTTACAACAGTAAACCCTGTAAAGTGTTAAAACTAGAATACAAACAAATAGTTGCAAGGGTAAATACTAGGGAAAAGTAGAAAGAAAGCTGTATGTTTTTGTCATACATCATCAGCATTTATCACAGTGTGTAATACATAAAAATAATCAAATTACTGTCATGTAGAGTTACAAGTATAGGGAATTTATATAAATAGAATACTATACAAAACAACTAGGCATTTATTCATTATATTATCGAAGTGCTTAAGAACAGTTTCAATACAACTTTACCTAAAATCTATATCACCATGGTAGATTAGCCACTATAATGGTAGTAATACCTTGTTTTGTTGCCATCCATGAAGTCATCCCAGTGTTCAGTGATGTAGTTCCATACAGTGTCTCGTGCTTCCCTCTTCTTGGCGATAGTTGAGAACAAAGTTGTGGAGTTCTGCCAAAGGGCATAGTCTAGGTATCTATGTAATGGAAGAACATTTTATGAAGTTAATCAGGCTCATAAACAGGATGCACAGTTTATTGTGATACATGTGGCACATCCCAGTAAACACAACTACGTTGGTCAGACGTAAATCTACGTTGATTTTTGGTCTGAACTACGTAATTTTAGTAGGTCTATCAACGTCAAAACGTGAAGGTTTATTTACCAATCTCAAACCTACAGGTCTGATTTACGTAGCTGATTTACGTAAATCTATGTTTAACACATTACATATAATTTAGACAGAGACTTGTAATATATTGCAGACAAATTTACATTAACAAACAATAGTCATACAAAATGACTACTATAATATTCAATCTCATTTCATTCTACATAGTATATTCTAGTAGTTCAATTGAACAGCCTGAAAGTATAGATCTGTTGAATAGTTTTGGCTGCAGAGAGGCTTTGTATTTCTTCCATTACCACCAATGTGGTGTCCACGCAGTAAAGTGTCACAAAGCACCTATTCATGCACAATACTTTAATCACCTGTCCTTTATATATAAATAATCTATTGAATACGATTTATTTGCATGATATTGAATTCATAATTGATGAGAATTTACTGCTTGAATGTGGTAGATCTGTTAAAGAGCTGTAATATTCTCTCCATAATTGATAGTGCTGCCACCTAGTGTAATATGGAAAAGTCATCTACCCAATTGAAGTTGAAAAGCTACGTCTTTTAATGTAGATCTACGTAGATTTATTATGTCTGAATGAGGTAGATTAACGTAAATCAGACGTCGATGTCTGTTGAACGTAAATAAACCTTAACGTTTTGACGTCTACAAACCTTCCAAAATTACCAATTTCAAACCTTTTGGTTGGACATCTACCTAGAGAAACCTCTGAGCTAAGTTGGAACTACGTAGGGTGTTTACTGGGATGTGGCAAAAGAAAAAATATTGTAAACGTAGATATTTTTTGCACATGTATATCTTCACAAATTGCCAAAAAGGACAATTTTGCCTGTATTTATTTTGCAGATTTTCGATTATGTAACTGGATAGATATGTGCGTTATAGATTTTTTCAATGGTCTTCATTTTTACAAAAATTGCGAAAATATGTACAGCATGAAATGATATACGTTTAAAATTACCAGTTAATCAATTAGCAATATTGAATCAATAGTGAAGTGATGTATTATAGTTGAAATAGGGTCATAACAGGACTTGGCCAGCGATCTGTGTATATACAAACTAATGTTAACACTCACTTGCGGATGATGTTAGGTGTAGAAGCGCAGGCCAATGCTGCCTCTACAGTCCTATTTTCAAATCCAAGGAAAACATCTCCGTAATTTAACTCATAACGACCACGTAAAAACTCCCACTCGCGGACACCTCCTCGTGCCACTGCTGTACAGTACACCACAGCACGCAGGTCAGGGTGGATGCTGCAGGGAAGAATTCAAAAGGTTAATAAATCAATATTCATGGTTTGGATTATACACTGAACAAGGTTAAATTACAATTTATCTTTCATTTCTTATTCATTTCAACAAAATTACAGTTAGAATTAATATCTAGATCAAAGTGGAGCACCATAAGTAATTGTGTAGTTCTTTGACAGTATATATACCAATATTCAGTACTTCTATTTAGACTCCGAATTATACCATATCTTTATTTTGCAGTTTAAGGTTATGTTCAAACTTTTGATTCAAGACTAAGATTATGTTCACAGTTTAATGATTGAAGACACATCATAAATGTATCTAGTAGTCAGTTTTTAAGTGCTCACGCTCACTAAGGAAACTGATGCAAAGCTGACTTACGGGTTGTTAGATGGGTCGTTAATGTATTGTTCAAACAGGGCCTGTGCCTGGTCCACACAGGGTTTGTAGTTCATCTTACATGCAGTGTCCAGGATTATTTGACGTGCGTACCTAACAGTGAGAGAATTTCCTTTATATCATGTGTAGAAAGGTCACCCTGCTAAAATACAATAACAGCCATTCTCCACACTCCATTGAGAAACTGATTCTCATTCTCCATTGGGAAATATGATGGGCAATGCAGACAATCTAGCTCATATATAACATCATGTATGATGTTGTAAGAGATTATATTATAAAATGTTATGTTGAACTGATTATGTCTGATTGTGGCTTTCCAATGCAATCCCTCAAAACAGAACTCAAGAATCACACAAATTAGAAACGTTTGTATTTCCTAGGAAACGCACAAGCTATACTCAAAATGGTGACATGTATTTCCCGAATTTTACTCGTCAAAATATCAGAAATTCCTCAAGTACAATAAAAATGTGTATTTCACAGGTTTTGCTACAAAACATGACATGAGTTTTGACACGAGAATGACATGAGTTCCGCTTAAGATATTGTTTGCAGGGTAGGTGAAGAGGTAGGTGAAGACTCACCTAGAGCTGAATGCATTGCTCTCATCAGTCTCAACTGCCCAGCCACTGGCATTGTAAGCAGGCTTTACAATGTCGACCAAGTATTTCTGTAAGTAAAATACAATATTTTAAAGTACTCTTTATCACAGAATATGCATGTAGTGGAAGTTGGAGAGAAGTCAAAGAACTACTGACAAATATACAAATGTTTGACAGATATCGATATAAAAAGAACTGGTCTCAGGAATAAATAGTGCTTCTCAGTGACTACTCAAGCCATCTATATTTTAGCAACATACATATGTTGACTTGAATTCGTTGGCTTCATTGGTCTTTTAAGATTAATGATCTCAGCACTTTCGCCTGACTTCTTTAATTTAAACAAAGCATACCTGCCAAAGTACATGCTGTGAATTTATAACAACCTGATAAATGAAGTAAAACCAACCTCTAGCTGATCATAGACAGGCTTCCCAAAGAACATGTCAAGGTAGTATGGTACACGAGGTTTGACACCAGAATACCAAGGTAGCCATCCCCGCTCATTCTTCAAGTACTGTGTGGCCCTCAGAGCATCCACCTCAGGGAACTCTCCAGCTCTTAAGGTATGAAAATAGTATGTACTTCTAAGATGATATGCACTGTGAATATGATATAATTGTGAAATTCCATACTATAGAAATATAAATTAATCATTTGTCATTATTTCTATAATATGCACTAGAAATAGCTTTCACATACTGTAAATGTAGTATATTTTGTGCTGTACATATTCATCCAGTATAGTTCTACTATTACCATATTCCAAAATCCACAAATTTCAATTCACATACAATTGTAATTTTTGGCAAATTTGCGAGAATATATGTGAGCAAAAATATCTATGTTTGCAGTAATATAGTTCAGTGCTAGTTATCAGGAATATGATATACTGCTACCATCCAAGCACCCCAGCACTTATAAATTTGGAGCCGTATGTTCTCCTGGCAGCAAGGCAGGTTCTCATCCAAAATCCTATTTTATTGCTTAATAAACATTTGAAGAACTAACCATGGAACTTGGGCAAAATAGGTCCCTATTTGAAAGCTGGCGCTTAAACACAATAGTATAGTGCCCTTGCTTGGGAAAATCACTTGTGAAAGCTTACTTTGCAATATAGAAGGCGTTGTCGAGGAAACCTGCTCGATTGTTTACTGTGAATGCCTGGAAGTATAGTGCATGACTTTATATTTAGTACAGCTGCAAATAATAAACTAAATTAGTCAGTAACACCAATTAATTGAATAATAGTCAAACGAAGTATGGGCTTGGTGTAATTTCAAGACCCTCAATCACTGAATATACTAACGTGATGTGAAAAATATATATAGGTATAACATATGAGGCATCAATTATGATATAGATAGAATATGATGGTCAGATTTAGCCTGAACCCTGCAAACAAAATCTCAAGCCAAACCGGTGCCAATCCTGAGTCTTGACTCATGATCCCCAGGAGGTTTTTGAACGTTTTGTGAACGCTTTATGGCGTATTCCCAGGAATTTCTTGTTTTTTGAATGAGTTTTTTGAACTCGTTTTAACTTGTGTCTTTCGCCCAAGTCGTGAATGTGTGACTATGACACGTTCACAATTCTTGGGAATATCTTGTGTCTTTCTTGTGTTATGGTGACTTCCCCAGATTCTCCCCAGTCAAGAAAGTTCAATTCCTGAGTTCTGTTTGGAGGGAATGCACCACCACACTGACAAAGTAGAAGTCTATTAGATACTCACAGTGTGGTTGGAAACTAACTGGAGGATTATCTTATTCCAGTTCTCCATGCTGTATCTTACACGATAGATACCCGCTAGATCAACATTCAATATTTTCCAGCCGTTTGTAGCCAGGCCTCCAATACGACCTAGAAAGAATGTGTAAACAGATTGTGGGTGATTTTGTAACTCATATCATGAATCAAATACACACATGTATGCATCAGGCTTAAACAACCTTTTTTAAATGATATTAAATGTAAAAGAACATATAAGATTGTCAGGGAAATATTCAAATTTGATGAATTACAATTAAATACTTACATACAGAAATAACAATTAATTACTTATATACAGAAATAGGACCTACTTTCTTGTTCTCTCAAGATCCATTCAAATCCAGGCTCTGTCATGCTTGAGTCTGTGTAGGTCAGTGGAATATCCCAGAGGAACTCAGATCTTTAGATAATCAAAGCAAACAAATGTATATTATTTCAAGTATTTTTCATTCATTGTATCTCAATTAAAGACTGTGTTTGACCAAATGTCTATACAAAAACTTTTTTACAGTGCGGGACCTGCAGATTTTTTTCATTGCAGGGCCCAGATATTGAAGTAGAAGCTATCTAATATTGAAATATAAAGCAAGTGTTTGTATTGACAATGGTCATACTATTTATATATATTAACTATTTTGATATGTATTACTGAAGAACATTACAAAATAAACTAAAGCTTTCTGTTTTGTGCTGTAGAAACCTTAATAAGGGTCCAATGTACAAGTCGTTAAAAAGAATGAGGGCAATAATCTCTAGAGTCAGTCATCAGGCCAGCAGTAGCCCTCTTTCTGCCGGACCTGATTTAGTGGCCACTTGAATCATGGAAAATCTTTTTGAGTAAATCATTGAAAAAAGAATTGAGGATAATAAATTCTTTGTAGGAATATGATTAGACCTTACCCTAGTGGTGTTGGATGGCTGATATTCTGATCTGGCTCAAACAGGAAGTGGGACTGAGTGACCTTGAGACTCCCATCCCCAAGGTCAGTTGCTGAGACGAGTGGGTAGTTCTGTTGGTCCATCCAAGATTGTAGGATGGTGGTCAGATTAGCCTTCTGGGTATTCCATGTGACTGAACCATCTTCATCTGCTTGCTAATTTGAAAGATAAGACACATTGCATACATTTGCATTCATTTTTCTATTTCTAAGCAAATCTTTTACTATTTTTGACCAAATTTGTTTCCTCCACTTACATGTGTACTAAGATGCTTTGTTTTGCGACTTTTCATATGGGTACATTTAATGAAATATATAATTAGATAACAGGATACAAAATATAGTTTTAAAATATACTATCATATCACAGATATACACTTCTAACTTTTCTAGCTGTCAGCCACTCAGGCCCACAGCTCCAGAAGACTACTGCCCATACCTAGACATGTAGCCTAAGTATTAAAGATGTGTTCTTCTTAAAGAGAAAAAAAAAGATTGGTTGGTATGATGGACGAGAATCAATTTGTCAGAACATTTTTATCAATTGTCTTGCAACTATTTCTGTGGGCCTCCCGGTCAATGGGGAAGTTATTTTGTAGAAAACTGCTGCATTTATGAAGGTTTATTCCTGTTAACTTCATTTTACTTACCAAAGTCGATGGAATACATTGCTATAACACCAAATGGCCTATGATATCTTCCAAAGACAAAGGTCTAATTACCACATAGAGTAACAACTCTTGATTTTCTATCATCCCATCTTGCTTTGCGTACATGTACTTGTCCATGGTCCTGGTCCAAATAGTTAGAACAATGCAAATGTATGCTACCTGTCTATATAATATTCATCCCAAAAATCTGTAGTGAAAAATGTGACCCATTTTAACGAAAGGGGGTTGGAAGTCGCACATAGAAAATGTTGTGATATTGTCATATTCGTGTACAGCTCATCAAAAGCTTTCATTTCGTATGTGACAAGTAGTATACTAGCCAATTCCAATATTCACCCTTAGGCACTATTTTTCATACCTTTTCGTTGATTTGAATAGAAATTAATCAAAATGAGACAATTAAGGTTTAAATAAGATACTATCTATATTGTACAATACAATTGTTAATCCTATTGCCATCATTTTGGGGAAAATGGGAGTTGAAATCTAGTTGATAAGTTCTAGGCTCTCAAAAGTGTGACTTCCGACCCATTTCGTTAAAATGGGTCACACATTTAAAGAAAGATCTATTGGATATTATAATGTAGTGTATCTTACCTCCTGCAGTGCCCGGTAGAGGTCGTCATCCACCACTGTCTGGTACTGGTGTCTATGCAGGTACCTCTGTGAGGCAGGGAGGTTTTAACCATATTAGTAACACTATCATGTATATAAACTTTTGTAGTAGGGACCTTTAGCAAACCCAACGTAACTCATTAAACGCAGACGTAGCAGTGCTAGAAGAAGTACATAAATGCAGGCTGTGTCTGCGTTGAATTGGCCAAATCGGCTTTTCTAAAGGTCCCTAACATTTCTGTTTTTGGTACCAAAGAACTCAGTAAGACAGCTATGAAGACGAGAACCAAAACCATATTAAGAGCTCTCTGGTAATGAAATCCCTGCAAACAAAATCTCAAGCGGAACTCATGCTATTCTCGTGTCAAAAATCATGAATTAAAGAATGTTTTAGAACGTTTTTGGAAATTTCCTTGTGTCATATTCTGTGTCATTTCTTGTAGTAAAACTTGTGAAATCCAGGTCTTCATTCTACTTTTGGAAATTCTGGTTAATTGCGCGTGTAAATCTTAAGAAATAACGTTTCTAACTTGTGTGATTCATGAGTGTTGTTTGGAGGGATAGCCTGTAATTATACAATGATTATTATCATGCCAATATAATCATATTCCCATGGACAAAAAAATCCCAACTAGCATTTTTAACTGACCGTATGCGATTTCCTGATACAATTTTGGTGATTGAGGTCAGTGCATATATACGCTTTTAACATTTATGATGTTCAATCTTTCTTTGAGATGAGTAAGGAATTTAAATTCTTTTTTAATCATCTGAAGAAAAGAGGAATACAAATTGAAGAAATATCCATCCTAATACAACAATTAGTTCTCAGAATAGCTGAATCAGGAATACATAGAACAGTCTCCAAACCTGTATGCCTTTCTGGAAGGTGCTGGCACCAAGAAACTCCTTGATCATCCTTAGGACGCCTCCTCCCTAGAGAAAACAGATACAATGTAACCTTACAACTTACAAGCTAATACAGTATAACAATGAACACATATATATCAGCTGATGATACATACATTATAGTTTAATAAGAAGTAGGACAGTAGGAAGGTGCAATTTGACAGGCTGTAATAGTCAATTCAAACTAAATCAACATTGATACTTGTGTGAGGGACACAGTTTCTCCAAAAATGACGTTTTCGGAGACACTGGGACTCAAACCAGGGGCCTTCCGCTTGCCAAGCGATGGCTCTACGACTGAGCTACAACCCCTTGTCTTATCAGATAGACTGTGTCTCACATTACTGAATCGGTATGGGAAGGGCCCAGTGATTACCCGAGCGGGCCTACCTCTTAGGTGGGGGAATTACTAAGCCCCTACACGTTAAATATTTTAGTATCCCCATTTCTATTCTACCTCACCACTGTGCTTAAGTCGTAGCATTCAAACCATTCATGCAGGCCAGTTAATCTGGGCTTACTTTGCTTTATTTCCCTGAGTCATACAGGTGTATCCCTGGCAAACAGCGTCATCCATCAAGCTCTGTCGGCCGACTCTGTGGCGGACCGGGGCTCTGATTTGGTCAAAATTAGTCAGGTCAGGGCTCTAATTGGCGACCAAGTCAGCCGACAGAGCTTGGCAGACTATAGATTTAAGGGCTTTGATGCAATATGCTCTTCTTGCATCATGCATTAATTCAGACTTGTTGAGGGTCAGATCATGAGGATCATATTGCCAACATTGGGCACATGTTTATAGATAGCCCTACGAACAAAATCTCAAGCAGAACCATACTTGAGTCTTGACTCATTATCCCCAGGAGATTTTTGAACGTTTTGTGGACGTCCCGCGAATTTCTTGTTTTTTGAAAGAGTTTTTTTGAAAGAGTTTTTTTAACAAGTTTTTACTTGTGTCATATGTCACAAATGTCCAATTCCCGAATTCTAGTTCTGTTTAGAGGACGATCATTAGGGTCCTTACAGCTAATATTGGGCACATGTTTATAGATAGGGCCTACCTTGCTGTAGGTGATTCTGCTAAAGGCACTCCAAAGTCCCTCGTGGTGTTCCAGGTTGGGTAAGCGGATCGGCTGGCTGTGGTGCCAGCCGTCCTGCTCCAGGATGTGATGCACTACACGCATGAAGAGGTCATCCTGAAATAGGAAATTACAAAAAAAAAATATTGTATGGACAATATGAATCCATGGAGGGCAAAGATATTTAGGAGACAAAGGTTATTGAAGGTTCAGCTCACTGGCAAGGGTGAGGCAATGGTGGTGTGAAAACTGACAGAAGGCAAGGATGAAAGCCTTTATGGTGAAGAATTTACCTACAAGTCAAAAAGAGAAACTTTGCTGAATTTGGCTTATCTTGCTATTTCCTATGCATTTGTACCCTATCCCTTGTAAAAGACTTACATCATGTATCAGAATTTGGCCGAACACAGAGGATACTTTCGAAACAATAATGATCAATAGCAGAATTTGTAATAATCAAAAAAGAACACTCACCACTTCCCAGTCTGGTTCTGCCGCTCTGAGTCCTACCATATGGCCAAAGTAAGTGGCAAAGGCTTCATTGAGAAAGGTATCGTCCCACCAACGACACGTCACCAGATTACCGAACCACTGAAAACACACAACAGCATATTGCAGTTTTATCTAAAAGACTAAAATAAACTAAGTCATACCATCATTGTGTTATTTACTTCCTTTGAGTAGTAAGTATTGAAAGGTACATGTAAAGATGATCTGTTTTGTCCTGTTTTGTTTCAGGTTTCGAATTTCATTTTGTCTGCATCCAATTTTATCAATTATCCACAATTAGGTAGGGAAACTGCTACCATAAAAGATCTTTAATAATTTGACTTTTTTAGGGTATTTAAAACTAATTTGGCTTATAAGTTTGGCTCCAACTGGGGGTTCAGCTCATAAGGGAAGTTTTCCTATTGGACAAATTAGAAAAATGCATAGAAAATGCTACTAAAGTGCAAAAGCAAAGGTGAAAAAGGGGGGAGAATTGGTAAAAATGTACTCCAAAATCCCAAAGTAAGGGGTCAAATTATAAGTGAGATTTCCCAATTTGCTCAAGTATGGTAGATTTGGCTTACTGGTATAGCATTTTCTTGAAGGGGGGAGGAAGGCTTATATGGCAGGTTGGCTTATCAGAGAGGTTTTATGGTAACCTTAAAGGGATTAACCATGTACTCCTAGCATACCCTTACAGGGCCTGTGTGCTAGCCAGCCTGATTTCAGCAGAACTGATTTCAACACCATTCTTTGACTCATAGGATTAGTGTAAAAGAAATCTTTTCCATGATCTGGGACCTCACTTAATCAAAGCTATTTTAATTTATTTTAGACAATCTTTTGAAAATGTAATAAATGCAAAGGCTCAGTTGGCACATGTGTATATTATTTTTCGTAAATTAGACCAAGGGCTGTTATGTACAGAACTCAAGAATGTCGCAAGTTAGAAACGCTCATATTTCCCCAGAAACGCACAAGCTGTATACCAAAGATAGACACCAGAGAATAGTGAACTTTCCTAGTGACATGTTCAATGGTGAGGTGTATTTCTCAAGTTTTACTCATGCAAATAACCAGAAATTCCACAAGTAGAATGAAGACCTGTATTACTTAAGTTTCACTACAAGAAGTGACACAAGAAAATTCTGAAAAAGGTTCCAAAAATGTTCTGAAAAACATTCCAGAATTCTCGAGTTTCGACACGAGAATGACATGAGTTTTGCTTGAGATTTTGTTTGCAGGGGCTGTACTTACCTGATGGGCCAGCTCATGGGCCATGACGTAGGCAGCGTACCGCCTCTGATTTATGTCCGAGTACTCAGGGTTGTAGAGTAAAGCTGTCTCCCGGTAAATAACCAGACCCCAGTTCTCCATAGCCCCAAAGTAGAAGTCAGGTACCACAAGCTGATCTGAAACAGGAAAAAGGAAAGGGTAAATGGCTCAGTCTCATGGCTTTATAACATTTGGGTCGTCTTTGACTGGGTGACGTCTTTGACCAGGTGACGTCTTTGACCGGGTGACATCTTTGATTTTCAAGATTTCCCCCCCCCCAAAAAAAAAACTGCCACCTCTCATTGCCCTATTTTTTAGCCAAGGTGATCCGACCCCTACAAACAAGATCTCAGGCAGAACTTGTGCAGTTCTTGAGTCAGAACTCGGGATCCCCGCAAGAATTGGGCACATGTCTGGCACAAGAATATGTGAACAGCTTTCGACTGTGTCTTATTCTGTGGAATTCCAGGTTATTTATATCAAACAGAACTTAGGAATTGAACGTTTCGGCTGGGTAGAATCCGGGTAGGTCACAATGACACAAGAAAGGCACAAGATGTTCCCAAGAATTGTAAACATATCCTTACTACTTGGGAATTGAACATTCGCAACTGGGTAGAATTGTGGTAGGTCAATAAGGACATTCTCACAATTCTTGGGAACATCTCATGCCTTTCTTGTATCATTGTGACCTATGCAGATTCTACCCAGTTACAAACGTTAAATTCCCAAAATCAGTTTTGAGGGATCGCTACTAATTAGGTCATAGCCCAGTGGACGCAAAACATTGAATCAGCATTGACAAGTGGTTGTCAATGTTGATTCAATGTTAATTCAACATTGATTCAATGTTGAACTGAATTTTGTGCTCATTGGGAGAGATGTTGTGTGATTATTTATAAATGTTTTTCAGCTTCAATACTGTGTATGACATGACAAATTACTTGATGCCCTTTTACTCTCTCGAACTATGAACCAACAGATTACCGGTTGCTTTAGTAGGCAATGTCAGTTCAAAATTCTCCATTTTTAATAACATAATGCATTGACCATAAATCATGAAGGAGTCCGTTAAATATAGGTATTAAATGGAGCTGGTGGCATTAGCATGACAAAATTTAGATTGGCATATTAGTGCGTTGGGGAATAATGTTTTGATTTTAGTTAAGTGTTGACACAAGAGATTTTGTTAATACCATTGCTTAGGCCAAAAAAACGGAGGTATGCTTCAGGTAACATGGCAAGAAAATGTAAGTCAGATTTTTACAATTTCTGAACATGAAAGTGCCACCGAGCATCTCCAAGGACCGTAAAATTGACCAAAGAAGGGTATAAATAGTAAAGTGACCTGAAAGAAACCTTTTTTGCTGGCCTTACTCAAAATTGATGTTTATTAAGGGATGTGACCTATTACAGATCTTTACCTAGTTTGGGTAGAGGATATGGAATGCCAGTCCATTCTTCGAATGCCTCTAAGGTTGCAGCAGCAATCGTGTTGGCGTACGTAGCATATTTTAGCATGGCGGGCTGGGTATAGATCCGCATCTGAAATGAGTTGAAAAAGATTGATAGAATACATGAACTTTATCAAGTCTAGATTATACCCAAATTGGACTTTAATTTGATGCTCATTTAATATATATACATATATATATATATATATATATATATATTTATAAAAAAATTGTGTTTGAAGAGGCATCGTGCCATGTAAGTCTCCTCGAATCAATCCAAATAGGAATATTGTATTCAATGTAATAAGCGAGTAGTATAGTATGTATCGGAACGGGACTATAGTTAACTACTGTTTATTACTCAATCGACCTGCAGCCAATCAGAGGCCTCCATTTGGTCACGTGACCGGAAGTGACCTACTTAGGGGATTAGTGGTGAGGTCACGTGACCTAGTTAGCCAATCAGAGGCCGCCATTTGGTCACGTGACCGGAAGTGAGGTCATATGACCTACTTATGGACCGGAAGTGACGTCATATGACCTACTTAGGGGACCGGAAGTGACCTACTTTAGGATCACGTGACCGGAAGTGACCTGATGAGTCACGTGACCGGAAGTGACGTCACATGACCTAATGGCCAACCGGAAGTGAGTGACCTGATTGAGGATCACGTGACCGGAAGTGACCTGATTGATCACGTGACCAGAAGAAGAAGTGACGTCACGCGACTTAATGAAGAGATGAGCGTCTTTAAGGGGTCACGGGCTTTAAAATGTGATATCTTTTTTTTTTGGAGGAGGAGGAGGAGGAGGAGGAGGAGGAGGAGGAGGAGAAGGAGAGGAGGAGGCGAGTCTCTTATTTTTTTCGGTAAACTAATAAAAAACACTACGATATAAGTTTTTGTTTTTTTTTCATTTTTTATTGTTTTACGAGCGACTGGAAGTGACTTATTGAACTAGGTAGAAGCGTTCTTTAGAGTGTATAAGGGGGGGGGGGAGGGGAGGGGAGGGGAGGGGAGGGGGGGAGGGGGGCCCCTTTAAGATGCATGGGGAGGGGGGCGCTTTTAGGATCCATGGGGCGGGTGGTGGGGGGGAGGGGGGGAGGGGGGAGGGGGGCACTCTAGGGGGGTGGGGGGGCACTCTAAGAGGCGTTTGTCTCTTTTAAGAAAAAAAGAAAAGAAAAAGATTTCAATCGAGAGACACGCTTCTTCCTCTCGAGAGGAAGAAGCGTGTCTCTTCGTTTTTTTTTTGTTTATCACGTGCTTCGATGAGGCGATCAGCTGTGACTGGAGGAAGTGACACTTTAAGAGGGCGCGCTTCTTAATTGTTATGATATTATTTTTTTTTTACTTACTAATAAAGAAGACGTATGAAAATAAAACACAACAATTCACATGTCCGTCGTTCTCGTTGTTTCTTGCTTGATAAAGTCAAGTAATATCGCGATGCCGAGGTCAAACTTTCCCATGTCCTCAGTCAACACTCGAAGGAGTTCAAAAGGTGTACCGCCGGCACCGTCAGCTTCATCTTGCCACATTTTCAACACTCGGAAGGCCCACTCAGCGGGACTTCCTCCGTATTCGCATTCTTCAGCGATCTTATCTAACCTCTCAGGCGACAATTTTAAATGGTCCCCCACCTCTT
This sequence comes from Harmothoe impar, assembly GCA_947462335.1. Taxonomy (NCBI): domain Eukaryota; kingdom Metazoa; phylum Annelida; class Polychaeta; order Phyllodocida; family Polynoidae; genus Harmothoe; species Harmothoe impar. The sequence continues at coordinate 12,377,118 of OX381716.1, forward strand.
TCCACCTGCTACCTAGACGTCTGCCGAGGGTGCCCAAGTGCTTATGCATCGCGCGCGAGTCGGGGTTTTCGAAATCCAACCCCTGTCTGTGGAGAAGGGACATCCACTGAGCCAACAGTTCCACGCGTCTAATGCGGGTGAAGACGCGACCGAGCTCTCCCCATCTATGACGATGCGGGGTTTCACCCCACCAGACTCGGAACATCGCCGTACACAGCTCCTCCGGCGTCTTGACACTGCGCTCTACTAGAGCATCCATATGGGCGGCGGTAACTTTTAAGCTACTGCCCAACTCTCTCCAACAGCCGCTCAACTCTTTACCTAGTTGACGAAGCAAGGCGTCGCTATAGGCTAACCGCCGCTGTCCTACCTCTCTGTTCTCCCCATCGGTCTGCCTCGCGCGTCTCACGTCGTCAAGCCGCATTAACTTTTTTTCAGGTGGACAAGGCGGTGAAGGCGAGCTTGAAAGTGGAATAGCTTGAGCCATCTCGTCTCGTGTTGGCGGTGGCGGCGGCGGCGGTGGTGGCGGCGGTGGTGGTAGTAGACGTTACTGTGGTCAGAGGCGATATGTTTTTTTTCCAACAGAAATCAGAGCTTTTTATACAGAGGGAGTTTAATCCCATTTCCAACAGCACTCCAGCTGTGTAGCGACCTGTCCGCATGACGCTTTTTCAGCCGCTCCGCTCCTTAAGAGCTTAGATGACGAGGGGTGTGTCATCGCTATCCGTGGAGACCAGCTGAAAACGGTGTTTCTTCCTCATCCATTAGCCTTACCTCCTACCCCCTACCTGAGGACGTCTCCCTCCCTCTGACATTCATTGTAACAAACGTCAGAGGTCAGGTGAAAATCGGATTTTTTTCATGCACAGCCTTAGTCAGCTGTCACCCCTCCCTATTGAACTAGCCGGCCGCCGCCTGGCCGGCCCGGTCTACTCACCACGGCAGGAGGTGGTGATTTTTGTCTTACACTTAAGTCGCTCACCACATGCACACGCCTCTACTCACAGACAGACACGTTCGTCTTAGGGGGGTCCTGCTTCACGCCACACGCCTCCTGTAGTTTTTTTTGTACACACACTCTAAGCTCGTCACCGTTAATCCTTTATACAGCTAACGCGCGCTGAATGGCTGAACAGGGTGGTAAGCGGCTTAGCTCACGACAGTGGATCCCTCAAAAAAAAAAAGAGGGGAAAGGGATCCAGCTGAAAACGTCATACCTTATGTCTTTGTGAATGGCCGCCGGTCAGTCGACGGCAGCAACCGCTTAATCCTCTATACAGCTAATGCGCGTTGAATTGCTGAACAGGGTGTTAAGCGGCTTAGCTCATGACAGTCGATCTCTCAAAAGGGGGGAAAGGGATCCAGCTGAAAACGTCATGCCTTATGTCTTTTGTTTCTCTTTGTGAATGGCCGCCGGCCAGCCGGCGGCAGCTGAACAGGGTCAGTAAGTAGCTTAGCTCTAGAAGCGAGAAGGCGTATATAAGGGGTCTGGAAACCTCCATTCACTCACTCATTCTTTTGCTGCTCTCTACAGTCACCACCATGAGCAAAAGACAACATCTAGCGTCGTTCAAGAACAAGAAGACTACGCGGAACAGCGCTCGTTTAGCGTCAGTGCCTCCTCTTGCGTCTGAACATGAGACTACCGCCGCAGCCGCTTGGTCTTATCACCCTCCCGCTGTAGCGAGCGCTCGCGGCAGTAGTAGTAGTAGTAGCAGTAGTAGTAGCAGTAGTAGTACTAGTAGTAGTAGTAGTAGTAGTAGTAGTAGTACTACTGGTAGTAGTCGTCGTGCTAGCGACGTTGTTACACTCGCGACGGTACACGTTGCTGCTAAGCGCGCTGCCGCTGCTACTGCCGCCCCGCCTGCTGCGGCTGCTGCTGCTGCTGCTGCACCTGCTACCGCTGCGCCTGCTACTGCTGCGCCTGCTGAAGCTGCTGCGCCTGCTACTGTTGCGTCTGCTGCTGCGCCTGCTGCTGCTGCTGCTGCTTCTGCTGCACATGCTGCTACCGCTACTACTACTGACGACAACGCTCCTGGCACAGCGCAGTACTGGCAACCGGGTTTTTACCTCCCCACTACTGTTGATGACTTTGATGACCTGCCGCACGTTGCACAGCCCCTCTCCTCCACCACTACATCGACTGACGCCCTCGACGCCGCTCGCGCTGAGAGTGACAGCTATTCGGACACTCAGCCCCTAAACTGAGAAGAAGAGGAGGAGGAGGAGGAGGAGGAGCAGCAGCAACAGGGTGAGACAGAGAACGACGCTGACGACGAGGCGTACGAACAACCCGAAGGGAAAGGGGTGGGCGGTACGTTTTTCGGCTTCCCTCTTCGACCTTTCGACCTCACTTCCTCCACTAGTAGCGTCCCGTCCGGTCCGTGGCGACTGCCCTCACCGCCACCTTACGAGGGCGGCGGCGCTTCATCTTCTACCGCTACACTCAGCACCGACGGCGTGTGGCTGCGCTGTTCCAACAACGAGGCCTCGGATACCACCAGCGCTGACGCTGCTCCTGCTATCGGTTCTGCTGCTGATTCAGCTCACGCTGATGGTGTTACTCATCCTGCGGGTGTGAAACGTTCTAAGGTGAGTTCCAGAACAACAAGGCCTAGTAAGAAGAGAAAAATACAAGAAAAAGAACGAGATGGACGAGAAGAAGCAGAGAAAACCTTCTCCCGTCCTCTCGGGTTAGAGTTCTGCTTAGACGGAGCTTTGACGCTGGAGATCTGGGAGGACGTGGCTAGACTGTCTAGGAGGCCGCGCTACACAAAAGACGGCCAGGTGAAAGAGGCGTCTCTGACCAGAAGCAAGCGAGTGCACTTCACGGCCGACGCGCTGCGCGAGCTCATAGCACGCATCGCCGATATCCGCGCAGTGGTGCGCATACGCGACACAGCGGCCGCGCAAGGAAAACCTAATCACACCCCCTGGTTCGCAGTGCTGGATGAGGAGAGCGAAGTGTACGCAGCTGTGAGCTACTACAGCGGTAAGAACCTCGTCCACGTGCGCAAGTACAAAGGTCCTGACAAAAAACCCACACAGCAGGGAGTGACGCTGTCCGCCAGAGCGCTCAAAGAGTTGGATGACAAAACAGAGATCATTCTGAAATATCTCGGCATAGATTCGGAATGAGAGACGCTCAACGCTCACGCGCGCACACACACACACACACAGCGTTTGACGTACGCTGTATGAGACAGACAGACGGATACACAGACAGCAGACAGAAAGATAAATAGATAGATAGATAGACAGATAGATTGATAGATAGATAGATAGTTAGACGGCTAAGTAGTTGGTAACTGAGTGAAAAAAAAACATGACACAGTACGTATGCGAAAAGTGTTTCAAAATGTTTAAAAGACCGTACAACCACGAGAGACACATAGAAAATTGTAGAGTAGTACCTAAGTTTTGCCCTCTATGCGGCGAAGGCGATTGCCGAAAGATCGCCTGTCGACGCGAATCTCTGGACGGGGTGACCGTCCCTCCGCGCATATGTGCTGTACCGAACGGGGAGGAAACGTTCACGGCGAATTGGCCTGCGATACAAACGGGCGTCAGGATGCACGGGACTCGCGTGAGTGTAACAAACTTCAGGCTACCAACCGGCGAGTTGAGTGACGCTGTAGATACTATGCGTCGCATTCACTTGACACAAAGATTCAGATACAAAGTGGGTTTCTCGGTAGGCTTACTCTTACAACACAGAGAAGACAAGAGCAAACTGCGCTACTTTCACGCCTCCCAGAACAACGCAACTCTCATACAACCGCTCCCTACTATAACTAATTCAGAAACTTTGGAAGAGCTCCTCTCAAAGATGGAAAACACCGTCGCTTGCGAGGAAGTACGGAAACTTTGCGACGCTGACACCAAGTGGCACGTTCTTTTTCCTACCAATTTGAACATTTGCGTTTACATGGGACCGGGGGAATTCCCCATAGGCGGTAGGATCACTCAGGCCGGTCGAGTTGGAAAGAGAAGCGGCGTGTTAGATTTTCCCAACAAGGACAACCTCTGCATCTTCCGCTGCATTTCCTTTCACTTATACAACACCAGCAAGCGCGCTTCAGATTTGTTACGTCAGTTCTGTCCCGCTGCCACACCTGAATCCTTTCCGGGTCTGAACATCCGCGACTTACCCGCGTTAGAGAACTTGTTTGACGTACAGATAGCGGTTTACACCGCGTCGCGTCAAGTGCCGGGGCGGAAGTTGAGAAGACGCGTTACTCTGATCAGACCGCCTTCCAGAACTCTGGCCGCCCGAGGTAAAGTCAACCTACACCTGACGGCGAAAGGCGGTTTGCACGTCTCTCTCGTCACGGACTTCAACGCGTACGCGGGCATATACGAATGTTGCAAGTGTAAGGCGGCGTTCACCACCGAGTTCTTGCTGAAGAGACACAGGAACCAGCTTTCCTCTTGCCGACAAGTCAAGTTGCGCTACGTAGGTGGCATCTACCAAAATTCGAGAACGATTTTCGAAGCGCTAGCAGACTTCTCCATTTTTCCCCCCGACGGACATTCCGGAATCTACCCTTACAAGATCGCCTTCGATTTCGAGGCTTTCTTCAGACCGTGCAAAGAACCGTCGACGGAACACGTGTCCCTGCTGTGGGATCACGTCCCTTTGTCGGCTAGCGTCGCATCCGACTTTCCGGGGTGGGAGGGGCCCGTCTGCTTCGTCAGAGAATCCGACGCAGATTCCGACCCCTTGTTGGACCGAGTTTTAAATCACATAAACGAGAACGCCAAAGTCATCGGAGAAGCTGTGCTAGAACTTTACCGACCGACCTTAGCGAAGTTAGATGCGGCGATAGGTGAAGCTCTCCTGCTGGAGGAGGCGACGTTCACCCCTTCTCCAGGCGGCTTCGCTGCGGCTCAGACCAGACACCCGTTAGTTCAACTGAAGAAGCGTCTTCTGAGATACATCCGTCAAGCTCCAGTCGTGGGCTTCAACTCGGGGCGTTACGACTTGAACCTGATCAAAATACGCCTTCACTCGTTCTTCGCCTCCGGAGACCGAAGAAACCAAGAATTCAGCGTCATAAAGAGAAGCAATCAATACTTGGCGGTTTACACACAGCACACGGTTTTCTTGGACGTAGTCAACTATTTGGCACCCGGTTACAACTACGCGACCTATTTGCGAGCTTTCACCAGGAACGAAGAGAAAGGTCACTTTCCTTACGAATGGATGACGTCTACCAGGAAACTGGCAAACAGAACGCTGCCACCGAGATCGGCTTTCGACAGCGAGCTGACGGGCGTCAAAATGTCCGAATCCGACTACGCCGCATGTCAGAAAGTTTGGTCCGACGAGAAGATGCAAACTATGGAAGACTACTTGATCCACTACAACAACAAAGACGTCAAACCTTTCATAGAAGCTCTGAAAAATCACGCTAAATTTTTCCAAGATCGCGGCATTGACATGTTGAAAGACGGAGTTTCTCTCGCCGGTTTGACTTTACGGTTCCTCTTCCAAAACCTAGAAGACGCGTTCACAACGTTCCCCCAGTTCGACGCCGTCCTCCACGCTCTGATCAAAGAAAATCTAGTCGGCGGTCCTTCCATCATCTTCCATAGATTTCACGAGAAGGGCACCACGCGGATAAGGGAGCACAAGTACGGCGAAGAAGCGAGACCGTGCCAACACATCCTAGGACTAGACGCTAACTCTCTGTACTTGCGCTGCATGAGCGAAGCGCACTGCACGGGCTATTACGCGGTGAGACGGCCCGAGACCGAGTTCAAGCCCGAAATTAGGCAAAGAAACTCTCACAGCGCTTTGGAGTGGTTACGCTTCGTAGAGCACGACCGCGACGTGAAACTGCGCCATGCTTTGAACGGCGGCGAGATGGTTGTAGGCTGTCGGAGAATTCGCGTGGACGGGTTTCACGCGGCCTCTAATACGGTTTTCCAGTTTCACGGGTGTTGGTTCCACGCTCACGAGTGCATACCGTCGCACCGATATCAGTGCGCTTCACTGAGAGAGGAGAGACGCGACAGAACGACCAGAGTAAGCGCTTACTTGAAAGCGCTAGGTCACAAGCTGGTCGTCGTGTGGGAGTGCGAATGGCGAGAGATGAAGCGTCGAGATGAGCGGGTCAAGGCCTCCCAACAACGCTGGAAGGTTGACGCTTTGAAAGTGTCTCGAAACGCGATGAGCGAGAGCGACATCCTTTCCGCTGTGAAAGAGGAGAAAATGTTCGGTTTAGTTCAAGTGGACATCACTACGCCGCCTCACCTACGAGACTACTTCGAAGAAATGACCCCCGTTTTCAAGAACGCGACCGTTTCAAAATCGGACATAGGCCCTCACATGTCAGACTTTGCGCAGGAAGAAAAGCTGTTGAACACGCCTCAGAGATGTCTGATAGGGAGTTACCACGGAAAAAATATTCTCTTGGGAACGCCGCTTCTCAAGTGGTATTTAGAGCACGGTTTGATAGTCACCAAAGTGCAGCTGGTGGTAGAATACCTACCTAAACGCTCCTTTGCCGGTTTCGCGGACGAAGTAACGGCGGCGCGAAGACGTGGCGACGTGAACGAGAACGAGAAAATTCTGTCAGACTGTTACAAGTTAATGGGAAACGCTACGTACGGTAAAACAATCTGCAACAAAGAAAAACACACGGCGGTGAGATACACTGACAGTCGGAAGTTCGAACTATTGGCCAATTCGTGGCGCTTCAAAAAGGCGTCCGAGTTGAGTTCCGATCTGTTTGAAGTCGAACTACAACCGAAAACAGTCAACAACAACCTCCCTATTCAAATAGGGTTCATGGTATACCAGTACGCGAAGTTGAAAATGTTAGAGTTCACATACGACTTCTTGGATAGATTCGTCGATCGGCGCGATTATGCCCTTTGTCAAATGGACACCGACAGTCTTTACATGGCTCTCAGCGGTGACACGTTGGATGACCTAGTCAAACCTCGCCTGAGAGAGACGTACTTCAGAGAGAAACGAAAGTGGCTTCCGACAGCGGTGTGCGACGATCACTTAGAGCTTTTCGTGAAGACAAAAACGGAAAGAGTGCATGAATGGTGTCCGCCGCCCGGCGGATGTTGTGAGAGACGGTACCTTCACGATCTGAGAACTTCGGGGCTTATGAAAGCGGAGTGGGAAGGTGACGGGATCCTAAGTCTCAACCCTAAGACTTACATTTGCTACGATCGAGTCAGCGACACCGGTGAAAGAAAATCCAAAAAATGGAGTGCAAAAGGCGTACAGAAGAAACAAAACCCTCAGGAACCAGACGACTTCTTGGATGTTCTTCGCCAACGAAAAACTCTCATTGCTGTAAATAGAAACTTCAAAGTGGTGCGAAACAAAATGGTCACCTACACCATAGAGAAAGACGGCGTGCGCTACTTGTATTATAAGCGTCGCGTGCATTCTGACGGTGTGACAACGAGTCCTTTAGAGATATGAAAAAATAAATAAATAAGCGTGTGCATCTTTTCAAAAATAGAGTGTTTATCAAGATTGAAAAAAAAAGAAATAAAAAAAATAAAATAAAATATTGTTGTGTTTTTATTTTCATACGTCTTCTTTTACTAGTAAGTCGCGCAGTCTCTTAAAGCGTCACTCATGTGACGACGTCGCTTCCAGTCACGTGATCCTAAAGACCCTCACTTCCTAAACAAAAAAACTTCTTCTTCCGCTCACGTGATCAATCAAGTCACTTCCGGTCACGTGATCTTCAATGAGGTCACTCACATTCCGGTCGGCCATTAGGTCATGTGACGTCACTTCCGCTCACGTGACTCACCAGGTCACTTCCGGTCACGTGATCCTAAATTAGGTCATATGACGTCACTTCCGGTCCCCTAAGTAGGTCAGTAGGTTACCCAGAATGCACCACTAATCCCCCTAAGTAGGTCACTTCCGGTCACGTGACCAAATGGTGGCCTCTGATTGGCTGCAGGGTTACCCAGAATGCACCACTAATCCCCTAAGTAGGTCACTTCCGGTCACGTGACCAAATGGAGGCCTCTGATTGGCTGCATGTCGATTGAGTAATAAACAGTACTTAACTATAGTCCCGTTCCGATACATACTATACTACTTAAGCGCACACCCCCTAATAAGCGCACACCCCCAAAATGCGCTTATTACGTCGAATACGGTAATGACTATGGCAAAGTCTAGTAAACTGACTCTAATTTAAATACTATTTACAATGTCTTAAGTCGATTTGGTGTATAAGATTTTAACATTTTAAATTTTAAAGTTAGACTTTAACATATATTATGTTATATTACCAGTTACTTTTTAACGTTGATTAAAATATATTCATAGCTTCAATGGTTGAACCACATTTATATATCTCCATTTTCCAACATACATGAGAAGATCAGAGACTCTTCTAATACAATTACAACTAATCCCTACCTAAGGGCCTTATACATCCCTCGGGGTATGGTCTAAATAGCTCTTATTGTTTTTTTTGTTTTTTTTGAATTGCTTTATTGTTACTTCATGTATGATTTTCATAACAACAATCCTGAGTATCACATGTGAACAAATGTCTATGACATAACACAATAATCCAATGACATACATTGCAAGCTGTAGTCCTAGATATCTTATGACTAGAGAAAAAACAATATGGATTATGGTTGTGGATCTCTAATTCTAATATTTACAACATTTTTCATAGCGACATTCCTCTTTCATAATTGTTTATCCTTTGGTAAGATTATCTGAGCTCAATGCACGTTTGGAATAAGACTAGATATTGTACTATACTAGTCTCCCGGATGAAAACACTCAACTAGTCATACAATAATATATTGATTAATAATAATGAAGATGCTAAGCATTAACAATCACATCATTTCTTGCCCTGTTTCTCCTTTGTCTATTTACATATTCTGGACTGTTAACATATTCCTTAGCTTTACCTTTCATATTGGTACCATATTTCACTTTAATCAATCTCTTAAATGATTCTTTCTTTACTTGATACTGAGTATCTGCTTTCAACTCATTCCATAGCAACACTCCTCTATAGTACGGTGATTTTAAGTAAAAATCAGACCTTGGTCTTTTTAACCTGAATACAAATTTATCATTAGCTCTAGTATTTACAGCAGTTCTTGCAGTCAATAATTTCTTTGATTTTCTAAATAAAAGAGATGTGAGAAGTTCCTTCCTTCGATCAAACAACAATGGGATCTCACACCTTTTATGTAGACCTAGTACAGTTTCATCTCTACTTTTACAGCGTAAGCAAATTCTTAGGGCTTGATTCTGTAATACTTGAATAGAGTTTACAACATCTTTAGTAGCTGAGTCTAATAAAAAACAACAATAATCAGCAAAAGGTAAAATAGTCTGTCTATATATTGTAATAGCTGTATACTCATCCACCATATATCTTAATTGAGCTAATTTGAAAATTTTGTTTGTCATTTTTGACTGAATGCTTGCTGCAAATTTCTTCAACGTTAACTGTGAATCTAATATTACACCCAAATATTTATAGTTATCTACTGACTGCAAAATTTGATCTCCAATTCTCAGTGACAGTGGCGGAGCCTGATGTAGCTTTTGTGTTGATGCAAACCACATGCATTGCGTCTTTTTTACATTAATTGTCATGCTGTTTGAGTCACACCACTCAGCAAGTTTAGTTAAATCCGTCTGCACAGCTCTCTCAGCCAACCTATAGTTTGAATTGTTGTTGTAAAGCACTATATCATCTGCGTACATAATTATCTTAGAATTAGTTATTTTAGGCACAAGATCATTTATGAACAAAATAAAGAGCAGTGGACCCAGAACTGATCCCTGAGGTACCCCAAAATTAACCCTCTTTACATCAGATATAATATTCTCTACTTTGGTAGTTTGCATTCTATTAGATAAATATGACTCCAACCATTTCAGAAAAGTATAATTTATCCCAATGTTAGAAATTTTCTTAAGCAAGAGACCATGATGTATACTATCGAAGGCTTTCCTCATATCAACAAAAGTAGCCGCTGTGTAATGACTTAGATCCCGATATCTAAATAAGTCATTTACAAAATTTGACACGGCTTCACCAGTACTACAATTTTTTCTGTATCCAAACTGACAGTCATCCAAAATGTTCTCTGTCTCCATATGATTACTTAAAAATTTATGAGCCAATACCTCCTGCATTTTACCAATTATAGGTAGAATGCTGATTGGTCTGAGATTTGATACACTCTTTGAATCACCAGGTTTTGGTAGTGGAGTAATACATGCCTTAGACCATGCCTCAGGAAAATCTCCATTATCAAATGAGAATTGAAAAAGATGTAAGATCTGTGGAATTATACATTTAAAAGCATCCTTCAAAATTTTTGAGGTAACAAACATAGTGCCGGAGGGTTTGCTAATGTCAATATCATTTACAACATTTTTCACATCTTCAAAAGTCACAATCAGAGATATGGGCTCGCCAGTGTAATTTTCCTGTGCAGGTGATTGATATACAGTGTCAGCTCTATTCAAACCATTCCTCACTTTATCCTCAAATAGATCATTCCCCACTGAAGCAAAGAAATCATTTATATAGTTAGGTGTATCCTCATGCTCAACAAAATCACTAATTTTTTCATCGTATAATCTTGGCATACTTATTTCAGATCGACATTTTAAAAGTCCATTGACTGATTTCCAAAATTTTTTTGAATTGCCCTTATTCTCTTCCAATTTGTCTTTGAATAAATTTGATTTGGCATTTTTTATTGCCTGTGAAATTTGCTGTCTCAAAATTTTGGCCTCATCTAAATATTTGTTATCTTCTGTACATCTATAATGAATCAGGTTATCCCTCCTTAAATTTACAAGCTCAAGGATCTCATTATTAAACCATTCATTACCAAAGTCTTTGAATTGTATCTCTATGATTGGACAGTACTCATCTAAATAATCAATAATTATATCAATTATGAAATCCCACTTGTCAGCCGCATTTGGCAACCGGTAGTAAACATCCCAATTTGCAAACAATAGTCTATCAGCCAAAGTGTGAAGATTGTACTGCTTATAACTTCTTCCCAATGTTTTTTTCATAACGAATTGTCGCTTGGCAATTTTCCTTACTGCATAGATTGGTAAATGATCTGATATGAGCGCATCAATAACCCCAGACTCGCTAACATGTAAACAATTAGTGAATATGTTGTCAATGGTTGTACCTGTACCATTTTTACCATTTTTCCTCTTTTTTAACCTTGTAATACCTGTTATTAGAGGCGCTGCACCAAACGTCTTACATTGAGAGACAACTTTTTTACAACAAACTTTGTCAGATTTTCTAAAATTAATATTAAAGTCACCACAGATCCATATCTCTGTGTCTACACTCTCTCCAATCATTTGTAAATGCTTACAAAACAAATCTATATCAGTATTAGGAGGTCTATAAATGGAACACACTAACATATTTTTATGTTTTGGTTGACTAATATTAATGGCTAAGCATTCAAAGTTCTTATTACTTACAGTTAGCTGTTTGTTTACTAAACAATACGGCGCAATCTCATTAGGTACCATGCACATTACACCGCCTCCATGCTTATGCACCCTGTCTAACCTGAAACATCTTTTACCAGGCCAGTCTATCATAGAATCATCATGTTGAGCCTTCAACCAAGTTTCTGAGAAAGTTAATATATTGAAATTTCCTAGTAATTTGTGTATTTCATCCTTCTTTCCAAAGTAACTCCTACAGTTTAACTGTAGCACTCCTAGACCTTTATAATCTTTTGCGTGAGAATCCATATTTCCATTTTTGGATCTATACCTTCAGTACTAAATGTCGTATGTCCACAAAGAAAAATACAATTGATCAGAAATATTATGATGAATGCAACTATATACAGGTGAGCGTTCAAGTAATTCATAATTACAACAACGGTCCAGCACATACAATGATGAATTCTGGGAATTCTAACAAGATATGCCGATTGGTATTTACAACATGGAATATTACATCCTAAAAAAGATGTTGATATTTACTAGTTTTTAAAACTAGAGTATTAAAAGTAAAAATAATTTTGTGTTCAAATTTTTGATACAAATTTGCAGGAAAAAATGTAGGACAGAGTAATTCGCAGGTACTTGGTTATGCCATAAGTAAATACCACGTTTATGGAATTAATATAAATTACCCACTGGGCCAATTCAATCATTCCTTACTATATTGGTTATTCACATTTTAGTTTAGTTTAGTTTTAAACCAAATACTGAAATACTGATACTGAAATACTGATTTCTTCAGAGATGGCGCGAAGTTGACTTGGTACATAAAGCTTCAGAGACGAATCTTTAAGTAAATGCTTCCTATATGACTCAGCTACCCACTGGGCCAGCTTCGTCAGTAGATAAACATGTATTTCATATAAGAAGATAGCAAGTAACTGCCCGCTGGACCTGTGACTGCGTATTCTTATAATGATCATAAGCTGTGTAGCATCACCACCCGCTGGGCCTGTGATGTACAGATTAGAAACCACTATGTAGCATTGACTGCCCACTGGACCTGTTATACTAGCATAGTTTGAAGTGCACTTGTGGACTTAATAACATTGGAGTATTGAAGAATTAAAAACATGTAGAATTGAAGAATTGACTGCCCACTGGACCTGTCATTCTACATTCCTTTCACTTGCACACTCAGCACTTGTATTCCAGTTGCAAAATATTCAGCCACCTTCTTGAGCATGTCCGCGTTCGGGTGGCACCCGTCATATAACCTTTCATATGAGTTCCCTCCATGAGACTTGGAGTGATGGATGAGTCCATCAATTCTCACTCTAGCTGTTGTTTCTAATTTGTTGGCATCATGAATGAGTGAATTTAATGACTTGATTCCACTATCCAGCAAACCCTGATTGGCATCCTTGATTACCGGTAGATGTGGTGTAGATTTGTTGTTGAACTCCCCTAGATCAATTCCATATACTCCAGCTACTAGTATGAGAATGTCTGACTGGAATGCTCTCACCTGATTCCTGAAGGCTTGCATTTTATCCAACACTGAGGCAGCTGTTACCTCAACAGGACCCTCAAATGTTACCGGTTCATCTCTTTTTTTCACAGTGTAGTCACAGATCCCTGTTGCTAGTATGATGACATCAAACCTTTCCTGTCTTAGCCTGAGTTGTGTCACGTATCTTGCTTCATCTGTACTCAACCCCGACACATAATTTATTACAATATGTTCCTTCTTGATTAGGCCCTTGAGTATAGTGAACAGTCCATGCAGCCTAGAGTCACCTACTATGAACACCTTTAAATTGTCTAGACTTTCATTTCCTATCATTCTTTGTTGGAATTTTTTATGAAAACCTTCATAACTAATTTCACGAGCGTAAACAAAATTAGCTGCCATAATTAACAAGTGTTTTTGAGGTCAGTGGAAGAGAATTAGGTCAGCCTCCAGCAGAACATTCCAGATAGCTGCGTTTTATACCTTGGTCAGTAAAAACCTAAAATATGTGTGGCAATGTATAGTAAACTGTAAAAAGTTTATTGCCATTTTTGTAGGTTTACAGTTGATTCTACTGTGGGTGTACAGTCTTTCGTAGGTAAACAGTTGAATCTATTGTAAATCTACAGTAGCTTCCACCATAAAGCCATTCTGCAGTAGATTCTACTGTAGGCCTTTATAGGGCCGATGTGTACGAGTGACTTTCACAGGAACTGGACTGATACAGGACTGCTGCTTTATGCCTATGGGATCCCTTATTTATCCGAACCATTTAATATTAATTACAGTGCATATTTTAGCGGCACCGAGAAAGGGTGCTTTGTGTAAGGTTACTTGGAGCGTCAATTCCCTTTAACAGTAAAACTTTAAATGAACTTTTAATAGAAGGTTAAAAGAATGAATATTCCTGAACTTTTTAATTAACGACTTAATATATACCCTAAGGCGTAGAGGAAGTCCCCTTAATGTGTTTTGTGTTGGATTCCTTACCCCGGGGCACTAGGAGTGGAACAAAGTAGACCGGGATAAGTGAACAGGTGCCAATTGTTTCTTTCTTTCCTTTAGGACAAGTAGGGCGTCCTAATAAGATGTCAAATGTATGGGCTAACATTCACAGACATGTTTTGACCTGAATATATATGTTCGGTGAATGTTTAACTAACATCATTTAACAGTATACATGTATATATACCTGATTGTATAGGCTTCAAAACAAATGTATCTGTATTCCTTGTTAAGATGAAAAATAGTGCCTTTGCAGCTGGATATATTATATCAAATTACAGGAATAAATTGGGACTCTTCACCAATATAATTTTATCAAGGGAATAACATCTGCATATTAATCTACTAGAAAATATAAGCATCTCATAAGGCTTTAAGTTAACTGAACTTAACTTCCATTCAAGATGTGATGCTGTGGTGATGGGTTTTGTCCCCATTGATTCACTAAAGCATTGTTCCTGTAAAGTCATAACTAAGGAACTGATGGGAACTCCATGGTATAATGTGAAGGATTTAACTCTTTAAGAGCCGTAAAGTACATGAATGCATGAATGCATTATAACCTTTATCTCTTTGCAGTCTATACGAAAACCTGCCTGACACCGGCTATAGCCGTCTAAAAGCCTGCTGGTCCGGGAGAATGACTATGTCTGCCAGCCCCAATGGCTGGCTACTTTCCCGGGCGACATGCCAGTTTTTACGGCTTGTAAATTGGACCATAATTAAGGTTTCTAGAGAGTAAACTAGAAAGCCTGAATATTTTGTAGAAAATAACACAAAATTATGTTTATTGAAATGATTCAAATATACCAGTAACCTCTATATAAATTCTTATCTAATACTACATCTCTAGATTCAAACATGTAATTCCCTCAGGTATACGGGCCTGCAGATATTTAGCCGGGCCTGCTGAATGAAAAATCTGCAGGACCGAATGTCCTGCAAGGTGAAAAACTTATCGTATAGACTGATAATCTATGCATTCAAGCATTATACTAAGGGTAAAAGCATACCTGCATGGTCGGCATGATGCTTCAGTGCATCCCTGGGAAGTGGTCGCACCTGCCCTGCACTCAGGAATCATGACTACAGACGGTAAAGTATTCAAAGTGCTATGCGGCCCATAAAGGATTAACCCTTTCAGAACGGCATGATACCTTAATTCATCATGCCCTTGGTCATCATGATGCATGAATGCAGCCCTGGTGAGTAACTTGCCAGGGCTGGATTGAAGCATCATGCCGACCCTAAAGGGTTGAGATCAGCATGATGCACCAATGTAGGCCCATCAAGTTACCCGCTGGGGCTGTATTGGTGCAGCATGCCAACAAATATCATCTGTTAGCGACATCTGTCCTTAAAGGGTTAAAGGCCCCTTTGTGTGTCAGGGGAGGGTCAGAGGTATTGGGTGTCTCTACACTCTGTGGTCTATTTGAATAGCCGAGCCAACTAGGTGATTTGATTCTATAGATCTTTACAGCAGATAAAGGTGACTATACAATTGTTAAAAACCTTTTATGAATCATCTCCTTATGAACAATTAATGTGAACCCAAATTAATTTCCGTATAGACTTTTTTCATCCATCTAAATCATGTTCTAAAACATGTATAGTTTTTATATCTTAAGTTAATCTTACATCCTCCTATCCCCTTGTGTTATGATTAATTCTATGTTTTCCCAGGCCTAGTCTGTATATTTGCGTAGACTATACTTGTGGCTCATCTAGCTAGGCTACTGCTGTATAGTAACTCTGGGTTCAGTGTCCAGAGCCCATTTACACACAATTGAGATGAATTAGTTAACCTGCATGTAGAAGAGATCTAGTCTATTTAGGAGCTATTTCAATGACAATTGATCAGACATGTAAATGACTCCTTCAAATTTGGTTAATTTGAACCTTGACTTTGTACACTGTCTACCAGGTTCAGACTCTTATCTGAACTAAAGGGCCTATAATGCATGCTTAATCTTTCATGGGCATGCCTTTTAATCCACATGATGCATGAAACAGGGGATTACTCAATGTGATGCATCAGGTGGAGGACTAGACAAGTGATACAGCCTGGCCTGTATTACCAGGCAGCCTGCTAATTCAGGCTGTCCAGGTTGGTTTAACAGGCAGGGAGTCTTTACAGGCAGGGTGTTAGGTCAGGTTGTTTACACTCTCCCACCACATGACCCTGGTACAGCAGGCTGAGGCTCAGGCTTTCACACCTTCTCCAAGCAGAGGCAACTGTTATGCCTGCTCTTATGGTTGTCCCATCAGATAAAATACCAATTTAAACATGTAATTATTCAAAAATGCAGTGGACCAGGCACTTACTGCATCCATAAGTTGGAAGGTGATGTACTGATCTATATCCTCTATATGAGTTTATTCCTAGCAAATATCACATAAAAATCGCAAATATGATTATATAAAAGCTATAGTAAAAACATAGTTCTGCTTATGAGCAGCCCTGTATTCCAGGCTGGGTGACCCGTGAAAACGGGCTGGGTGTGTTATGCAGGCTGTACTGTAAGTCCAGGCAGTCTTCCACCTGTGCATAATCCTTTTCAGGTTTATCTGTTATTGAGGTTCACAGCATTTATATATAAAAAGGGTATATATGATCGGCAGTGACACTTTTGACCATTGCATGTATACACAAGCCTAAAGTGCAAATTCTATCGGGCCCATTGTTTTAATTAAGCCCATTCCCTTTACAAATTTGAGATACATTAGTAATTATTTCGCAATGGTCCCTAAAATATGATGTCATTTTGAAAGTCATGTTTTGTTTGATTACATCTATTGTACCACAAATTCGCACTGCGTATATATATACGCATTCAAAATGATAGAACATAGTTCTATTTGTGATATATCACACCCTGTGGCCATATTTGCTTAGCCAAGCTGCTAAAGTAAGCAACAATGCCCTAGATTAAAGCTTCCTGGTGTTTTGGGAAGGTCCATGAGAGTGCATGGAATCTACTGCACATCACAAGAATTAACATAACGTATTCGATATTATTAGCGCACCAAATATGTAAATACACCCCTATAATATGCCTACTTTAGTAATAAGCCGAACGTGAGTTTGAGATGAAGAATTCAGCTTATAATAAAGTGCTTGAGGTTTGTCTTCACTATATCCCTATGTATTAAAACCTTGCCTATCAGCCAAATGGGAGTAAGGGGGTTATATTCCCCTTTTTGTACAAAAAAAAACATCAAAAAAGAATTCGGCTAAAAAACCAGGGTCATGGGGTAATTTCAGATTGTAATTACCCCCGAATATCTCAGATTTCAGTCCAAGTCTAACTGTAGTAATGTGTTTTAAATATTTGTTATGCCCATTGGGCACCAATTGTGGTAATGCTTAGTTTGCGGGAATTTATAGAACCTTAAAGGTATACAACACAATATAGCCATTTTAGATCGACCAACAATTTTCCTTAACGACTCCTAGGGGTATTAGCCTGATGCTTATGGAACACAAAGAAAAGGGGAAAGAAGCCTACGTCACGGGGGTTATTAGTCCTTCAGAGGGACTTTACATATGAGTGCACTACATATGGGCCCTCATGAGAAAATCATATCTTTCTACAATTTTCCACACAGCAAGAAATCTCCCAACCATTTCTCAATGATAATGCAGACATGCATTTACATGATCATTAGGAACATGTTGAAAACAAGAAAATATGGGGTCACACGCAAAATGAAATTATCCTGAATTATTCATATTAAAAACTAATCTATTCACTGTATGAGCCTATGGGCATGGCAAAAAGGAAACATAGTGATCAGAATATGTAGAATGCCAAGATATGGCACTTAGATGGTAGATAAAGGTAGATCATGACATACGAGTGAGAGAAATCTGCAAATATCATGGTTGCAGGTAGGTTCGTTTTTTGCCACCAGGTGCCATATGCGTAGATTGTGTTGTATACCTTTAAGAAATGCTTGGAAGACACAAATAATACTGTGGTGTAAATTATTTATGTAGGATCAGATACCTGCACACCACTCCTGGTGAAGCTTTCTACGTAGTCAAACTGGTTGACGCTGAAGGCAAGGAGGTAGGGCGGCATGTTCACTGTCTTCTGAAAGATGTCTGCTTTCCATTGCCCTCCTCTGAAATGAAAGTAAATATTCACTTAAGGGAGATGAATAGGGTCCATTGTATTTACAAATAGCCTGACATCAACTTGAAGGAAAGTGACAAGAAGTTACAAACTGAGATATCTTACTTTTGAAGAGAACAAACAAAAGAAAGAAAGAAAGAAAGAAAAGAAATAACTCTGATGTACATGCTAGTTTGTTCTATTTTGTTGTTAGCTTACTTCAAAGTATGCCTTCAAAGTGTCTGGCTCAAATTGAAACAATTGACTTGAAACAGCCTCAGGCATAAACTCTAAGTTCAATTTTTATCTGCACCAACTCTAAAAAGGTCATAAAATGGTTTTAAACTAGGGATCAGCCACACAGCTAGGATGTGTAGTCTTCTCTTTGTGTGACAGCTCCCCGGGTGGGGGGGGGGGGTCACTCAATATTATTTTACACAGGTGTGCAGCTGGCCCTTTGACAACCCTTTTGGTCAAGGGATTTTGGTCAGAAGTGACCCTTGGTGAGGGGGATTT
Organism: Harmothoe impar; assembly: GCA_947462335.1. Lineage (NCBI taxonomy): Eukaryota > Metazoa > Annelida > Polychaeta > Phyllodocida > Polynoidae > Harmothoe > Harmothoe impar. The sequence continues at coordinate 12,395,749 of OX381716.1, forward strand.
TGGTCAAAAGAGACCCTTGCTGACGGGAATCTTGGACAAAAGTGCCTAGGTTTTAGCAATTTTTCCCAAGGAGTCACCCTGGGTTTAGGAATTTTGGTCAAAAGCGACCCTTGTTCCGAAGAATTTAGGCAAAAACTGCAAAATGTGACCCTTTTAGTGGGGATTTTGTTGAAATCTCCGAAAACCCTTGGTGAGGGGGATTTCGGTGAAAATTGACCCTTGGTGAAAGGGATTTTGGTGAAGAGCAGACCCTTGGGTAGGGGGATTTTGCTCAAAAAGTACCCTTCCAAGCCGCACACCTCTGTATACAAAAGTGCCCCCCCCCCCTGGGGACAGCTCACATGTTTGGGTTTGAGGCGAGGATCAAGGAGATTTGGAGCCCTCAAGCGGGAGGTGTCAAAAGAAATTAGACCAGAAAAATTTTATCCCTTTTATTGAAAAAGCCTACATGTTTCTATAGCTCGGAGGGGTTGGCTACGATTGATTCGAACCTGGATAGGAGATGGACTCCAGTGAGGGATGGAGACAATTTAGACTTACTTGGAAAAATCCACCTATTTCCCTGTGTTGTTAAAAAATTACCACTCCCTTAGGGAGTGGTCATTTTGGTTGGTCGATTTGGGGGGGACCAAAGATATCTGGACCCCTGATAAATTCCGACCCGCACCCCTTTTTTAGTGAAAAAGCCCATTCGTTACTATAGCTCAAAGGAGTCGGCCGCACTCAATTTCAACCTGCCTAGGGTGGGAACGAAAGAATTTGACTCCTCCCTGTTGTTAAAAAATGACCACTCCCTTACAGCTCAAAATTACCATGCAGTTCCATAGAAATATACACCTCAGGCCAAAAAAAGATTTGAAGAGATTTCTGTATTTTTACCCTTTTTATGTCAATTTTAGGGTCTTTGTAGGGGCGGGTTAGTGCTTCCATGTTTAAAAAAAAAGTAAAAAGAAAAAATATCCGACCTACCTACCCTATATTTTCTTTCCATGTTACCTGAAACAAACCTCTTTTTTGGCCTTATATGTCGTTGGGATACAAACACTGTTTCTCCTAGATCACTCGGTTTAAGAATTTTCTTAGATATTGAAGGTACTGAACCTGGCTCACTACCATGCTACAGATTTGTCTATCTGTGTTATGTCAATATTATGGTCTGTTATATCAACATATATAGGCCTGACGCACTGCTTCTTTAAGTTGTTTTATCTCTGTTATTTTTGTAAGTATGACTCAAATGCCCCAAGTGCCATAAATTCACATGTAGACCTCAGGCTTGTACAAAAGAATTGTATAGAGCTTCAGCAATGTGCGAATATGGCTAATCAGAGGGTTCTTTAAAGTAATCTAAAGTACTTCAATGGTCATAATTGGACCCCGGACCAGGGTTATAGGATTCTCCCAATTCAGTGGTGCACTTAAAGTCGGATGATTAGGGCTCAAAAATGAATTTTGCTAAGAATGAAGCAGAATGTTCAATATAGCCATACTTTATGTCCTACCTACTTTATTAAACATTTTTCCACAGAATTCAGCTTAGATATCAGGCTCACTCTCACCAGATCGATGCAACTATTATTTGGCCGTACATGATCGGCGGCCGTACATGATCGGCGGCCGTACATGATCGGCAGACTACAAAAGCCACCTATTACCCCCTGCACTGTGATATTTAACTCTCCTAACCATACCTACAGGCTGTAATGTATCTTTGGGGTGTTTTTTAGAAGAAAAAAAACCTCCCAAAATATTTATAGGGGCCAAAGGGGGGGGGGGCTCAATGTGTAACCGATCATGTACGTCACATGACGTACATGATCGGCTGGAAATGGCAATGTAAAATTTCCTCATTACCCACTGCTTCACATGTTTATGATTACACATATTTAGACCTACATCATATGTACACCTTGCTATGATTGAATTATGTTTTAAATATGGTTAAAAAGGGGTCAAAAGGAGAGTGGCCCAATGTACAACCGATCATGTACGTCACATGACGTACATGATCGGGATCGAAATGTCATGTAAAATGATTTTAATAGTCGCATCTATACATTTCTAACAGATAACATTTCAATACACACATCATATGTACACGTTAGTAAGGTTTATTCATGTTTTATCATGTTCATAAAGGGTAAGGCAGTCAATAAATCACCGATCATGTACGTCACTGATCATGTACGTCACATGACGTACATGATCGGTATTAAAATGTCATGAAAAATGACCTTAATAGTCGCATCTATACATTGCTAACATATTACATTTCAAGAGACACATCATATGTACACCTTGGTAAGGTTTATTTATGTTTTATCATCTTCAGAAAGGGTAGGGCAGTCAATAGATCACCGATCATGTACGTCACTGATCATGTACGTCACCGATCATGTACGTCACCGATCATGTACGTCCACCGATCATGTACGTCCACTTTTTAGTTGCACTGGTTTGGTGAGAGTGAGCCATCAGCTTATTATCATTTTTTTGCTCAATTTAAGACTTTTGGAGTGCAAGCTATAAGTCAACCCATTAAAAATACATTGTAAAGGGCTATACCTGTGTTTTTGGAACCCTTTAAATTGCCTTTTATTGCCCATCAATAGTGATATATCACGCTTCATCCTCAAAATATGATATTGTAATGCCCTTTTGAACACATTTAAGTAGACATTGAAATCGGACGATGCCACTTGAATATCTAAATCAGAGTCACATCTAATACATGAGAAATTATAGTCGTGGTATTATTCAAGAGCTCTTGACATTCTGATGGGATTCCTGCCAACACATAATATCACACAATACTCTACATGAAATCATCATCCCAGATTCTCCTCCACCACTAGCGGTGTCTCACGAACATGGGCCAATGTTTTCGTCCATGACTGGGTGCAATCTATTACTGGGTGCAATCTATGACCGGGTGCAATCTATGACTGGGTGCAATCTATGGCCGGGTGGAATCTATGACTGGCTCGAAAGAAAAATGGTTATTAGGGCAGATGTACATATAAATTTAAATAAAATGAGTGATATATAGTCTTAAAACACCCATTAACATTTTCCACCATTTATATCTTCATCTGCCCTAAATAAAGCTCACACCCGGTCATAGATTTCACCCAGTCATAGATTTCACCCAGTCATAGATTTCACCCAGTCATAGATTTCACCCGGTCATAGATTGCACCAGGTCATAGATTGCACCCGGTCATATACAACAACAATGGCCAGATCTCATGAGACACAGCCCACTACCTTCCCTATGTACATACACAATATTATTCTCTCACACTGGCAGAGATCTTGTATTTACATATCATTACTTGACACTTTACGGTCCCACTTAAGCCCAGATGGTTCACATTCTAACCCTTTAAGATGGTCATAATACCTCCAACCAAATGTGCTCTCTCTAGATCCATCATACTAGAGGCTTTGAAATGATGGAGATGGATGTACATTTTAATTATGATGTACCAGTAACTAGTGCTACATACATGCATCAATGTGACCATTTGAGAGTATACAAATCCCATAGTGCTGACATGGTGCATAAATGAAACACTGTGGAGTGCATTGAAAGGGTTCTATAATCATTGACAAAAGGGCATATTGCATTAAAGCATGCTGCAGACCGTAAATGTTTAATAGCATGGTTGATTGACTTTGTAGGTCTCTGTGTGAGTCTACTGTGCCTAGGGGTATCACCTGAACTTCACAGATCCAGTCACAAACTTTTGTGGCCGTACCTTATTTTCGTGTTGTATATATATTTGCTCGGAATTCGCCGAAATTAAAAAATCAACAAAATCTTTGTATGCTACAGTATCGCATTAACACCTGTGAAATTGCCAACTTTTGTTTTCCCTCAAAAAACTTGTGAATATGAACACTTTCACAATATTTGGTGGAGCAAAGCAATATCCCGTTAGTAAAAAGAATTGTAACGGGACGGGTGAATAATCTTGGCATGTACTTGGTAGCTGTAGAGTGTGAATATGAAAAATATTTTAGATTAGACCTTGGCACTCATTCTTTTGAAAATTTGACTGATCGCTCCAAACAGAACTCAAGAATCACACCAGTTAGAAATGTTTGTATTCTTCGAAAAAAAACAACCAAGCTGCCACCACGAGATAGACATGGGAGATTCTCGAGAATAATGAATGTTCCTAGGGACATGTTCAATGGTTCAATTTCATGAATTTCACTACAAGAAATGACACAGAATAGGGTACAAGAAAATTTCAAAAAATGTTCCAGAAACATTATGAAATTCTTGAGTTTTGACACAAGTTCCACTTGAGATTTTGTTTGCAGGGTTGGCATGATGCATGAATGCAGCAATGGTTATAAGGCAGAGTGAGCTTACAAAGTTTCTTAAGCACTAAAATATGCCCCTTACCTGCTCTCTGTCCTGTCTATGGGCATGTTACTGAGTGAGATGTAGTCGTTACGCCTCACCATTGTAACTGTGAATGTAGCCCTGAAGAAGTTCTCATCAAATAATGGGAAGCATCGCCGGGTGCTGGTAACCTCAAACTGAGTAGACACAATCCAACTGTAAAAACAGACAATGATAGTGTGAAAGTCTGATTAAGATGATGCGACAATTTTTTTTAATGGTGCAAAAAGTTTCATAGCCTATCACTAAATGTCATGGATAATCTGGATTTGATTTTTCTTTGTTTTCTACTGAATAAATCATTTCATATATACAATATATTCTTTTTTTTGGCCACTAGTATAATTAGGTGCTGCTTGAGCTTCTCGGGGAACCATGGCTATCTATCTTAGGGCATAAATAAGGTGGTCAGAACTGTAAATTCACCCGAAAAGGGTTCTTTTCACGATCAATTATTATACTCCCCCTATTACTTGATACATTTTTTTGGCAAGGCGCCTATAAAATAAAGCAAGTTTTAGGACCAGTTAGGCATACATATACATACTTAGGGGTTCAAACTGAATCAACTCACTGTTTTGTGCCATTTTCATTGTAGTTTGACCGATAGAAGCCGAGTAGATCGTCGTGTATGGTGGTACCATTAAACCTCATGTAGAGGGAGTAGTTCTGGTTCTTCATCAGTTTCTGCTCAGGGTAAATCTTGTAGAACTGTCTGGGGACATCCTCCTCTGTGTAGTTAACCTGCATAACGTTACCTCCGGAATCTCTGAAAGGGGAAATGTTTTTCATTTGTCATTTCACATGTAAAAATTATATAAATCTGAAAGATTGAGGGTATAAAAAGATGAATTAGTAATCATGGAGACATTTCAACCCTTTAAAGACATAATGTTAACAGACCTTCAACATGAATATATACAAAGAACCGGAAAGGCAATCAATAAAATTAGATAATGTAACATAATGATGCCGAAACAGTACAAGTTCAAATGTTTTGATACTTGAGGGTGACATTTATTTGTATTTGAAACTTTCCTTATATTCAAATGTATCATAAAGATATTTTGCGAGATATATAAGTTGTAAACCTATATCACTCTCACCAATTCCTAGTCCCTCCTTGCCCCTGAAGTAGAATCAACAATATGGCCATAATTTTGCCTCATACTATTCAGAGAGAAAGTGATGTAAGTATACATTTTTGTGTTATGTGATTCACGAGTTTATTTTTCATCCACCTTTGTGAGCGATGCAATTTCAAACAGGTATATATAAAAGTATGTAATCCAATTAACTTGACTCGATGAATGTAGTTTAAACAGAAAACATCCAAACATCATGAAATAAGAAGTGAACATTATGGGTCGAGGCATCATACTGAAAATATGTAACAGAAATATTACTTGGTCTTACTTGAGCATTATGGTGTCTTCATGGACGGTTATCGTATCAATATGCAACACTATGACACCAGTGTCCTCTGAACACATTATCTGTGTTGTCACGTTTCCATCAAACCCAAAGTCGTCCCCTTCATAAATCCTTGGCCACAGTTCAAGGTCATAATGTACAGGGACTAGAGTTGTATTCAGCCTGAAGCCTGTTGTTGGCTTTTCCTTTTTCTCATCCTTCTTCTCGTCTGTTGTGTCTTTTGGTTTTTGCTCTGGTCCACACACGGCAGCTGAGAATGAAATAGGTATCATTTTAACAAGTGCTTATTGAAATAAAAGTAAGGTGCAATGTTGTTATTGTCAGGAAGGTAAAGTTAACCCTGGCTCAGTCTCAATTTGCATACTGAAAATAATTATGAAAAACTGAGGTTGACTTAGAGAGGCAATTGAATTCTTCACCATAGCTTAAACCAGAATTGTACAAGAAATGTGACTGGCACACGCTTTGTGATTACCCTGCAAACAGAACTCAAGAATCACAAAATTTAGAAACGTTTGCATTTCACCGGAAATGCACAAGCTGTATACACGAGATAGACATGGGAGGTTTATTCCTAGTAACTTGTTCAATGGTGACTTGTAGTTTTACTGGTGCGAATTACCAGAAATTCCACATGCAGAAGAAAGACCTGTATTTCATGAGTTTTACTACAAGAAATGATAGGGAATATGACACAAGAACATTTCCAAAAACGTTCAACAAATTTCTAAAAACGTTCCAAAATTCTCAAGTTTTGGCATGAGAATGGAACTAGTTGTTTGCAGGGTCACCACCATATAGACTAGAAGTGTACGAGAAATCTGACTGGCACGTGTACGCTCTGTGATTATGCCACTAATTCTGTAACCCTATAAGGGGTGTCCAAATATTGACCAATCACAGCAGAGAGAATTATACCATATAATCCTTTTTCTTCTGAATTCCCTGTTAAATAAATAACTCCTTTTTGAAATGTCCTTGACATTGAGCTCCTTTTTATATGCTGCATGGTGTGACTGGAGGCAGGAACATGGGCAAATACGGGATAGCTCTCCCAGGTGAGAGGACACACGTCTTAAATCCTAGTTTTGTATTGAGACACTGTCAGTATATTCCCTCGGCTTACAAGAGACGCCATACAAAAAATACTTTTAAGATAGTCTAAGATAAGTCTTAAGATGGGATTAAGATAGTTTAAGATTGGATTAAGATAGAAGAAAAAGGACAATAAAGCGGGGGTTGGGGGTTAGAGCCCTCCATTAAAGTTAAGACAAATAAAATAGTCTTAATAGTCTGATTAAGATGACGCTCTAAAGGTTTGTCCTCTCACCTGGAAGAGCCATCCCATGCGTGTGGAACATGGATTCCCCTACCATGGACTCTGTATGTTTAGCAGTTAGGTAAATAAGGGAGCAACCACACAAAGGGGATGGTATATGCGGGCTGCACGGATGATCCATTCTGCAAGACTACTCACACTACCAAAGCCAGGCTCGATCATTTCAATCTCCTGGTCTACCTTTCTGAAGATTTAATAAGCTCTCTGGTATATTTGTACTTCTCCTAAAATGCGCCTTTACCTTGGCGTTAGTAGCAGGTAATTTCAGCATATTTCAGGAGTAGGGTAGCTTGGCCAAGATTCAACCACCTACCTTGAGAGGCCCACCTCAATTTTATACTCATCCATGCACGGTAAGCCTATGTTTGTGTATGACAGAACGTTTAAAGTGTCACTCTTTCCAGCATTAGACAAAATTGATACAATGCCATGCATAAATAACAATATAATTAAGGTAGATATCTCAAGGTAGTGGTCGACTGGAGGTCGAGCTACCCTAGACATGTGCCAGCAATAGTTCTCTAACTGGGGAGAATCTGAGGAAGTCACCATGACACAAGAAAGACACAACATATTCCCAAGAATTCGGAATGTGTCCTATTCACAAAATGAACTCAGGAATATGCCACAAAACATTCACATAACGTGCAGAAAAATCCTGGGGATCACGAGTCAATATTCCAGAATGGCCCAAGGTCCGCTCGAGATTTTGTTTGCAGGGCGCAATCTACCCCTCCCCATCCTACAACTAATAATAACTGTAAAGAAGGGGCGACCATCTGGAAATCTGTATTAAAAAGAAACCCAATAAGAATTGACCGGTTTTGGTCAAAAGTGGTCCCGATTTCTCAGCTATCAATGAACTGCCCTAAAAATGTTAAATATTTTGATTATCACCAGACTGCTGTTTCACTACACATTAGGCCAATTCGGCCATAAAACATATTTTTTGATGGTGATACTCCAGGGATGACAAGAATTGAATGATTTCATTATACTTAAGTTACAAATCTTGTAGGCTACCTCTAATTCTATTCAATAGTCATGAGGGGGAATCTATTTTATTGTGGACAGGCTGCCCTTGAGGCAATGGTAAAGAAATCCCTGTTATACATAAACAAATGTAACATGCAGTAGGTAGTGTTACTCCGCTACTACTGAATAATTCTACAAGTCATTAGCATGTATACGTCCTAGAGTGTCGGGGGAACTTTCGGAAACTAACTGGATTAATGTAGTCCCATAGAGATTCTGGTTCCAGGAACATAGGAAAGGAGTACAAAGGATGTTATCTAATTTATAAGGTTTGGAGGCTTTATGGTGAACCCATGCGATCCCATGGGGAAGGATCTATTTTCCCTAATAAGGGCTAAAGTAATCAGGTAACGTGGGAGGAAAGTGAGGGATACTGTCTGTCTTTGCCTAGAAGCGTCTTATCTTACTATAGTGTTTTTTCCTTACGCATGAAAGTAATCCCTCCTTCTGCGTACGAGAAGGCTGTGTCTCGCGACCTTAGGCCAATGTTTTTGTCTCTGACCGGGTGCTGTCTCTGACCAGATGTCACTTTAGGAGTTTAGTTATCTTCTACCAACAGCAGGCTAATTATGATTACATAACAACTGCCATGAAGAAAAGGTTAAAAAAAAATTTAAAACACACTTTTTTCTGACACCAGGTGAGAAACGGCAACCGGTCAGAGATGGCACCCAGTCAGAGACGGCACCCGGTCAGAGACAAAAACATTGGCCCAGGGTCGTGAGACACAGCCTGAAAATGTCCACATGAAGTCAAAGAATAAGTAGTGTCGGCCCTATTTAGCTAGGCATGGTAGGGCGACCTGAAACAAACTTCATTTTTCATATTTGACCTAACCATGTGTAAACTACATCATGGGATCAAAACAAACAGAGAGCATGCCCCAATCTGTCCCTCTTTTTGGGAAGGTGATAGAAATAACACTGTGCATTTTGGGCAGCAAACTGCTAGCGGTAAAGGATGTTGCAGATGCTTGGACCCATACACAAATTGCATAGAAATCAATCTGCCTTGGAAATTATCCCCAAGACCCTGTACAAAGTTTTATCTCACAGGCTAGGAATGGTCACTCCCTATTCTATTGGATGTATTACTGCTGTCTACTACGTATTAAAGCTAAAACTATGTCAGGCTTTATTGCACCCTACTTTCCTCTTCAATTCACAATCACAATAACAACGTAAGAATGTTCCTGTCTGTATAATACTCACAAACCAATTATAAACTGATCACTTAGTATTATTTAAGTAAGATATGGATATGCGTGGGTCACTTGTACCATAGATTTACTCCAGTGAAACTGGTTATACAGCGCCGGCCACACTAGGCTGTTTTCGGCAGATCCGAACCAACCAGACCCAACAATGAGGTCTAATTTACCTGTCCAGTCTGATAGAGTTATGCATGCCAAACTGTTCCAACTGTTGGGTCGGGTCGGGTCTGATTACATCGGGTCGGGCAAAATTACATGTGACAAAGCTTTAGCCGTCATCGATTATACGCCCAGTATGTCTTAGAGAAAAAAGATCAAGCTTATCATAAAAGTGTGTGGAACTTATTTTCACTAGACACCTCACTCATAAGCTAAGTGGGACTTGGGGTTTAAATGGACTACCTAGAAATGAAATTGCTACATAAAATTAGGATTATAAGCAAAGTTTTATGGTAGTATGTGTATATATGGGTGGGTGGGGGGGTGGGTGGACGAGTTGGTGTGTGTGTGTGTGTGTGCTGGAGGGGAGGAGGATTCAGGCAGTGCTAACATTCAAAGTAAATTTGAACAAGACATAGCAGCCAGCAGGTTAGTATGTTACTACTGCCTGGGGGCATCCACACACAGACACGCCCCCCCCCCCCACCACCACCAACACCACCAACACAGAGAGAGGAAAGGCAACACTGTCCTGATTAGTTGTAATTGTAGATCTTGTTCACAGAATGAGCCTGAATCTGTGGAAACTATATTAATAAACAATAAACAATAAAATTATATATGTATATTATATATATATATATATATATATATATATATATATATATTTATATATTTATATATATATATATATATATATATATATATACACATATATATACACACACACACACGTATATATATATATATATATATATATATATATATATATATATATATAATGGTTGGAATATAAAACAAATGGAAAACAAAATAAGATTTAGTTGTCTAAGGTACACTGTACTGGAAATTCTCATGTATGAGGCTAACTTGTGTATAAGCCGCATCTCTCACTTTTTTAAGAATCACAGAAGCCTGACAGAGGGTCTGAAAGATTAGCCCTCGTAGAGGCGGCATGATGATTGAATGCATCACTGGTGAGTTGTTTGCAGGGCTGCATTCATGCATCATATAACACCAATAGGGCATGATGCAGTAAAGCACTATGCGGGATTACACTGTCAGTCTAGATTAGGTGTACTTGGCTGACTTTTATTTTGCAAGCCCAGCATAATTCTTGAGGTCTGCTGAACTGCACGACTACATGATGAGTCAGAAAGGGATGGAAACTAAATTGAAAACAAAATAACGTGTAATTTGTCTCAGGCATAATGCACAGTAAATTCTCATGTATAAGGCTAACCCACAATTTCAGTGGATCTCAAAAGCCTGACAGGCCTGACAGGTATGCTGACAAAACATCTTGTATAAGTCACACCCTATATAGGCATGCTTGTTATCAAATTAAACCTGACTCTGACTCCCATACAAATCCGCAGATCTACATGAGAATTTACAGTATGTATAATATAGGCACCTTTCTATTGTAATTCTGCACGCAGACTGAGGGTTTGGTGGCACAGGAATTTACTAACCCTTTAAGGGCTGCAGAGTGCTTTAATTCACTGTGGCCTTTCATTTTCATGATGCAGCATGCCAAAAGCACTGGTGAGTCCCTCGCTAGCAAAAGGCATAATACATTAAAGCACTCTTTGAACCTTAATCGCTTACTTCCCCTCCAGTAACAGTCAGAGGTGAGTGGGGACTGGCACTCTGGGCCTTTATAGAGAAGGTGGGAGTTCAGAAGGCTATATGGGGATGCCTAGTGTTGACTTTGTGGGTTTATCTGGGTCTATCTGCTTCATGTCTGCTCCCGGTCTACCTCAGGCCCACTCTATGACTCTATGACAACGTCCACATGCTGTATCAATACAATGTTGTTACAACGCTGCTGATATAAAAGCTTTATAGACTACACTGAAAAGTTGGGACTCCACTCCTCGATTTTGTTGTCAGATCGAAGCTATTCTCATAAATCTGACCCAAACATATGTAAATATAAACAAACCCAAACAGTAACACCTGATGATCCATGCTACCATTATCTGACAGATTTACTTTCGTGAGAATCGATGAGAATGTTGGGCAATGGATTCCCAGCTTAACATTCATAATCAAGATGCTCGGTCCAACCTTTATCGGACACCTCAAGCCAATAGGGCCTATATAAATTCAGGGGCTAATACCAGATGGATATTGAACTATTTTCCTGTGTTTCTGTTGTGATATGCTCCTCAAGTATGACGGCAGAAGAAGAGCAAGTGAAAAGAAAGAGTTAAAGAAAAAAAGTAAAGAAAAAAGAAAGAATGAAAGGGGGAAAGTAAGAAGGAAAGTAGGAAAGAAGGGAGAAGAGAAGAAGCAAAAAGGAGAGGCAGAGGAAGTGAGGAGGGTGATATTCACAGTAACATTTAAACAGACAATTGGATGGCTAAGTATGCCCTTAATACCTAATCAAATTGTTCTCATAATGTGTAGAATGCTTTGCCTACCTCTTCCCATAGTCTTTATAGTCTCCTTACATGCCTCCTGTCGCTCCAGTGTGGTAGGCACAGGGCATTTCTCCCTGGGTATAGCAAACCACATAATCAGTGCCACCGCTAATATAGCCGCTATAAACAGGGCCAGGAAGAACAATGCTGTAGGGATGGGCACGTACCACCCCTTCTTCTTCTCCTTCAAGACAGGGGAACCCCGGCCATCCTCTATGGTTAGGTTCTGACGGCTGGAGCGGGACCCGTTCTCCATGGTGGTAGGTAGGGGACTGACAGGGAGATGGTAGGTGAGTCTCTGAGGGGACACCTGGAAGCATGGATAGGTTATGTTGACTATTCAGTTGGGTGCTGGTGTAGGGGTGGGTCGGGGGGAGGTGTATGGGGAGAAGGGAAGGGTCAGGTATATTGGGAGGGGTGGGGGGCGAGGAGGAGGGTCAGGGGAGGGAGGAGGGGTACAGGGGGAGGTGCCTACACCATTGGTGGTATATCACAGGTGCCTCTGTCTTTGTATGTACAGACCTATAGAATAGGGTTGGGGGGAGGGGTGTGGGGAGGATATATGGGGAGGGGTGGGGGGAGGAGCGGGGAGGGTATATGGGGATGAGAGGGGTGGGGAGGGGGGAGGGGAGGGGTCAGGTGTGTATAGGGAGGGGTACAGAGGGGAGGTGCCTACACAGGTGGTATCTCACAGGTGCCTCTGTACAGACCAACAGAATCGACATCAGCTTATATGGTGTACCGTAAAGTCTCACATACTGTAAGCCAAAGCTGATATACATTTATCACTTTATTTATCAATCCCTCCAAATGGAACTTGGGAATTGAATGTTCACAACCGGGGAGAATCTGGGGAAGTCACCGTAACACAAGAAAGACATGAGATATTCCCAAGTATTGTCAACTAGTCCTATTCACAAAATGAACTCGGGAATTGAACGTTCGCGACTTGGGTAAAAAAACAAGAAATTCCCGGGAATATGGCACAAAACATTCAGAAATCTCCTAGGGATCACGAGTCAAGACTCCAGAATGGCACAAGTTCCGCTTGAAATTTTGTTCGTAGGGAATAGAGTCTTCGAGACGTAAGCTAAAGCTCACATTTAATAAACACTTTATTTACCAACGTTTTAAAAAGTGAGTACCAGTATTGCTCAACCATTTAAGGATGGCATGTCACTAAAATATGACATTTGTCGCCATGAAACACCAATGCAGCCTCAGCACGTAACTCGCCGGTGATGCATTAGTGCATCACGATGACCCTTCGGGAAAACCTCAAGCCCGTAGGGTTTGCATGATGCTTGAATGAGGCACAGACAAGATGCTCGCCAGGGCTGCATTCATGCATCATGACGACAAAGGGCATAGCGGATTAAAGGGCTTGGCTGCCAAGTGGGACCCCAAGCAACATTTTGGTAAACCCATATAGATGCCCCTTACCTGGGAAATCTGGGATTTGATATTAATTGTCCAGGGCTGCCAGTGGGAGGGGGGAGAACGAGCATGGCATTGCTCCATTTCTATGATTGTAGACAATTTAATTGAAGGTGGAAAAAGTTTATCTTAGTTTGAGAGTGCAATCAAAACAAAGGTGACACAAAAAGATTTTTTTATTAGAGGCTGAACTGACCAGTCAACATGTTTATTATAATCACACATCAAGTAATGCTTTCTTACGTTCAATTAGTGGATTATATACAGATAATATACACTATTGATTAAGTGGGAACATGTTTCTCATGACACATTAACAGTATGTATGGTTATGGCACAAAATTAGAACGATTCCTTATGCAACCAAGTTAACTAGTGTACAGAAAATAACAGCATTGCCTCCAACTAGTACAAATATCACAAGCATTTGCCATTTACAGTGGTTACATGTTTTTATGAAACATTAAAAATCGTTATAATCATGGCACAGAATAAAAACTATTTCATTTGTGTAACCAAGTTAGCATGTGTACAGAAAATAACAGCATTACCTCCAATTAGTACAAATATCACAAGCATTAGCCATTAACAGTGGTTACAATATTTTTATGAAACATGAACAAACTATATGATTATGGCGCAAAATGAAAACTAACTCGTTCAACCAAGTTAGCATGTGTACAGGAAATAATAATAAGGCTGTGTCTCAAGACCTTGGGACAATGTTTTTGTCTCTGACCGGATGCCGTCTCTAACCAGGTGCCGTCTCTGACCGGGTGCTGTCTCTGACCGGGTGCCGTCTCTGACCGGGTGCCGTCTCTGACCGGGTGCCGTCTTTGACTGGCTTGGCTTGATAAGGTCAAAATACTAGCAGCAGGAGGCTAATTATAATTATAACTATGATTATATAACAACCGCCATAACGTTTTTCCAAATCCTTATATATATGAGTATAATTCTTTTTAAGACACCTTTTTCCGACACCTGGTCAGCGACGGCAGCCGGTCAGCGACGGCAGCCGGTCAGAGACGGCAGCCGGTCAGAGACGGCACCCGATCAGAGACGGCACCCGATCAGAGACAAAAACATTGTCCCAAGGTCGTGAGACACAGCCATAACATGACCTCAAATTATTGCAAATAGTACAGACATTAGCCATCCACAATGATCGACATGTAAAGAAGCACCGGTTATAGGGACTAAAACAGTCATGATTATGTAGGTATTACAGCAATCCCTGCCAATATAAAAAAAATAATGTAAGAAATCCCAAGTAAGTACAGCCATCAGTAATATTTGTTTGGAAATGATTGTTTTTAGCAACACTAGAGGCACTGGTGTGGTAATTATGGACCATTCATTTTTTTTAACCCTCAAAAGTTTCCTTAGAAAGCAGACTTCCACAGTCTCATTCACCCCCCCCCCTCTGAAAGACCCTCTGTCACCATAACCTGAATTGGTGCATCATACATGAATGCATCGGTGCATTCCCTGCCAACAAAAGAGGAACTCGTGCCATTCTTGAGTCTTGACTCGGGATCCCCAGTAGATTTTTGAACGTATTATGAACGTATTGTGGCATATTCCCGGGAATTTCCTGGTTTTTGAACAAGTTTTTTGAACCAGTTTCTTTTTACCATTTCCAACTTTTATCATTCACCCAAGTGGCAAACGTTCAATTCCTGAGTTCATTTTGTGAATAGGACACATTCACAATTTTTTTAAATATCTTATGACTTTCTTGTGTTATGGTGACTTCCCCAGATTCTCCCCAGTCGCAAACGTTCAAATCCCGAGTTCTGTTTGGAGGGATGCCTCCTTTTAACAAATTTAAATTAGCTATTAAAAAAGGCTTCAGTTACTGCTTTATGTAGTTATAGGTGCCTTTTTAACTTGTAACTTATATTGTTTGATACACCTGTATTTTATCGCACATTGTTCTCCCCCTTTAAAATGTTCACGCAACTCTCCCCCTCATAAAACATCTCATCTCATCAAATTTTCTCATCTGAATTAATCAATAGTATACATTTTGTCGCTTATTAATTAAACAATGTATGTAATATTGTAACTCATTCATTGACAGCCATACCACTGTTTCTTGTATACGTCATAGTAATGACTGCACTCATAGGGGCCCTAGCGGAGGTAATGCAGCGCGCACATGCTAGGTTTATTACATTTATTATCTTTTGATGTAATTGTTTTATTTTCCCGAAAAAAAACACTTTAAAAAAAAAAAGGGTTAAGCTGTTGGTGCAATAGGGAGTACACCAAAAGTATCCCCTTGCTCCCTCAGGACATCCACAGCTGCTGAACGCTTACGTCGACGCTGTATTCCCATTGGTTTGGATGACTGTTTTTTGTTGAACGAGGTCAGCCAATTCTCGATAGGTTCCAGGTTGGTGTCCATCCAATCCATATTGTCCATAATGGTTTCCTTTATTTTCTTGTAGGATGGAATCAGCTCGGTTTCGTTATGTAAAGACTCAAAGTCCTCTAACTGAAAATGAATAGTTCAGAATCTATGTTAATATTCTTATCTTTGATGTGCAATCAAATATTGAAAAAGTAGGGAAAAAACTGTTGTCGGGTGAGAAGTATAAAGGAGGTATTTATTCTCACAGCATCGGAAACTAATTTTTTGTGGAGAAACCAAGTTACTTTGTGTAAGTACTTGAATGGCCATTCTCCACACCCTCCTGGAAAAACTGATGCTCATTCACCATGGCTTGTTTCTCCATGATGACATCACTAAAATAGCCATGAAACCAATCACTAAATATAAATATGATTTTATCAATAATTAGATCAAACAAACACAGAGATCCATTCTAATCAGTATGAATTCCTGCCTTCTCTGCTTGTGGTACCTTGGATCATACATCACACTCAGCTTCACCTCATGTGATCCAAGTTACCACTCGTGGACAAAGCTGTCATTCAGACAGATCATTATGAACCTCTCTCTATTTCCTCGAGGAAGCTTCAGTCAAACATTCATATCCACACATAATGAATACACAGTGTCAGCTGTAAGGGTCGTTGTAGCATCCCCTAGGATTTTATTTTACTTACCACTAGGTCTAGAGCATTGACTAATTGTGATACTAAAAAATTGGGAAACTTTTCTAAATGATATCTCAACATATATGAAAATACATTAACATATTATATAATATTGTCTTATTCTTGCAATGTAAGGAATGTGTTTGTAATAAAAAATGTGATATATCTTCTCTGAAAAAAGCAGTAACATACTGACTACATAGCTCTTCTCTCCCTGTTGATGCAATGTGAGTGCCTACCCTTTCTTACTTGGTACACAATGTGAGTTGAATATGCCTTTAAATTCATCAAAATACATAGTACTGTAAATTCTCGCATATAAACCTAGCTCACCTATAAGCCGTATGCCTTTGACAAATCATATAAGCCACAGGGGGGCTCTAAAAAGTGCTTATTTAGTACTGTACTATATTTACCAAACACATAAGCCGCACCCTGTATAGACTAAAAACATGTTTGATAGTGGACGCATGCAAATATGCTTCGAGGCTTCTACACGCAAAAGTACAGTAATCATTTACCTTGCGCAGTTCGCCCTTCGTGTTCCAAGTTGAGGCTATAGCGGTGAGGACAGATGGCTGAGAAATTCTGAGAGAAATGAAATGATATAAATAATTTACTCTTTGAGGATGGCATAGTCTCTCAAAGCTTCATGGTGGTATCCTCCTTTTAGAATTGGTATAATGTATGACTTAAGCATTCGTGAGAAACTGATCTATACTTGATATAATCCCAATGCTAACAAAAAATAACTATGCTTCATCAAAGTTTTAAAACTAGAATACAGAACTTTTGCAAGCGTGTATGTGAAAGTCCAAAGATACTAAGGTCAGGGAAATTACAGATGCAAGAATGACAGAACTATACGGTGAAGCACATAACAAATAAAAGTGAGTTTCACCTAGTTTTGTTGCCATCCATGAAGTCCTCCCAGTGTTCAGTGATGTAGTTCCACACAACATCTCGTGCATCTCGCTTCCTGGCCATAGTTGCAAACAGATAGGTTGAGTTCTTTTCTAGTGCATAGTCAAGGTATCTGTTTAATGAAATGATGTCAAGTTAGCAAGGTGATCATGATTTCAACGGTTTTTTCTTCAAAAAGATATAAAGGAGGCATAACATTTATATATAGAAATATGAAG
The DNA here is from genome assembly GCA_947462335.1 of Harmothoe impar. NCBI lineage: Eukaryota > Metazoa > Annelida > Polychaeta > Phyllodocida > Polynoidae > Harmothoe > Harmothoe impar. Next base: position 12,413,423 of record OX381716.1, read on the forward strand.
GGCACTCGACTCAATATCTGAGTCATTTTCTATTGCCTACCATGTTGGACGTCGTGCTGCAAACTCTGTCCGAACCCTTCAGTCCGGCAGCACCTGGTAACACCTGTCTCATTCTTGGGGTATGGACAGAGGTTGCTATGGGCTTCCAGTCTGCGTGTGGGTTCACAGACTGGCTGTCTATAAATGCTGGCGTCCGGGAGGACCCGTTATGTACTGCTAGGCTAACCACATGACTGCTCATACTAAAGGCGAGGAACCAACATACCTGAAATTGGGTCCGGTCTCCAAGAGAGTCTGAAGTGCTTAGCTTACTGTTGAGGTTCTCATATAGCTATGTCATTTAAGTTAGTACATCTGATGTGTGGGACCACAAAAAGATTTCCCTTGGATTAAGCCAGAATGTTCACAAATCATATATATTTGACTTCCTATCTGTTCCATCCCCCCTAATTCCCTCTGATTATGCTCTAATTAGATTTTATTGTCCAATATATATGGTTATTTTGGAATAAAAGCATGCACGCTTTAATTGCCCCCATTGAAATTACACTAGAAAAGCCCATGGTTGAGTGACATTGGATCCCTTTATGACTTATTGACACCATTGATGGTATTTGATTGAACCCTATTCTCTAAATATTATATTTTTACAGTGTTTGGAATACATTTAAGTAAGATTTGGAATTTGAAGAGAAATCGGATATACCCACTTTAAGGAAATATTATTTGGACAAAAGTAGGTTCACTACAATAGGAATATAAAGGCCACTCGGAAATATCTGAGTCATTATCTAATGCCTATCTAGTACCATAGTTTGCACCAGTTGTATAACTAAAGTACACATTGAAGCGAACGCTGGACCCAAGAGGTCCACCGCAGTGCCAGGTCATTTAATCACTGGCACTGGATGAACCCTTCAATTTATATAGCCATTTAAGGATTGCATAGTTGCGGCTGTAACTCTCAGATGGAGCCGGGGCTGTCTGAGAGTTGCGGACAGAAGGGTCAGTTTTCTATTGATTGTCTTTGTGTCAACCAATCATGTAGCTTTCTCCACCCAATCAAGACAGGCTATGAGTGGCTGTTATGCTACTTGGGGCCTTAATTGGATAAGGTGAAATGTACAAATTAGTAATTATAGTCATGTCTAGACCAATCAACAGGGGATTCAAGAGGCTATAGACTGTTTGCCTCTATACAGATTACCTCCATCAAAGTGCCTCAGTGTGTGGAAATGAAATAACATCCATAATACAAATTATGAATCAATTATAGTCAACATGTATAAGATGTTACTCATTAATTTATGAGTCTGTATGTTCCATATTAAACCCAGGGGAATTCGAAGCAAAATCAACTCGCATTTGGACCAAAGTTCCCAAAGCTTTCTGGACATCTCCGGTCTATACCCACAACGCTCGTGGCCGTAAGTATTGCAGGCTATACTACACATGCCCTTGTTTTTCATGATGCATGAATGCAGCCCTGGTGAGTAACTAGCTAGTGCTGCATTTGTGCATAATGCTGACCTCATAAGGTTGAGACACTGCCAAGGGGTCAGCATGATGCATCAGTGTCACAATAGCAAGTCAATCACCGGAGCTTCATTGGTGCATCATGATAACAAATGTCCTCTTTGAGCGACATGTGTCATTAAAGGTTCTAACACGCACGGCAGTGACTCTCCCATAGGCACAATAGACCGAGCGGCGTGTATTGGTCAGCGGACCAAGTTACTCCCGCCGAATTCGTAGCACACATCTAGGCAACAGTGGTTACTCCATGGTTACAGCCAATCAGCGTACGACATAGATCCGTGGGCCTGCAGCCCTGTTGTCATGAGAATCTTTGGATTGCGGTGTGTTATCTTGAAATATCTTGCTTTATCTTGAAATATCTTGTCTTTTGTTTGTTGTCAGAACCACATTTAACCACGTCGCACCTGCAAGGAGCCCCATGACCAAGCCACTCCACTCCAAGCCTTCCCTCGAAGTCGTGGCTTGGTGTAGGGGCTCCTCTAGCCGCGCCGTGGTTAACTTAAAGTAAACGCGTAGGTTAAACAATAAAGGTTGATAACTGCCCTTCTTTAATTTGGAAAATAATTTGGCTTAAAGATGATCCAAGCCGCTGAGAGAAGGTCAACTTTGATATTTTTTCTTAAAGTTAATTAAATCAGATGGTTTCTGAGCCAGGTTTGTCACTGCGTATATAATGCTTAATTTTCATACTTACTTGCGGATGACATTAGGTGCAGTAGCACAAGCCAGTGAATTCTCTACAGTGTTATTCTCATACGCAAGATAAACATCGCCGTAGTCAAATTCATAACGACTGCGTAGAAACTCCCACTCTCGGATCCCGCCACGTGCCACAGCTGTACAGTAGACCTCGTCACGCAGGTCAGGGTGGATGCTGGGGTGAGGAAAGAAAGCCAAAGTAGTTGGGTGAAGAAGCATAATTTTCCACTCTCAAAGAAAAATTACCCTTTATAATCATCTTTGTCATGTGATGCTGCTAATCTCAAATGCACAATTAATCCTTTACTTATAGGGCTGCACTTTCACTTTTGAAAAAATGGCATGAGCAAGCAAAATCTTTTATTTTAAGGAACTCATTTTTTGTCAATTGATTTTGGTCATGGAAAAGTGAAGAGAGCAACAATTTTTTTAGCAAGTCTCTGAAAAAAGTTCGTGGTGAATCCATCAACAAATTCTTTTTCAAAAAAAAAGTTTCCATTTAAAAAAATATGGTGCGGAAAATCCATTGACCAACTTTTTTTATGTCTTGCCTAAAAGTGCTTATGGTCTGGTTTTAGACAGAATCAGAAAATGTCTATTCCTAGTGGACACAGAACATTGAATCAACATTGACAAAATGGTTTATTCAATGTTGAATCAATGTTGAACTGAATTCTATGCCTACTGGGTTTGCCCTAGAACTCTGGATATATATTTGTCAAGCACATTCTTTAAAACACATAATAGTAATAACTGGTGTATAGCTGACTTACGGGTTGGTGGATGGATCATTGATGAACTGTTCAAACAGGGCCTGTGCCTGGTCCACACAGGGTTTGTAGTTCATCTCACATGCAACGTGCATGAACAATGTTCGTGCATACCTAAGGATTAACAGAATTTCCTTTGCTCAGATTATATATTTAAAGCGGAAAAAAGGAATTGCCCACATTTTTTAATGCTTGAAAGTACAATGAAAATGAAGATTTCTGGAAATATTCTCTAATGTTGAATCTGAAAAATCTCCAAAAGGTCTAATTTATAAATAATTAAAGTCTATTAAACTCCATTTAAATTTTGTCATGTTAAGTTGCAGCTGGAGACAAGTTTATCTTTCTGTGTACATGAGGTGATAATGAGGCCCTGAAAAACGGGATCCAGTTTCTCCGCACCCCATACGAAGCTATATGAAATAGAATTACTTCTTGACTGAAAACTCTGAGACGACTGACCTATTGATAAACGTGCCGCTCTGCTCAGTCTCCACCGTCCATCCACTGGCCTGGTAAGCAGGCTTTACGAGATCGACCAAGTATTTCTGTAGATAAAATATCATGCTGGTATTCTGCATTAGCCAGATGATCACTGTACAGCGCCATTTTGTCTGGTCCCAGTGGTCTTTCCTCTGTTACTTATAGCAGCGTATGGAGAAGTTCTAGCTGGTTCCTGTCATGTCCAAAATCCTGAGTTTTAGGGGTAACAACTACTCAACTATCACTCATTCAAAAGGTTTTAACCCCTAAAACTGCCCATTCTGGACATGGAAGGGACCAGCTTCAGTTACAGGTCTCACAAGGGAGAATCCTGCTAGTGCGGAACAGTCTACTATGTGGCTAAGGTGAGAGGTGATATTGCCTCTTTAATGCACATGTCCTCATGATGCATTAATCAATTGACTTCAATTCACCCGCTGCAAACAAAATCTCAAGTGGAACACGTCCCATTCTCATAACTCGAGAATCTCAGAACGTTTTTGGAAATTTTCTTGTGTCATATTCTGTGTCATTTCTTGTAGTGGAACTGGAGAAATGCACATCTTCATTCTACTTGGTTATTTGCACCAGTAAAACTTGAAAAAAAAACATCATGTCATTGAACATGTCACTGGACATGCTCACTGTTCTTGGGAATCTCTCTTGTCTATCTTCAGTATACAGCTTGTGCGTTTCCAAGGAAATACAAATGTTTCTAACTGGTGTCATTCTTTAGTTCTGTTCGGAGGGCCTACACTGAAGTATCCTCCAAACAGAACTTGAGAATCACACAAGTTAGAAACTTTGTTTTTCCCCAGAAAAGCACAAGCTGTATACACAAGACATGTTCAATGGTTATGTGTATTTCCCGAGTTTTACTTGTGCAAATAACCAGAAATTCCATAAGTACAATGAAGACGTGTATTTCTCAAGTTTCACTACAAGAAGTGACACAGAATATGACACAAGAAAGTTTCTAAAAAATATTCAAAAACGTTCTGACATTCTCAAGTTGTGATACAATAATGGCACGGGTTCCATGAGATTTTGTTTGAAAGGTCAGCACTGCTGCATTCATGCATGATGACCACCCTGGGGGTTTGATTCACTGCCAAAGAGTTCACCATGACACACTGGGTTGTGTCTCATGAGATGAGGCCAATTTGATAGTCTTTGACCTGGTGCCATTTTTGACCAGGTGCCATTTTTGTCCGGCTTGATAGAAAAATGATTTATTTAGGGCAAAAGATATGAATGGGCTGAAAAGGTTAATGGATGTTTATAACACTTTAAATTAGTAGTCAGTAGCCCATTTATATCTTAACCTGCCCTAAATAAACCCTTTTTTATCAAGCCGGTCAAAGATTGCTGCCAGTCAAACTTTTCACCTGGTCAAAGAGCATTGGCCCCATCTCATGAGACACAGCCACTAATGTAGTGCCAGTGAGCTGCCATCCATTTTGCTATGTAGTCATGAGTTCCTGATATATACAAACTCTCCAAACAGAACTAAAGAATGACACAAGTTAGAGACATTTGTATTTCCCAGGAAAGCTGTATACCCGAGATGGACACAGCAGATTCTTGAGAATAGTGAATGTTCCTAGTGACACATTCAACGATGATGTGTATTTCCCGAGTTTTGCTAGTGCAAATAACCAGAAAGTCCCCAAGTATAATGAAGACCTGTATTTCAAGAGTTTCACTACGATAAATAACACAGAATATGACACAAGAAAACTCCAAAAACATTCAAAAACCATTCTAAAAACGTTCTAAAATTCTTAAGTTTTGACACGAGAATATTTAACAAAAGTTTTCCTCAAAATTTTGTTTGCAGGGCTGCCATCCATTTCTGTTTGTAGTCATAACCTCCTGGTATATACATAGATAAAACCGTACATAGATAGACCGAAAACCTACCTCCAATTGATCATAAACAGCCTTTCCAAAGAACATGTCCAGGTAGTATGGTATGCGTGGTATCATACCAGAATACCATGGCACCCATTGCCGCTCATTTTTCAGGTACTGTGTGGCTCTAAGAGCATCCACCTCGGGGAACGCGTCAGCTCTGAAGGTGTAAAAAATCAACACAATGAATCCACTATGTCAGCTCGGACAGCTACCAAGGAGGTGGGTACCATGAATAGTAAACTGTTTCAGCGTAATTGCAAAAGGATGTAAATGGGTTAGGACCTAATTTGGGCTCGATTTTTTATGTTTCAGTTACACAGCATATTTGTACTCATAATGTTCATATAGATATGTGTGTAGCTTTATAATTCATTCTAATAATTACAAACGCAATAAATATGGGGAAAACCAGGTTAGGGGGAATATGACCAAAAGAAAATGTCCGAAAGTATTCCAAAAATGTGTCAAAAACGTTCTGAAAGTTTTGAGTTATGACACGAGAGTGACACAAGTGCACTTGAGATTTTGTTCGCAGGGAGAAGTATGATTTATATTTGTATCAGAAAGTCTCTAGTGAAAAGTACTTACTTTGCAAGATAAAAGGCATCGTCCAGGAACCCTGCCCTGTTGTTTACTGTGAATACCTACAAGTAGAAGACATGAACTTGCATTTCACTCTTTATGCTGGAATAGATAGACTCCAAATTTAAAATAATTTGAACCCTTCAAATAGAACTCAAGAACAAGTTAGTATTTTGTGTGTTTCCTGTGAACAGCACAAGCTGTAGACATAAGGTAGACAGTGGATATATTCAAGAAAAGTGAACGTTCCTAGTGGCATTCATAGTTTTCCAGAATACGTTCAAGAAACATTCTAATATTCTCATAGGGATCATGGCACTACAAGAAATCGCAGGGAATATGACACAAGAAAAATGTATTTGCAGGGTATTTACGAGCTACTTACTGTGTGGTCGGAGACTAACTGCAGGATTATCTTATTCCAGTTCTCTGCGTGGTACTGTGTACGATAGAAACCGGCCATGTCAACATTCAACATCTTCCAGCCATTTGTAGCCAGGCCTCCCACACGACCTGAGAATTAGGTGCAAACACAATTATGGGCGTTATCTTTTTCATGAGGGGTAATAATATCTGAAATTCACTAGACAATTCATTTGATGGCAATTCGCCTGGCACGTAATATTCACTAAAAGCCCATATAAATATATATAAATGTAGCTACAAAGTTTACATCTATACATCAATGGAATGTTGTTCTACATTAGGGAACAACTCTCAAATCAATTTTGTCTCAATTAAATTCTAAAAAAGTTAAAAATTCAAACGTCCATAAACAGTTTAGGGTTAACTGGCATATCATCAATTCAATTTTTCAGGATAAAAAATAATTTTCTAAAGATGCGTCATGCTTTAAGGAACATTGTCTTATCCACTTAAAAAGATGTCCTTGTATATATGTTTTGTGAGCTGAAGGCAAGTTCATATGAGAAGCTAGATTGGTAGGTGAGACCAGTATGTATTATGCTTTTATGGGCTGAAGGCATCTCTGTTTTGTGGCCTGAAGGCTTTTGTGAGGAGAAAGCTTGAGTGGCCTGAAGGCATTTTTTTGTGGGTGTTAGCCTTTAGCTAACAGAATGGATCTCTTTTGTGCGCTGAAGGCAATTTTGTGAGCTGAAGGCCCCACAGTCCTCCTGGGCAAGAGTCATTGAGTGTTGTGTTGAGACCATATATTTGCATAAAGAATTCTCATTTGTAAACAATTGGCAAATTATCAGGGAAGTAATCAAATGCAATTGAAGACAGGCAATGATAGGTAAACATAAGACCTACTTTCTTGTTCTCTCAGGATCCATTCGAATCCAGGCTCTGTCATACTTGAGTCAGTATATGTCAGTGGAATATCCCAGAGGAATTCAGACCTTTAAATGAATCAAGTAAAATAATTCATCATAACTAAAATTGACTGTTGTCTGCACTGTTGGTGTAAATAAATACATGCTTATGAATATAATTTAGGTTACAGAAATAGCAAATTCCATCAACAACTTTAGCTGTACAGAAAATATGAACATTCTGAAATCTTAATCAAGATTTTAAGTTTTACAATAGGATATCTCAATTATATTTAAAAAGGTGAAAGGTAAATAAAGGCACAATATATTAAGTGCAAGCAGTGGTGACTGATAAATATTGACTAGCTTTTGCGATATCCTCAGTTATGGAGGACTGTATAGTACAAAATCCAAAAATTCTAAATTCCTAAATTATCCATAATCTATAAATCTTTTTATGGGAATGGAATTAGACCTTACCCTAGTGGTGTAGGAAAGCTGACATTCTGGTCTGGTTCAAACAGGAAGTGGGACTGAGTGACCTTGAGACTCCCATCCCCAAGGTCAGTTGCTGAGACGAGTGGGTAGTTCTGTTGGTCCATCCAAGATTGTAGGATGGTGGTCACATTAGCCTTCTGGGTATTCCATGTGACTGAATTATCTTCATCCGCTTGCTAAGAGTGTAAAAATCAGATGTATCGGTTAATTTGGTGCATGTATATGTACACGCCAAAATTCATGTAAATGGTCTTTAACCTATCTTTAGTGGGCAATAAACTTAGTTCAATGTTGAATCAACATTGAATCAACATAGAACTTTGCTCCACATCGTGTGATATGATCCAAGGTACCACAAGTGGAGAAACCAGAGGGTCAGACTTATTGGAGTGGATCTCTGTGTCTATTTCATGTAATTATTGATAAATTATACTTTAAAATGATATTTAAAGATTGGTTTCATAGCTATTCTAGTGATGTCATCATGGAGAAACACGCCATGGAGAATGAGCATAAGTTTCTCCACAGGAGTGTGGAGAACGGTCATTCTGGTACTTAAGCATGGTAACTTAGTTTCTCCACATGAAATAAATAGACAAATGCCAACGCCCATTGACACTGTCTCTGCTGTATTTTACGAGTGAGGGCGGGGGCAGTATCCCACAAAGCCCAGCCTGCACGAGCCCATACATCAGAGCTTTATCAAGGAAGTTGGCATCTGTGTATATTTTTTTTAATTTGAAGCCATTCAAGGAAGAAAAATTACTTTTTCTTAGCCCTTTGAATATGGCCACATTGTATTCAATGGGGGGGGGGGGGATTGAATACGTCCATTCCAATACTTAAGTATAGTACATCTTGTGTTTCAAAAAAATAAAGCTGCATCTCACACCCTCTGCAGATAACCCTGCTCAGAATCCTACTGCCTGTCAATTTATCAACTTACAGATTTAAATAAAGCTAATCTTGTTGTTTTTGAATACATGCCTCAGCCTAGTAGGGTGAGGGCATCTGAATCTTGCGTGTTGACACTAAAGGAGTGTTAACAATGGCTTTTGGACCTTATAATGTACCCTCCAAACAGAATTACACAAGATAGAAACGTTTATATTTCTCAGGAAAAGCACAAGCTGCATATACAGGATGGACAAGGGAGATTCTCTAGAATAGTGAACGTTCCTAGTGATATGTTCAATGGTGACATGTATTTCCCGAGTTTTATTCTTGCAAATAACCAGAAATGCCACAAGTAGAAAAGCAACTGTATTTCATGAGTTTCTCTACAAGAAATTACACAGACAAAACATTTTAAAAACGTTTCAAAATGTTTGAGTTTTGACACGAGAATGGTATGAATTCCACTGAGTATCACTACAAGCTTTGACACGAGAATGTCATGAGTTCTGCTTGAGATTTGGTTTGCAGGAGTGTATCTTACCTCCTGCAATGCCCGGTAGAGGTCGTCATCTACTACTGAATTGTACTGGTGTCTATGCAGGTACCTCTGTAAGGCAAGTTGACGATTACTGATTATCATAGACTCTGGTAGACACAGGCTTAAACTGATCATATTGGTTATACATGGAGTTGATGACTGTATATAGGACAAGGTATGACACAGCTAGACGCCTATGATCTTTATACCCCGGGGGGGGGGGGTAGTTGAATTTTTTCTGATATGGGTGTGCTGCTGGACCAATGACAACCCTTACCCTTGCTAGGGAGCTTTTGCATCAAAGACTGACCCTTGCTAGGGCACTTTTTGTCGAAAAAGTCCTCGTTTTGAAGAGTAATTTCATCGAGAAATTTTACTCATGTCTACAAAATTCTAGCGAAGAAATGGGCAAAAATGGGATATTTTGGTGAAAAACGGGTCATTTTGGTAAAAAAGTGACCCTTGCTAGAGAGATTTTGTCAAAAGTAGACCCTTGCTAGGGACATTTTTCTCTGAAATTGGACCCTTGCTAGGGACATTTTGTTGAAAAACTACCCTTGCCAGCCGCACACCTGTGTATACAAAATATACTAATTGCCCCCCCCCCCGGGCTTTATACTCTAGATGGCCCTACTGTACCATGTATTCGGCCATAGACATATATGTGGCTCCATCTTGTATATTCCTGAATAGACGGTGTCCAAACCTATGGTACAGTAGGGTCATCTAGGGTATAAAGATGATGGGTGTCTTGCTAGGTACATAGGTTTAAACAAACTAAAGGTATATTTTCTTTAAGAATAAATATGGGATCAAAATCATTAGAATTGTTGTGTATCTATGAATTAACATTTAATGATATTTTTCAAATAAAGGCAGAAGAGAAGAAGAATTGATGCTAATATATATCACATATATAAATAAGGTCCCATACCCACTAAATAAAACAACAAATGGTTCTCAAGATTACTGGATGAACAACTTTCTTTAATAGGTAGAATAGTCATCAAACCTGAATTCCCTTCTGGAAGGTGCTAGCACCAAGAAAGTCCTTAATCATCCTAAGAACGGCTGCTCCCTGGAGAAAATAAAAAACCTTAGCTGATAAAGGATGGACAATGAACACAAGGTGTGCCATACATAATACGGATATTAAAGTGGGGGTAGACAGCAACGCTGCCGCAGGGGCCAATGGTGCATAGTTAGACAGTTTGTCAATGGGCTTGCAGTTTTCTCAAGATTTACATTATCAGTGGTGATTTCTAGAAGAAGGTCTAAATACAACTTAAACAGTGCTACCTATGATTTTCTCCTTATGAATAATATCTATTCTGTGCCCAAGGTTTAGCGGCAGGCTGACAAATTCTTAACACGTTAGGCTGATTTTCTACTCAAAATCAGTTTTTAAGCACCCAGGGCACTTATTGACATTAACTGTATTCAACATAATTACCGCGCATCCCCTAAGAAGCTCACTCCTGCCTTTTTGGGCAAATTAAAAAAACAATGTCTTACTCTTAGAACATTGAAAGTTTATAGGAAGTATCATTCATGGGTGATATACGTATTGGGACGCAGGAAGCGCCAAACTACTCATACCCCCTCTGTGGGCTATTTACAGTGACACTCCCACCCCACCTAGTGTGTATTTTGGATACTACTGGTTGTCAAGTAAGGGCTTCCCTCACTACCGTGTTAATTGTACGTTACTCTCGTTCCCAAATCCTTCAGAAGGAAGGCTTTGGTAACCTTCTGCTTCCATTTCTGGTGCCTGTTCGCTGGTTCCAAGCTAACCATAGGAACTGCCCAAACCCAGCAAAATCCCAAGTTCAAGGTCATATGGCTGTTACCAGAGCCTTCCTTCGGAAGGATTTGGGAACGAGAGTAATTGTTCGCTTGCTGCTCGGCCGGCTAGGTCGACTTTGTGTGTGCTTATTTCCTTGAAAAATGTTTTTGCTTTACGGTAATATATTATTGTTAAAAAATACATATATAGGGCCTACCTTACTGTAGGTGATCCCACTAAAGGCAGCCATGAGTCCGTCGTGGTGTTCTAGGTTGGGTAAGCGGATTGGCTGACTATGGTGCCAACCATCCTGCTCCAGAACAGAATGCACAACCCGCATGAAGAACTCATCCTGAAAAAGGAATATAATAAACTGTAAACGTAAATATTTTTCGCAGATGTTTTTTAAGAAATACAATTTCGTTTAATTTTGTCCAGTATGTGTATTTTCCGAGTTTTACTCATGCAAATAACAAGAAATTCCATACGTACTATGATTTCTACAGTTTTACTAGTTCAAAGTAACAAGAAATTCCAGCAAATATAACATCAGAAAATGTAAAAAAAAAAAAAACTACAAATGTTCGGAAATTCTTGAGTCATGACAAAAGAGTGGCACATGTTCTGCTCGAGATTTTGTTTGCATGGTTACCAACAATCAGTGATCATTTTTTATCACCACCAGGTTGGTGGATTTGGGGGGGCCAAAATTATTTGGACCGCTCTCGCGGGGGGGGGGGGGGCAAAAAAATTGCACCCCTTTTTGGCAAAAAACCTTCTCGTTACTATAGCTCAAAGGGGTAGACTGCGCTCCATTTCAACCTGCCTAGGGGGGGACTAAAGACTAATTGCGACCCCTTCCATGGGGAGAGGACAAAAACATGTTGACCCGCTCGCACAAAAGGTGCCCCCCTGTTGTTAAAAAATAAGCACTGCTATTTTCAAATTCTGGAATTATTTAAATCACAAACATGATGAAGAAGATGAGAACTCACCACTTCAAAGTCTGGCTCTGCTGCTTGGAATCCTACCAGATAGCCAAAGTAGGTGGCAAAGGCTTCATTGAGGAAGGTGTCGTCCCACCAGCGAGGGGTCACAAGGTTGCCAAACCACTGAAAACATGCAACAGGCATATCTACTGTAGATTTTCACATATATGTCTCATGAGATTGATACAATTGAAACGTCTTTGTGATTGTTTTTTTGTTTGTAATTCTTTATTTATACTGTCCAATTCATAGGCGTATAGCCTGTATTATTGTAAAGAACAGTGTATGTATTTGGTTTCCACTGACCAAGCTCATCTCTTATGGATGAGTGTGCTCAGTGGGTCCATTTACACCATGATGGGATTGGTATATATAATATTCCAGTGATGTTAATTAGCATATGGGTGAAATAGTGGCTATATTAGTATGTAGCTGTTGGCTATTCTAAGATAGACATCTGCTATGAAAAACTCCAGATTCGAAAATAGGTTGTTCAGAAATTACACTTTATTCATTCTGACATACGGCTCGTAATCATACTGACGGATAGCAATAATCAAATAGGCTTCTGAACACCAGTGGTCATATGAACATACAGGAGGTATACGCTCACGGTCTAGTACATAATTCCCGAGTTCCAAGGCTCTCTTCCATCTTGGTTAACTCCACTTGGATCAGACTCCCCCAGAGGGAGTTCTGTACCCGGAGTTGTACACCAGTGCGTCTATCTCCTCTAGTTCCCCCAGAGGGTGGAACAGAGAAAGACGCAGGGTGACCAAGGTGGAAGCAGCGACAGGACTAGGCCTAAAAGGTACAACAGAGTTCGGGGAAGCTCTGTTGTGGAGCAGCCAAGCTGGCCGAAGTGCGCAGCAAGACTGGGTCCTCGATTAGCAGAACCCCAGGTCTTATGTACTGGTCGTTATGTAATTCTCTCCCTTACTCGTAAACACTTGAGTTCCCGAGGAACTCCGGGTAACCACGCGCCGGTGCATCCGAGCCGACACCGTACCCGAGATATGTCGGGTGACACGTGGCGGTCACGGCTCAATGCACATAACCAGGCCACGCTCCACCATTCCTCAGGTGGGCTTATATAACCTTATACTCGGCAGTAGACAGGAGTGCGGCCTGGATACACGACAACACATATACCAAATATAACTCCAACTGGTTCCATAGAAATAGTACAGCGGCGACCCACTACACTACCCCCCTTCAGACAATATCATAGCGTCTAAATAGCAGCACAAAGTGCAGTATTATTATACTACCTTGATACAATGACAAATTTTATCTCCAAACAACCCAAAAAAACAAATATATTGTCTCCAAACACATACATAGTGGAGGCAAGCGTAACTCTTTCTATCAGAAACACTAATATATTTCTTGGGTATCATAGATATGTATTCATCCTTTTTGATATTAACGTCAATCATATCAACCATCAGGATCCAGTTACACAATAATCGAGTATCATCCTTCAATAACAGTCATGATTTATGGGACTAAGAGGATAAACTCCACACAGCCAGTCAAGCCCTATAAAACAAACTTGACTATATATCATAAAAAAATATATAAAACTCTTAAGACATATTTATCGCATACTAACCATGTCTCATCGAAAACGATTTGTTACAACAGGTATCGTATACATACAGATCAAATATGAGCACTTCTCCTTAAAAGTTACCAATTTTTAGTACAAGACATATTGGAAACAAAAAGGTGGCAAGTGTCGACTTTATAGTAAACCTTGACCCAACCCGTCTATTTGAATAGACTCACTCGCTTTACGTGCCAGAGTAAGGTTTGAAAGATCAATATTTTTGGAATAAATGAACATATAGCGTAGATCCGGTAAATGCAGTTTTCAATCCAATCAAGGTCTCCAAAACCTTATGCACCATGGTCACCTAGGTGTCCTTTTCGGCGTACTCTACACAATAACACAAGTGACACTCTCCATATAGGAATACTGAAAGCAATCAGATCAAGTGTCATGGCAACATATCTCAACGTTTCAGGGAGAATTAGTCTCCACACTTAGTTCAAAGATCAAAAACGCAGCAGGCTGAAAAATAGAATGATCCGGCTCCTCACTCGATACCTTCCTTCTGAAAGTAATCAACGGGAGCCTACGGATCTCCATAACAACTTACGCAATTTCCACTCCTAGTACCTGAATAAATTTTACGTTTTTCAGGTTCATTGATATGTTATTACCACAGATCTACACATAGTACGAATGCAGTCAAGCAACCTTTCATCTCAGTAGGTATCATCAGGATCCAGTCCCTCATACCTTTACTTATTGGACGGTTAATTCAGAGTATCACAATCGGCATACAATAATCATACCTATAGCACATGTCATCAAATCAAACAGAACCCGTTTTACAAATACTGTCTTATGGCAAAATAGAACACTCTTTGGTGATGGTTTTAACAGTTTCTTATATGACGACAACTGCAAACCTAGATCATATCAAAGTCTTTTCATAAATAGGTGATAATGATCCACTGTTCTTGTCATCTCAGTCTTTCATAAATATATATGTATATATAGTCATCCTGTGACCCATAGTCTATGGTATAAAGCATCATACGGTCCGTGGTGTATTAATAACCCCACTACTGCAAAAGTTCAACCTTGATGACGACACATGGTAGAGGTTCCATATATGCTGCAACTGGGAATGTTTTTATGACTCGCCACTCAGCAAAAGTTCTTCATTTCTGGACACTGGAGACATGCATTCACTAGATCGATTGTCACTCATCTCAATGGATATGTCCATCCCAGACCCTAGCTGCAAAGCATCAGGGTTAGGAAAATGCACTTGAGTACCCATAGGTACACTCGCCATGGATACAGGAATGTCCAGGGTAGATGGACGATGGTTCCCAGACATAGAACCAGTCGTCACAGGTAGGTCCATTGGAGGATCCACCATCATGGATTGTTCAAGTTCGTTTTCAGGAGCCATAAGCGCCTCAGCATCACGGATAGACAGACGTAGGTCAGCCTCTGCAATTGCATCGTTCAGCTCCATCAGTATCTGAACCGCCTCTCTAGTCTCACTTTCCGTTATCTGGCAAGGTGACTGACAAGAGGTGGTGTCGAGTATTGGTGTTGAGACAGGAGTCGAGTTATATGACTCTGCCTGCAGTTCATTCACCACCATCCTCGCTAGAGTGGACACCCCGGCTGGAGTATCCATAGTCTCAAAGGAAGACACGGTTGTGTCCACCCCCATTGTAGTATACTGCATCGTCTTAGCATCAGACGACACAGAGGTAGACGTCACAGCAACAGATGTCACCGAGACAGGTGACACAGGAACAGACGTCACAGCCACGGACGTCCTAGGAACAGACGTCACAGCCACGGACGTCTTAGGAACAGACGTCACAGGAACCAACTCCGATGACCCACAGGCCATGGAGGTGGCAGCCACGTAACTGCAGTCGGCCAGGTGCGTCCCGTCTTCTGTAGATGGAGGTGGAGGACTCCTAGGGGTATTACTAGCCCTGGAGTCAGCTCTCAACCTTTGTGCGTATGCATCACCGTCAAATCCTAAGGGAAGAGGGGCAGAACCCCGTTCAACCCTGTACACACTCTCGTCGTACCAACTTGACAATGGTATCTCATAGCAGTCTTCGAAAAACTCAGCCAACTCTTCATAGAAGTCATCGTTCTGCTGAGCTTCCTTTCTATAGCTAGAAAATTCTTCTGTTAGACCACCAATTTCGTGTTCTAACTTCCGAATAATTTTGATTTTTAGACTAATTTCAGTCCTGGCAGCAGTTAGCTTATGTTCAGCAGAACTGACCATATCCTTACTGCGATCCAACTTGACTTTGAGATCATCAATTAAAAATTGACTTTCCATACGAGATTTTTCAATATTCAATCTCAAATCATCTACTATTCTGCTTGAGGTTGCTACCATGTCATCTCGTTGTCCCAACTGTCTTTTGAGGGCTTCATTCTCCTCAGTCATTTTGGACATTTTAGATAGGAGTTCTGCTTTAGCAGTCTCCACTTTCTCTAATTCAGCCAAACGACTTTCTTTTACCAATTGCTCAGCTTGAGCCCTAGCTCCTTGCAGAGCTAGTTGACAAGCGAGATCCAGTGTGTCAAATGAACTTTTAAGTCCAGTGACATACTGTTCTTTCAGAATATTCCTGATACTTATATTCTCAGGGTGATCAATATCACCAGTCAGCTTAGGCAGAGGGACCGACTCCAAAGAGATATCTTCCTCACCCACTCCAGATGATGGAGAGTTTAGTGAGAGACCCCCCATATAGGTAGATGGTGATGGAACGGAGGATAGTCTACGACCAATCTCCTGTTCCTTCCTCATCTCTATTTTACTCGATTGAACCCTGCCTGCGGGTGGGGTGAATTTTTGGTCCACCCAATCATCTCCCTCAGATTGGAAATCAATCGTTCTATAGGTCATTTTAGATTTGGAATCCTCTTTCCCACTTACTGACTCTATCTTCCCTGTTACATACCCTTGACTATCAGTAGAAGTATTTTCTGTCTTTAACATCTTCCTTGACACTCCCGGGTTCCCTCTAGCTTCAGAGATTGTGGTAGGAGGTATTACCTCCTCTCCCACAAATACACAGTCATCCTCCTCCTCTACAGGAGAAGCCAACAGGTCATTTACCATTTTCTCCTCTATGGCTAGCCTTGGGCTAACAGCAACCCTCGGTAATGATCCGCCAGAGCCCTCCTTGTTGGATTCAGTAGTGTTCCTACTAAACCCACAGGAAGACCCTGGAGCACGTCTTTTGGTTGGGGTCGATCGGCCGTCAGGTGATGAGTCTAACCCAGCAGAAGCTGAGGACTCCTCTGAACCTGTGGTCCGCATCTCTCCTAAGGTAACCGAGACAGGAGTGTACACTCCATGGTCCACAGTTTTACCTTCAGACAGCATTTTACCTTTAGGAGGAGTGGCCAACTCCATTTTACTACGATAATCAGAGGCTTTCTCTGGAAAGTCCTGAATGTAGTATGGCCACGCCTTTCGATTCAACCACAACCTTCTCGGGTTATGGTTGAACATCAAGGTGTATGCCAACCCCTGTGGTACCCTCACACACTTTTCTCTGTCCGTGAGTCCTAAAGCCTCCGGACTATTCTCGAGAATATCTAGATTGGACATGGCAGTTTCAGCCTTCATATGGTGTACATCCACTAAATGCCTTACCATACAACCCTTTCTAGATGTGCTGAAAGGTTCACCATCTTTCATACATTTAACTGAGCGATTAGACTTGGCCCGGCACTGCCACATCATTTTGGAGTGCGCGTGGAACTCCACTAGATGTCGTGCGAACTGGTACAGGTCCAAATACTCAGCTATTGGATTTCTATCCATACACTCATTGAATGGGCATTGCCCCGAACCTATTCTCCAACCTCTACCAGGTTTATAAGTAGGCATACCTGGCGGGACAAATGTCATCCAGGCCCATTTCAACCGATCTCTATCCTCGTTGGAGAGGTCGGCAGCCCTGTATGTCCCCATACTTTGCTTTATAACCTCATCCCAGAACTTGTACGCTTGATGTGCCCCTGAACTAGTATGCTCTAACCAGAACTCCATATCCCTCTCTGTATCTTCGTAGGATGGTAGCCTAGCTCGGCTCCCTATCTCCCCAGTAACCTCCCCTACATAGGGTCTGGACTTAGAATTATCGGAAGGAGATCTGAATAGTTTAGTACATTTCTTCTCGTTGAACTTGTCCAACTCTTGGATGTATGCCCCCCCGCATATCTTACTCCCGGGAATCACTGCATCCGGCTTAAATTTCTCGAATTTAGCTGCTAAATGCATTACTGCCATGTTTGGAATACGTTCCGGAGTTGACTGTGTAGGGGCATTCCAATCGGGTACAACGTTACCATGCACCGGATGTAAACCATCCGCACGGTCATACGACATAGCACCCCACGGAGCGCCCACTGGAACGTCACTGACCGAGTGCACCGGTATCCCGGGCATATTCGGGTCAGTCCGGGTCACTCCCGAAGTAGGTGGTGACGCAATATTCCCAACCTGGAACAAGGGAAATCCCCCGGCCTCGAGTCCTTTTAACCCCGGCCCTGACACGAACCCCCTAGCCTGCGCCACTGATAAACCCATATCTACCAGTTTCCTTACATGTTCTCCCCGAGCTAGGAGATACTGTGTGGTTCTAACCTTTTCAGTTCTCCTTATCTCCGAGATATTACTGTGATTTCGGCGTTTCACACCCCTATTCTTCATCTTAGCCGGTGGTTGATACACAAATTTAGGTAAATCTGCATCCCGAAATCGTTTTGGAAGATCATAATCGACCGGAGCTGTTGACTCCAGGTCCCCCAAAGCTAACAATTCTCTCTGTTCCTGCGACAGAGGGGTAACATCCGTCGAGTGACTCCTTCTATGGGAGTCTCCCGACGGATAGTTATCCGCCATGATAACTACACAGAGGGCGGCCCAGAGGAGCCCACTCTAAAAATGAGCTTAAATGAGTAGTAGAATCAGGAAAATTGTTACAAAAGTGTCCTCCTGTACTACCTCACTTTAGTGTCTCCTCTCTCCCTCACATGTAGATGTTCTAACCGGTGTTTACATACGCGGAGAGAGGTGCCTTCGCATCCACCCTCTCCAACGGTATGTGCAGGACTGACGCTTTCCGCGCCAAACCAGCATGCGTGCGCATCCAAGCGCAAAGGATCACGGGTACCGGATAGCCCTTCCCGAAGAAGTTATCCGGTATTATCCGAAGAAAACCGGGTGGCGGAGTAAACTGCGTAGTAGTTGCAATCTTCGCCGGGTTCTCTCGGATTGTATTTTACACATCATTTCAAGTAATAGCAATTCTTTTGTTCGTCACGGCTGTATTATTTGTAGCTTATGAACTTTTAGAACGCTGTTTAAACAAACATTATAAAAAAATTCGTGTCAAAGTAAATTTCTTTGGTTGTCCGAACAAATTCGGAATACGTATGAGTCCCATTCTCATGTTGTTGTAACGAGTTCTACACCCGTACTTTCTACATAATATTTCTTACTAGGATCCTCATATTTATCCTTAGAAAAATTACTGACTAGGTTTGATTGGATTTTAATCCGAAACCATCACGACAAGTACTAAATGGGAAACCAACTCACAGACCATAGCATGTAAACATTCAAAACTAACTTTAGTAAAGCAGAACGTTGGGTACCCCAATGCCATCTACTGGTCAATTTCACCATTATTCCCGTCACAAAGACTAAAGAATAAAATCCGGTATTTCTCGTTGTGTTTTTGACAATTAGCACCAGTTACGCAACTTTCCGGGGTTTACCGGGTAAGTCCTTGGAGACCCGAACTATTTCGGGTAACCACAACAAACAAACCCAGCCCCGCCGCTCTTACGTAACAGCACCTCGACCCACTATACGAGCACTTCTACGTATGGGTCCTTGGGGTTTCTTCTTCTCAATTACTGTAGGAACCTCCCTAGTTCCCTTTTCAGTAACCAACTTCTTCTTTTTCTTCCTACCATCGACTTTTCTAGCTGGCGTTGCTTTTCTAGTCTTCTTTGTAGGCGGGGGTGCCGTAACCTGTGTTTTACGCACCCACCTGGGTTGGGGCATTGGCACTTCTACCAAAGGCTCATTCTCATCGCCGGGCCGGCGACCTAGCCAAGGCTTCAGGCGATCGACATGGCCTGCAACTATCTTGCCTTTCACATTTTTCAACAACACAGTAACATCCGATATTACTTTTGTCACCTCAAATGGCCCATCCCAACCTTTCGAGATTTTTCCATGTACAGGTGGCTTCAATCTCACCACCTTCTGTCCAACTACATACTTCCTCTCTCTCAAGCCTGTATCATACCCTACTTTCTGATGGATGGCCGCTTTCTTCAAATGGCCTCTCACCAATGCATAGCCTTCCCGCAATTCTCTACGCAGAGATTCCGCAAATGCCACACGGCATGGGACATCCTTTCTCCGCAGTACACTGCCAAAGACCAAATCTGCAGGCATTATGATCTCAGATCCAAATACCAAGCTGTTAGGAGTGCAGCCAGTTGAAGCATGCACCGTACCGTTGTATGCATGAGCCACATACTGGGAAAACGTGTCCCAGTCATCCTGATTAGAATTAACCAGTGTGGTCAGCCCCTGAATCAACGTGCGGTTGAATCTCTCAACCATCCCATCCGACTGCGGTCGGTACGGATTAGTGTGTGTCTTAACTATGGCCAATTCTTCCAGCATCCCCTGAAAGAGACGCGATTCAAACTCCCTACCCTGGTCTGAATGTAACATGAGAGGTGCGCCAAATGTTAGTACCCACTCCTCAACCAAAGCTTGTGCGCAAGTTAATGCCGTGTGATCCTTCATTGGGATCACCTTCACGTACTTTGTATAGTAGTCTTGTACCACCATCATGAACACGTTGGAGTTTGGAGTTGTCTGGAAGCCAGTGATTATATCAATGGCTATCCTCGCAAATCTGACTCCGAACAGTTCCTGTCTGAGAGATGTTTTACCTTTCCCAGGGCCCGGCTTCACCAGGCAACACGTCGGGCATTCACTCAACCAACGTATTACGTCCTTAGACATCCCAGGCCAGTAATATCTCCTCGCTAGTTTGTCCAAAGTCCGTTTCCTGCCAAAATGAGCGGAAGTCTGAGGACCATGGAAAAACTCGAATACTTCCCATCTCAGAGAAGCTGGCAAGACTATCTGTAGCCTTCTTCTGGCTTTGCCCTCAAGAGTTTTCCATCTACACAATAGGCCGTCTCGCACTACCAACTGCGACCATTGGCCCACTAAGTTCCTTACTTCCACACATTCTAATGACAGAGCAGGTCTGACGGGACGAGCAGCTCTCTCCAGGATCAGATTCCGTATCATATTGATACCATCGTCCTCCTGCTGAGCTTCAAGTATGGACTCCGCCGACCAAAACACCAAGTTCTCTTCCCAGGCCGGATCAAAATTCATTATTGGAGCCACCAACGCGTTATGTATGCCACAGTCTTCACAGTCCATTCTTGCACATCTTCGGATGGGTCTCCTAGACAAACAATCCGCATTCACGTGCTTCACTCCGCTCCGATGCTGAATCTGGGTATTCTCTATCCCTAATTCAGACAACGCGGAGATCCATCTGCCCATCATCCCATCTGCCTCCTTGAAATTAAGGAGCCATCTCAAGGATGAATGGTCTGTTCGTAGAATAAAATTCCCACCATACAAATAATGGCGGAATTTCTTTGTGTATACTACTATGGCCAACAACTCTCTCTTGGTGGTGCAATAATTGCGTTGAGTTTTACTCAAGCTGTTGCTAGCAAATGCCAAGGGCACTTCCCTACCCTCTTGCACTTGGGATAAGACAGCGCCTATGCTATCGTTGCTAGCGTCGGTGTCCAGGATGAACTGATCACCCTCAGTAGGATAGCTCAGCACAGGAGTTACCGTGAATAACTCCTTCAGCTTCTGAAAAGCCTGTCCAGCTAATTCCGTCCAAATAAACGGAGGTAGCTTCAACATTCCCTTCCTTTTTCCTACTACCAGCGCCTGTAATGGAGCCGACACCTCAGCAAATCCGGGAATGAAATCGCGGTAGTATGAGCAAAAACCCAAAAATGACCTCACTTCTTTCTGGTCTTTTGGCGTTGCCCAATTAGCTACAGCCTCTAATTTCCCTGGATCCGCCGAAATACCTGTGCCACTGACTATTCGGCCCAGATATTCCACTGATTGCCTGAAGAACTTGCATTTCTTAGCTTTCAGTCTAAGGTTGTAGGATCTCAGTCGATCCATCACCTTGTTCAAATTTGATAGACACTCCTCCCGAGTTTTCCCGAAAACTATGATGTCGTCTAGATAAACTAGACAGTTTTTCCACAACAATCCCCTTAGCATTGTCTCCATCATATTCTCGAAAGTAGCCGGAGCATTGCATAAGCCAAATGGCATTACATTGAACTCGAACAACCCCCTGTGGGTTGTGAATGCTGTCTTTTCCTTATCCTCTGGGTGCATCCCAATCTGCCAGTACCCTGACTGGAGATCTAAGGTACTAAACCAGTGATTGCCTCCCAAGGAATCCAGACTTTCGTCAATGCGTGGCAAGGGGTAGGCATTCTTCCTCGTAATCCCATTTAGTCTCCTGTAATCTATACAGAACCGACAGGTGCCATCCTTTTTGGTAACCATTACCACCGGACTAGCCCATGGACTATCTGAGGGCCTTATTATCCCTTCCCCTAACATCTTGTCCACCTCATCCTCCAATGCCTGCTTCTTAGACAACGGGAGGCGCCGGTATGGCAAGCGCAATGGTGGGCTAGAACCGGTGTCTATCCGATGAGTTACTCGGTCAGTTCTACCCAATTGCTCCCCTGGAGCGGAGAACAAGTCTGCATTCTCGCATAATAGCTGAGCCAGACTCTGTTTGTCCTCTTCCGTCTCCAAGTGGCTATCTGTCACTAACGGTAAAAGATGCAGTGGCAATCCATATCCTTCCTTCCTATCCTGCTCCCCAGTGTCTTGCAATACCACTGGCATAGCGGATGGATCCAAAGCTCCTATTTCCACTGCTCTCTTTACTGCTAACTCTACTTCTGGTGAGTCAGCTCTTCCTACCACGTCAGCATATGTTACGTCCCCAAAGGTCGTCCCTTTTTCCAGGTACACATCCTGAAAAGTCATATTACTGACTGGTACTACTGTTCGTCTTGAACTCTGCACTAAGGCACTGGTGGAAACCAACCCCAGCTTACTCAAATGCTGCTGATTCGGTTCCACCACCCCCATGCGGTCAAATTCCATTTCCCGGCAGTATACAACTACATTGCACACATGGCGGGGAGGAATTCGTACTGTCTGAGAGACAGACGAGACGCCTGAAATCCGGCGGAGTACACACTGGACCTTCATCTCTTGTGGATACCGAAGAGTGAGTTCCCCTGTCACACTATCCAATACCGCTCCATACAGAGAACAAAAATCTACTCCCAAGATTCCCTCATCCGTCAATTCAGCTACAGTTGTTGAAACAACAAATGAATGTTGATTCACCCAAAAGGGTATCACCTGTCTGCCATGTGTCCGCATATGAGACCCATCAGCACTTCTGACCGACCCAGACCCCACAGGGTTAGTCGACAGACCTGCGAGCTTCTTGAAGAAATGGTGACCCATCATGGAGTGACTAGCTCCAGTATCGATCAGAAATTCCCCCGAGCAGCCCTGAATCTGCACAGGCAAGTACCATCTCTTCCCTTGTAAAGGAGAAGGTTGCAAGGCAAATCTCTGGATTCCAGCTTCACCGCCCAAGTCATATCCCCTCGAGTTGAGAAACTTAACTATAGGATCATCGGGTTTGAGTCGCGAAGCACAAAACCTTTCTACTTCTTCCGCCAACTCAATTCTGCGGACGGTGTCCAGATGAGCTAAATCTTCAACACCTTTCTCGTCCGTTCCCTGGGGCCCATCTCCACCTGGCGGATCAGACTCAGGTGCGGCTAACCCCAGCGGTTCCCATGAAATGGAATCTTTTGATTCTCCCCTGATAGTACCTTTGACAATCACAGGTGGGGTTGTTATCTTGTCATCGACAACAACCCCTGTTAGTTTTCCGTCGGTGGTGGGCTTTGGTCAGAAGAGGGTCCGTCTTTTTGTTTCTCAACCGATGATACATTCTTAGTATCCTTGGACCAACATGTCCTTGCAAAGTGACCCTTCTTCCCACAATTATAGCATTTCGTGTCTTTGTTGGGTTTCCCCTTACCGCGACCACGAGTTGCGACCTTTTCAGCCTTCTCAGCCTTACTACGCTCCTCCATGACTTTTCCGATCATGGTCTTCAATGCACCCTCCTCTGGCGCTTGAGCGTCTGATCCTGGAACCTTTCGTCTTACATAAAAAGAACGACGTCCTTTCCATTTAGGATCTATTGCTGCCACCTCTTGCACTCCCTCTGTAGTCAGTTCAACCTCTTCTACGGGCATCTCTATTACTGCTACAGGGGCTGCCTCTACAGTTTTCAACAGCTTCCTCTTTCTCAGAGCATCTTCCGTAAGCTCGAAGATATCTGCTAGCGACATAGTGGTCTTCCACTGTGAAGCAATCTCGCTCGACAATCTTTCGTCTTTAAGTCCATCTATATACAGGCTGGACAACTTCCTTACCAGCCATGGATCACTTGGACTCATAGATGCAAATGCTTCTGCTGCTAGCACTCTGAGAGCCATTCCAAACTGTCTGTGCCCTTCACCGGGCTTCTGAACTCTTGCCTCTAGCTCAGATGCGGGATCCGCACCAGATGTGGAACCTAAAGCCCATGAAGCTGTTTCCACTAATCCCTTGTACGTTCTTCCCCCGCTTAATTCAAAGCTTGTTAGGGCGGGATCACCAGGACCATCCCGCAGACACCATGACAAAGCTGCAAGGCACTCATCGCCTTCCCAACCATTATGTCTCATATCTGCTGAAAATCGTGTGAACCATTTTCTCCATGGAACCGAGCCATCATACTGCTTCATTTTGATCGCCTGCTTCCTCACAGGTGTCATCCCCGTTCTCAACGGTATATCAGCCTGACTCAAAGCATAGTCCACTGCCTTAAAGTTCCCCACGTCATTCGGTACCGCATCAATCCCCAATCTTCTAATTGCTGGATTGCTCTGGAACACTGCCTCATCTTCCATTGACATATTTCCCCTATGTTGATAGGGTGTCCCACTCTGATTAGTACCTCCGGTCCTTGGTGTATACATGCTTCCTGGAGTTACATGACTGCCAGGTAATGGGGGAGGTGGTATATTGAACATAGGCCTCGCGTTCCCATAACAGTTATCCGGTCCCACATTGCCCCATCCCCCGTAGGAGGTGTTAGGCCCGGCCAGATTCCCTTGACCTGGCGGCCGAGCATTCATGTATGCTCCACCGGGCAAACCTGGTCTACCTACCGTAGACACATTTACCGGAACAGTAGGAACTTGCCTTGTCCCTGGAGCTGGAGTAGAATGAGCACCTGGAGCTGGAGCAGTGTTAACTGGTCCCACAGGAGGCTTATTCCCGGTAGCCTGGGCTACCGGAACGTCTCCTTTTACTCCCTTAGTGTCATTCTCCACACTCACTGATTCTGTTTCTTCAAGAAAGCAATCTAACTTCTCCTGAAACAGTTTTTCAACTCTACCACACAGTTCTAACATGAACTCCTCATTCTTATCAAACTTACTGCCATGCATCGATGAGTGTCCACTCACACTGGATAACATATCTGCTGTATGTATCACCATGGAACTATCTAGATCCTCAGTGACAGGTGGTTTCACTACCTCCTCCACTGTATTGACTATAACTACTGAGGGCTCGTCGGCAGTCACAAAGGTCTCATCTCTAGACACCTCCTGCGCCTTTCCCACCGGGTCCCCAATTTCCTTCGTCCCTTTTGGTTCTAGCTTATTCACCATGTGATTTTCAGCTTGTTGAGCTAGCGCCTCTAACTCTCCCAGCTTACTATCCTGCTTCTTCAACAACTCATCATACTGCGCTACTTGTAACTGTCTTGCTAGAATCTCGGAATTAATTTCTTTATTCCGCACCACTAGCTTTTCTGTTTCAGACTTCAGTCTGACTTCAGTACCCTCAAGTAGACCCACATTGACAGAAATCTGTTCCAGATGTTTGATCTGAGCTGCATGTTCCCCAATGTTTCCTGACCTTTTTGCCAAAAAACTCTTTTCAAAAGCTTCCCTTTCTTCCTTCAGCTTCCTGAGGGATTCTTCCTCTAGCCTTATCCCTTCCTTCATATGCTCATGCTCGTTTCTCAATCGGAGCGTCCTTATGTCCTCCAGGCTCAACCTTCCCCTGGGCTCATAAGGCGGAACCTCTAGACCACGTATTGTCAATGTAAAAGGATCCGGGAACAGCTTATCTCCTCTGGAGATTACCTCAGCTGTCTCTTCCCCTTCCCCAGGAGTTTCCTCTAGGTCGTCCCTTTTGACAACCTCAACTCCTTCCTGACTAACTGGGACTACCACTCTAGTCCCTCCCACTGCCTCTACAGTGGGTACTGGTCTACGTTCCCATCTCACTGGTACATCTACTGTACCCTCCAGACTAGGTATACTAGAGTCACTATCTTCCCCAGCATCTTCCATGGTCACCTGTCCAAGCGTCACATCCTCCCGTGAGGTGTCCCCCACCTGGACAGGTCCCTCCATAACCCTATCTGGCTCTAGAGCTGGACGTTTTGCTGGAGGATCCCCTTGTGAATCCTCAGATCTCACCTCGTGGGCCTCCTCCTCTCCTCCATGTCCAATTTCCCTACTCTGATTGAAAGTATGTACCTTCTGCCTAGCATTA
This sequence comes from Harmothoe impar, assembly GCA_947462335.1. NCBI lineage: Eukaryota > Metazoa > Annelida > Polychaeta > Phyllodocida > Polynoidae > Harmothoe > Harmothoe impar. The sequence goes on from OX381716.1 coordinate 12,439,794, forward strand.
AACCTCACCCTAGATCGTAATCTAGGACGCATCCCCTCCCCTTGGTTAGTAACCAACGGGGGAGGTACCTCTGTATCTGACATATCTTCACCACACAAAAGCAACCTGTAATAGCTATCCTTGAAACCTACCAATTCTGGTTCAAACATATAAGAGCTTACCTCTCAATTTCAGAAAGAAGAGTAAAAAAATAAATGTAAATCAATACTTACCCAAAGTGGTCACGGCACCAGTGTAGCTGTTGGCTATTCTAAGATAGACATCTGCTATGAAAAACTCCAGATTCTAAAATAGGTTGTTCAGAAATTACACTTTATTCATTCTGACATACGGCTCGTAATCATACAGACGGATAGCAATAATCAAATAGGCTTCTGAACACCAGTGGTCATATGAACATACAGGAGGTATACGCTCACGGTCTAGTACATAATTCCCGAGTTCCAAGGCTCTCTTCCATCTTGGTTAACTCCACTTGGATCAGACTCCCCCAGAGGGAGTTCTGTACCCGGAGTTGTACACCAGTGCGTCTATCTCCTCTAGTTCCCCCAGAGGGTGGAACAGAGAAAGACGCAGGGTGACCAAGGTGGAAGCAGCGACAGGACTAGGCCTAAAAGGTACAACAGAGTTCGGGGAAGCTCTGTTGTGGAGCAGCCAAGCTGGCCGAAGTGCGCAGCAAGACTGGGTCCTCGATTAGCAGAACCCCAGGTCTTATGTACTGGTCGTTATGTAATTCTCTCCATTACTCGTAAACATTTGAGTTCCCGAGGAACTCCGGGTAACCACGCGCCGGTGCATCCGAGCCGACACCGTACCCGAGATATGTCGGGTGACACGTGGCGGTCACGGCTCAATGCACATAACCAGGCCGCGCTCCACCATTCCTCAGGTGGGCTTATATAACCTTATACTCGGCAGTAGACAGGAGTGCGGCCTGGATACACGACAACACATATACCAAATATAACTCCAACTGGTTCCATAGAAATAGTACAGCGGCGACCCACTACAAGTATATTAAATCCAGGTTTAATTATTAAATTCCTTATCAATAATGAGATGGTAAAGATGATGATGATGATGATGTTTATGCAAGGGCCTTTTCTTCTTATAAATCGAAGGCATGTAAAATGATAATTGGCATGACTCTTTGTACATATTATGCAATTTTCTCTACCTTATGTGGTCATGCATTGTTATGCACAACCTCACAGGCAGTTTGGGTCAGGACCCCCTTTTCCCCCTCCCCCACCTAAATATCTGGGAGAAGATCAATAAGATTCTCATATTTCCCATTTAACCGTGAGATGAATTTGACTTCATTATCGATCTCCCTGGTTTCTACTAACTGTTTATTCCACTCTATGGATAGCCTATAGCCCAATTTCTTTCTGCATATGGGATTCTTGGGTATAACAACAGTCATAAGGGTACCATCGTGCATCCTGGTCCTAATGTCCCTTACATCTATATTTGCCTCTTTATGAGCAGCTTTGACCGGGTGTAGTCTTTAAGCAGCAAGTTTGAAAAGGGCTGAAATGGGGGTTATGTACACAGAAATGCCGGTAATATATAGTGTTAAAATATCCATGAACCTTTCCCCCCCATTTCTGTGTACACAGGCTACACAGGTCAAAGACTACACATGGTCAAAGAGGTTACAATTGTATCAGTCTCATGAGACACGGCTATATGCGGCACCTAGACTTGGAGGCAATTCTATAAGCGTCACAGAGGTTCTGGAAATTGCTTATTTTGTACTGTAATATTCATTTTTTTTAATTGTTTAAAAGAGAGATTTTAAAGCAAATTGTCTTAATTCAAATAACCGGATCCGTAATTGAAGTTACCAGAATAAAATGGCCTTATTGTCTCACTTACCACAGGGGGGATGCTGCGACTCCGCCCTGGTGGCAAACGCACGCATGATATTGTCCACTCTAGTATCCAAGTGGGTGTTCAGTGGTGAGAAAACCACCAAGTGGTGACACCACTGCCATTTAGGGGAACTAGCTACTATGCTTCATAGCGGCATGCTATGCTGACTAGACACAAACTAAAATATTCTTTTCAACCACAAGCACTGATGCTCCCATATGCTCCACTTGATATTTTCAAAAATCATGTATCATTCTATTTATTTCCAATTTAGCTTCAATGGAACATCCCTTGTATACTTGCAGAAACAGTTCAAAGTTGACTGATTTTAGGGTTAATGGACAGTCCAATGTCAGGTCAGCTAGCATAGATTTCTCTATTCTCATGCATTGACATAAATCTAATATGTCTCAGACTCAAAGGGGAAAGTCTTTTTGGTGTGGATGTAGCACTGACTACTTGCCACATACAGTAGTATTGGAGAATTATGGTATTTTATTTTACTAGACATTCTGAGTTGAAGTGCTAACAGGTAAGTGGATAATGTTACACATGCGTTTGACACCAGTCGGAGCCACGGCATGCCCCCCCTCCCGAAGACGCTATCCGTAATCTGGTTAAATGGATGCGGGGGAGAACATTTACTGTGACAGTTACTATGAATTTTTTTTTGTAGGGTTAGGGTTAGGGGTAGGCGGGTTAGGGTTAGGGTTAGAGTTAGCTTCTAACCGTTTTTCATAGTAACTGTCACAGTAAATGTTCGCCCCCACATCCATTTAGCCAGATTACGGATAGACTTAACCCCCCCCCCTCCGACCTACCATATGGGCCAGCTCATGGGCTATGATGTAGCCAACAATCCGCTTATTGTCAATGTCCGAGTACTCAGGGTTGTAGAGCAGTGCGTCCTCTCTGTAAATAATCAGACCCCAGTTCTCCATCGCCCCAAAGAAGAAGTTAGGTACCACAAGTTGATCTGAAACAGATTTAGTGAGGGAAATATGAGTTTCATGCCACATGTGATAAGGTAGTCTCTATCACTGTATGAAAATGGGCATCTGAGTAAATATTTTGTTGCTTAAGGGAGGGGTCATTTTTTAACAACAGGGGGGGGGGGTTGGTGGATTTTGGGGGGACCAAAAAATGAAGACCCCTCTTGACCCCTGCACATTACTATAGCTCAAAGGGGTCGACAGTGCTTAAATTCTACTTGGCTAAGGGGGGAAACAAAAGAATTTGGACATCCTCCAGTGGGGGGCTCAAGAAACTTTTGCCCCGCTAGCGCAAAAATCCACCAACCCGCTGTTGTTAAAAAAGGACCACTCCCTAAGGTCACTCTTTAAGCTGCGTTGGGTTCGGTAAATCCAATTTAAATGATACAAAAAAGTCATAACCACATTGCCTGGAATTTAAGAAACTAACAGTGTGACCTAAATGTAGTTCAATCTGTATTTAAATGACAAACTCATGTAGTGTGAGGTTTAAGTATAGGGAGGACATTATTGTCTGGTAACTTAGAGTTGATTTTTCTTAACCTCTTCTGTTGAAACGATTGTATTCTTTCTTACTTTTATATTTCGTTATATTACAGAATCAACTCCTACAATTTCAAAATTGAATTGAAATCAATTTGATTATATAAGCATCAGGTTGATGGTCCTTTTATTAGAAAGTCAATTGGACACAATCTGCACAAACTCTAGGAGCAAATGCCTAAAATATGCAGATCTCCAGAAATGCAAATTATCTTTGAGAGGCTCAGGATTTGCAATACCGCAGTGGCGGATCCAGGATTTTCCAGAGGGGGGGCCCAAACGTGGCCAACCATGGAGTGACTGTTTGTCCCTGCGCACAGCGCCACAAAAAAAAATCACAGTAGCCATATTAGGGGTTTTGGGGGTGTGCTCTCCCCAAGAAAACGTTAATGGTCTGTGTTTATATGGTATTGTTCCCTACTCTCCTTTTCCCCCTCTTTTCTCCTCTCTTCTTCCCCTTTTTTAAATTTTTTTTTTAAAAATTTAATTCTTTTTATTTGTTTTGATTTTTTTTTTTTTTTTTTTTTTGGGGGGGGGGGGGGGGGCCAAGGCCCGTTGGGCCACCCCCTGGATCCGCCAATGATACCACCCTAGCCATGGCAGTTCAAGACAGATCAAGACAGGTGGGTTTTTTCCGAGAAATAAGGGACTGATTGTGCATCCCAATGGTGAACAGGGCTGTGTCTCATGAAGTTGGTCCAATGTCAACGTCTCTGACCGGGTGCCATCTCTGACCGGTTGCCATCTCTGACTGGACTGAATAAAAGCAGTTTATTTAGGGCAGATGATGATAAAAATGGGCAACTAATTACTACTTTAAAGAGTTATGTTATCCATTAACCTTTTTAGCCAAATTCTATCGACATCTGCCCTTAATAAATGGTTACCATTCAGGCTGGTAAGAGATGGCATCCGGTCAGAGACGAAAACATTGGCCATAGATCTTTACCTAATTTGGGTAGAGAATATGGGATGCCAGTCCATTCCTCAAATGTCTCCAAGATTGTAGCAGAGATACTGTTGGCGTACTCCGCATATTTTAAATAGGCGGGCTGGGTATAGATCCGCATCTGAAACAAGGTGAAGCAAAAAATGAATCATTAAGAAAATGTGATTTTTTTTCAAAAAGCCTATGTCCTGCCCATATAGTAAAATGAATGGCTATTTGACGCAATAAGCGCGCAGTGTGCTTAAAAAGTTATTTCAAGTTGAAAAAGCAAAAACTTTAAAATATATTATCGATGGGTTGGGGGATATTTAAATACTATCCATGGGCATTAACAGCTGAGAAAGTAGGTCCAATGAGGCTCAACCATTATATTTACAGTGTATTTTCAATGGGTAGAATAAAATTGTGCACGATTTTATTCATAAATGACTATGAATTGGGCAATAAAATCAAATTTCAGTAAACTGGTAGAGAAAAGGGGGAATGGAATAAATAGGAAGGGAAGTATGTTATATGTGAACATCCTGACTCATTTTTTAAGAAAAATCTTTTTTGAGTCCCCATAATCGGATAAGCTCACTTTATTTTGGGCTAAAGATTTCACTTTTCAGGTTTTATAGTCTGTAATCGGGCCAAAAAGCGGGTGTGCACTTATTAGCGGATTTAGACAATACAAAAGCCCATCTCTGCCGAATTTCATGAGTGGGGGCTGGGGCCAGATCCCACAAAGCCTCAGGCTGAGTGGGATATGCCACAGCCCCCATGAGAAAAATAGTGCAGAGAGGTATCAATGTAGTTGGCATTGAAGCCACATTGTATTCGATGGGGCATTGACTACGGCCCTTCCTATAGTTAAACATAGTAAATCTTGTATTTCAAAAAATAAGTGCCCTCAGACGGTAGCCATTTCACCTACCGGCACACCGCTCTTTGTGAAGCTCTCTACGTACTGGAACTGGTTGACACTAAAGGCCAGGTGGTAGGGGGCAAAGCGTAGTGTCTTCTGGTAGATGTCTGCTTCCCACCGCCCTCCCCTGAAACAAAGTAAACACACTGCTAGGACAATTTCTTTAGTGATCCCAATACCTGCGTAGGATTGAGAATGAGCAACGAGTGAGAGTGGACGCGTCAATGCCGGGCTCCGTGTAATCTAGTCTAATATATATATATGATGATATAGTTTTAAAACCAACACAGCCGAAGGCTGGCCAGCAGGTGCAGTAGTCTAATACATGGGATAACTACATTACACTGGAGTAATTTTGTAACCAAAAGGTTTATAAAGGAATTTTGGATCAACTGTGATTATTCAGGATAAGATATGGCCACTGGCCTACCAAGGAGGACCACATTAAACTCACGCCGCGCTACCTGTAGGAAACAGGCTCTTGGCCTACTTTATGCAGTATTTATAAATGAAAGAAGTTTTAATTCAATTCAATTCAATTCAACTAGGGACTGTCGGGGAACCGTCCAAGTATCCGACTACTAGGGATCTGTAACAATCGTATGACTTGCATCTACCTCCCCAGGGAATCAACTACAGTTGTAACGAGCCGTCTTTATTCAGGATATGAAGGTGGATGTATCATGATCACGGACACATTTAGTGTACTTCTACACTGAAAAAACTAACTTGTCTCTAGACTCGTCGAAGTGACTATCATAAAACAAAAGAGTCAAAAGTTGTCTAACCTATCAGGTAACCATCCCACAAATAGAATCTGGAGCTGGCAAATGTCAGGTTTTGGGCTGGCACATGCCAAATGGATCTTTTATCTCTAGCTAGAAGACCCGCTTCCTTGTCACTTAGACGAGTTTTTGACTCATCTATTTTATACCCATCACTTTGAAGAGTCTGGAGACAAGTTTACTTTTTGAGTGTATTGACATCACAGATGGAATGACACAATCTGGACCAGGTTGTTTCTACCCAATGGGTGGATGGTCATCTGGGGAGCAGAGTCCAGTCCAAGGTTCTGCCAGTGGAGTCATCTGTAGCTGCTACCTAAGTAAGAGGTCTCAGTGAGTCTCCTAATAGGTGGAACTGCCAGTGACCTGCAGAGGCCTGCCTCGTATGTATTTCAGGTTACCCGACCCTACCTAGCCAAACATGCTCGACCCTAGAAAATGTTATCCAATCTAAAAAAAAACCTTTTCAGAAAGGTTGTTTTTGATCTCTCCTGATCGAAGTGTGACTGATAAATACATACATTAAATATGATTTTGAATATCCTGCATTGAAATATAAATATTCTGAAAAATAATTATCATATGCTATGGGATGTTCACAAATGTAGCCATTACAGACAATGTTATTAGGATTCTGCTAAGACCAAAATAAATACAACAATATTATGAAAAGGCTATCCGTGCTGCATTGGTCTATAGCTCAGATAGTAATATTCTTGACACTTTGAGGATGACCTAATGCCAAAAGGGTGATACGGTCGATGTCACAAAGTTGCCTGCCACGGTGTCCAAAATAGATATAGGAGGCTAGTTCAAATCTTTAGTATACATATAGTAAAGGCGCTCGAGTCGTTGATGCATAATGTAGCACTTTAGAGGGACCTGCCAGGGGGGCATTCATGATGAAAAAAGGCTGCACTAAAGCAACCCCTTCCAATTTAAGGATGACATGATGCCTTAATGCATCATGTCTTTGGTCTTCATGATGCAAAATGCCGCCCTTCATCATGCAAAATGCAGACCCTGTAACTCACCAGTGCTGCATTCAAGCATCATGCCAAAGGGTCGAAATGATGCACCAATGCAGCGCATCATTGAGACTGCAATGTTGCATCATGAGGAAAAACTACATATTTATGCGAAATGCTGTCGATAAAGGGTTAAAAGAAAAACAGCATGGTTGATTGACTTTTTAGGTCGCTGTGTACAAAGTATAATGCGTCAGGGCCACAGAGCCAGCCGCAAACTATGTCACACTTTCGCACAGATTTAGATTCACAGATTTCGAAATAGGGTAGTTGTATAACTATAGTGGATAAATATTTCCACTGTACTTGCATTTGTATTTGCAGGGGTTTTAAAACCAGCTGAGTTCGTAAAAATATGTACAGTACGTACAAAGTAAAATACGTTCACAGTATGCCTAAACTAATTACTAGAGCATGTCAAATACACTAGTCCCGCAAACTCAAATAATGAATAAAAAACCCACATGTATAAATCCTGCACCCTTACCTGCTCTCTGTCCTGTCTATGGGCATGCTGCTTAGTGAGATGTAGTCATTACGTCTCACCATGGTAACCGTGAAGGTAGCCTTGAAGAAGTTCTCATCAAACAATGGGAAGACCCTCCGGGTGCTGGTAATCTCAAACTGAGTAGACACAATCCAGCTGTAAAGACACATAAAGTGTGAAACATAGGTTCAGGTGATGCGACGGTTTGAACAGGCCCCATTGGGATGAAAATGTACACCCTTTTAAGCAAAAAGACTGCGCATTACTATAGTTCGAAGGGGGTGGCATAGAATTTTCCATGTGCTCTAAATAATTAATAACCTGAATTCATGCTCACAATTTAAAAAGAGAATAAATTTCATGCTGGTACATGACATGACATACACCATCACCTTAAACCTCAGATACCGTAAAACTCTGCGTATAAGCCTAACTATAAGCCTCACATCTGATTATGGCTGTGTCTCACGACCTTGGGACAATGTTTTTGTCTCTGATCTGGTGCCGTGTCTGACCGGCTGCCGTCTCTGACCGGCTGCCGTCTCTGACCGGCTGCCGTCTCTGACCAGGTGTCAGAAAAAGGTGTTTTAAAAAGAGTTATACTCATATATATAAGGATTTGGAAAAACGTTATGGCGGTTGTTATATAATCATAGTTATAATTATAATTAGCCTCCTGCTGCTAGTATTTTGACCTTATCAAGCCAAGCCGGTCAGAGACGGCACCCGGTTAGAGACGGCACCTGGTCAGAGATGGCACCTGGTCAGAGACAAAAACATTGTCCCAAGGTCGTGAGACACAGCCCTATGGTGACTTTAGTATTGTAGTATACATCTAAAAACTGTGTCCTGATCCTTTAAGCCGTACTGGCGATCTGAAGTGCATACTAGCCGTGGCCTATATGCAAGACTTTAGGATAGGAGTAAAATAAACTCACTGTTTAGTGCCATTCTCCATGTAGCTAGTGCGGTAGAAGCCGAAATAATCGTTGTGTATGGTGGTGCCATTAAACCTCATGTAGAGGGAGTAGTTCTGGTTCTTCATCAGTTTCTGCTCAGGGTAAATCTTGTAGAACTGTCTGGGGACATCCTCCTCTGTGTAGTTAACCTTCATAATGTTACCCCGAGAATCTCTGGAGTATGAATGAAAATGGAATTTTGAGTTGTAACTAGATGTAAACTGGTGAAAATGTAAAAAGGAAAATGGGGGGAAAGGAAAAAAGGGAAAAGTTGGAACCAATATCACAGGGCATGAAGAAATTTGAAAAAATGGTGCGAATTAAGAAAGAGAGAATGAAAGTGAACATAAGTGATTTACAGGTTGAGGAGAGAATATACAAAGTTTCACAAAGGGATATACAATTAACTTGTGCAAACAACCAGAAAATAGATTTGGATTTCACAATTTTTACTTCAAGAAATGACCTAGAATAAAACAGAAAATGTTCAAAAAACATTCCAAAAATTGAGATTTTGTTTGCAGGGAACAGATTAAATGAGCATGATTATTTGATGCACCAAAGCAGTGCCAGGTATAAAAAGTGCACGGAACAGCTCTCCTAGCCAATGCTGTGTGAGTGCATCATGATGCAAAATAAACATTAAAGCATGGGGCATCACGGTGACCAAAAAGTTGGTTTAACAGAAATACAATTATAACCTTACTTGAGCATTATGTTGTCTTCATGAACCGTTACCATGTCAACATGTAAAACGATGACGTTAGTATCCTCTGAACATGCCATCTGTATCGTCACATTACCGTCAAACCCAAAGTCGTCACCTTCATAAATCCTTGGCCACAGTTCAAGGTCATAGTGTACAGGGACTAGAGTTGTATTGAGCCTGAAGCCGGTTGTCGGCTTTTCCTCTTTGTTTTCTTTCTGGTCCTTCATCTCTTTCATCATGATCTTGGGGTTATCTTCTGGTCCACAGACAGCAGCTGGGGATGAAAAGGTTATCATTTATGAACTGTTTTAACATATTTACAAAAAAATAACCTTTAAAAAACTTAAATGCTTAACATAAGAAAGAGATTTAGGGATCGAGTGGTCATTATTGAATTTGAAGTTGCTTTTTGTATATCTAGTCCCATGGGACTTATTTCAGCGCAATTGTAGTTCGATTACAATTATCCGGTTTTAGATTATATATTTCTTTTAAAGCTATTACCATCATATGAGATATGCATCTAGTATTGGGAAGTACAATAATTCAAAGTGAACATTAAACAATATTGAAAATTAGTCAATCTATTTAACCGCATGGTAGGGGGGGGTTGGGGTTTTTCTTGCGAGTGTACAAAAGGTTTTTTGGGACCCCCCTTGAGAGGGGTTGTATTTTTCCTTAGCTCTCTCTCTTTTAACTAAAGTTGTTACTGAAAAGGGGTGAACTTTTACTGACCCCAAACCCCCTGCAAAGTTCCCCTATGTAGTTAATGACTACTTCCATAGTGGTTTCTTCACAGAAATAACAGGGTTTTACCATGTAAGTACTGCATAGTGTCTCAAGGTTCATATTCATTTGGCTTCGGGTTAAGGTAGGTTGAGAGGATTAAAATGGATTGAAATGGACCCACTGCACATATTTCTGCATATATACCTAAAAACCTCTCATATAAGCCGCGGCTAGAACGTGAATCACATTGCCGATGCGGCTTATAGGAAAGTCTTATACGCGAGTTTTTACTACTATAGTATAGCACTAAAGTTACCATAATTGGATAGCCAGTACGGCTTATAGGATTGGCGTACGGTCGCGGTACAGCTTATACGCGAGTTAGGCTTATATATGCAGGGTTTTACAGTAATCTAAAATAGCTCAGATCAAAGTTATATTGGATGATATTTAAGGTATATCTGTGGAAGTCACCAGAACATCAGAAAAGGCACAACATACTTTTAAAGTGGCATAATCCTTGAGCATATCCCATTCGTATTTCTAGTGCTGTTCTAGTCTACCAGTGAGTGGTGATATTGCATTTTTAAGAATATATTCCCTGCAAACAAAATCTCAAGCGGAACTCGTGCCATTCTCGTGTCAAAACTCGAGAATTTCAGAACGTTTTTGGAATGTTTCTGGAACGTTTGTGGAAATTTTCTTGTGTTATATTCTGGGTCATTTTCTGTAGTGAAACTCGGGAAATACAGGTATTCATTGTACTTCTAGTTATTTGTACAAGTAAAACTCAGGAAATACACATTACCATTGAACATGTAACTAGGAACGTTCACTATTCTCAATAATCTCCTGTGTCTATCTTCTGTATACAGCTTGTGCGTTTTTTTTTTGTTTTTTTTTTTTAATGTTTTTGTTTATTTTATTTTATTTCTTTTTTAGATGAACCTCATTTCCTTCATTGAATTGATCTTCCGAGAAATATGAACGTTTCTAACTTGTGTCATTCTTGAGTTGTGTTTGGAGGGTTGATATAGCCAGTGTCAAGTACCTCAGAGTACTGTAGTGTCATGGGTGTAGTGTACTCATAAAACCTCTTGCACCCTTGTTTTGTTCTGACTCTATAAGCCACACTGTTGATCACCCTGTAAATTATCACATATAAGCATAGTACAAGCTGCAAAATATTTTCCCTGCAAACAAGATCTCAGGTATTAGGGCTTTAGGCCCTCTGGAAGAGGGGCCCCCTGAACTGGGGCCCTCAGAACTAAGGCCCCCTGAATGTGGTTCCCCTGAACTGGGGCTGTGGGGCCCTTATCCCTCAAACCAGCCCTTAACCCTCAAACGAGTATCCGTTTGAGGGTTAAGGGCACACTACGGGCCCTTATCCCTCAAATATGGCGTTAAAGCACAAACGGCCTTATCCCTCAAACGGCCTTATCCCTCAAACGGCTGTAACCCTCAAACGGCCTTATCCCTCAAACGGCCTTAACCCTCAAACGGCCTTATCCCTCAAACGGCCTTAACCATAACTCTTACACCACATCATATAATATATTATAGCGTTTGAGGGATAAGGGCAAGTTGATATTTTAGGCCAGTTAGTGTATGGGATCACTACATAGCGTTTGAGGGATAAGGGCAAATGGATAATTTAGGGTAGTTAGGTATATTGTATCACTATATAGCGTTTGAGGGATAAGGGCAAGTTGATATTTTAGACCAGTTAGGTATATACTATCACTATATAGTGTTTGAGGCATAAGGGCAAGTTAATATGTTGGACTAGTTAGGAATATCAGAGAACTATATAGTGTTTGAGGGATAAGGGCAAGTTGATATTTTAGGCCAGTTAGGTGTATAGGATCACTATATATAGTGTTTGAGGCATAAGGGCAAGTAAATATGTTGGACTAGTTAGGAATATTAGGGCACTATATAGTGTTTGAGGGATAAGGGCAGATTATTCTTTTAGTACAAATAGGTATATTAGATGACTTTGTAGTGTTTGAGGCGTAAGGGCAAGTTGATATTTTGGACTAGTAAGCTATCTAAGATCACTATGTAGCGTTTGAGGGATAAGGGTAAGTTGATATTTTAGGCCAGTTAGGTATATAGGATGATTATATATAGCGTTTGAGGGATAAGGGCAAGTTGATATTTTAGGCCACTTAGGTATATAGGATCATTATATAGCGTTTGAGGGATAAGGGCAAGTCGATATTTTAGGCCAGTTAGGTATATAGGATCACTATATAGCGTTTGAGGGATAAGGGCAAGTTGATATTTTAGGCCGGTTAGGTACATAGGACTGTTATATAGCGTTTGAGGGATAAGGGCAAGTTGATATTTTAGGCCAGTTTGTGTATGGGATCGCTATATAGTGTTTTATGGATAAGGGCAGATTATTCTTTTAGTACAAATAGGTATTTTAGATGACTATGTAGTGTTTGAGGCGTAAGGGCAAGTTGATATTTTGGACTAGTTAGCTACATAAGATCACTATGTAGCGTTTGAGGGATAAGGGCAAGTTGATATTTTAGGCCAGTGAGGAATATAGGATCGAAAACCAGCCTTATGCAAGGGGTGCATAAGGCTGGTTTTCCCTTGGACGGTCACATATAGTGTTTGAGGCATAAGGGCAAGTTAATATTTTGGACTAGTTAGGAATATTAGAGCATTATATAGTGTTTGAGGGATAAAGGCAAGTTGATATTTTAGGCCAGTTAGTGTATGGGTTCGCTATATAGCGTTTGAGGGATAAGGGCAAATGGATAATTTAGACTAGTTAGGTATATTGTATCACTATATAGCGTTTGAGGGATAAGGGCAAGTTGATATTTTAGACCAGTTAGATATATAGGATCACTATATAGCGTTTGAGGGATAAGGGCAAGTTGATATTTTAGGCCAGTAAGGTATATAGGATTGTTATATAGCGTTTGAGGGATAAGGGCAAGTTGAGGATATTTTAGGCCAGTTAGTATATGGGATCAGTATATAGCGTTTGAGGGATAAGGGCAAGTTAATATTTTAGGCCACTTAGGTATATAGGATCATTAAATAGCGTTTGAGGGATAAGGGCAAGCTAATATTTTAGGCCACTTAGGTATATAGGATCATTATATAGCGTTTGAGGGATAAGGGCAAGTTAATATTTTCGGCCAGTTAGGTATATAGGATCACTATATAGCGTTTGAGGGATAAGGCAAGTTGATTTTTTAGGCCGGTTAGGTACATAGGACTGTTATATAGCGTTTGAGGGATAAGGGCAAGTTGATATTTAGACCAGTTAGTTATATAGGATCACTATATAGTGTTTGAGGCATAAGGGCAAGTTAATATTTTGGACTAGTTAGGAATATGAGAGCACTATATAGTGTTTGAGGGATAAGGGCAAGTTGATATTTTAGGCCGGTTAGGTACATAGGACTGTTATATAGCGTTTGAGGGATAAGGGCAAGTTGATATTTTAGGCCAGTTTGTGTATGGGATCCCTATATATAGTGTTTGAGGGATAAGGGCAAGTTGATATTTTAGACCAGTTAGGTATATAGGATCACTATATAGTGTTTGAGGCATAAGGGCAAGTTAATATGTTGGACTAGTTAGGAATATAAGAGCACTATATAGTGTTTGAGGGATAAGGGCAAAATGATATTTTAGGCCTGTTAGGTGTATAGGATCACTATATAGTGTTTGAGGCATAAGGGCAAGTTAATATTTTGGACTAGTTAGGAATATTAGAGCACTAGGCCTATATAGTGTTTGAGGGATAAGGGCAAGTTGATATTTAAGGCCACTTAGGTATATAGGATCATTATATAGCTTTGAGGGATAAGGGATCAGCTTGCCCTTATGCCTCAAACACTAAACAGCAGTCTCATAGACCTGACTGCTCTAAAATATCAACCTGCCTTTATCCCTCAAACCCTACATAGTGATCTCAAATACCTAACTGCCATAAAATATCAACTTGCCCTTGTCCCTCAAACGCTATATAATGGTCTTTTATACCTAACTGCTCCAAAATATCATCCTGCCCTTATCCCTCAAACCCTATATAGTGAGCTCTTCACCTAGTATCCCCTGTGTATCAACCTGCCCTTATCCCTCAAATGCTATATTATAGTGATCTTATATACCTAACTGGCCTATAATATCAGCTTGCCCTTATGCCTCAAACACTAAACAGTGATCTCATAGACCTAACTGCTCCAAAAATCATCCTGCCCTTATCCCTCAAACGCTATATAGTGATCTTATATACCTAACTGCTCCAAAAATACTTCTGCCCTTACCCCTAGAACCACCTGTGTAACAACTTGCCCTTATCCCTCAAACGTTATATAGTGATCTTCTATACCTAACTGGCCTATAACATCAGCTTGCCCTTATACCTCAAACCCTATATAGTGAGTTCTACCCCTAGTACCACCTGTGTAACAACCTGCTCTTATCCCTCAAACGCTATATAGTGATCTTATATACCTAACTGGCATATAACATCAGCTTGCCCTTATCCCTCAAACCCTATATATAGTTGTCTAATATGCATAGCTTACCTGAAATATCAACCTGCCCTTATCCCTCAAATGCTATATAGTGATCCTACATACCTAAATTGCCTGAAACATCAACCTGCCCTTATCCCTCAAACGCTATATAGTAATCCTTTTTACCTACCTTACCTGAAATATCAACCTGCCCTTATCCCTCAAGCGCTATATAATAGTGATCTTACATACCTAAATTGCCTGAAACATCAACTTGCAGTTATCCTTCAAACGCTATAAAGTGATCCTATATGCCTACCTTGCCTGTAATATCAACCTGCCCTTATCCCTCAAACCCTATAAAGTGATCCTAAATATGTAATTTGCCTGAAACATCAACTTGCCCTTATCCCTCAAACGCTATATAGTGATCTTATATACCTAACTGGCATATAACATCAGCTGGCCCTTATCCCTCAAACCCTATATAGTTGTTTGATATACATAGCTTGCCTAAAATATCAACCTGCCCTTATCTCTCAAACGCTATATAGTGATCCTACATACCTAAATTGCATGAAACATCAACTTGCCCTTATCCCTCAAATGCTGTATAGTAATCCTATATACCTACCTTACCTGAAATATCAACCTGCCCTTATCCCTCAAACGCTATATAGTGATCTTATATCCCTAACTGGCATATAACATCAGCTTGCCCTTATCCCTCAAACACTATATAGTTGTCTTATATACATAGCTTACCTGAAATATCAACCTGCCCTTATCCCTCAAACGCTATATAGTGATCCTACATACCTAAATTGCCTGAAACATCAACTTGCCCTTATCTCTCAAACGCTATATAGTAATCCTATATACCTACCTTACCTGAAATATCAACCTGCCCTTATCCCTCAAACGCTATATAGTGATCCTACATACCTAAATTGCCTGAAACATCAACTTGACCTTATCCCTCAAATGCTATATAGTGATTTTATATACCTAACTGGCATATAACATCAGCTTGCCCTTATCCCTCAAACCCTATATAGTTGTCTAATATACATAGCTTAACTGAAATATTAACCTGCCCTTATCCCTCAAACGCTATATAGTGATCCTACATACCTAAATTGCCTGTAACATCAACCTGCCCTTATCCCTCAAACGCTATATAGTGATCCTACATACCAAATTGCCTGAAACATCAACTTGCCCTTATCCCTCAAACGCTATATAGTGATCCTATATGTCCACCTTACCTGAAATATTAACCTGCCCTTATCCCTCAAACCCTATAAAGTGATCCTAAATATTTAACTTGCCTGAAATATCAACTTGCCCTCATCCCTCAAATGCTATATAGTAAGCTTATACACCTAGTAACACCTGTGAATCAGTGCGCCCTTATCCCTCAAACCCTATTGTCATATAATATGCATAGCTTGCCTGAAACATCAACTTGCCCTTATCCCTCAAACGCTATATAGTGATCTTATATACCTAACTGGCATATAACATCAGCTTGCCCTTATCCCTCAAACCCTATATAGTTGTCTAATATACATAGCTTACCGGAAATACCAACCTGCCCTTATCCCTCAAACGCTATATAGTGATCCTACATACCTACCTTACCTGAAATATCAACCTGCCCTTATCCCTCAAACGCTATATAGTGATCCTATATACCTACCTTACCTGAAATATCAATATGCCCTTATCCCTCAAACGCTATATAGTGATCCTACATATGTAACTTGCCTGAAATATGAACTTGCCCTTATCCCTCAAACGCTATATAGTAAGCTTATACACCTAGTACCACCTGTGTATCAGTGCGCCCTTATCCCTCAAACCCTATAGTCATCTAACATGCATAACTTGCTTTAAACATCAACTTGCCCTTATCCCTTAAACGCTATGGCTCACTCTCACCAAACCAGTGCAACTAAAAAAGTGACGTACATGATCGGCGGACGTACATGATCGGCGGACGTACATGATCGGTGACGTACATGATCGGTGACGTACATGATCGGTGACGTACATGATCGGTGACGTACATGATCGGTGATCTATTGACTGCCCTACCCTTTCTGAAGATGATAAAACATAAATAAACCTTACCAAGGTGTACATACGATGTGTGTCTTGAAATGTAATATGTTAGCAATGTATAGATGCGACTATTAAGGTCATTTTTCATGGCATTTTAATACTGATCATGTACGTCATGTGACGTACATGATCGGTGACGTACATGATCGGTGATTTATTGACTGCCCTACCCTTTATGAACATGATAAAACATGAATAAACCTTACCAACGTGTACATATGATGTGTGTATTGAAATGTTATGTGTTAGAAATGTATAGATGCGACTATTAAAATCATTTTACATGACATTTCGATCCCGATCATGTACGTCATGTGACGTACATGATCGGCCATTATTTATTGACTGTCTTAATTACCCTTTCTGACCATATATAAAACATAAATCAATCATAGCAAGGTGTACATATGTTGTAGGTCTAAATATGTATAACCATAGACATGTGAAGCAGTGGGTAATGAGGAAATGTTACATGACATTCTAAGCCGATCATGTACGTCATGTGACGTACATGATCGGTTACACATTGAGCCCCCCCCCTCCGGCCCCTATAAATATTTTGGGAGTTTTTTTTTCTAATAAACTCCCCAAAGATACATTACAGCCTGTAGGTATGGTTGGGAGAGTTAAACATCGTAGTGCAGGGGGTAAAAGATGGGTTTTGTACTCTGCCGATCATGTACGTCCGCCGATCATGTACGTCCGCCGATCATGTACGTCACTTTTTTAGTTGCACTGATTTGGTGAGAGTGAGCCTATATAGTTTGTGGGTTAAGGCTGTTTGAGGGATAAGGCCGTTTGAGGGATAAGGCCATTTGAGGGATAAGGCCGTTTGTGGGTTAAGGCCGTTTGAGGGATAAGGCCGTTTGAGGGATAAGGCCGTTTGTGCTTTAACGCCATATTTGAGGGATAAGGGCCCGTGGTGAGCCCTTATCCCTCAAACGGTTGCTCGTTTGAGGGTTAAGGGCTCATTTGAGGGATAAGGGCCCAACAGGGGCCCCCATGAACTAGGCCCCCAGGAACTAGGGCCCCCAGGAACTAAGGCCCCCATGAACTAAGGCCCCCATGAACTGGGGCCCTCAGGACCTCAGGACCTGGGGCCCTCGGAACTAGGGCCATCAGATTTCTAGATCTTTTTCAGCACCCGTCAGGTTGCTAGATCTGTGTCAGAGCCCGCTAGATTTCTATGGTTTTAGAGCCCGCTAGATAATCTAAGGTATCAGAGCCCGTTAGATTTTCTCAGTTTTCAGAGCCCGCCAGATAGGGTTTCAGAGCCCACTAGATAATTTAAGGTGTCAGAGCCTGCTAGATTTCTACAGTTTCAGAGCCAGCTAGATGATTTAAGGTATAAGATTTTCTCAGGTATCAGAGCCCGCTAGATTTTCTCAGGTACCTGAAATTATCTAGTGGGCTCTGAAACCGAAGAAATCTAGCGGGCTCTGATACTTGACAAAATCTAGTGGGCTCTGAAACCATAAAAATCTAGCGGGCTCTGAAACCTGAGAAAATCAAGGGGCTCTGAGACCTGACAAAATCTAGGGGGCTCTGATACCATAGAAAATCTAGCGGGCTCTGATACCTGAAATTATCTAGCAGGCTCTGAAACCATAGAAATCTAGCGGGCTCTGATACCTGAGAAAATCTTGCGGGCTCTGAAACCGTAGGAATCTAGCAGGCTCTTAACCTGAGAAAATCTAGAGGGCTTTGAAACTTTAGAAAATCTAGCGGGCTCTGATACCTTAAATTATCTAGCAGGCTCTCGAACTGTAGAAATCTAGCGGGCTCTGATACCTGAGAAAATCTAGCGGACTCTGAAACCGTTGAACTCTTTCGGGCTCTGATACCTGAGAAAATCTAATGGGCTCTAATACCTTAAATTATCTAGTGGGCTCTGAAACCGTAGAAATCTGGCGAGCTCTGAAACCATAGAAATCTAGCGGGCTCTGACACAGATCCAGCAACCTGACGGGTGCTGAAAAAGATCTAGATATCCGACAGGTGCTGAATGAGAAATGATGGCCCTAGTTCCGAGGGCCCGAGGTCCTGAGGGCCCCAGTTCATGGGGGCCTAAGTTCCTGGGGGCCCTAGTTCCTGGGGGCCTAAGTTCCTCGGGGCCCTAGTTCATGGGGGCCCCAGTTCAGAGGGCTGACATTCACAGGGCCCCAGTTCTGAGGGCCCTAGTTCAGGAGGCCCCTATTCCAGAGGGCCCTAGGACCTGGGACCCTTTATCCTACTTGTGGAATTTCCGGGTTTTTGCACAAGTAAAACTTGGGAAATACACGGCATCAACGAACATATAGTTATTCTAGAGAATCTCTTGTGCATATCTTGTGTTTATAGCTTGTGCGTTTCTGGGGAAATATGAACGTTTCTAACTTGTGACATGTTCCTTAGTTCTGGAGCCAGAGTAAAACTCGGGAGAAGTTCTCGTATAAGTTGCACCCTTTGGAAGATTATTTAAGCTGCAAATTTCATACAGTACTATAATCATGACAACTGTCGTATGAGGGGCAACCTGACTTGTTTGTTTGTTTGTTTGTAATTCTTTATTTATACTGTCCAATTCATAGGCTTATAGCCTGTATTATTGTAAAGAACAGTGTATGATAATGGCTACCACTGATCAAGCTCATCTCTTATGGATGGGTGTGCTCAGTGGCTCCATTTATACCATGATGGAATTGGTATATACAATATGCCAATGATGTTAATCAGCATATGGGTGAAATAGTGACTATGTTAGTATATTAGATCAAGTTTTATATGTATAATTTGTTAGGTTAATGAGATGGTAAAGATGATGATAAAGATGATATATGTGCAAGGGCCTTTTCTTCATATAAATCGAAGGCATATAAATGATAATTGGCATGACTCTTAGTATATATTATACTGTTATCACTACCTTATGAGATTATGTGTTTATACATAATCTCATAGGTATAATGGGTCGGGACCCCCTTTCCCCCCTCCCCCATCTAAATATCTGGGAGGAGATCAATAAGATCTTCATATTTCCCATTTAACCATGAGATGAATTTGACTTCATTGTCAATCTCCCTGGTTTCTACTAGCTGTTTATTCCACTCAATGGATAATCTGTAGCTTAGTTTCTTTCTACTAATGGGATTCTTGGGTATGACTACAGTCATTAGAGTACCATCATGCATTCTGGTTCTAATGTCCCTTGTATCAATATTTGCCTCTTTCTGAGCAGCTTTGAAACTAGCCATTTCAAGATGCTTACTTCTTCTCTCCTTGAGTGTGTTAACCCTAATAAGTTTTCTTAGCTTTTCTGTATTTACAGTATCCTTATTTCTAAGGGCTGTCTTCACTCCACCATTAATTTGGGTTTGAAGCTTACTCAAATGGGTGTCAGTACATATCATATAAAGTATGTCTCCATAGTCCAAAGCAGGCATAATCATCCGTTTCAACACACTTATGGCAGCATGGCTAGGCATTTTTAGCCTTATTCTTCTAAATAAATACAATCTAAAGTCCAAATTCCTACCAACCACATCCACATGCTTCTTAAAAGCTAATTGCGAATCCAAGGTCATGCCTAGGTAGCAATATGTTGGGGTGTAGAGGATAGGATCTTGCCCTAGCGCTAGCCTTGGCCTGACCAACCTATTGAGGAGTGCCTGTGTGTAAAATGTCATAGCTTTTGTCTTTTTAGTATTTAAGGACAATTTATTGCTTAAACACCACTGGGAGACATTTCTTAAGTCATTATTAAGGGTGGCTTCCACCTGCTGGCAATTAGGCTTATGTTCTATATAAATAACAGTATCATCAGCATAGTGCTGACACTTTAGGGCAGTGAGACATAAACTTAAATCATTTATATATAGTAAAAATAATAAGGGCCCTAACACGGATCCTTGTGGGACAGTAGTATAGTATGTATCGGAACGGGACTATAGTTAAGTACTGTTTATTACTCAATCGATATGCAGCCAATCAGAGGCCTCCATTTGGTCACGTGACCGGAAGTGACCTACTTAGGGGATTAGTGGTGACGTCACGTGACCTAGTTAGCCAATCAGAGGCCTCCATTTGGTCACGTGACCGGAAGTGACCTACTTAGGGGATTAGTGGTGCATTCTGGGTAACCCTGCAGCCAATCAGAGGCCTCCATTGGGTGACCGGAAGTGACCTACTTAGGGGATGGTGCATTCTGGGTAACCTACTGACCTACTTAGGGGACCGGAAGTGACGTCATATGACCTAATTTAGGATCACGTGATCGGAAGTGACCTGATGAGTCACGTGACCGGAAGTGACGTCACACGACTTAATGGCCAACCGGAAGCGACCTGATTGATCACGTGACCGGAAGAAGAAGAAGTTTTTTTTTTGTTTAGGATCCCGTGACTGGAAGCGACGTCGTCACATGAGTGACGCTTTAAGAGACTGCGCGACTTACTAGTAAAAGAAGCCGTATGATAATAAAAACACAACAATATTTTCTTTTAATTTTTTTTTATTTATTTTTTTTTCAATCTTGATAAACACTCTATTTTTGAAAAGATGCACACGCTTATTTTTTTTTTTTTTTTTTTCATATCTCTAAAGGACTCGTTGTCACACCGTCAGAATGCACGCGACGCTTATAATACAAGTAGCGCACGCCGTCTTTCTCTATGGTGTAGGTGACCATTTTGTTTCGCACCACTTTGAAATTTCTATTTACAGCAATGAGAGTTTTTCGTTGGCGAAGAACATCCAAGAAGGCGTCTGGTTCCTGGGGGTTTTGTTTCTTCTGTACGCCTTTTGCACTCCATTTTTTGGATTTTCTTTCACCGGTGTCGCTGAC
Source organism: Harmothoe impar (assembly GCA_947462335.1). Taxonomy (NCBI): domain Eukaryota; kingdom Metazoa; phylum Annelida; class Polychaeta; order Phyllodocida; family Polynoidae; genus Harmothoe; species Harmothoe impar. The sequence continues at coordinate 12,461,205 of OX381716.1, forward strand.
TCGATCGTAGCAAATGTAAGTCTTAGGGTTGAGACTTAGGATCCCGTCACCTTCCCACTCCGCTTTCATGAGCCCCGAAGTTCTCAGATCGTGAAGGTACCGTCTCTCACAACATCCGCCGGGCGGCGCACACCATTCTCGCACTCTTTCCGTTTTTGTCTTCACGAAAAGCTCTAAGTGCTCGTCGCACACCGCTGTCGGAAGCCACTTTCGTTTCTCTCTGAAGTACGTCTCTCTCAGGCGAGGTTTCACTAGGTCATCCAACGTGGCACCGCTGAGAGCCATGTAAAGACTGTCGGTGTCCATTTGACAAAGGGCATAATCGCGCCGATCGACGAATCTATCCAAGAAGTCGTATGTGAACTCTAACATTTTCAACTTCGCGTACTGGTATACCATGAACCCTATCTGAATAGGGAGGTTGTTCTTGACCGTTTTCGGTTGTAGTTCGACTTCAAACAGATCGGAAGTCAACTCGGACGCCTTTTTGAAGCGCCACGAATTGGCCAATAGTTCGAACTTCCGACTGTCAGTGTATCTCACCGCCGTGTGTTTTTCTTTGTTGCAGATTGTTTTACCGTACGTAGCGTTTCCCATTAACTTGTAACAGTCTGACAGAATTTTCTCGTTCTCGTTCACGTCGCCACGTCTTCGCGCCGCCGTCACTTCGTCCGCGAAACCGGCAAAGGAGCGTTTAGGTAGGTATTCTACCACCAGCTGCACTTTGGTGACTATCAAACCGTGCTCTAAATACCACTTGAGAAGCGGCGTTCCCAAGAGAATATTTTTTCCGTGGTAACTCCCTATCAGACATCTCTGAGGCGTGTTCAACAGCTTTTCTTCCTGCGCAAAGTCTGACATGTGAGGGCCTATGTCCGATTTTGAAACGGTCGCGTTCTTGAAAACGGGGGTCATTTCTTCGAAGTACTCTCGTAGGTGAGGCGGCGTAGTGATGTCCACTTGAACTAAACCGAACATTTTCTCCTCTTTCACAGCGGAAAGGATGTCGCTCTCGCTCATCGCGTTTCGAGACACTTTCAAAGCGTCAACCTTCCAGCGTTGTTGGGAGGCCTTGACCCGCTCATCTCGACGCTTCATCTCTCGCCATTCGCACTCCCACACGACGACCAGCTTGTAACCTAGCGCTTTCAAGTAAGCGCTTACTCTGGTCGTTCTGTCGCGTCTCTCCTCTCTCAGTGAAGCGCACTGATATCGGTGCGACGGTATGAACTCGTGAGCGTGGAACCAACACCCGTGAAACTGGAAAACCGTATTAGAGGCCGCGTGAAATCCGTCCACGCGAATTCTCCGACAGCCTACCGCCATCTCGCCGCCGTTCAGAGCGTGGCGCAGTTTCACGTCGCGGTCGTGCTCTACGAAGCGTAACCACTCCAAAGCGCTGTGAGAGTTTCTTTGCCTGATTTCGGGCTTGAACTCGGTCTCGGGCCGTCTCACCGCGTAATAGCCCGTGCAGTGCGCTTCGCTCATGCAGCGCAAGTACAGAGAGTTAGCGTCTAGTCCTAGGATGTGTTGGCACGGTCTCGCTTCTTCGCCGTACTTGTGCTCCCTTATCCGCGTGGTGCCCTTCTCGTGAAATCTATGGAAGATGATGGAAGGACCGCCGACTAGATTCTCTTTGATCAGAGCGTGGAGGACGGCGTCGAACTGGGGAAACGTTGTGAACGCGTCTTCTAGGTTTTGGAAGAGGAAGCGTAAAGTCAAACCGGCGAGAGAAACTCCGTCTTTCAACATGTCGATGCCGCGATCTTGGAAAAATTTAGCCTGATTTTTCAGAGCTTCTATGAAAGGTTTCACGTCTTTGTTGTTGTAGTGGATCAAGTAGTCTTCCATAGTTTGCATCTTCTCGTCGGACCAAACTTTCTGACATGCGGCGTAGTCGGATTCGGACATTTTGACGCCCGTCAGCTCGCTGTCGAAAGCCGATCTCGGCGGCAGCGTTCTGTTTGCCAGTTTCCTGGTAGACGTCATCCATTCGTAAGGAAAGTGACCTTTCTCTTCGTTCCTGGTGAAAGCTCGCAAATAGGTCGCGTAGTTGTAACCGGGTGCCAAATAGTTGACTACGTCCAAGAAAACCGTGTGCTGTGTGTAAACCGCCAAGTATTGATTGCTTCTCTTTATGACGCTGAATTCTTGGTTTCTTCGGTCTCCGGAGGCGAAGAAGGAGTGAAGGCGTATTTTGATCAGGTTCAAGTCGTAACGCCCCGAGTTGAAGCCCACCACTGGAGCTTGACGGATGTATCTCAGAAGACGCTTCTTCAGTTGAACTAACGGGTGTCTGGTCTGAGCCGCAGCGAAGCCGCCTGGAGAAGGGGTGGTGAACGTCGCCTCCTCCAGCAGGAGAGCTTCACCTATCGCCGCATCTAACTTCGCTAAGGTCGGTCGGTAAAGTTCTAGCACAGCTTCCCCGATCGCTTTGGCGTTCTCGTTTATGTGATTTAAAACTCGGTCCAACAAGGGGTCGGAATCTGCGTCGGACGCTCTGACGAAGCAGACGGGCCCCTCCCACCCCGGAAAGTCGGATGCGACGCTAGCCGACAAAGGGACGTGATCCCACAGCAGGGACACGTGCTCCGTCGACGGTTCTTTGCACGGTCTGAAGAAAGCCTCGAAATCGAAGGCGATCTTGTAAGGGTAGATTCCGGAATGTCCGTCGGGGGGAAAAATGGAGAAGTCTGCTAGCGCTTCGAAAATCGTTCTCGAATTTTGGTAGATGCCACCTACGTAGCGCAACTTGACTTGTCGGCAAGAGGAAAGCTGGTTCCTGTGTCTCTTCAGCAAGAACTCGGTGGTGAACGCCGCCTTACACTTGCAACATTCGTATATGCCCGCGTACGCGTTGAAGTCCGTGACGAGAGAGACGTGCAAACCGCCTTTCGCCGTCAGGTGTAGGTTGACTTTACCTCGGGCGGCCACAGTTCTGGAAGGCGGTCTGATCAGAGTAACGCGTCTTCTCAACTTCCGCCCCGGCACTTGACGCGACGCGGTGTAAACCGCTATTTGTACGTCAAACAAGTTCTCTAACGCGGGTAAGTCGCGGATGTTCAGACCCGGAAAGGATTCAGGTGTGGCCGCGGGACAGAACTGACGTAACAAATCTGAAGCGCGCTTGCTGGTGTTGTATAAGTGAAAGGAAATGCAGCGGAAGATGCAGAGGTTGTCCTTGTTGGGAAAATCTAACACGCCGCTTCTCTTTCCAACTCGACCGGCCTGAGTGATCCTACCGCCTATGGGGAATTCCCCCGGTCCCATGTAAACGCAGATGTTCAAATTGGTAGGAAAAAGAACGTGCCACTTGGTGTCAGCGTCGCAAAGTTTCCGTACCTCCTCGCAAGCGACGGTGTTTTGCATCTTTGAGAGGAGCTCTTCCAAAGTTTCTGAATTAGTTACAGTAGGGAGCGGTTGTATGAGAGTTGCGTTGTTCTGGGAGGCGTGGAAGTAGCGCAGTTTGCTCTTGTCTTCTCTGTGTTGTAACAGTAAGCCTACCGAGAAACCCACTTTGTATCTGAATCTTTGTGTCAAGTGAATGCGACGCATAGTATCTACAGCGTCACTCAACTCGCCGGTTGGTAGCCTGAAGTTTGTTACACTCACGCGAGTCCCGTGCATCCTGACGCCCGTTTGTATCGCAGGCCAATTCGCCGTGAACGTTTCCTCCCCGTTCGGTACAGCACATATGCGCGGAGGGACGGTCACCCCGTCCAGAGATTCGCGTCGACAAGCGCTCTTTCGGCAATCCCCTTCGCCGCATAGAGGGCAAAACTTAGCTACTACTCTACAATTTTCTACGTGTCTCTCGTGGTTGTACGCTCTTTTAAACATTTTGAAACACTTTTCGCATACGTACTGTGTCATGTTTTTTTTCACTCGGTTACCAACTACTTAGCCGTCTAACTATCTATCTATCTATCTAGCTATCTATCAATCTGTCGTCTATGTAACTATCTTTCTGTCTGCTGTCTGTGTATCCGTCTGTCTGTCTGTCTGTCTCATACAGCGTACGTCAAACGCTGTGTGTGTGCGCGCGTGAGCGTTGAGCGTCTCTCATTCCGAATCTATGCCGAGATATTTCAGAATGATCTCTGTTTTGTCATCCAACTCTTTGAGCGCTCTGGCGGACAGCGTCACCCCCTGCTGTGTGGGTTTTTTGTCAGGACCTTCGTACTTGCGCACGTGGACGAGGTTCTTACCGCTGTAGTAGCTCACAGCTGCGTACACTTCGCCCGCCTCATCCAGCACTGCGAACCAGGGGGTGTGATTAGGTTTTCCTTGCGCGGCCGCTGTGTCGCGTATGCGCACCACTGCGCGGATATCGGCGATGCGTGCTATGAGCTCGCGCAGCGCGTCGGCCGTGAAGTGCACTCGCTTGCTTCTGGTCAGAGACGCCTCTTTCACCTGGCCGTCTTTTGTGTAGCGCGGCCTCCTAGACAGTCTAGCCACGTCCTCCCAGATCTCCAGCGTCAAAGCTCCGTCTAAGCAGAACTCTAACCCGAGTGTTTTCTCTGCTTCTTCTCGTCCATCTCCTTCTTTTTCTTGTATTTTTCTCTTCTTAGTGGGCCTTGTTGTTCTGGAACTCACCTTAGAACGTTTCACACCCGCAGGATGAGTAACACCATCAGCGTGAGCTGAATCAGCAGCAGAACCGATAGCAGGAGCAGCGTCAGCGCTGGTGGTATCGGAGGTCTCGTTGTTGGAACAGCGCAGCCACACGCCGTCCGTGCTGAGTGTAGCGGTAGAAGATGAAGCGCCGCCGCCGCCCTCGTAAGGTGGCGGTGAGGGCAGTCGCCACGGACCGGACGGGGGGGCGCTAGCAGTGGAGGAAGTGAGGTCGAAAGGTCGAAGAGGGAAGCCGAAAAACGTACCGCTCACCCCTTGCCCTTCGGGTTCTTCGTACCCCTCGTCGTCAGCGTCGTTCTCTGTCTCACCCTGTTGCTGCTGCTGCTGCTGCTGCTCCTCCTCCTCCTCTTCTTCTCGGTTCAGGGGCTGAGTGTCCGAATAGCTGTAACTCTCAGCGCGAGCGGCGTCGAGGGCGTCCGTCGATGTAGTGGTGGAGGAGAGGGGCTGTGCAACGTGCGGCAGGTCATCAAAGTCATCAACAGTAGTGGGGAGGTAAAAACCCGGTTGCCAGTACTGCGCTGTGCCAGGAGCGTTGTCGTCAGTAGTAGTAGCAGTAGCAGCAGGTGCAGCAGAAGCAGCCGCAGCAGCAGCCGCAGCAGACGCAACAGTAGCAGGCGCAGCAGCAGCCTCAGCAGGCGCAGCCGTAGCAGGCGCAGCAGTAGCAGGCGCAGCAGCAGCAGCAGCAGCAGCAGCAGCGGCAGGCGGGACGGCGGTAGCAGCGGCAGCGCGCTTAGCAGCAACGTGTACCGTCGCGAGTGTAACAACGTCGCTAGCACGACGACTGCTACCAGTAGTACTACTAGTACTACTACCACTACTACTACTACTGCTACTACTAGTACTACTACTACTACTACTACTACTACTACTACTACTACTGCCGCGAGCGCTCGCTACAGCAGGAGGGTGATAAGACCAACCGGCTGCGGCGGTAGTCTCATGTTCAGTAGCAAGAGCAGGCACTGACGCTAAACGAACGCTGTTCCGCGTAGTCTTCTTGTTCTTGAACGCCGCTAGATGTTGTCTTTTGCTCATGGTGGTGACTGTAGAGAGCAGCAAAAGAATGAGTGAGTGAATGGAGGTTTCCAAGCCCCTTATATACGCCTTCTCGCTTCTAGAGCTAAGCTACTTACCGACCCTGTTCAGCTGCCGCCGGCTGGCCGGCGGCCATTCACAAAGAGAAACAAAAAGACATAAGGCATGACGTTTTCAGCTGGATCCCTTTCCCCCCCTTTTGAGAGATCGACTGTCATGAGCTAAGCCGCTTACCACCCTGTTCAGCAATTCAACGCGCATTAGCTGTATAAAGGGTTAAGCGGTTGCTGCCCGTCGACTGACCGGCGGCGGCCATTCACAAAGACATAAGGTATGACGTTTTCAGCTGGATCCCTTTTTGAGGGATCCACTGTCGTGAGCTAAGCCGCTTACCACCCTGTTCAGCCATTCAGCGCGCAGTTTAGCTGTATAAAGGATTAACGGTAACGGTGATGAGCTTACAGTGTGTATACAAAAAAAAAACTACAGGAGGCGTGTGGCGTGAAGCAGGACCCCCCTAAGACGAACGTGTCTGTCTGTGAGTAGAGGCGTGTGCATGTGGTGAGCGACTTAAGTGTAAGACAAAAATCACCACCTCCTGCCGTGGCGAGTAGACCGGGCCGGCCAGGCGGGCGGGCGGCCGGCTAGTTCAATAGGGAGGGGCGACAGCTGACTAAGGCTGTGCATGAAAAAAATCCGATTTTCACCTGACCTCTGACGTTTGTTACAATGAATGTCAGAGGGAGGGAGACGTCCTCGGGTAGGGGGTAGGAGGTATTAAGGCTATGAGTGAGGAAAAAACACCGTTTTCAGCTGGTCTCCACGGATAGCGATGCCACACCCCCTCGTCATCTAAGCTCTTAAGGAGCGGAGCGGCTGAAAAAGCGTCATGCGGACAGGGCGCTAGACAGCTGGAGCGCTGTTGGAAATGGGATTAAACTCCCTCTGTATAAAAAGCTCTGATTTCTGTTGGAAAAAAAACATATCGCCTCTGACCCCAGTAACGGCTACTACCACCACCACCGCCACCACCACCACCGCCGCCGCCGCCGCCGCCGCCACCGCCGCCACCGCCGCCGCCGCCGCCGCCAAGACGAGACGAGATGGCTCAAGCTATTCCACTTTCAAGCTCGCCTTCACCGCCCGGTGCGCCTGAAAAAAAGTTAATGCGGCTTGACGACGTGAGACGCGGCGCGAGGCAGCAGACCGATGATGGGGAGACCCGACAGGTAGGACAGCGGCGGTTAGCCTATAGCGACGCCTTGCTTCGTCAACTAGGTAAAGAGTTGAGCGGCTGTTGGAGAGAGTTGGGCAGTAGCTTAAAAGTCAGCGCCGCCCGTATGGATGCTCTAGTAGAGCGCAGTGTCAAGACACCGGAGGAGCTGTGTACGGCGATGTTCCGAGTGTGGTGGGGTGAAACCCCGCATCGTCATAGATGGGGCGAGCTCGGTCGCGTCTTCACCCGCATTAGACGCATGGAACTGTTGGCTCAGTGGATGGCCCCTCTCCACAGACAGGGGTTGGATTTCGAAAACCCCGACTCGCGCGCGATGCATAAGCACTTGGGCACCCTCGGCAGACGTCTGGGTAGCAGGTGGAAAGAGGTGGGGGACCATTTAAAATTGTCGCCTGAGAGGTTAGATAAGATCGCTGAAGAATGCGAATACGGAGGAAGTCCCGCTGAGTGGGCCTTCCGAGTGTTGAAAATGTGGCAAGATGAAGCTGACGGCGCCGGCGGTACGCCTTTTGAACTCCTTCGAGTGTTGACTGAGGACATGGGAAAGTTTGGCCTCGGCATCGCGATATTACTTGACTTTATCAAGCAAGAAACAACGAGAACGACGGACATGTGAATTGTTGTGTTTTATTTTCATACGTCTTCTTTATTAGTAAGTAAAAAAAAAAAATATCATAACAATTAAGACGCGCGATCTCTTAAAGTGTCACTTCTTCCTCCAGTCGCAGCTGATCGCCTCATCGCAGCACGTGATAAACAAAAAAAAAACACGAAGAGACACGCTTCTTCCTCTCGAGAGGAAGAAGCGTGTCTCTCGATTGAAAATCTTTTTTTCTTTTCTTTTCTTTTCTTTTTCTTTCTTAAAAGAGACAAACGCGCCCCTTAGAGTGCCCCCCCACCCCACCCCCCCCCCCCTAGAGTGCCCCCCTCCCCCCCTCCCCCCCACCACTCGCCCCATGCATCCTAAAAGCGCCCCCCTCCCCATGCATCTTAAAAGGGCCCCCCTCCCCCCCTCCCCTCCTTCCCCTCCTTCCCCCTTATACACTCTAAAGAACGCTTCTACCTAGTTCAATAAGTCACTTCCAGTCGCTCGTAAAACAATAAAAAATGAAAAAAAAAACTTATATCGTGGTGTTTTTTATTAGTTTACCGAAAAAAAAAAAAAGAGACTCGCCTCCTCCTCCAAAAAAAAAGATATCACATTTTAAAGCCCGTGACCCCTTAAAGACGCTCATCTCTTCACTAAGTCGCGTGACGTCACTTCTTCTTCTTCTTCTTCTTCTTCCGGTCACGTGATCAATCAGGTCACTTCCGGTCACGTGATCCTCAATGAGGTCACTTCCGGTTGGCCATTAGCTCATGTGACGTCACTTCCGGTCACGTGACTCATCAGGTCACTTCCGGTCACGTGATCCTAAAGTAGGTCACTTCCGGTCCCCTAAGTAGGTCATATGACGTCACTTCCGGTCCATAAGTAGGTCATATGACCTCACTTCCGGTCACGTGACCCAATGGCGGCCTCTGATTGGCTAACTAGGTCACGTGACGTCACCACTAATCCCCTAAGTAGGTCACTTCCGGTCACGTGACCAAATGGAGGCCTCTGATTGGCTGCAGGTCGATTGAGTAATAAACAGTACTTAACTTTAGTCCCGTTCCGATACATACTATACTACTTGGGACTCCACAGGTAATTGGATGTAGGTCTGAAATTATTTTATTTGCCTTTGTACATTGTTTTCTATTGCTTAAATAACTTTCAATCAATTTTATAGTGTTTATTCCAAAACCTTGCATATCCAGTTTTTTTAGTAGAATTTTGTGGTCTAAAGTGTCAAATGCTTTTTTGAAATCTATAAATATTGCAGTGGTAACCTTGTCTTTGTTAAAGGAGTCAAATATGTCTTCAGTCAGTCTTGTCAGGCTGTCAATGGTTGATCTTTTTGGCCTAAATCCGTCCTGTTTATCAGTTAATATATTATTTTCTGTCACATGTTCAAGCATTTGTCTATGAATAACCTTCTCAGCCAGTTTGGCAGGAATGGGCAGGATGCTAATGGGTCTAAGATTGGATACTTCGGATGCATCACCCCCTTTTGGGAGGGGACTTACTTGCGCAATTTTCCAGTCATCAGGAAAAGAGAAAGTTCTCATTGCTAAATTTATAATATACCTGACATGCTCTGGGAGACACATCATGGCATCCTTAAGAATTTTAGACGATATATCTTTAACCCCTGAGGCCTTGCCTGTGTTAATATTTCCTATGAGCTTAACCATCTCCTCTTCAGAGCAATCTCTTACTGTGAAATGCGTATTCACCCTTGGATGTGGAGAGTTCCACGGTGCATTCATGTTCTTAGCTAGTTTATCACCAATAGTAGCAAAAAATTCATTAATGAAATTTGCTGTGTCAGCATCTGGGATAGGGGTATCATTATGGACCAGATTAAAATGTGGATCATTTACCCTAGGGTTCAAAATGTCATTAATTTGCGCCCAGTACTCTTTGGGGTTTTCCACATTTGTATTTAGCTTATCCATGTGGTACTCCCTCTCAGCCATTCTGCAAGCAGCTTTGGACCTGTTCCTGAGGAAGTCTGATATGTTTTTATCATCTTCATTTTTAGTCCTCCTGTACTTAGCCATAGCAGCATTTTTTTCATGTATTTGCCTCATGAGCTGTGCGTCAATCCAAGGCTGCTTTTCTTGCTTAAAGCTAAATGTCTTTATAGGACAGGTGAGATTTATAAGGAATGTAATTTGAGTCACAAATATATCCCATGCTCTATCAGGGGTATTAGCTTGCCAGAATGTATTCCAGTTTGTATTTTTCAAACCCATTTTAAAATTTTCCACAATATAATTCTTATAACTTCTCCCTGTAAATTCTGCCTTTTTAATAGGACGCTGGACATATGATCTAGTAGCATATATGAGGTGATGGTCAGTGATAGCTGGGGCAAGTACACCTGATGATACTATATGTCTACTATTTGTAAAAATAAGATCAATCATAGTATCATCAGTGTCAGGATTCACATGAGTATCCTCCATTATAAGCTGGGTCAATCCTAGTGTTTGACATAGACTTCTGAGTCCATTAGCTTTATTAACCCCCGGCTTATAATTCACATTAAAATCCCCATACATTATAATTTCACTATATTTATTTTTGTCCAAATTTGTGAATATATCTGAAATTTTGTCCAAGGCATTTTTCATATTTTTATCTGGCCTATATACATTAATAAGTAATATTGGCTTTTGCTTACCCCTACTGACTGCTACACAGTGTATTTCAAGGTCTTTTGTACTACTATCATAAGCTGCAAAAGCCTTAGTGGTATATGTAATATCATTGGCTATGTACAAGAGAACTCCCCCACCCCATTCTTTCTCAGTTAGGTCCTGCCTATCCAACCTCACAATGTTATACCCTTTCGCTGCCACCTGACTGTCAGGCATTTTTTCATTTAGCCAGCTCTCAGAAATCCCTAATATGTCAATACTAGAATTTTCCAGCATTAATCTCACGGCAATCTTATTAGATACAAGGCTACGAGCATTCATATGACAAAAGTGCATACCCTTTTTCCCTTTAAAATCAACTATAGCCATCCAGGTGGTGGTTTATATGTCGTATGACGATGGGGGGGACCCAGGGGGGGGTGATGTTTTTTTCAAACATTTATGAGTCATAAAGCCATCAACTATATATGTACTGTGATACATAGTTGGCTCAGGTATGTGCCATACGGCTACCTGCGCGTCTCTCGGAAGCACCTTCTTATTGTGCATAGAGAATGCTGGGGGGGTTTATGCACCAACTCGTTAGTTGGTGTTTACCCTAGTTCCCATTAAACATCTTAACATTACGTTATGTTAGTATATTTATTAATAAATAAGTGGGTGGGAGATTCCACTTTATCTGCAATCCCGGGTTAACACATAATCTTCAATTAATTATGTCATAGTAAAGCTATAGGTTGTGTAGAGATTGGAGGATAGAGCACGAGAAGAAAAATAAGAGTAAGAAGGAAAAAGAGGGGGGGGGGTCACTCGTATGTCTACCAGGTGGCCTGCACTGCTGGTTTGTATGCAAGTGTTTGGTTAGTGACCAATTAGTTTTTAATAAAGTGCAGAAAGTTGCTCGTGGGGAAGGCAGAGTAGGAAAGATATGAGAATTTTACATCTAGTATACAAGGAACAAATATCAACTTTTTTATATCATTATATATCACTTATATCATCAGGATATATCCTTATATCGTCCGGGCAAATGTTCAAAGTCCATAATCAAGGCGAGTATCATCATTATGCCCATATAGGGGTTCACAACCACTGCAGCTCCAGTATAAACTCCACTATATGAGTGCGTATTTACCACGCCGGGTAGTGTCCGCTGGCGGCGCACAGGGGCGCTACCGACATTTCTGGCCGAAGGGCGTAACCCAACCGTCCATCGTAGTTTTTTTTACCGACCTGGCCGGCCATCGTACATGGTCCGTCTCCTACCTCAGTCTTAGAGTTCATTATTTCATTTCTACTATGGCTATGCTTAAGGCATCTAAGTGCAATGAACTTTTAGGGGTGAAATCTATAAAAGTGGAGGGTTTCAGCCTAATCTGCTCTCTAATTGGCATCTATATGACTTTTCTAATATGGTATCCTAGGGGTAGAGTAGGTTTTTAGCAGGAAAATTACCGGTTTCTTTTGTATTGTAAGGGGTTACAGACTTCCAACACCAAGGAAACATCATCATTTTAATGTCATCATTCTATATGGAGGGGTAATTTTTTTTTCTTTTTGTGTTACAGCAGATAACAATACTTTGGCTTGGTGGCTTGCACTGCTAGTTAATATATTGCGTCTCTGCCATGATAGGTATATTGTATATGCCAGGTGGTCTGCACTGCTAGGCATATCGTAAGTAAATTTAAAGAGGTATGCTAAAATATTATATATGAATTTCCTGCTAAACCAGCTCTATTATATTAGTATTATGTTTCATTTTATAAAGTTTTGGATAAATTTATATTTCATTTAAGGACATATTAATATGGTGCGATCTCACCCAGCTGTGCTCCACTTTCCTCCAGGGCTGTCTTGTTCTTCTTGATGGCATAGGCGAACAGACGCGCCCAGGCAGTCTTTGTAGTAGGGTAACCATGGAGACCGTCGTACATCTTCCCATACTTATGCTGGTACCCCTTATGTTGTTGATGGTGGACTGTGTTTCCGAGCCATGGTCCCACAAGACAATGGTCAGAGTTCATGGATACAATGGCCTGATTTACTGCAACCATGCCTTCATTTACAGCTGACTGCTGGTCAAGATATTGACCTTGTGTCTCATTGTGCTTATTATAGTCCAATCCAATCATTTGACTGTAAACAAGACGTTGTCCCTTTTCAACATTGATAAACCTCTTCATTACTTCCAGTCTATCTACCAGTGTGTTTACTAAGGATTCTACGTCATTGAATACCGGGGTAAGCAGGCCATCGTCTCCTTTGGTTGATAGGTCATTTACACCTCCAAATATGATCATTAGATCATAACGTCTTACAGCCAAGATAATAGCTGCCTCGCGGTGTAAATCCAGTAGGGTGGCTCCTGACCTTGGCTCCATTTTAATAGTAACGTTCCTCTTCCTTTCATGGTAAATCCTCTACTGTCCGCCAGTATGAGCACTTCAAACATTTCGTAGATGTTAGGCATACACAGTATATATATATATATGTAATTTCTATACGTGACCTCACTCGTGTGTCGTTATGCTATTCCAATCTACTGGCGACAGTGGTACTCCAGCAGTGAGGGGGGGGGGGAGGGTGGGTAGGAACACTTGACCTTCATGTACACGGCGCTATAGTCTGTCTACGGCTAGTTGGCTTCTAATTCTTGTAGGACCGTTCTGACTTTCATCAGTGACTTTCCACACAGATTTTGTCCAGGCCTGTTTTCATCTGCATTTTTTTCCCCATCTGACAGATTGTACCCTGTACCAAATTCATTGTCTTTGACCGCCTCTAATAGTTCAGCTTCTCCTGTACCAATTAGGTATCTGGCATGTGTTGGGTTTTGTTCAAATCGGGCTAGCTGCAGCTCTTCCAGTATGGTGACTTTGTCCGTTTCCCATGTAATGCTACCTTTTGCCTGTTTTGACAATTTCTTCGCTTCATATGGGCAGTCTGTAGCCAGGATGTCATTCGCCAACTCATTGTTACCACTGTATAGAGCGCACCGATGCTGAAATCCTTGTTCCACACTTACGTAATATTCACCCATATATTTGAACTCAGCCTCGTGCATGTTGGATAGCATGGCGTATTTGGATTGGAAAGCAATCTCACCTCCTTCTAGTTTGAGGGTCTTTGCGTCAGCCAATTTTAGCCCTTGGGGAGCAGCGTCTAGATTGTCACGGTCAATGGCCTGGCCATTAATGACTACCCCCCTGCCTTTAATGGCAACTTTGTGTTTTTTTGCCTTGGCGAAGGATGCTATTACCCTAAGGTCACGCTGTTTGTTTGCTTCTGTGGGGGTGAGATCGTCTCCTATTGAGACATCTTCCCATTGGTCCAAGTCTTTCAGAGCCTTAACCTTGCTATAGATTGCACCCTTACTGGCGGGGTGTTTCAGCACTACAATAATGGGACGCGGCCACGCATGAATTTTCCGCCCCAGCCTGTAGATTGCAACACATTCCTCCACTACCATATCTATACCTAAGTCAGTGAACAGAGTGGCGATCGCCCTTTTAGGGTCTGGGTATTTGGTTTCATCTACTCCTCTTATAATTAGGTTAGGTCTTTTTTTTTCAATTAGATCCCGTTCCCTTTCAGATTGGAGCTTCTTAATGACCAGCCCTTGTCGTTTGCTTTTAAGCTTAAGGGTATCCAACTCGTCAGCCAATTTTACAATTTTTTTCTGTTGAACCCTAATTTTTTGGGAGTTAGCATCAATTTTTTTCCCTTGATTTTCAACCAATGTCAGGAGGTGTGCTAATTGTTGCTGATTGGTATTTGTGACACCAGCAATTTTATTGGTGGTACCAATAAGTACGTTTAGCTTACCCGTCACAGCGTTCATTTTGACAAGAAATTCCTCCTGTAGGTCTGTTACTGTTAGTCTCTTTGCTTTAGGCTTGCTGTCATCATCTAATTCCATTGTGGCAACATCCTTGATAGGAGACATTATGCTTTGTCCCAGGGCAGTTATTTTTCCAAATAGCGTCTTGTTGGTTGCTGCTCCGTCACCCTCCAATGGTGGCGGCTCATTGTCCACCTCCCCATGGCCACCGGCTATGTCAATCTCTCGTAATTCCTCAATTTCATTAATTTCCGGCATGATACAATTCTCCTGGTACTCTCCCTCAATTCCACACACCTTTACACCTATGCTATGTAAATCTGGTATTCCTAGATGTGGAATCTCCCGTGATATTCTACGTAATGTCGGAGCAAAATCCCCAGTGGGTGTTTACTCAACGACGGCCATCTTGCACTTTGTCCTGATCCTATAAGCCACACTGGCGATCTGACTTGCCTACTAGCACCCTATACACAATGTTTCACATTTTGAAAAGAAATCGAAATGGGCATTCATACATATTACCATAGACCAACACAGTGTATGTGGATTCTGGTAACACACAGGTTAGTGTAGGGAAGGTCCAATGAATACTGATAGCAATGGCAAAACAATATACCCAATGTTTCCAAAGGCATAGCACAACTCTAAAGGCATAGCACAACTGACTCTGTAGAAGCTGCCCAGGCTATGACTCTGGTGCTCAATAAACTGACTTATATTGAAAAAGTGAACCATAAGGCCACTCAAAAAAAAAAAGTGGTTTCTCATCACCAAGGTCTGAGAAATCTGACGAGGGAGGCTTCTTCTTTTTTCTTTTTTTTTTACTCGCAGGCCATAATGTATAGGATAATTTACGGGTTTCTTGGGCCCAAATTCACATTTTGTTGGTTAAGAATTAATTGATCTTTAAATGTGGCGAAAATATAAGTTATTTCTATACCACTGCATTGCTGGCATTATTAGCTTTAATTTGATACCGAATATGACAAATTTTGTTCATTTTAATGAGGTTTTCCATCAAAATTTGGCAAAAAGAAAAAAAAAAGTTTTCCCCAAAACCTGACTTTTATGATGCGCACGGTGATGAGAAACCATTTTATTTTTTTGAGTGGCCTAACAAGCTGTCCTACCACAGTCCCAAAGGGAATTACTGTACCAATTGACCCTCCACATGCTATGTTGGTTGATATGTCATTCTACGCAGGTTGGAAAGTGGTTGGCAATGGGTGGCATTCCTTCTTCAGTCTGCCCGACTGAATGCCTTTAGTTGGTGTAGTGTTAACTGATGTGCATGAATTTCCCATCTTAGTACCACTGGTATTGGCTCCCTATACGACCAACCGCTCAGTTTCTATAGTGCCTAACCAAGTTGATAAATCTTTTGGCTCCCGACAAGACCAACCTAGGTGAGTTAATATTGTCAGGTTGGTCAGTACTGACCAACTTACCTTAGTCCTTTTGTTTTAGGCCCTTTGAGTGAGGCATGTTCTTTTGCCTCAGTCATTTCTGAATAGCACTCAGCCATGCCTGACCAATGTCTCTATGACTGACCTAGGACAGCCACTATAGACTTAGGACTGGAGCATTTAGATTATGTATATGATCCATGTACCAGATGCTGTATATATTACATACAGGTTCTACCCTTAACATACATAACTATTACACCGCGACCATGACCTTTTCACTGCAGACCACATTTATAAAAATAGTGCAGCTTTTCTACTTTTTTATTTATTTATAAGCCAAAATCCTGTCTGCCGCCTGTCAAAAACCCAAACATTTTTGGTTCTCCTAACGGGAGCCTAATTCTTTTTTTGAGTCCCCCTAGAGGGGTCCAAATTCTTTTGGTAGCCCCCTAAATACACAAACCTTCCTTAAAAGATGTAACCATTCCCATAAAGAGAAAGTTGCAAGTAGAGCATGTAGACTGATGACACTAAGCAGTAAGACGGAGCCAAATTGGTGTAATTAAACCTGTGTGGGGCTAAAGCATCATAAACATGGTTTCTCTATTACTCCCACTAGTGCAGGGCCTTATGTCAGGATAATTGGTTTCGTGGGAATCGCTTGTTAAAGTTTAACCATTATACATATATATGTTCCTAGATTCTCCAGGTGTAAGAATAAATATGATGGGAATCTTTTCGCCAATTTTCTGTTGCTATGGCAGCCATTTTCATAAAATACATAAGTCCCTGCACTACACAGTCAATGACCCCATTTTAGAACCACACGCTGTATCCTAACTTATTGGACATTAACCCTGACCGTACATTGCTGTCATACCTCAACCCTGACCAGGTAACTGCATAAACCATCAACACAACTTAACCCCCCCCCCCCCAGTCCTTATATCATATAAAGCTGAGTACCTGTCTTCACCCCTAACTTCACCCCCACGCCAATCTTTTCCTTGCTTTCACGCCAATTCCACCTTACTTTCACTCCAATCTCTGCCTTACTTTCACTCCAATCTCTGCCTTACTTCCACGCCAATCTCCTACTTACTTTCACGCCAACATCAAAAACAATAAGGACTTGGAAAATGAGGTCATTGCTTGGTGACGTTGCCGTACAGTGACATCACTGGTGCAGTGACGTCACTGATAGTAACACTCTTTCGACAGAGCTTTAGTCGAGTTACATTGAAGATATATGATCGATTTGAATGTGTTAGGAGAGTGTGAAAATATGCACAATGTCGGCCATTTTGTCCGTGAGGGATAGATCTCATAATGTGAGATGATTTGCCTTTTCTTTTTAAAGTAATGTTGATCAGGTATGGTCCACGGCATTATTAGCATGTACACTGTCTCTACATATAACGTAGTGGTATAGCGCGACGCCCAGTATGCCCCCTAAGTGTGAAAGCTGAGCTGTGTGTGTGGGGGGGGGGGGGGGGGCTACCTGCCTTACCTTCTTGTACCTACATGTAGTACAGGGAGAGGAGGGGGGCTGGGCAGAGATACACATACAGATTTAACTCCTTTTTTCTCTTAAATGCAACACAGCATCAACCTGGTACATCAACAGGCCTTTAGATGGGATATCTAACTAACAGGTTACATCAACAGTATATTCCACTAATTTGTAAGAAAGATAACAAATTAGTTTTAATTCAAGGTCTAGGTACATTGACTCATGCATCCCAGTTTAGCACTACGGTGTGTCAAACTGTCCGTGAGTGTATGCTAAATAGCAACACAGTGCAGTATCCCACACTGACAAGGGAGTGCTGGTTAGCTGTCACCTGTTGATGGAGTTCCTGGAAATCGCACATTGAACCTGTCAATTGAATGCTGATCTGTCCCAACACTACTATTCTCACTGCGCAGACCAATCACAGAAGGGTACAAAAAGTCCCTAGCTTATAGAGGAAGAATGCTGTGGAATGTTCAAACCGAAGATCTCAAAACCAGCATATCAATAGGCCAGTTCAAGCGAAAGTTGAAGCGGGTAGTGAATCTTCGGGCGAAATACCCTAAGAAGCAGTGATCAAGACTGCATAAGTCATTGGGCTAATCAATATTATAAGTCCGATGGGTATCTAACATAGTTTAAGATCCATGTATCCTGGTAAAAAGAACTAGTAAAAAAAATCCATATAGTTGTAGATCTGACAAAACTGACAAACAAGGTCAAGTGTAGTACTGCATTTTTATTTTTGTAGTTTTTAAGGCACATAGTAGTACATGATTCTGATGTAGATTGCATGTCTGATGTAGATTGCATTGAATTGATATCACTGTTCTATATGTAGTTACTAGCTACTATATGTAGTAAGATGAACTATTTTCTATTTTCTCCTGCATTGCATATCCTATCTCATCAAATCATTACCTGTTTATTCATCCATGTGGTTGTATTAAATTGCGGTGTAATATTACAAACTATAGTCTACAAGAAACCAGAGTATAAGATTATATTACTACCAAAGTTATAATACACGTTTTTGCATTCAATATTGATAAATGTACACCAAGTCTCGAAAATGTTTTTTGTCAATAACCAAATTCGTTTAGAACTCATTGAATAAAATCCTCCATAAATTCCGTCCACTGCTTAAAGTGAGACTGGGATTTGCCCAGGTAGGTCTCACTTTAAAAAAAAATTAAAAAACATTCCAAAATTCTGGAGTTTCGATGCGAGAATAGAACGAGTTCCGCTTGAGATCTTGTTTGAAGGGTACACTACAGTACTCGGAGGTCCGAGACATTGATTATATCGAGGATCCTAACCTGCAAACAAAATCTCAAGCGGAACTTGTGCCCTTCTTGTGTCTTGATCCTCATGATCCCCAGGAGAATTTGTGAATGTTTTGTGAATGTTTTGTGTGGATATTCCCAGGAATTTCTTGATTTTTGAACAAGTTTTTTGAGCAAGTTCTAACTTGTGTCAATCCCCCAAGTCGTGAACGTGCAATTCCCGAGTTCATTTTGTGAATAGGACATGTTCACAATTCTTGAGAATGTCTCATGTCTTTGTTGTGTCATGATGACTTCCCCAGATTAACGAACGTTCATTCCTGAGATCTTGTTTGGAGGGAACACTATAGTATTTAAGGGTCCTTGACACTGACTATATGGAGTATCCTATAGTGTGACTAGTGGGGAAGGCTTAACAGTTTGGTGTATGAGTGAGCAGCCATGCAGATCTCCTATCCATCATATTTTTCGCCTCATGATCTTCTTTTACAGAGAAATGTGCCCTCTTTTACTAGAGGCCATGTTAAAGCGGTCTATTCACATTTCTAGTACTCTTCTTGTCTACTATGTGGTTAAGTGTGAGCAGTGATATTGCCCCTTTAATATAGATGCATACACTACACTGCAAGTAGTTGGTTGCTTTTTTGTGGGTACACCGTTTATTGTTGGTAGATGCACAGTAGAATCTGCTGTAAAATTACAGTACACTTTTTACAGTGTATCTTTTGCTCTGCTGGATTACTTACATTCCAGCGATATATTTCAAAACATGCTGAGCAGGCCAGCTTTTATTTAAAGACGAATGCTGATGAAAAACAGTACTTTAAATATACCATAATTAGACCACTTAACCCTTTCAGGGCAGCACAGTGCTTTAATGTGCAGCATCATGTTCCCATGATGAGTAACATGCCACTGCTGCAACCATGCATCTTAACAACATTACTGGGTTGATACATTCATAAATATATCTTGACCAGCAAAAGCTCGACTGAGGATAGTCCTCAACATTACTTCATATGATTGCCAAAGACAGGGGGTTCCATATCCTTTGCTTCTGGTTACTGAGAATTATTGGTACCTAGGGGCCTGTGTATTACAGGTCTTTTTTGCATTTTGTTACGCTACCACCTGCCCAAAATATTCGCTGTAAAAGCCTGTAATTCAAGTTCGTCGAAATGAGGTGACCTAATAGTTACACCACTTACTACAGTTATTTTTTCCACACAGATCATCGAGCGACAAAGGCTCTAACTGTATAACTGGGGCATGACTGGAGTATGAGAATAGTATATACCCCCTCAACCCCCACTCTCAACTAGAGTCTGTCTATAACTGAAGCTCTAAAACGCTGAGAACGCAATGCTATTCCATGTGGAGAAACAATATTATTGTCTTTACCATAGTTTTGTATGGGATGGGCTGTTATTTACACCCCCAATTGAGAAACTGAATATTTTTCTCCACTGCTTCATTTTCTCTAGATGAACATAACATTGAATTGGCTATTTGGGGGTGCAGAGGGGTCCCCCCTTGTGGCCGGGAAGTTGCCGAAATTAAGGGGTCCAGGACAAAGTCGCTTTTTTGGACCCCCTAAAGTATTGTCAAATTTCTCTAAAAATCGCCAGGTCACTTTTATTGTTGCAATAGGTCGAAAGTCGCCTCCAAAACAGCCCAGGTCGCCAGGTCGCTTTTGACCCATCCGCAGCCACCTATTTACCCTAGTAATAAAGACCGAAGTTACAATCATATATAAATTTTATACCATCCTCTCGCATTTAAGTGCTAGTTTTTGAATAAGGACAACGGCAGCTTTCATGCGCTATAGCCGTTTACCCTGGTAAGGTATTTGCCACTGGTGGGCGTCCTGCCCTCATCTCTACAGAGATAAGGCCACCGATAAAGATAAGGGACGCTGTTAGAGATAAAAACCGCCGCCCTTCGGCACCTCCAAGGGGAATTCTCCTAGTGCTGTACCTAGGGGTGGTAAGGGGCCGTCCATAAAGTATGTTACGCCCGAGGGGGTGGGGGGGGTCTTTTTTTTGTGTGACAAAGTGTGACATGGGGGTGGGGGGGTCTATGGACTTGTGTGACGTCACACTTTTTGAAGTTTGTATACACTATAAATGCTGTATAAATTAGTGACATCTGCAGATTAAATACAGATTTGTGGTTGTAGTAGACCTACAAGCCATAGCACCTTCCAAATCCACACAATTCAAGACCCCAGGTATGAGAAAACTATAACTGTGATAGATCAGTTTATTAATGCAAACTTGGATGCACATTTGAAGGTCATTAATGCCCCAAGTTCATTTAACACTGTTGAACTGAGGATAACTTCTCAAGGAAGGACCATGTATCAAGAGCTGGAAAAGAAAAACTTTGCACATACTGGAGAGGTTTGGCGTAAGTTTTGTCACAAACCATGATAGATAAAGACCAAGTCAACCAGCCAAAGATGGCCTTTCAGTGAAACTAGATGGGTCAGGGAACTACCTCTCAGTATTTGTTAGCCTTGCACCCAGGTCAAAGGGAGAACAAAGGAGAGAAATCAAAACAAGGTTCTTCCAGCATGACCTACAGTCTGATACTAGTACGTATCACACAGGTGTGGTAACCAAGGGGAACGTGGGGGGGGGGGCATGTCCCCTTCCTCCACTTTTGACCAACCCCAAAAAAGTTCAATCCAAAAAGGTCAAGGAAAAAGGGGTCAAAAAGGTCAATATACCCCTCAGTCCCCCCTACTTCAAAAATGCTTGCCATTCCCCTGTATCATTCCAGTATGTATTGCCGCTAAGCAATAATGTGAACTCATGTATGCTATCCAGAAGATGCACCATGAAGACCTTATGTGGATAGAGCAAGTATTTGGATACCACACAAGGATGGATCCAGGTGGGGGACACAATAGGGGCAGGGGGGGGGGGGGCAACCCGCCCCTTATTGCTATAGATTTGTAATGTAATTGGGTCTAATACCATCAGAACATTGCCTATATCGACCCCCCCCCCATCTTTCTCAAGTTCCTGGATCCACCCCTGCCACAGATTTGCCAACACAAGAGAATTGACAGGATAGCAGTTGCACACCTGTTATTCCTGTAAATACTGTAAAGAAACTATGGATCGAGGATACCTCAGCCACAGAGATCTAGTCCCATGACTATTGGTGTGAACATGATACTGCCACTTTGAACAATTGGAATCAAAAGGGGTCTTTTCAATAAAATCCATTACCATAATACCTTGCGTATAAGCCGCAGCTAGTACGTGAGTCAAATCGGTGGTGCGGCTCATAGCATCAGCTGAGGGTCAGGGTGTGGCTTATACACAAGTTTTTGCTACTATGGTACAGTATCAAAAGTCACCATAATCAGATCGTCAGTGCAGCTTATGGCATCAGCACAAACTCTAGGTGGGGCTAATCCACAGGTTAGACTTGTACCAGAGATTTTACGGTAACATTGGGTCTAAAGGTATTCCAGCGACTGATGTCATACTTCAACACATTTTAGTAGCAATCTAATTGTAATAAGCCTTTAACTGGGTTAAGATAATGTATATATGTTCTTTTATCAAATTATGGGACCAGACTGATACGTTATATGCAAAGGGGGGGGGGTGTCAGCAGATTTGTGACATACTTTTCTAGGGGGTGTCGGAAGGAGTGTGACAAAGTGTGACATGGGAGTAGTATAGTATGTATCGGAACGGGACTATAGTTAAGTACTGTTTATTACTCAATCGACCTGCAGCCAATCAGAGGCCTCCCTTTTGGCGGGAAATTCAAAAGCAGCCAATGAGAGGCCTCCCTTTTGGCGGGAAATTCAAATAGGTCACGTGACCGGAAGTGACCTACTTCCGGTCACGTGACCTTTGGGCGGGAAATTCAAATAGGTCACGTGACCGGAAGTGACCTACTTAAGAGGGTCACGTGACCACCATGTTGGCGGGAAATTCAAATAGGTCACGTGACTGGAAGTGACCTACTTAAGGGGGTCACGTGACTACTAGGTTGGCGCGAATTTCAAAATAAGTCACTTGAGATTTTTATGGATAAATAAATTTTAAAAAAGAAAAAAAGCAAGCTGAAAGCTTGCTAAAAAATAATTTAAAAATGTGGCTCTTTTTTTTAGGGGGGGGAGGGGCACTCTGGGGGGCACTCTTTAAGATGCATGGGGGGGGAGGGGGGGAGGGGGGGAGGGGAAGGGTTTTTTAAGAGTGAGACTCGCTTCTCTGCCCTCTCTTTTAGAGGGCAGAGAGGCGAGTCTACTGGTTCGTCTACTTACAATGAAATGTATCATGATTGCGTTTATGATGATGTGCATCATGATGTGACTATCTTACAACTTTATAAGAAATAAGCAAGGTCTCTCTCCTATACATGGGTGTACTTACACTGACTATTTGTAAACTAATGAATGGGACTTCCTCGTTAAAATCAGTATCTACAACTCTTTCAATCTTAAGGCTTTTTTTGAGTTTATTCTTTTGTTCAATTTTGGGCCCACCTCAAAAGAGGAATAGGCCCTCGCTTGCTCATCAGAGCCGGGGTGTAGAAGGCCCCTGCCCTGTCGGGTACGTTCTGAGATAGATCGCCCTCTGGTACGTTTTTGGTTAGTTTGGAGCTCTCAGTCGACTGTCTTATCCACCTTAAAAAAACCAGACTTTCGGTGTCTCATGATAAAACTGGTGCCTTATACTAAGTGCTGGATTACTTTCTCATTTTTTTATTGTTCTATCCGATGCTTATTTAATTTTTGCACTGATAAAAACGGCTAGCTTGTACAAACACGCGGTCTATTTAAGCGTTAAGTGTAGAAAATGAACAGAACAGTGCACAGAAAATAGAGCTACCGACTACATTTCGCCCAGTCACTCAGCGGAGAACAAAAGAAATACTGACGTAGTGTACCCGCTATTCCGACAGTTGGCGCCACCGTTATACTTTTCCCGCGTGCGACATGAAGCCCTGGGGTGGGTACTGGCTGTTTGGTTGTAGGTACCGAAACATAAAAAACTACAGCCAGCCCATGTCATGGTGAGACAGCTCTCTTATTCCCCCTTGAGTAGCGTCCGTAGGGCCTATGACAAAACCTAGTCCCGTACACTGAGCAGCTTCAGGTCTGAAGGCTCATACAGAAAAATGTGTGGGTGTGTGGGTGTGTGGGTGTGTGGGTTGCTTTACGCCTTAGTTAACAGCTATGGTCATTTCAAGGGCGGTGATGGTGATCGAATCTATGGCCCTTTTACCGAGACAAGGGTTTCTTTTACATCCCACACTACATAGGGGTGTGTGGGTGTGTGGGTCTGTGTGTGTCTGTTCGGTCTGTGTGTGCACGCGTCTTGCACTCCGGAACATGTTCAGACACGTTCGAACTTGCTCGGACGTGCCTGGACAGGTCTCACACGCCGACCGTGTCTGAACATGTTTTCACCTTATAGCTGCTGCCGATGCTGCTACTGCTGCTGCCGATGCTGCTGATGTTAGTAGTCGCGTCGACAAAGAATCGTCATTTGTCACACTTAAGCCTCTAGTTAAATGCGCGACAGGTAGTAAGGCTACCAACGCGACGACCGGATCGCGCTCTTGCTTAAAGGTGCACCTCAACTCAGTGCGCCTTTAACACCCGTCCCAAATAGGTAAAGTTCCTGACGCAGCACAGCACCTCCCACCAGTAGCCAATCAGCGCGCCGAACGCCGGACACACACCCACCGTGTGAGCCTCTAAGTAGGTCACACGAACCATACTAAGATGCCGACAGGACTAATTGGTCCGTCCGCGGTGGCTGCGAGAGATTGCGCGCCGTCTAAATTCACTGCCATGATTGGCAGAGGGGGGGGCTGATTACCCCTCGTCGGATGAATTGAGGCGGAACCACAATCAATTTTTCGCTGTTTTAGATAAAAAGAGATCCAGAGCTATCCGCTCGTCCAAGAATTATTTTTCTATCAGCCCGGGATCACCCCCAAATTCAGGCCTAAAGTCCAAAAACCCAAAAAAAATTTTAAAGTTGAAGCGTTTTTTGTGACCCCAAGGAGCAGCTCACGGGTTCGAACCCTGTAAACGCCTTGACGCGCTTTCGTCGCCTAAGGCGCCTGTGGCTAGACGTCTTGACTAAAACTTAGTGAGGGTTCTAACCCGGAACGTCTATATTAGCCGCCTAATTTCTACTAGCCCCGAAAACGAGAGTATCACATCTATATAGGTCACCCATGTTAGCCTTGGTTTAAGTGCGTGCAGAACCGTGTATTGTGCATTTATGCAGCATACAGATATGGAGACATGCTGCTACAGTGTCAAATTGATCAACATTGTATGTAACTGGACATGAAGAAGGATATTTTTACTTAGTTTTCTAAAAAGAGGGTAGTTCTCGGTACTCCTCCAGCAGCAGTGGTAGGGGAGTCGGACAGGTACTTAACCCTATTTATAGGGGCGCTAAGGTAGGGAGTTTGATAAATTTTTGAAAAATGAGTTAAAAAATACATAGTGGTTCCATTAGTATAGATCTCTATGAGAGCTTTTCAGATCTGCTTAGATCCAGAAATATCATGGTGAATGCATCTGAACATATTTCCCATTTCTGTGATCTAGGCAGGAGAGGGGCACTTTCACAGCAGTTAGGGGTTCTGTAGCTCTGGCCCTAGGCACCCTTCTAACTCAGACAGAACAGGTTTACTTAAAATGGCTAGGGTCATTGTTGGGCAGAGGCACATACATCTGGATTTCACATACGTCTTCAAGAACACAATTACTAACATCCCCATGGTAACAAGTTTTAACAACTCATATTTATTTATTACATTTTGACATGAAGAATGTCACCATAATATTGTAGGCTACAGAAAACAGAGACTCTTATCTTTCTCCACTAATGACTCCATTCATGTTGACTGCCATGATATTGTGATTAAAATGAGGGGTTTGTGTTTTTTTATAGCTCAAGAAATGAGGTCAGGAGGGCTATTTTTATGCAATGCACCAGTGGGGGTGCTATTAGGAAGGGTGCATATTTGATCACAGAAACGGGCAGACTACAGCGGCAGCGCTATTTTGAACTCTCTAGAGGCTAAGGGTTTGAGATGAACGTGTCCCATGTCGCATGTCGATTTTTAAGAAATGACCATGTCACATGACCCTAAGTGAAAAAGGCGTTGTCACTAGTGTCACTAAGGGGGAAAATGTAGGGGCACCGTAATTGATACAATCGGACTCTTGGGACCATAGACTACTAGGAATTTTTTTTTTTAATTTGACCACCCGCAAGGCCGGAATTTGAAGGAAGAGTTGAGGCGCCTACTTATACAGTAATTGAGAATTTTTTATTCATGTCACATGTCGATTTTTAAGAATGGTCTAATGACACAGATAGCGCTAAACTTAAAGACCTACTCCCCGCCCCCTTAGTCTTTCTATACTGAATCCGGGACTTGCCGGCGAGGCCGACAAAGGGCTGACCTAATGAGCTCACAGCTGGACTAGATACCCAATGTTTTGGATTGGAGAAATCAGCAGAGCAATAAAAGCGTGGTGAGGCTGGTGTTATTTTCAAGGGTGGCCCCTGTGAGTTGTAAAATTGGTGCTAAATGTGGTAACCAAGAGGATGCTAAGTTTATTGATATTGTCCGTTAATGATACTTAAGGTGGGTGTTGTCTAAAGTTTTAATTGATATTACCAATGTGGCCAATAATGACTTCACAGTTGGGGCCTTCGCCCGCAGGTCCCAGATTCAGGGTATTCTTTGTTTATTGTGTGGCCCCTAAAGAGGGGCCGACTAACTCCTTAGAGTTAGTTAGATGCTGCCGCTGTGCTATGCAACATCAGCGTAATTAATTACGCCTCATGTTGGGCAGCATGGATCACTTGATGGGTGATACCTCAAAGCACAAACACGGCAGAGCCGTGTGTGGCATGCGAGGACCAGTGGGTCAGGGGTGATCCGTTGCAGACAGAATACCGATCCGTGTGAGGTTCTGACTTTCTATAGCTTTTTATAAAGCTTTAGATATGGTGTGGTATTTTTCATCTCGCTATAGTTTAGTTGGTATTTAAGGAAACCGCCTCATTTCTATCAGAAATACACAATATTGAATTGTTTTTATATTTTAATATATTAGAAGCGCGCTTTGTTGCCTATATAGCTCATTATGCGTTGAAATGCTCGCGAGCATCGTAGGAATGTACAAAACCTCTATTATGGCGCTATCTGACGAAAGAGCGGGGAGCTATACTAGCGCGTTTGTTATTCACATCTTTGACAGGGACTTGGTTGGTTGTTGGGCTGCTTTACGCCCTAATTAACAGCTGAGGTCATTTCAAGGGGGGTGATGGTGATCGAATCTATGGATGACTGAAGGTGGAAAGCACACCCCTACACTTTTACCGAGGCAATGGAGCTGCTCAAAGGGTGTGGCGAGCTAGACTGGAGGATGTAATAACTAGGCGGCAGAGGGGCCAAAAAGACAATCTCGTAGTAGTAAGTCTACTTGGATCTTGAGTAGCCGCCTTTGTGGTTATAATTACCTAGACTAGTTGGCTCTGCCAGCCTGGTCAAGTGAAAATTGGTAAGGAGACTATGAACTAAGCTAAGCTCGGATTTTAAAATGGTCTATAAAAGTATAATAAAACTATAGCGCACCCTCTTAGATTTGATGATAAGACACAGCCTACTAGGTATACGCATTTGTACAAGGGTATCATTGTGTATAAAATGCTCTTTTGGTACATCATCCCGACTCTACACGAGCACCATTTTCAACGACAGATAGTGCTGTAGTGAATTTCCCATCTCAAGGCGAGCCCCGCTAATTATGGAGACCCTGGAGTAGGATTAACATTATATCCCAATGTCTGTGGTGGTCATTTATGATATGCAGACTGCACCCTAGAGGTGATAGATCTGACCACAGGCTCGCAATATAGGGCTCCCCTCTGAGAGTATCAAGGTTTGCGTATAGTCTCCTGCAGTTTAAATCTGTTACCTCCCCCTTTGTCGGCCTCGCCAAAATCCTGGGAGATTCACTTTAAACTTAAGGCTTACCCTTTTTTATTCTTTGTTTATTGTGTGGCCCCTAAAGAGGGGCCGCGGTGTTGATTAATTACACCACATGTTAAGCAACATAAGATCAAACCTCCCTCAAAAGCGTCAAGGCTCAAAGTCCTGTTGGACGGGAACCCTGTGTGGCATTTCAAGACGAATGGTTGAGTGATCTGTTGCAGATGCCGTTCCGTGAGAAGTTCTGACTTTATATAGCTTTTATATCGCTTTAGTTATGGTGTAGTATTTTCAATCTCGCTATAGTTTAGTTGATATTTCAAAGAATCTGCCTCATTCTATCAGAAATACACAACGTTGACATGTTTCTTATATTCAATATATTAGAAGTGTGCTTTGTTGCTTATTATAGGTCATTATGCGTTTAAAATGTTCGCGAGTATCGTGGAAATGTACAAAAACCCTATTGTGGCGCCATCTGACGAAAAGAGCGGAGAACTATACTAGAGCATGTAATCGCCAGACCAGCAGGCGGCAGCAGAGTGGTCAAAAGACAATCTCGTAGTAGTAGGTCCACTTGGATGTTGAGTAGCCGCCCTTGTGGTTGTAATTACCTAGACTAGTTGACCCTGCCGGCCTGGTCAAGTGAAATTAGTAAGGAGACCGCCCATTAACGTGCTCCACAGTCTTTAGACAGTTAAGCCTATAGTCAAGACCGGAGAATTTGGCGAGACGCCCCTCTGGGAGGTCATAATCCTCAATGTTAGGTGTTAGCTCATTAACATCAGATACCATATTAACAACCCATTTAAAATGGTCATTTTAAGAGCAACTCACCCTATTCTGACAAAATCCTATTAGCAGGTAACCTCTGTATAATCCATACTGCAAACATCTGCTACTTCGAGCGTCTGCCTCGTGACTGATAGTGTACAACAAGACGAAGTGGGCAGAGATAAAAAAAATTGAGGCTCTTTATATAGCCGAGAGAGCGGCTAATCTGGATGGTCTAAGCTTGTTTTCACCTAGAGCCCCACCCTCTTCCAGAGAGGAATCAAATCACTTTTCACCTGAACCCTTCCACCCCTAATCCCTCAGCATGAAAAGAGAGATAACGAGTGTAACGTGCGCTACATGTATATGGGATTATAGCTGGTGAAGAGATAAAGCCGGGTCACCACCTGCGTATACAAAGACTACAGGGGTGATTAACGACAGGTGTGACGCGCCAGCCCGTGGACGGATTATCTTTTAAGCTGACGCTTATTCAACTAGCCAGCCGACGTCCCGCGCCACTCACTGCGGCAAGAGGAGGTGCTTTTGTTTTACACTTGAGCCGCTTACCACATCGTCTCTACCTCACAGACAGACACATGCCCCCTGTAGCTTTTTTTTGTATACACACTCTAATCTCATAACCTCCTGATCCGTTATACAGGTAACGGGTATTCTCTTTTAAATAGCTGCCAGTCAGCCTGCAGCAGCTGAAAACGACGGTAAGTAGCTTAGCTCTAGAAGCAAGAAGACGTATATAAGGAGGCTGACACGTGTATAGGCGCCTTATAAGTCTTATGCTTCAACTTCATCGGAACGGAAGTAGTTTCATTTGGACAGAGGGAGAAAATTTTGTTGGAGCTATTTTTCTTAGCTCCGTATAGTTGGCCTGACTGTAGTGGTGAAATTCCTTCAGGTTTTTCAGGGTTCGGCATACAAGTTAT
Organism: Harmothoe impar; assembly: GCA_947462335.1. NCBI lineage: Eukaryota > Metazoa > Annelida > Polychaeta > Phyllodocida > Polynoidae > Harmothoe > Harmothoe impar. The sequence continues at coordinate 12,490,140 of OX381716.1, forward strand.
CTGGTCTTTGAAGGAGCTTCGATATATGCAACGCACTCACGAGGAGATTGTTCAGAAAATGACGGAATTCGAAACAGGAGAAGACACAATATGGTGCGAGGAGACGACATATGCGGACGATGATCTGGAGTACATCATTTGTAGCCCGTTGGAACATTATGTTAAAGACTTTGAGGACATGCTAGCCAGCACTGCGATGACCCCGAAAGAGAGATCCCTTACTGCACAGAAGGAGGCCAAAGCTGTGTTGGAAAAGCTCAAGTTTGGTCAAGGATTCACTCTTCAAAGCAGCTGTGTGAGTGTGATAAAAAGTCTTGTGTTGAAACATCCGGACATGAAGTTTTCGCGTGCTGTTGACACACTTCCTTTGCCTGAACTGATGATGAACATGATCGACCCCATCGTACCAACATGTTTCGACTCTGCCAATTGCCCCATGTATAAAATGGTTTCAAGTTTTGCCTGTGGCCGATGGCTAAACGATCCACTGAAGTCAGAAAACCTCCTTGATTTAGTCGACTGACTAAATGTATTTTCTCATACTAGTATTAGTAGCATTAGTAATAGCGGCTACTCGGTCTCGTGCAGCACAAGCAGCAGCATCTGTCAGCAGCATCCGTGACATCGTCAGCAGCAGCAGCACGAGCAGCACAAGCAGCAGCTGCTGCAGCAGCTGCACAAGCAGCACAAGCAGCAGCATCTGTCAGCAGCATCCGTGACATCGTCAGCAGCAGCAGCAGCAGCAGCAGCTGCACGAGTAGCACAAGCAGCAGCATCTGTCAACAGCATCCGTGACATCGTCAGCAACTGCAGCAGCTGCACGAGCAGCACAAGCAGCAGCAGCTGTCAGCAGCTGCAGCAGCTGCATGAGCAGCACAAGCAGCAGCACCGACAGCAGCAGCAACAGCAAATCAGCAGCAGCAACAGCAGCAGCAGCAGCAGCAGCAGCAGCAGCAGCAGCAGCGGCAGTGTGGACCGCTAAATTCGAGATGGTGACATACCTGTTTCTTAGAATCGACATTCGACATGAGGCCTAGTGACATTTGACATGAAGCTTGAAAAACATAGTGACAGGTGACATGAGCAATTCTTAAAATCGACATGAGATATGAGCATAATTAAGCGACATCGACATGCGCCATGGCTATTTTTTTATTTTTTTTGAAGACAACCACCATAGCCTCCTTATCCAGACCTCCACTAGTAGTGCTCTATAAGCGCAAGCTTTGCCTTAAGAGAGCTGTGGCTGTGAACCCTCTCCTCCCTCCGTACACACAGGTAAATATCAGAGTCAGCCAATGTCGCCAATACTACTCTCATACAAGAGTCAGGCGCTGCTGGACTATAATAGATGGGTCAAGGACTGTTCTACTGAGGGTCAGGCTAGGCCGGACATTCAATAACGGGCTGGACTTTGGCAAATTTGCTTGAAAGTCTAGCCAGCAAGAGATGCACATCATCATAAACGCAATCATGATACATTTCATTGTAAGTAGACGAACCAGTAGACTCGCCTCTCTGCCCTCTAAAAGAGAGGGCAGAGAAGCGAGTCTCACTCTTAAAAAACCCTTCCCCTCCCCCCCTCCCCCCCTCCCCCCCCATGCATCTTAAAGAGTGCCCCCCAGAGTGCCCCTCCCCCCCCTAAAAAAAAGAGCCACATTTTTAAATTATTTTTTAGCAAGCTTTCAGCTTGCTTTTTTTCTTTTTTAAAATTTATTTATCCATAAAAATCTCAAGTGACTTATTTTGAAATTCGCGCCAACCTAGTAGTCACGTGACCCCCTTAAGTAGGTCACTTCCAGTCACGTGACCTATTTGAATTTCCCGCCAACATGGTGGTCACGTGACCCTCTTAAGTAGGTCACTTCCGGTCACGTGACCTATTTGAATTTCCCGCCCAAAGGTCACGTGACCGGAAGTAGGTCACTTCCGGTCACGTGACCTATTTGAATTTCCCGCCAAAAGGGAGGCCTCTCATTGGCTGCTTTTGAATTTCCCGCCAAAAGGGAGGCCTCTGATTGGCTGCAGGTCGATTGAGTAATAAACAGTACTTAACTATAGTCCCGTTCCGATACATACTATACTACTCCCATGTCACACTTTGTCACACTCCTTCCGACACCCCCTAGAAAAGTATGTCACAAATCTGCTGACACCCCCCCCCCCTTTGCATATAACGTATCAGTCTGGTCCCATAATTTGATAAAAGAACATACATACATTATCTTAACCCAGTTAAAGGCTTATTACAATTAGATTGCTACTAAAATGTGTTGAAGTATGACATCAGTCGCTGGAATACCTTTAGACCCAATGTTACCGTAAAATCTCTGGTACAAGTCTAACCTGTGGATTAGCCCCACCTAGAGTTTGTGCTGATGCCATAAGCTGCACTGACGATCTGATTATGGTGACTTTTGATACTGTACCATAGTAGCAAAAACTTGTGTATAAGCCACACCCTGACCCTCAGCTGATGCTATGAGCCGCACCACCGATTTGACTCACGTACTAGCTGCGGCTTATACGCAAGGTATTATGGTAATGGATTTTATTGAAAAGACCCCTTTTGATTCCAATTGTTCAAAGTGGCAGTATCATGTTCACACCAATAGTCATGGGACTAGATCTCTGTGGCTGAGGTATCCTCGATCCATAGTTTCTTTACAGTGTTTACAGGAATAACAGGTGTGCAACTGCTATCCTGTCAATTCTCTTGTGTTGGCAAATCTGTGGCAGGGGTGGATCCAGGAACTTGAGAAAGATGGGGGGGGGGTCGATATAGGCAATGTTCTGATGGTATTAGACCCAATTACATTACAAATCTATAGCAATAAGGGGCGGGTTGCCGCCCCCCCCCTGCCCCTATTGTGTCCCCCACCTGGATCCATCCTTGTGTGGTATCCAAATACTTGCTCTATCCACATAAGGTCTTCATGGTGCATCTTCTGGATAGCATACATGAGTTCACATTATTGCTTAGCGGCAATACATACTGGAATGATACAGGGGAATGGCAAGCATTTTTGAAGTAGGGGGGACTGAGGGGTATATTGACCTTTTTGACCCCTTTTTCCTTGACCTTTTTGGATTGAACTTTTTTGGGGTACCTACTTCCGGTCACGTGACCTATTTGAATTTCCCGCCAAAAGGGAGGCCTCTCATTGGCTGCTTTTGAATTTCCCGCCAAAAGGGAGGCCTCTGATTGGCTGCAGGTCGATTGAGTAATAAACAGTACTTAACTATAGTCCCGTTCCGATACATACTATACTACTCATGGGGGTGGGGGGGTGTTCAAAATGGCCCAAAAAAGCGTGACATACTTTATGGACGGCCCCTAAGGGAGGGGCTATATATTGTCATTTAAATCATTATATATGTTAAAAATGCAAAGCTATTATGCAAGCCCATTCACATTATTCCTAGCCAACTAAGTTGTCTACCTGTTTATAAGTCCATCATTTTCAGCAAATAACGTTTACATATAAGCCAACCGTTTTTGCTAGTTGAACCTAAAATTACATGCATATTGGCCCGAATCGAGGGGAGAAGCCCCCTCATCCTATGTTTTCCCGCATTATATTAAAAGCAGAATTTCCCAAGCCTGTTTTAATAAATGCCTTTCTTGTATAAGGACATGGGGTTGAGAGATTTACTATTCTGTAATTCTCCAAGTCGGCCTAACACCTTCCTGCCACTTTTACGTCCTATAGCCGCCATTTTGCCTGCACAGAGAAAAATATGAGCGTCAGCTGGACTGCCCCCAGAGTCAAGCACTGCCTGACTCAGGTAGGAGAGTCTGCTGGACTTTCACTTCCATTAACGACAGTCAGGCTGAGCCTCCTTTGATAGTCCCATAAAGTTACTCTCTTTTGAGAGTCAGCCTGATCCTTGAATGACAGTCAGGCAAGACACATCTTCATACGAGAGTCAGCCTGACTTTCTTACCACAGTCAGGCAATGTCTGATTCTGAGATGAGGGTCAGCTAGCCTGAGCCTTCTTTGTTTGCTACCAGGTGGGGACACAATACAGTATTGAGCTTAATGGTAGGATATATGACACCATTGTTGTGGATTTGGGAATAATATAAATTAAGGTCCTGGGATCACCTGACATATGTTGGTACATGTATCTCTATGTTGTTACATACCTAAATGAATAGTTGTCTGTGATCTAGCAGACCCTTGTTTGTTCAGGACAACAATATTATTTTGTATGAGATTTCAGGGAGGCAATATAAATCTTTTAAAACATTTCCCCCCAATGCAAATAAGCAACTAGTGTAACTGTAAAGAAGGGATTACAGCTATGCCTGACTTTCATTGAGGCCAAAGTCCAACATTGCTAGACTCATATCCACATGTGAGTCCAGCTTGGCTTGACTCTCGATGGCCAGAGTATGGCATGGCCGTACTCTCACTCTAGGTACAGTCCAGCATTGCCAGACTACCTTGAGTATGAAAGTCAGGCAGTGCTGGACTTTCGTACATGAGAGTCCAGCATTGCCTGACTTTGACTGCTGCGAAAGTCCAGCACTGCCAGACTTTCATCACAACGAGAGTCAAGTACTGTCTGACTTTCATCATAATGAGAGTCAGGCAGTGCTGGACCGTGGAACGGCAAAAGTTGGGCAATGCTGTACTCTCGTTCTGATGAAAGTCAGGCAGTGCTGGACTTTCTCTACAGTCAAAGTCAGCTAGACTCTCACATGAGGGTGGTTTTGGCGACATGGGTCTGACTATGGCATGTGAGTCCAGGTTACTCTCACATTTTCGTCTGTGTGGGGACGCAGAACATTGCTGTGAACAGACACAGAACCCAGATAGATTGATTATGATGTAATGTTCCTGTAAATATGTAAATACTTTAAAATGAATCGGGACATATGTATCTATCTTGGTGGATTGACTATTGTAGAAGTCAAACCCAGACTATCTTAGCCACAAAAGAGAATTTTCTAGGGTCATCATACCAAAGGCAATGCTTTAAGCCCCCCAATAAAATGGCTGCCAATTCTGTGCATAACCCCCTACAGCCTTGGGTAGCCCAAGGAATTGCTGGTTCTTATTCACAACGGGACAGCAAATACAGATATTTATAAAACTGACCCTACCTCTTCCCATAGTCTTCATGATATCCTTACAAGCCTCCTGCCTCTCCTGGGGGGTAATCTTCGGGCACTTCTTCCTGGGTATAGCAAACCACATAATCAGTGCCACCGCGATAATAGCGGCTACAAATAGGGCTAAGAAGAAGAGGGCGGTTGGGGTGGACACATGCCACCCCTTCTTCTTCTCCTCCTTTCCGGGGGTTCTCCGGCCATCCTCTATAGTGAGGTTCTGACGGCTGGAGCGGGACCCGTTCTCCATGCTGTAAGGTGGGGGACTGACAGGGAGATGGTAGGTCGGGGATTGACGGGACACCTGGGATGTTGTGGGAACTCAGCGGATCCACTAGGGCCAAAAGAGAAAAAATGTTTGTTTCAGGTAATATGGTAGTAGGTAGTCGGTAGGTCGGATTTTTTTAAAACTACTTTTTAAAACATGAATGTACCAGCCAGCCTCTCCGAAGGACCAAAAATTGAACGAAAAAGGGCAAAAATACAGACATTTCTTCAAAATTGCATAAAAATCTAGCGTCGGCCGTGTTTTTATAGGGTCGGTCAGGTGACCTGAAAGAAACTTTTTTTTTTTTGGCCTAGTCAGCTGGGAGCAGAGGGGGGAGGGAGAGGGGCTAGGTTTGGGGGAAGCAGTGAAGGGTGACAGGTATCTCTCTTATTTCTTTTTTTTTGAGGGACGAACTGCATGGTATATAGGGGAGACCGGGGCACGTTGAACCGCTTTAGCACCTTTATTTTTTTCCTGACCTTGTTAAAGGAATCTGAGCTTTGGTTGGAATTAGTTACTATTGTTCCTGCTTCATAGGATTGAATGCAAAAAATACATATTCAATGCACGAAAGTCACTCAATTATAGTTTCTATAGAAGTGACTGAGTTTGTACCTTACAGACTTTTCTTAGGGTCAAATTAAACCAGTTTAAGAGTATTCCTGTTATTTCTTAAGTCTGAATAAATCTTTGATTACATTCTTCTATAATTTAATGCACTTTTCTGCCTCTGAAAAGTGATAAATGTAGGGAATAAAGACACTATAAATATGTTACACAAGAATTTTTTTTACAAACCGTAAACTATGTATTCTATCATAATTTTATGACCAAATTGTATCGAATTTGTTTATGTCATTATCCATATCATCTTCCCTTGATACACTACTAACATTGCATCATAATCAGTCATTTAATTGTCTTAACACCATTGCCAAAGAGCCCCTAAAATCGGGGCACCTTGAGCCGGCTCAAGGTGCCCCAGAGCTTGGAGCACCTTGAGCATGGCTCAAGGTGCCCCGTTTTTTGTGGCTCAATGTGCCCCATGCTGGTCATCACAGATAACATTGATGTTATTCAAATTACATAAGACGCCTAGCAGTAAAGTTGGGTTCTATTTAAGGGTTCATATGTATACTTCGACCTCCATAGAGATCTTAGGCCAGCAATGTTTTTTAATGACACAAGAACAAAAGTTTACCAATTGCAAATATCTACTTTCAAGGCCATAAACCTTTAATGTTGTCTAACTTTCTCATCAGCATCCTAAACTCATCATGATGTTGCTGATCTGAACTGTCTATATAAGGGGGTGATGTGGTAGGCATACTGCCAGAAAATTCCCAAAGGAATAGCAAAGAGAGCAGGCGGCTCAACGTGCCCGGGTGGTCAACGTGCCCCGGTCTCCCCTACTGCAACACACAGGTTATATGGCTATATATATATGTATTCATATACACTACAGCCTAACTGTTAGGTGGGGTGTGACACTATCAGCGTCCGGAGGGCATAATTATAGTGGGGGTATGTAACATCAGCTAGGGATACACGAAACATGAGTTGCAGGGCTATAAAAAATCAGAATGGATACAGCGGGACTGAGGGCATAGGGTAGACTGACCTAAAGGTAACCACGTACCATGAGATGTCCACCTTAATTATGTAGTTACTTATGTATGGTATTGTCTTTATCTGTTCTTTGCTGAAAGAGTATCACTTAAAATGTACTGTAACACACAAAGATAAGACTCTTCATGCATGAATGACTACAAAATTTAGGTGGACATCTCATGGTATGTGGTTACCTTTAGGTCAGTCTACCATACCTGTGTGGGACCCTCCACTACTCAGCTGGGAGTGGAGGCCAGAGGGGGAAGTTTAGGAGAAGCAGTGAAGGATGGCAAGGATGAACCTGCACTGTAAAAAGTTGGTTGCTAATTTTGTAGGTGTACAGTAGATTCTACTGTAAAGCTACAGTAGATTCTACTGTAAATCCATTATACAGTAGATTCTACTGTAAATCTACAATAGATTATACTGTGTATCTACACTAACTTGGGAAGCTCTGTGTATTTACACCACAGTCGGCTGAAAGAAGAACAGAAATGGTCTGACGCGTGACTAGCTGCACATGTGTTATAAGCCTTGGATAAGCCTTATCCTTGACTGGTGCCTTGGAGATTTATCCTGTCCTTGGCTCATACACTTACACAGTAAGTCACCTGTACCATGTTACATACATAACTGGATATGGATGTGGTATATTGATCATGCTCTCCTATTGTGAGTGTATGTCAGATATGATATATGCGTGAGTAGCTGCATAAGCCTTGGACAATGGTAACCCTGCAAACAAGGTGCAGGCAGAACTTGTGCGGCTCTTGGGTCACAACTCGGGATCCCTGTGAGAATTGTGCAGGTATCTGGCACGAGAAAATGTGAACAGCTTTTGACTGTGTCATATTCTGCGGAATTCCACGTTATTCCTATCAAACAGAACTTGGGAACGGTCGCAACTGGGTAGAATCCGGGTAGGTCTTGAATGTTCAATTCTCAAGTTCTGATTGTAATAAGGACATGCTCATAATTCTTGGGAATATCTCGTGCCTTTTTTGTGTCATTGTGATCTACCCGGATTCTACCCAGTTGCGAAAATTCAATTCCCAAGTTCTGTTTGGAGGGAATTCACCTATCCTTGGCTTATAACACTGATACAGCAACTGACTTGTACCATATCTACCACATAGCTTACTGGCTAGCTGGGGTGTGACACTAAGTTTGAAGGCCTATATGGTGGGGTCTGTGTCAGTAGCTAGGGACACAAGAAATATGAGTTGCTAGGCAAGAAAGAATCAAAATGAATGTTGCTAGGCAATGCGATGCATGACAAATAGATGAATTGTCCGTAGGGTCAATTAAATATTGGATAATGACAGCCATTTGGAATTTTGGCAGTTTCCATGGTTACCAAATTGGTTCTCTGAGACGAAATGAACACCTCTGGGAAATATATAGGGCTTTTGTCACCCCAGTAACGCTTTCTATTCTGTTCTACTAATGGACGCTTTGTAACACACATATTACATGTAACATAAAACCTCCCATATAAGCCTAACTCACGTATTAGCCGCACCCTCAACTTCAAGAAATGATATAAGCCATATAGCGAGTGTGGTTAAGGCGACTTTAGTACTGTACCGTACCATCGCGATTAAGCACCTGGTCTATAAAGAGTGCCGGTCTTGAATAAGCGCCAGGGGTATAGGGGTTCCCAAATGTTTCTTAAGCACTAAAATCATGACCTTGAATAAGCGCCTGTCTTGTATAAGTGCCTGTGTAAGAGCCCTGCCAAATTGAAGAGCGCCCAGTGCTTAATAACGACGGTACAGTAGTATACATCTAAAAAGTCTAGCTGGGTACCAATTCTATAAGCCACACTGCCGATCTTAAGGTGGCCGGCGGGGATTGTAGTTCTGCAGCAGGACACCAGGGGGCAATTTCATCACATTGGCATATGCTATGACAGAATTGTTAAAAATCTAGAAAGTTTGGCATGGCTGAGACTAGAACCCCAGGTCTTTTGATTAGAAGGCAAATTCCATAACACTATACTATGGAATTTCTTGCAGGTGGATAGGTAGCAAGGTATATTCATCTTGCATGGCATTGTTTTTACCATGTTAGGCCACTCAAAAAAATAAAATGGTTTCTCATCACTGCGCGCATCATAAAAATCTGGTTTTGGGGAAATTTTTTTTTTTTTGTCAAATTTTGATGAAAAACCTCATCAAAATGGATAAAATTGGTCATATTTGGTATCAAATTAAAGCTAAGAATGCCAGCAATGCAGTCGCATAGAAATAACTTACATTTTCCCAACTTCTAAAGATCAATTAATTCTTAACCAATAAAATGTGAATTTTGGCCAAAGAAACCCGTAAATTGTCCTTTACATTTTGGCCTGCTAGTAAAAAAAAAAGAATCATAAAAAAAAGCCTGCCTCGTCAGATTTCTCAGACCTTGGTGATGAGAAACCAATTTTTTTTTTGAGTGGCCTTATCATCATTTTTATTTCAAACATCAAAATCATGCAAATATGCCTAGGACCATATGTTCAAACACATTTTCTAGACAGATGATATTGTATAGAATATTGTGTTGATGTTTGAAGAAACTGTAGTTACTTTTCAATGTTGTTTCATCCACATATGTGAGAGAGCACTATATAATCCTATTGCAGGTCACACAAACTTTGTGGTTAAATATTTGAGAAACAAGCTCAGGACCCCCCTATTTTTTTCTTATTTTCTGAGAGTATATATCATTTGGAACATCTGATATCAGTATGGTGATATTGTAGTTACTTCTAGCCTATCCCCGCCGGCCACCTTAAGGTAGTTCTCGTTTGTGTGACTGCAGTCAGCTATTAGCTGGGTGACACCGGCTTGTACCAGCAAATAGTACATACCAGTATCATTTCCTGCTGATTACCGTCATATTAATCATACCTGACGGAACATTTCTGCATGGAGTCATTTACCTCTCTGTAGAGAGGACGGTTCTATACCCAGAGAGGTGTCTTGTGCCAAAAGGAACAAACTCTGCTTATATATATATATATATATATATATATATATATATATATATATATATATATATATATATATATATATAATATATATTTGGCCCTACATCTTGACAGGATACTAGTGTATACAAACATGAATAACAAACACAGTGAATACAAGTTTGTCCACAATTTGGCGCAAAGATCCCCCCTTAAGTTTATTAACATTAAAAAAAAAGAAAACACCTCCGTCTTCCACGCTGGTCGGTCTGGAATGGGACCGGTGATCCCTGAATGCCCGGCCACCAGGGATCCAAAGTGACCCCCTGTGGCAGGTGGGGTAACTGACCTATACATACAGGGTGGAGCCACCTGGCAGGCTAATACCCACCCAGGGGCAGGAGGGGGAGTAGTCAGAGTGACTTGAATATATACCGTCATAATAACTCGTAATTATAACTCCCATATATTTGGCCCTACATCTTGACAGGATACTAGTGTATACAAACATGAAGAACAAACACAGTGAATACAAGTTTGTCCACAATTTGGCGCAAAGATCGCCCAAACTCCCAAGTCAAATTGTAGTAATAAGGAAAGTTCACATAGAGTTACTCAAACAAATCTCAAGAAGGTAGCGGCCACCTTGTCCTTCTTGACCTTCCGTTCCATACCGTCCTGAAGGTATAGGAGAACGGCCAGGGATTTCCAGTCACCCCTGGTCTTTATGTCAACTAAATCATAACCAATTGAGTGGAGCCAAGTAGCCCCTCCCCGACGCAGGGAATGAGAGCTTATCTTGGAAGTGATCTTCAAGGACTCAGTTAGTTTTGACAGGCGACCTGCGAAACTCGTGTATGTCATGGGTACCAGTTTGCCGCTGGCCCGGTACTGGAGCAAGAAGTCCTAAAAAACTAGTTCTGAACGGCGTAGATGTACACGTAAATAATAGTCCACACAGAAGATTGAAGACTTGACTTTTGCAAAGGGGATTTCCAACAAACGCTCCCCATATTGGATAGTTTTAGTCTTTGGTAGGGTAAGTAGTAGCCCCCACTCTTTAAATGCAATATCCTTGACACTAATGCCCTGATCCGACTGGGTTACATGGGCCTTCCTGAGTAAACCCCTAAAGGCAAACAAAACAGCTAACCACCAACATAGATCATAAGACTTAGACATGTCCAGTTCCAGGTACATCCTCATGAGGTCACGTGGTACTAGAGGGGCTGCCTGCACTGAATCTGTGCCAAGCATCCTTTTTGCCCCCTGAAGGGTCCTGTGGACCATGAAGTCTGATGCAGATATAGGGTCCAAACGGTGCATTTTTTGAAGGTAAACAAGTGCAGACACATAATTGCCTATGGACGAGTAGGCAAAGGTCCGAGACATGTGTGCTACATAAAGGCACACTTGCTCGTCACTGCAAGGCAGTGGGTGGAGATCATAGTCCTGACAAAACCGGTAGTAGTGCTTCCACTGGGTGCGCCTTGTCCGAATAGTATTGTCAGACAAGGCTTTATCCTGCAGCGAGCGCATCTCTTTCTTCAGTTTTTTGAGGCCTGTAACAACACAAATGCATAGGAGGGTTAAGCATGGGTACTCCAGGGTATGCTAGTCTGGAAATGAAGTCAGCAACGTCATTTTGCTTGGATCTAATGATACCCGGTACTATCACAATATTGTAGATAAAACAGAGCCAGAACAGTTCCCTCAGGAGGTCCATGGTAGTTTTATTTTTGCTCCGTCCCGATCTAAGGGCATGGAAAACTTGGGTATTGTCAGTAGTGATTTTTAGGGCTGTGTTCCTGAATGTAGGCCCCCATCTGATGACGGCTATTAACACCTCCGTCTTCCACGCTGGTTGGTCTGGAATGGGACCGGTGATCCCTGAATGCCCGGCCACCAGGGATCCAAAGTGACCCCCTGTGGCAGGTGGGGTAACTGACCTATACATACAGGGTGGAGCCACCTGGCAGGCTAATACCCACCCAGGGGCAGGAAGGGGAGTAGTCAGAGTGACTTGAATATATACCGTCATAATAACTCGTAATTATAACTCCCATATATATGTGTATGGTATCTGGTTGGATAGCATAATATATTTGGAGCGGCGGCAAATGGTAGTTCCTCAGGTATATACTAGGGGGCGCCCCAAGCTGGCCCCACCTCCTCACATCCGCCCACCGGTACCTCAGTCTGTTTGTAGTAGCCGTTGGGATAGGTCAATTTTTTCTCTCCAGTGCTCTGTGCGTCAATTATCCGTCAATATGCCAAAGTTTTGTGAAGGCTGTAAAGAAGAGTTTGACGGACGCAGGTCTGATTGTCCGTACTGTAAAGACGATCGTGAGTACAGGGAGCAAAGGGAGAGGAGGAAAAGTGAACTGGATGACCGAGGAAAGGAGGAAGAAAAGGAGACTCCGCCGGCGGCTACAGGTGGTGCTCCAGGAAGCTCAGGGGGTGCTTCAGGAAGCTCCAAGCCTAAGACACCCAAGAGTACTACCAAGACTGATCTAGATCAATCTTTACACGAACTGGAGGATTTATCATCAGTCTTAGAGGAGTTTAACAAGCTCTCTCTTGACCTGAACTCACGGATGTCAAAAATGGAGGGCATGACGGTCAAGATGATGGCTCGTATGCCGGAGAAACAAGATGGCGCCCATCCTGGCCGGCGTCCCTTCAACTTCAGGACCCCACACCCTGGTGCCCAGCCCGAGGTGCCCCCAAGGGTACCTGAACCGGAGGAATCAGGAGAAGAGGGAATCGACCCGGCCATCATGGACGGGGCGGAAATCGACGCGGAAATCGACAATCTGGGAGGCAGATCTACACATAGTCTGAGTAAGTTCGATCTGCGCAGATTCTTACCAGTTGCTGAAAGGAGGCGTCCATTGCAGGTGGATAACTCTGAGAAACTTATTTATCTGTTGACCAGGCTGATGGAGGACTTATCCATGAGGGGATATAACATCACAGGCCTCCTCCAGCACATCTCGTATATCTCTTGGATGGCATCGACAGGGATATATGCCACTGAGGCCCTGGTCGAATACGATTATGAAATGCGTGATAGGGCCAGGGAGTTTGGCTGCAGGGCCTTTGTGGGGGGTGACACTCACTTATCCAACATGTATTTGGGTACCAGTGGTACAAAAGCCCACAGGTACCAATCCAGCAAGGGCCCCAACACTCGAGGCCGCAATCAGGGGTACAACCAGGGATCAGGGTCAAGCAGACGTCAGCCCTTAACAGGGTGGAGGAGGATTGCATCCGAGAGAGGTATCTGTTTTGATCACGCCCAAGGACATAGGTGTGATGGGTGTCGATATAGACACAGTTGCACGTGTGGATCCAGTGATCACGGAATGCTGAATTGCCCTCATTATCGACGGGGTGGAGACAGGAACGGCGATCAGGGCGGCTCAGCGTGACTCCACATGCCAAACAAAGACGTAAGCCGGATTATAGACTGTGAAATTGATCCGTATACATGTATTGTTGACGGGATTAGCCCTTGTGTACGGGAAAATGACTTGTTTGTCACACCAGTGACAGCGTGTGATAACTTTGTTGATTTTGATGGGAGCCGCCATGTTTTACGAGGCCCGCTGCGCGATTCTGAATTCTGTGTACTTGACGACAAAAAATGTGTTGAAAATTCTAGAAATTCGCCAGTAAATTCAAACGGTACAAAATGTGATGGGAATAATGTCGCCAAGAAACCTGCCGACATTATTTCTCAGGAAGCTTGCAATTATGATTTTTCTGCCGAAAATGTCACGGTAAATAGTGAAGTTGTGGGAATCGCGTCGAGCCGGGTTGACGAGCCGCGCGATTCAGGTTCTGTGGTACAAAGTCAAATTAATTATGACGAAAATGTGGAAGTCTATCCGGGAGCTCTGTACAACGGGTGGTGCGAAGAGAATTTTGTCGCCAAACAGGCTGGCGACAATATTGCTCGGGAAGATTTGGCGAGGATGGGATCGGACAATATTTGGGCGAGTAAATGCAATAAATTGGGAATCGCGCCGATCCGTCTACTCGAAAACCAACATGGCGGCGCACGGGTGGAAATTTCGTGTATTCACGATTCGTTATGGGAAAGTTTGCCGGAATTTGTGAGTATTACTGCGGAATTTACGGTATTGAACAAATGTGTTGACAGATACAAATGTACCCGCCCTGTGGCCGCCGTAGAAGTGGTCCCCGGGGGGTGGTTGCCCGTTTGGCAAGCATGTGTTGATGGTACCTGTCACTGTATGTACATTGTAGAAGGAGTGGAGTGCCAGTTGAGACCTTGTAGGTTCGCGGCGAAAGTGTTAGACTTCAAGGGAAAAGTGTGTACCAATGATATGCGAGTGTTGACAGGTGTGTACCGTGGTTTCCGCATAGTTGACCATGGCTGTGTTTGTAAATATTCATGTACAAATTATCAATCATTGTTGGGGTCCAAGTTCAAGGGGGACATGGGTAGAAAAATCAAACAGGAACTCATGGAAGGGAAAGTTCGTATGGTCAATAAAAGACCCAGATGTGTTCACGCTATGGGGGGGGTAGAGAAGTCAGATGGGTCACTCAGGCCTATAACTGACTGCTCTATGCCAGATGGAGAAAGCATCAATAATTTCATGGGGGAAACTTGTGAGAAGTTTCACTATAAGTCTCTTGATGATGTTGTTGAGTTGATTACAATTGACAGTGCGTGTGCAGTTACGGATATTGACAGCGCGTACCGCTCGGTAACTGTTCTCCCCTCCCACAGAAAATTTCAGGGTTTCTGCTGGGATTTGGGGAAGGGTAACAGGTATTTTGAAGACCTGCGCTTGTGCTTTGGGTTGGCTTGTGCCCCATATCTGTTTACTTTGTTATCCGACTTTGTTGTTAAAGTAGGTAGCTTAGGACCATTTGTCAATTGTGTCAACTACTTAGATGATTTCCTTATGACTGACAGTACTATTCAGGGATGTCAGCAGGCTCAGGACGAGTTAGGGGCCACGTTGGAGGGCCTAGGTTTCAAGGTTTCTCAAAAGAAGCTAGTCCCCCCCGCCACATCTGTCAAATACCTCGGTATTATAGTTAATACCGTGGATATGACCCTGTCCATTGGTCAGGACAAGTTGGACAGGGTATCTAAGGAGGTAGCTGAACTGCAAGGTGTCATCAAATGCAAACGCAAGCGTTTGGAGCAACTTGCAGGGCTGTTGGCTCACTGTGCAACAGTAGTAAAGGGTGGCCGTACGTACACACGGCGCATTTACGACCTACTTAAATGCACAGAAGGTCAGGTGGAAGTAGTGTTAGATGAACTAGTCAAGCTAGACTTGAGTTGGTGGGCTCACTTTATGGTGTACTTCAATGGTAAGGCCCGGGTCTTGAATAGTGTGAGTCCAAGTTTTGAGGTGTTCACTGATGCTTCTTCTAAAGTAGGCTTCGGTGCCCATTGGGCCCATGGGTACACTTGGGGTTTGTGGGATGGTCTTGGCCATAGATGTGACCATGAATATCATCCCCCCCAAGAAGCCTATGACGACCATATAAACGAAAAAGAGTTATGGCCGGTCTTGGTTAGCTTGTCTAAATGGGGAAGTAACTGGCGTAACTCAACAGTCCAAGTTACCACGGACAATACCCAGGTACTTGGTGTTCTCCGCACGGGGAAAAGTAGCAATGCCACAGCAATGGCGTGGGCTCGTGAATTATTCTGGTCCTGCTGTTTCTATAACATCAATATTCGCTGTAACTGGATCCCGGGAGTCGACAACGTGGTGGCTGACTCGTTGTCCCGACTCAACAATCCAGGTTGTGTAACTATTTGTTCAGCTACATTACCTAACTTCACCGAATGTTGTTGTAGGATTGTCAGGTCTGATCCGCGACTGGGAAGTCCTGAGGGAGAACGCGGCCGCTGATAACTCACGTAGGGCTTATAAATGAAGGTGGAACAGATTCAGGACTTTCTGCAAGGATCACTATTTATGCCCTTTACCAGCTACTGTGACAACCATGTGTTTATATGTGACACACCTGGCTAAGACACTGACTTATTCTAGGATCAAGAACTATGTTTCTTCAGTCTGGTTACTTCATGACATTCAAGGAGTAGCACATATAGACCCGAACTGTTATTTGTTTAAGGAGACATTGGCCGGCGCAAAAAGGTCATTAGGTTGTCAGGTTCGCCAGGTAGATCCGTTATCTCCAGAGGATTTACTCCTGATTTACCGTACCTTGGATTTGTCAGTCGGGTCGGATCTAATGCTCTGGTGTGCAATAACTTTATGCTATAGATGTCTGTTGAGAGCAGGTCATGTGACCACTTCACCCCATACCCTCAGGGTCAAAGACTTATTATTCAGGGGTCATGACATGGATGTTTTCATTACTAGTTCCAAGACAATCCAGTTTAAGGAGCGTGTTCTCCTCATCCCAGTATTGAACTCAGGGAACTCGCCATTGTGCCCGGTGGGTCACATCAAATCCTACTTGGATAGTACGGTGTTATCTAAGGAGGACCCTCTGTTCCCATATTCATACCGTGCCTTCTGCACTGAACTCCAGTCTAGGTGTAAGCGAGCAGGTCTCACCGGAGATTATGCTACGCATAGTATAAGGAGGGGGGCGGCTACTTATTTAGCCTCCTTTCTGCCTCTTCATGAGGTCAAACGTTATGGAGATTGGAAGTCTCTTGCTGTATTATATTACATATCTGATAATTATAAATGTCGTAGACTCAAGGATGCACTAGTATCTGACCATTGGGGTTCCTGGTAATTGGCAAAAGTGTTGTTGTTTTGGGCTTTGGCCTTTATCTTGTCAATCTGTATGTCAGGAATTTAGGCAAAAGTGTATCTATGTCTTTGTCATCCATGTCTATGTCTTCTCATTATAGCGCTCAGGAATATGTGTATGGTATCTGGTTGGATAGCATAATATATTTGGAGCGGCGGCAAATGGTAGTTCCTCAGGTATATACTAGGGGGCGCCCCAAGCTGGCCCCACCTCCTCACATCCGCCCACCGGTACCTCAGACTGTTTGTAGTAGCCGTTGGGATAGGTCAATTTTTTCTTTTGTTATAATAAAGAGGCCTTTATCTTGTCAATCTGTATGTCAGGAATTTAGGCAAAAGTGTATCTATGTCTTTGTCATCCATGTCTATGTCTTCTCATTATAGCGCTCAGGAATATATATATATATATATATATATATATATATGTATGTATATATATATATGTATATATATATATGTATATATATATTTATATATATATATATATATATATATATATATGTATATATATATATATATATATATATATATATATATATATATATATATATATGAAGGTTTAATGACAGCATAATAGTTCTGTGACGCAATGATGCAGGTGACGTCTTTCTATAGAAAGAGATGGGTGGAAAATGTCAAAGTATATCATAACACGATATATTGCAGGTTCTCACCCATTTCTTTCTATATAGGCCCCATTTCAGTGATTAAAAAGTTGCTGGTCAAAGACGTCACCCGATCAAAGACTATCAAATTATATCGATTTCATGAGATGCAACCGTAACCTCGAAATGCTGCATTCTAATATACACTATTTAAAAGATAGATAGATATCCTGTAAATCCCCTGACATGAGAGGTTCACAAATGTAGCTATTACAGACAACGTTATCGGGATTAGTGTAACCATAACTTTATTGCGATAAAGTCACCCTTTCTTGCTGCATTGGTCTTTTCTTTATAGAGCACATTGTGTCGGGAAGGTGCTTTGAGTGCATTTATCTGGGAGGGAGGATCATGGAACGAGGGCAGTAAAGACGGTGCTTTGGTGACCCAAAAACCTTTTTTCTTATATTTTTTAATGAAAAATATGTCAAAAGTGGACGGATCTTGGCAATCAAATTAAAGGATGATACTAAGAGTGATGCAGTGACCTATGAACTACTATTTATGACAATTGTTTATGAAATTCCAAGCATACCCTCCAAACAGAACTCGGGGAATGAACGTTCGGGACTGGGGAGAATGTGGGGAGGTCACCATAACACAAGAAAGACATGAGATATTCCCAAGAATTGTGAACGCGTCCTATTCACAAAATGAACTTGGCAATTGAACGTTTGCGATTTGCAAGTTAGAATTTGTGAAAAAAAACTTTGCAGGGTAAAATGAAACATGCCCTCGTCTTATTTACCAAACATGGTGATAAGAAACAAATTCTTTTGATTGGCCTTAGGCAAGTTTTTTAAGGAGGGAGTATAATCAATAACACAACATACTTCGTCACGGCTATTGGTGATGGATGACAGGTGTAACTAGGTGGGCCGTGACTATGGTGTCAAAGGGGCTCGACGCGACAGACTCACAAGAGAGCGTAAACAAAAAAATCTTTCCATTCTTAAGGACGATAAAATGGCCACTCTTAAAAACATTACACTCTTAAATTCAATGGACTGTCTTAAACAAAACATTTATTTAAGATAATCGGTTTTTCCCCCTATTCCCCAGATTGCGCTGGTAAGATGGCACTACTTGTGGCTACTAGCACTAGTATTATTATTGTAGACATCAGGGTTTCAACCCTCGAACCCTGGTTTCTTTTTTCCCCTTTTTTGGTAGTAAATGACATCCTTAAATCAATGTTATTATCTTAAATTCAATATTCCAACGTTTTAAAGATTGGACACTTTAAGATAATCTTTCCGAAGGAAGGCTCTGGTAACCACCACATGACCTTGAACTTGGGATTTTGCTGGCTCTGGGCAATCCCTGTTGGTAGCTTGGAACCAGTGGACAGGAACTAGAATGTATGATGGTAATTTTACCATCATAGTTTCTGGTTTCATTTCCGGTTCCTGTTCGCTGGTTCCAACCTACCTACACCCACCAAAATCCCAAGTTCAAGGTCATGTGGCGGTTACCAACGCATTGCTTTGAAGGGATTTGGGAAGGAGAGTACACCCCCAGTGGCACAGAGGCCCTTTGGCAGTGGAGCCTCCTGTGGAGAGAACTATGCAGTGTCTACATTGACACTGATATAGATGGGCTTTGGGTAGGAGTGTTTCCTTCTCTCCTCACCTGAGGGCGTCATTGTGCAAACTCAAACCTGGCAAGCAATGCAATCTGTGACAGTTATCTCTGCACGCTTCAGATCTCCCTCACTCTCCAATATCTACTGATGGATAATAGCTGCCACTCTGTTCTAATCAGAACTAAACATCTGCTGGAGAGTGAAGGCTATGTTGGAGAACTGAAGTGCACAGAGTTACAATTCAGTCCCACGGGTGGAGACATCCCTGTAAACAAAGTCTCAAGCTGACCTCGTGCTATTCTCGTTTAAAACTCAAGAATTTTAGAACGTTTTTTAAACATTTTTTGAAATTTTCTTGTGCCATATTCTGTGTCATTTCTTGTGGTAAAACTCATGAAATACAGGTCTTCATTCTATTTGTGGAATTTCTGGTTACTTGCATGAGTAAAACTCGGGAAAAACATGTCACCATCAAGCAAAATCTACTCTGCAAAATGTGGATCTGTGGCACTTCTGTCTAGCAAAGGGCCTCCTAGCAAAAATAATAATTTTACATTAAAATAATGTTTTAAACGTTACATATTGTTTTGCCATAGTAAGGAGCCTTAAAGAAACACATAATTGACACTAACAAATTGCTCGCAATTACTTAGATCTATTAAGTTTCAAGGCAGCCTCGAACACACCAGGCCCAAATGGGCCTGGACGAATTTATATCTAAAGAAAATGATCCGGAATCCTGGATCATTTTTCAATGAGGAATACGGGTTCGAACCCCAACAGGGCAAGCTGGGTATAACGTTTTTTGCACTGTTTATCATCCATTTGAGCCTGTATTGACATAGGTATTGTAGCGTCCGCCGTAATTAGGAAGGAGACAGAACTCATTTAGTACAGTTGAACCGGAGATACTTTATTGCCCTGGCTCTCCTTGGCCACACCAGCTAAGTCTTGCCAGAGATCCTCTCTGCTTCAAGCGTCAAAACCAGACTGACGAAACCCTCTGTCCCCCCCTCCTTATATAGCTTGATGATGTTTCTCCGATGCCGGAGACCTTCCTTCATGGGTGCCGGCGAACTTCGCCGACGCCCCCGTTTCGAATGTCTACGCGTCGGAGGGGATTCCGCTGGCGCCGCCGCTATTTAGCGGCAGAGCCAGCCGTCTCCTCCCCCATCTGGCATATCAACTCCTAACTTATATACAACACACGCCGGGCGGCGGAGGGGGTCTGTGAACCCACAGCCCCCCCCCATTGCCACTACACTATATAACTTTTTACATAAGTTGATAAATACATAATTACAGATGCATTATACAGATATCAAAAGTACAACTAAATGAGCAAGAGTGGGATTCGAACCCATGTTTTTCTGAGTGCTGATACACAGTAGCATAGTATATAAGGTCCAGTGTAGGTACAGATATAAAAAGTAAACCCCCAGACTGTGAACGTACAGTCGGTGCCTGAGACTGGTTCCAAGGAAGATCAAATCAATCTAATCTAATTAATATTGAGGATAAAAATAAAATCCCAAATAACACAAAGCCAGTGCTGCGTTCTGTCTACATACTTGTGGAAGCCTGTGTATCATAAGGCATCTATGGTACTTTGAGAGTTGAAGTTCAAGGGACCTCTGCACCAAGGCGCTTGCGGGGCAGAGTAGTTTCCAGATTTCTCCAGAAGTGGACTTCCTCCTTCCTTATATAGGTGTAAGTCAGGAAGTAGTGGGACTCAGAGACACTGAGACTGTCCATGTCCAGGTCTGTGTCCTTGATGGTGATCAGGCGTCTGGTGTTGTTATCAACATCCAGGTGATAGGCCAGGCGGAATTCAAACATGCCAAAATTACTTTCTTTGAAGTGATTTGAGAAGAACACAAGGGTTCTTTTACTTTTGTCTATAGCTTCACTGATATTGAGGAGGATAGGTTTCCCACCGTGGAAGTGAACCCGGTGGAAGCAGACCTTGTAGTCATGCTTCTCTAGTTCGGGAATCAGGAAACCTTCAACATAGGCTTCATCCTCAGTGGCATAGGACACAAAGACATCAAACTCCCTGTCCTCATCATCATGTTCATCCCTGCCTACCAATCTCTGCCGGTTGGCATGGTTGTACCTGCCCCTACCTGTGAAGTAAGTCATGCCTACAAGAAGTAGAACTGCTACTACTATAACTATATAGGTAATAGTCTTGTTTTCATTGGGACACACCGAGGATCTCCTGATGTCTCTAACCTTGGTTCCCGCCATACTGGGAGGGGACTGACAAATGACGAGGTCTTGGTCAGTAAATATTTCCGAATTTGAGACGATCCAATTCTTCATAGCCATTGTTGTGCAATCACAGACCCAGGGGTTGTTGCCAAGCCTAATTTCTCTCGCAATTTTGTGACCTCTTATCATGCTCTCTGGCAGTGCTTGTAGGTAGTTACTATCAAGATACAGTTTCCTTACATTTAGGAATCTTCCCACAGACAAAGCATTGACAGACTGTAGAGAGTTATTAGTCAATATGATCTCTGTCGCTTTCCAGATGTAGGACCTGGATGTAACCACGCTCAGGTTCTGATCAGAGAAATTGAGGTGATATGAAAAGTCTTGTTTTGGTAAATCAGGAATGAATATTGGTAAGTCCGGCTCAATGTATTGTGTGCAGGTTACAATGATGGAAGTTAAGTGAGGAATGTCAGTACAAGTGCAACCAGGTGGACATTTGACACTGATATCACACACAAACTTCTCAAGTGCAATATATCCCGGGTGTAGGCCATTTAGAGCCATTGGTTTTTCGCAGCGGAGATTAGTAGCCTTGTAAGTATAGTTACCTGATGTCTGAATGTACCGATACACCTCATAGTCCACACAGTCACAAGTTAAAGGGTTGTTCCCAAGGTCAAACATGATAGAATCCATCACCCTTGAAAGATGAGGGTAGGTGTTGACTTTAAGGTTCCAGCCTTTGAAGATATCCATAAAATGCCTAATCTGATTTCTCCGCAGACATATTGTACTTCCTGTACTTACTAAGGAGTGATGTGAGCCAGTAAAATTGAACCTTGACAGCGCATTCCCACTGATATCAATGATGACTCCTCTTCTACTTTTTAAGAGTTCCAGAGGCCATGAGTCTAGAACAACAAGTTTGTTTTTGGACAGGTCAAGTTTCTTTGATGGCCAGAAGCAGTGTGCTTCTGAGAAAGCTCCCGGATCTATAACACTGATGTTATTGTTATTAAGAAACAGCTGTTCAAGACTGTTCCCAAATATACAGTGCGCAATCTTGTGTAAAATGGTAATTTTGTTGAAACTGATGTCTATGTGTTTTATTTGATTACTGCTGCTGGAAAGTGGGCAATCACTAGGTAAATTTTGAATTTTGTTACTGCCTACATCCAAGTGGGCTAGTTGAGTCAAATTCAGAAAGCATGGCAGTTTCTTTAGATGGTTATGACTCAGATCAATTTTTCTCAGGTTAGAAAGCTTGTTTAATTCAGAGGGAATAGATTTCAATTTGTTCCGGAGGTAAGGTATGAATACTATTACCTGCAACGGACAAGCACGACAACTTGGACATTGAAAATACCTCCTTTGGTATTTGCAGCAACCCATTGGATCCTAGGTATAAACGGTTTAAGTTAGGCAAACATGTTGCTGTATCAGATGGGAGTTTGGAAAGATATGTCTCCACTATTTTAAGTCTTTCTGTTGCTGGATATGCCTCAAAAAGGGCAGGGAGGCCTTTAAGGGGATCCGTCTTACATCCCTTAACATGTAACGATGGCGCGGGGTATGTAACATATCTACATACACAGGTACGTGGGCAGTTTCTGACGCCTATCTCGGTGTCTGCCACATCTGCCTCCTCTGGTCCCGCTGAAGGTACGGCTCGATCCTGATCCACTTCGGTGTATGGGTATGTGACAACACCTAGGAGACGAAACAGTAATAAGAAACCCCATTTTTGGTTGTACCATAAAACCTACCTATTAGACAACGCAGCTATAAGCCAAACCCAATAATTTGAGTAGAAAACACCAGCTTAGGCCAGACCAAAAACAAAGTTGGTCTATGGATATCCCGCACCATTTTTTTAAAATAAAAAAATCGATTCCCACACATCCTTTCTCATGTACAAATATATCCTTTATTTTAGTGGGGTTGAATTTGCGACCTCAATCTAGGGCAACTTCAAGATTTCTTTTTCCAAAATTTTAAAATTGTGACTGAAGGTATATTGATAAATATTCCCAAAATAGGCAAAAAAGAAATTAGGCCCCAAAATATCTTATTTTCTCCATATTCCGAAAACCAAAGTCCGTTTTTTTGGCGTGGCATAAAAGGTTTAAAAAGTGTTTTCTCTTTCATGTAATGTATCAAACCCGGCCTGTAAGCCGAATCATGAATTTGGGAAACACACTTTGGCGTATATTGAAAAAAGAGAGGGAAAAAAGCACCATTTGGTTTTCCCAAAGGTGGGGTCTCATGGTATTCATATTGATAATAACAATCAATAATGAAATAGATAAATTTGGATTTCACTGAATTTGGCTTGCCAAAGAGGCATTTCTTTAAGACCTAAAGTGAATTTTACATGTCTGAGACAATTTTCAGTAGTATCACAAAGCAATCCAATATGTGTGATATCATCTGGGAGGTGTCTAGAAATGATGATGGGAACAATGGATCTCATTATCATATTCAAATTTGAATTGATCTTTTGTCAAATGAGGGTCTGACTAAGAGACCTTATAAGAAAATATCTAGTGTCTATGTCTAATATGTACAGTGTCCCAGGGGGGTCAAAAAGTGAAATTCCATTTCCAAAAATGAAAATAACAATGTAAATTCGTTTTTTGAAATTGTAATGAAAATTTAATTTTGAAGTGAGAATTGAAATGGAAATTCACTTTCACATCTCAACTTCAATTTTACTATCACATTTGCAAGTGAGAAATCACTACTGTCAAGGTGTCAACTGTCAACACACATTAGCATGCAGTCAATTCTAGAGTTACAGTTAATTTCCATTTTAGTAATTGGTGCTGTCAATCTGTCAACTGTCAAAAACTGCTTGTAACAGGTATCCTTTAGCATTGACATGAAGCCATACAAGGGGTGTTGTGTGGGGGCAATGAGGGAAATATAGGGGAATGGGTTAATATTTGTTTAAAAATAGCTTATTTGGTCATTTCGGAAATGGAGTTTCACTTTTTGACCCTCATAGGCCACCGTAGATATGGATATTACATACCCTCATATCCTTGATCTAGTTGTGCAGGTGGTAAGGGGTCTGCTCTACAGGCTTGAAGAAGGAGAAGAATCAGTGCCAAGTGACACACAGCCATTCTCCACCTATTTGAGAAAAGTTGAAACCTATATTAGATTTTAGATGAGAAAAAATACCACAATTATAAAATTGTAACGGACCCTAACTTTGTATGATAAATCTTATTGGAAGAAAGAGTGAAGACAGTTCGGGTGCGGTTTAACAGGTTGCAAAAACAAAGTTTTATTTTGTAAAGAAATAAGATTCACACAATCTGTCACACTTAGGCAAGTTGGCTTAATCTCTCGGATACTGCCATTAACCCTGTAAGCTACATAAAGCTAGTTGGGGAAGCCCTCTGGGCGTCATATTCTGTGGAATTCCACGTTATTTATATCAAACAGAACTTGGGAATTGAACGTTCGCAACTGGGTGGAATCCGGGTAGGTCTTGGGAATTGAACGTTCAATTGCCAAGTTCTGGTTGTAATAAGGATATGTCCACAATTCTTGGGAATATCTCGTGCCTTTCTTGTGTCATTGTGACCTACCCTGATTCTACCCAGTTGTGAACGTTCAATTCCCAAGTTCTGTTTGGAGGGCAGCCAGACCACACAAGCATATGCAGTGCCAGCCATCAATACTGCCCCCTGCACTGAAAATCCATAAGTTTAAAGGGTTAGTCAGTACAGACTATCCTGGGTTGGTCATATGAGTGTTAGTCACCATGGCAAAGTTTTATTCAAAAATGACTGAGGGGTCAGTCAGTAGTGGCTAACCTTGGTTCATCATTGGTGTGTTGTATTTGTATACCACTAGTTGGTGCCACCTGTGATGACCACTCGGTGGCTCCCCCTAGAAATTGAAAGACTAAGGTTGGTTGGTCAGTACTGACCAACCTGATAATAATAACTTACCTATGTTGGTCGTATAGGGAGCCAAAAAATGACTAACTAGGTTAAGCACTAGTGACTGAGAAATTGGTCGTATAGGGAGCCTAGGAATATCAGTGTGTCTGTACTCCAGAGCCGGGACAGGTGCCTCCACCTGTTGTCAACCCAAAGGATCCGGACAGGGTTCGGAACCAATGTCCAGCAGAACCCGCCTATATATATGATAGTAAACTCAGACCGACAGAAATTCCACAAGTAGAATGAAGACATGTATGACACAAGACAATTTCCAAAAAAAAAAGGTTCAAAAAACGTTCATAAAACGTTCTAAAATTCCCAAGTTTTGACACAAGAATGAAAGTTCCGCTTGAGATTTTGTTTGCAGGGTAATGCAAACTTGTACTTCAGAGAGATCTAACTTTTCCTGCTTTCTCCAACAACTTCCACATGATCTTGAAAGTAGGTACTAGCTTATAGGCTATCCATAGCTGATATATTGTAGAGGCCTTACATCTCAGCGACAATTATGATCCTTTTTAGATAGCTGTAATATTGGTTTAGTATGATTTGAAAATTGCACTAACCTTCAAGATTGATTGGCTAAATCACTGTAGAGTGTAGCATCTCTCAGCATGGATCTTCACTTAAGCAGTACGAAGAAGGATGTAGGTCAAGTCGGTACCGCCTCTGGGTTAGAAATGGTGGTTAGAAGGAAACAAATCATGTGTGCCGATTCTATTGTTATTTAACCCTTTAAGGGAGTGGTCATATTTTAACAATAGGGGAGATCAGTGGATTTTCGAGCAAGGGGGTCGAGATTTTTTTGGTCCCCCCTCAGACAAGTTGAAATTGAGCGCAGCCGACCCCTTTGAGCTTTAGTAACGCGCTGGCTTTTTCGCTATAAAGGGGTACATTTTTTTGGTCCCCCCCTCAAGAGGGGTCCAAAATGTTTTGGTCCCCCTTTTAAGGGTTCAAATCTTTTTGGTTTCTCCCCCCCCAAATCCACCAACCCCCTCATGTTGTTAAAAAATGACCACTCCCTAAGCCTCAGGTGTAACTCATGAGCACTACCATTGTGCATCATGCCAGCCCTTTAAGAGTGTATCCATCCCGTGGTGTCATAATGATGCATGAGTACAGAACCAGCGAGTTACTCGCTAGACAAAATTCAAATATAATGCAGCCAGAACCATAAAGCGCATTGCATCACTATGTAGTCATTAAAGGGTTATGCCCCAAGTGTATCTATGATATTCCACATGACACCACTTCTGCCCTTTATTTCCTGTGTGATATTGTGCCATTGACATAACATTGGAAGGGCACACACCATTTAAATAAAACATTGTTGGGTTCTTTTGATTTTGAGTACTAAAGCCTGACCAGATTCCATAAACGATTTACTCATGTCTGCTTTAAATCGTCAGGGCAGGTATTTCTCCAAACTACTCACTCAGTCACTCAATTATTCAGACACTCACTTGCTCAGTGACTAAGTGACTCACTTACTGATTTACTCAGTCACTCATTTACTCACTTACTCAGTCACTCACTTATTCAGTCCCTCAGTAACTCACTTACTCACTCACACACACATACTCATTGACTCACTTACTCATTCACTCAGTCACTCAGTCACTCATTTACTCAGTCATTCATTTACTCAGTCACTCATTTACTCAGTCACTCAGTCACTCAGTCACTCACTTACTCAGTCACTCACTTACTCAGTCACTCACTTACTCAGTCACTCGCTTACTCAGTCACCCACTTACTCACTCAGTCATTTACTCAGTCAATCACTTACTCAGTCAGTCACTTACTCAGTCACACACTTACTCAGTCATTCACTTACTCAGTCACTCACTTACTCATTCACTCACTTACTCAGTCACTCACTTACTCAGTCACTCAGTCACTTACTGAGTCACTCGCTTACTCAGTCACTCAATCACTCACTTACTCAGTCACTCACTTACTCAGTCACTCACTTACTCAGTCACTCACTTACTCAGTCACTCACTTACTCAGTCACTCTCTTACTCAGTCACCCACTTACTCACTCACTCATTTACTCAGTCAATCACTTACTCAGTCAGTCACTTACTCAGTCACACACTTGCTCAGTCATTCACTAACTCAGTCACTCACTTACTCAGTCACTCACTTACTCAGTCACTTACTCACTTACTCAGTCACTCACTTACTCACTTACTCACTTACTCACTCACTTACTCAGTCGCTTACTTACTCAGTCACTCACTTACTCAGTCACTCCATCACTCACTAACTCAGTCACTCAGTCACTCAGTCACAAACTTACTCACCCTCCAAACAGAACTCAACAATTACACAAGTTAGATACATTGGCATTTTTCCAGAAACAAACAAGCTGTATACACAAGAGAGACACGGGAGATTCTTGAGAATAGTGAATGTTGCTAGTGACATGTTCAATGGTGACCTGTATTTCCCTAATTTAACCCATGAAAGTAACCACAAATTCCACAAGGAGAATGAAGACCTGTATTTCCCGGGTTTTACTACAAGAAATGATACAGACTATGGCAAAAGAAAATCTCCAAAAATGTTCATAAAACATTCTAAAGTTCTTGAGTTTTGACACAAGAATAGCATGAGTTCTGCTTGAGATTTTGTTTGCAAGGAAACTACATGAATGATCATGATCATGAAAAGACAAATTTGAGTGAGTAACCAAGTGATTGATTGAGTGAATAAGTAAGTATACAAGTGAGTAGATGAGTGTGTGAGTGAGTGTTAGTATATGAGTGATTGAGTGAGAGTGATTGATTGATTGAGTGAGTGAGTAACCATGCAAGTTAGTAGATGAGTGAGTGTTAGTATGTGAGTGAGTAAGGGAGTGAGTGAATGAGATGGTGAGTGAGTGGGTGAGTGAGTGAGCAATTAAGTGTTTGAGCCAATGATTGAGTAAGTGAGTAAATGTGGGGGAGTGAGCCTATGAGTGAGTGAGTAAGTAGGTGAGTGAGTGAATGAACAAAAGGTGGGGGTACTTTTACACTCCCCAGACTTTTCCAACCTCTGTGGCTACATTAGCAGGGCTTATTACTTTAGTGTGAGGGGTCCCTGGTTCCACTCTACCCACAGTTTAGACCTTTATCAACCATGCTGTAGCTTATAAAATGTAGACATTGTAAGTATACAGATGTTTTTTGGTGAACCATATAAGAACATAAAATAATGTTATCCATAGAAATGTTTCCAAATGTTAAATGATGTTTTTTGTTCAGTGGGACACTCTGCCCCTGAAGCAGAAATATGCAGATGCCAAGAGGTTAACAGAACAGCAGGCAGCCCCCAAGAAGGCAAGATAGGAGAGTAGACCCTAAGCATATCCATAGGCTTGCTATTGGAAATAACAATGTGCATGGGTCAATATGTAATTATATTCTAACAGAAAATAATATTGTAACCACTTTTACCAAGTTACAAATATATAAACAGTGTTTTATTGGAGTGGGCCACTCAAGGTACAAAGTGGGCCAGTCACGGTACCAATTTAATGTCCAAAGGGCACCTTACCAGTTGCTTACGTCAATCAACATTTTCACAATATATTACATAGAAATAAATATTTTTGACTTTTCTGTAGCATTGCGAACAGTATCCCAATGAAAAGTGCTGCTTAGTTCATGAGGATTGGATCACTCTTTCTACATGTAATTTTGTATCAAAGTCAGTTTCGCAGGTTTCAGCTCCTCAACAGGGACACCCATGGGCGGTTTACCCTACATGGAGCATACCCTTTAGGGACCGCATAATGCTTTGATCCACGATACAATTTGTCTGCATTTAGGCTATTCTTCTGGATGACTAACTGGTGTTGTATCCATGAGTTCTATGTGGTTAAGGCAAGACTGAATAGACACTATAATGGCCGTGCTGATGAGCTACTAGCTGATGCTGTATTTGTGCATCTTGTAGATAAATCAACATAAAGTCATGAGGCATCATCCTGTAAGGGTTAAATAACAGCAGAAAGGGGACATATCCTCCTCCATGTAGGTCTGTATATGACATGACATAAGCATCACATGTTTCATAAGTGTGGCCCATATCCCTCTAACTCTTTAAGTGATGCATACTGCTATAATCAATTCAAGCATCATGCCGACCCTATATGGTTGAGACACTCCAAGATGTCGTCATGGTGTAAGAAATGCAGCCCTGGTGAGTCCTGACAAGCCCTGGCGAGTCTACTTGGACTTAATACTTAGAACAATTCACATACTACACCGCCCTTGAAGGAATAATCCCACACTAACCTACTTCTCAAAACCACAAACTGTTACATGTCACTTCATATCCTCCTGTGCACTGTAGGGGATACTCATGATGTAAGGTACAGCACATCTCTTGGGATCTAAAGCGAATTAATTTTGAAGGTTAGTGCAATTTAACAATCATTATAATTTATTGATCAATAATCTATAGCTCTCAATATATTGTAAGATCTTCAAATATTGCAATTCTATGGGTGAGGGTTTTGACCCTGGAAGGTTTAGTGATTTAGGCCTTTTTTTAGGCTCATACTGCGAATTGTAGGTAGCAAATTGGTTTAAAAGGATGAATTGATATGAACATGTACACCGTACTCTTGAAATAACATACAGTGTATTTGCGAGTTTTGAGTGATTTTTAATTTATAAGCTAGGGTTGAGGTCAGCAACAAAAATCTTTTTTGTAATAAATGTCCAAGATTCTCAGGGTTATATCTCACTTTACTAACAAATGTGGTCAAATGCCTGTCGATCGATATTAGTCCAAAATGCCCTTCATGATGAAGTCAATGACCATTAGAACAAAAACATGGTATTCAATGGGGGAGGCAGTGGGGCAGGGTTGTCTGGAATATGGCATCTTTATTACTAGCCTATAGTACCTCGTGTATTCGGCATGGAACAGAACCAGAGTCAAGAAGTAGTTAGGCTGAAATTCAGCTTCACTGTATCTCAGTAAAAAAAAGAAGACTGCTAAAATCCTTACTACCCACCGAACAGAACTTGACAGAACAAGTTAGCATCTTGTGTATTTCTCTGGAAAATGACAAGCTGTTCAGACAGGATAGACACAGGAGATTCCCGAGATGAGTGAACATTCCTAGTAACATCAAAGAGTAAAGATTAGTAAGAGATTAGTAAGAGATTAGTAAGAGAACCTAGCGGAACTCTGTAATGAGAGATTGATCCGCCAAAAGCGCGTTACATATACCAGACAGGCCAGCTTGTGTGAAGGTGTAGTCGAGCGGTGCACCCAAAGCTCACAGTGCTAAAGCATATACTATCTTCAGAGGCTATTTTAAGATAGTAATCCTTTTAATTATTAAATGATTATACTGTTTATCAATAGATACGAAACTGTAGTTAATAAAACTTGAAGCCATTTTTCCACAAAAAGTAACATATTACCTTGAGCCCTGCCAATCCAGCACATACTTTGGATCTTTTGGTCCTGAATTTCTCCCTGTGAAGGCTACACTTTGCTACGTGGAGGGCAGAATGGGCGCCCTGCTTACTCCAATTTCCACTGTCGATACGGCTACACTAGGCCAATAACAGCTGATTAGTTCCTCATGTCCCCGTATGGGGGCAGGAGGGGTCATTGATTCAGACCGGGTAACATGCTGCCCACACCACTACCCCCTCTAGTGTCCAGTCCTCACATCACCCCTCCTTCACAACTCCGGCCCCTACAATTGCCCACTTCGACCTCACCCTCTCACCTGGATACACATCGTTCATATTTTGTCATATAAGTCATCTTTAGGTATTTCCTGATAGCATCATATAATGTAAAAGTTTGGGGCAGTGTAGAAATACTAGTTTTGATAGTAGCTTCTCCATGAGTGCTTCTCACGTGCAGTCCCGCAATCTCCGCTAAATGGACCGCAAAAGGTCAAACTTTCATGGTCTGTCAGAGGGACCTCTGACTATAGATCTTCCCACCATATATGGGACTCAAAACTTAAAGTTACCCCTGTATGTTTTGAAGAGTCATTGATAATTTCGCAACCCCTGAACATAGAATAGTGATCCAAATATCAGGTTAAAGCTAAAATAAAAGGCTAAATAATTGTGACATTGTCACTCCAATATTTTGAAAATCATGTGACCGGTTGCCATGGAAACCATGACAATCTTTTAATGAAATCTGGGATTTTGAGCTACCTGTCACCACTCTGACAGCCATTACAGGAAAACTATTCACAGTGTGGACATGGGAAGTCTACAGAATGAGTAAAACTAAATTCCGCTTCTTTTGAACCTATTTTGGTAACCCTAGCACCTTTACTTTGGAAAATATGAGCCTCTAAAGAGATTCTCAGAATGAGGCAAACAGTCTTTATGCCTACCATTGGACAGAATATGCTAGAATCTCCTGAACTGTTATGCTCTGAGACTCAAAGGTCAATGCAAATCCAAGCTAGTAGTTAGAGCCACAATCCTAAAGGGTGGGGGGGCACTATTTGGGATGCTAGGGGGATAATATTGTCAGCCAAAATAAAGTTTTTGTCATCCCGTTGTGTTCTACTATAGGGAATCTCACCATTATGTCTACCAAACAGGCTTTCAAGAGCAAACTAAATGGTGCTTTCTTGTAAAAAGTGATAAAAGATAGGTAACAAATTGTAACATTCTGCCTCATAACTCAAGCAATATAAGCCCATTTTCTCAACTTAAAAACAGTTTTGGAAAGCCATGACTGTCTGCTTCCCAAAGAATTAAAATTGCAAACTCAGTTTTTTATACTAATGGTATTGGTATTCTGTCTCGGACACATATGACGCTTCAGAAAGTTGAAAATCTGACAGCATATAGGCCTGTGTAGGTCAAAGTAACCCCTATTTTTAGACTGTTTCACTCACTCTCTTAATTGTAAAAATCTGAAATTGTCCTCATTTTCCATTGATTATACTAAAAAATGCTGTGCAGGGCTTTTACTGTATGATCAAAAATGAAATGACTGGCAAAAACACATTGAAACTCATAATTTCCTTTCCTGAATACACCTCAATGGTTGAGTCCCATATATGGTGGGAACATCTATAGGTGAAGCACGCAGACCTACAAATACCCTAACAATAAGCCTCTTTCAATACAATATCTATCTAGCCATGTTTGAATTGTATTTTAATTCCAAGAATTGAAATCTTTGAATAGCCTCTGAAGGTTGTTTTAGCACTGCAGTCTAAGGCGCGCCTCGCTGCTACACCCTCACAGCACACTGGCGCTTTGTACATCCAAAGCAGTGCCAAAAACCCTATCCAGAGCTCCATCTTATCCATCTTGGTCTTTGATAACATGGTCAATGCTGATGTGTATTTCCAGGGCATCAATCCTAAAATTACCAAAAGAATCACAAGTAGATGACATGGGTGCTCCGTAGTTTGTGAACCCGCCCAAGAACACATGAGTTCCACTTGGTAGGTTTTTTTTTTATCTCCACCCCTTCTTGATATAGGTGCAGAATGGCCAATATCTAGCTATGTAGATTACAATTATTGTAATAGGTTTAGTTTATATAAATTACAGCTATTGTAATAGGCTCGGTCCTCAAGAAGGACTCATTCTTCTACATGTATTTGGATTAGAAGCCCAGGTGGCAAAGTACATGATGGCCATGTGCACTGATAAAAGTAGACCTAACTATTCAAGGTCAAATCCCACAACACGATAAATGAGTCTGATAATCTTGCTTATTGATACTGTGGGATTTGAAATCGCAACAACTCTGCCGCATTACTGCATTCTCCAAATCCCACACTCTACAATTTCGACAGTGAGAGTGTTGTGATTTGGGCCATGTGGGACATGGTGTAAGGTTTAAAATCGCAACAGAAGGGACTTTGAAATTCAAATATTGAGGAATGTTGATGCAATTACATTACCTGCAACTATATTCACCATTATATGCATATCTAAACACTATAAATTGCAGAGCAAGTTCCCTGTATATATGGAGCATGTGGGATTTGGGTAATGATTAATCAGTGACACAACCATTGCGATATAGCAAGAAACCTTGACATATTCCATTAAGCAACATTCTCAAGGCCTTCTAGGGGAAAATATCAAACTTTTTAATCCTTGGGATTTGCCAAATCACAAGACAGAGGCAACACTCTCTTGCCAATTTAGGCCTGTCTTAGCCAATATAATGCCCAAAATCGGCAATAAAACCAATTCACAACATTTTCTGACCCTCTTTCACGCTGTGGGATTTGACCTTCATCGACAAGCCAAGTCCACTGTAATAAATATTTACTTACTGAAACCCATGCACTTGAGAAGAAGCGGGAATTGTTTTCTCTATAATAAGTTGAACGCGACACATTCTCTGTGAATTTATCTCTTTATTTTTTTAAATGTACATAACCGTCTATGTATTCATGTATCATGATACTTGGTTTGAAATTATATATTACATACTTGAAGCTTAGTTTATCCATGAGGGTTGGTCGGCCCAATGTTGCAACTGAAAAACATGTATTTGAAGTTATGCAATAAAATATATTGAACTTGAACTTGAACTTGAACTTGATATAGGTGCAGAATGGCCAAGTGTCAGCGGACATTGTTTGTGGTACTCATCCTAGCCTGCCGAGCATTCCTCGTAATCACCGGAAACCCAAACCAGGAAAACAAGGGTATGTTATTCTAAGGCTGATAAATTTGTATAATCTGACACAAGATGTGTGAAGATAATTTATTTCAAACTTGTCCTCTTTTTGATCTAGACAAACCGTACTGAACAGATCTCGGCCTTGTTATTAAAATTTTGATGACTCACTTATAATGTACAGTTTTGGGATCTCGGTCATGAGATTCCCCTCGTATGAGCAATTTACTGGATGAATTTCGGATTGGTCCTTATGTTTAAGAATGTTATATATGCAACAATGATATAAGTCCTGGTTTAACAGAATAATTCTAGAGTGAAAAGAAGATACAGAAATTTAGTATAAGAGCCAATCGCCTTTCTTAAAAATCTTGTCGCTTTATCATTGCCAATACAGATTGGTTTCTAGTGGATGTCTTGTTCTGTTGCCCAGGTCTATTGAAACATCCTTACACCACGATACACCAGGATTCAGCCGAACACAACTTAGGAAGTGAGACAGCAACAGAGATAAGCATCAGAAACTGCCCAAGAACCTGTTACTGTAATCTTGCTGGTGGAAACTATTTATATGTAACTAATTGTGCCACTGATCCACTTGATCAGCTGCCTGCACTTTTTAAGGAATGTTCACAAATAAAAACACTTCATATAGGAAATTCCCATCTATCGAATCTACCATCTGATACAATGAAAGTACTGCCCAGTTTAATCAATTTGGGTCTAGAAATCAATGTGTTATATCAGATACCAAAGGAAATATTTAAGATGACAAAGTTATGGAAACTGACTCTTAAAGATGATAAGATTCAATTGGTACCTCCAGAAATATCCAAATTGACCCACCTTGAAGAATTGGAAATGAGCTGGAATGCACTAGAATCACTGCCTGCTGAAATAACTGAGCTCTCTATGCTGAGATATCTGGGAATGGATAGGAACAAGATAACAGCACTACCACCAGGGCTATCAAAACTGACAACGCTGGAAACAATCTCCTTTAACCATAATCAAATAAAAGGTCTGCCTGAGGATATGTCTAAGTTAAACAGGCTCAAGAATCTTCAGTTGTCATTCAATTGTTTGACAGCATTGCCGGACGATTTATGGAGCCTCAACTTATTAGAGCACCTAGAACTACAGCACAATGAAATACAAACAATTTCATGCCAGGCTTTCAAAGTGTTTTCTTTAGCTTACATGGATTTAAGTCACAATGCTCTGAGACGCCTGGATTGTGATATTCAGGATAACATGCTAGGAAAAGTAAATCTTAGCCACAATCATCTGCAGAATATGCCATGTTCTTTACGCTCAGTTTCACCCAGCTACTTAGACATAAGCTATAATGAAATTCTGACATTGCCTAGTGACTGCCCACTTCTCAGCAGGAGTATTCAGTTAACATCCATAGATATCAGTTTCAACAGAATTACCGTTCTGCACAACCTGACACAGTGTACATTGAGAATAAGCCCTGAACACCTGTTGCTTAATGGAAACAACATTAGTGTCATCGATGAGGGTACATTCTCAAAAGGAGGTTGTCTTACCCCATCAGTCACTCTTGACTTGTCAAACAACAAATTACCTTCTGTGGGTGTATGGCCTCTGGTACTTTCCTTCAGCAAAACAAAAACCATAGATTTGAGTGGTAATCTATTGTCCACGTTTACTAATTCTGATGTGACACATGTCCCTTTGAGGAGCTATCATGGTGTCATTATTATGAGGAGGAATCAGATTAAACATTTCATGGAGATCATAAATGGTTGGAATGTTAGTGTCAACTCCAAACTAGAGCTCAACAGGCTTATGACTTCTACAACATTAGATCTCAGTGAAAACCCGTTCATATGTGACTGTGTGGACTATAAGATCTATCAATCCATGCAAGCATCTGGTAAATGGTGGTACCCAGGACTGGTCTGTGACAAACCACTGTCTCTTAAAGGTCAAAATCCAGGTAACATTTCACTTGAGAGCTTTGTGTGTGATATCACTGCTGAATGTCCACCTGATTGCACTTGTACTGACATTCCTCACTTCACCTTTCTCGTTGTAACCTGCATGAACTATAGTCAGACGGTCATGCCCACTGTTATTCCTGAACTACCAAATAGAAGCTACATGTACCACCTTGACTTCTCTGATCAGAACCTGAGTGTACTTACATCAAGGCCCTACCTAAGCAAAGCAACGGAGATTATCATGACCAACAATAATCTTCAGTCTATCGGTGTGGAATCTTTGAATATATTCGAAGCTGTCCAAAAACTGTATCTTGATGGTAATCAACTGCAACGACTGCCTGGAAGTATAATGAAAAGTGTAACTAAGCAAACCGCTGTGGATGTAAAACTTGGCAACAACCCCTGGCTCTGTGATTGTACAACAATGGCCATGAAGAATTGGATCGTCTCAAATTTGGAAATATTTACCGACCAAGACCTCATCATTTGTCGGTCCCCACCCAATATGGCGGGAACCAAGGTTAGAGACATTAGAAGATCCTTGGTGTGTCTCAACGAAAACAAGACTATTACCTATATAGTTGTAGTAGTGGCAATTCTACTTCTTGTTAGGGTTAGGGGTAGGTACAACCATGTGAACCGGCAGAGATTGGTAGGCAGGGATGAACATGATGATGAGGACAGGGAGTTTGATGTCTTTGTGTCCTATGCCACTGAGGATGAAGCCTATGTTGAAGGTTTCCTGATTCCCGAACTAGAGAAGCATGACTACAAGGTCTGCTTCCACCGGGTTCACTTCCACGGTGGGAAACCTATCCTCCTCAATATCAGTGAAGCTATAGACAAGAGTAAAAGAACCCTCGTGTTCTTCTCAAATCACTTCAACAAAAGTCCTTTTGGCATGTTTGAATTCCACCTGGCCTATCACCTGGATGTTGATAACAACACCAGACGCCTGATCACCATCAAGGACACAGACCTGGACATGGACAGTCTCAGTGTCTCTGAGTCCCACTACTTCCTGACTTACACCTATATAAGAAAGGAGGAAGTCCACTTCTGGAGAAATCTGGAAACTACTCTGCCCCGCAAGCGCCTTGGTGCAGAGGTCCCTTGAAACTTCTACTCCTAAAGTACATTGGATCCCCTTTTGCATCAGGATTCTTTAGTTGTAACTGACCAATAGTTGATATGATGCAACAGGTTTAACAGCAGAATAGATTCACCATGAGTCAAGCACATACCCTGAGACTGACACTGATATTTTTAACTACTCCTGTATGATAAGACTTGTATTAGTAATTCATAAATGACACTTTAAACTAAGTCATTATTCACAAATGATAAGAATGTTTGAATAAACACAATTCCTGTCTCAAGGTATGTGTCCGACTCAAGGTAAATCTACAGTAGTGCAATTATGTGGCAATTATGAGGCACCACAGGTCTCACCATTGTGACATTATTCAGCCAAATAATTACCATCACAAATTTCACACAGAAATAAGATAAAGGCAGAACCCTGCACCAGCTTTGGTATTCTTTGACATTTATGCAGTATCGATGTTCGTTTTAGGTTATTTTGATATTTCGTTGAATTATTTTATGGTATGTCTAAGTAATCACCAGTACTTTCAGTGTCTATTATGTAATAGCTGCCATTACTGGCATGTACTGATGGGTTAACATATCCCCTTAGGTTAAAATGGCAAATGTTATGCACGTACCTCTAATGAACGCAATCTACATAACTATAGGCTGTGTCTCACGACCTTGGGCCAATGTTTTCATCTCTGATCGGGTGCCAGCTCTGACCCGGTGCCAGCTCTGACCTAGTGCCAGCTCTGACCGGCCTGAATAAAAACGGGTTATTTAGGGCAGATGGTGATTAAAATGGGCAACTAATTACTTGTTTAAAGGGTTATGACATCCAATAACCATTTCAGCCAAATTCTATCTACATCTGCCCTAAATAACCTGTTTTTATTCAGGCCGGTCAGAGCTGGCACCCGGTCAGAGCTGGCACCCAGTCAGAGACAAAAACATTGGCCCAAGGTCGTGAGCCACAGCCTATACAAGGTTATGACTTTTGCATGTATTCCATTTGGATTTTAGAGCATTGCAAACATCAGTATGAACATCTCTGTAACTGGTTGTATATGAGACTGTGTCTCACCAGATAGGGCCAATGTGAACGTCTTTAACCGGGTGCCATGTTTGACCGGGTGCCATCTTTGACTGGGTGCCATCTTTGACCGGGTGCCATCTTTGACTGGGTGCCATCTTTGACTGGGTGCCATCTTTGACCGGCCACCATTAAAAAAAAATTTAGAAAATAATAATTTTTCTTTGATATGGAAGGGATAGAATACAGAAAATTGCAGTGGTCATATATCCATGTATATTCACTTCCCCTGAATAAACCGTTTTCTGAAGAAGACATGGTACTAGTGTCTTTTAAAAGAAATCGTACTACTAAGCATAAAACATTCATACACATCGTAAAGTTCAAATCTTTTCAATTAAACTTGATGCTTACTACAATGCCCTTGTTTTCCCACGGTGACACGAAACGGTGTCTTAGTCTACAGCATCCTACCTACATAATACAAATTAGGGCTGACTAATATATAGCCTTCTTGATATTCTTAGCATGCTTATTAGACAAAATATGTTGTTTAGATCCTTGCCATAGACCAACAAATGGTACAGGAAAGGCTACAAAAAGTGAGATGCATGCTTATGAGGATGACACAATAAAGACTGAAACACATTCTTCTCAATACCTTTATTCATACCACACAACAGTGAGACATCACAGATATTCCTTACAGAATATCAGATTCACATAATTGAAAATGCTCAAGTTTTTATAGATACTTTATAGATAACTTTGAAGATATTAATTACACCACATATTTGATGACGATTTAAATAAGAAATTTAAAGTTAATGCTAGATGTGAATAATGAATGCAATAGGAACTTTGCCTAACAATTCAAATTGTGTTAGAAATGGCAATAGATAATTATGAGCATTAATAAAGACAGAGATTTCAACTTTTACACGTTAGTTTACACACACCTACTTAAGCAGGATTATTCCCTCCAAACATAACTCTAGAATGACACAAGTTACAAACGTGTGTAATTCCTGGGAAAAGAAAAGCTGTAGACACAAAATAGACATGTGAGATTCTCAGGAACAGGAACGTTCCCAGTGACATGTTCAATGGTAATGTGTATTTCCCGAGTTTTACTCGTGCAAATAGCCAGTCATTCCACAAGTAGAAGTGAGTTTTGACACAAGTATGGGACGAGTTTGGCTTGAGATGTTGTTTGCAGGGATGGTCTCCCCAACCCAATAGAACTGCTTAACACAAAAAAATAAAGTAAAAGAAACCCTTCTCATATGGCCAATGGATTGGTGATTTGAAACAAGTTCCTTTTGATATTAGTTGGTGTTTTACACGAATAGAAAATGGTGCAAATTTTGGTTTCAAACCCTCCAGATAACAGGGTATTACAGTAGCCAGGGCATAATTCCTAGCCTTTCTGAGAGGGCCTGTCTGGGCACCGTCAAATCCAATGGCACTCAACGACTTTGTTCATACAAAGTAGAGCGTTGGAATTTAAAATCTCTCCTCAATCTTACACAGAACAATTCATTTTGAACAAGTATTTCTCTTGGGATCAAAGGAGTCATGTTTTATTAAAGTAGGCACACCCTACCCTAACATGCCAAAACATTGATACACCACTGTCAACACATCATATTAAGATACACCTAACCCACTTCTTTATTGCCGCATACATTAATAAATGTGCACCTACTGCCATTGTGCTTAGCACTGGGCAGTAGAGTCCTCAAATACCAGACTCATAATCATGGCGCCATCCAAGCCTGAAGGGTACAAATGTGTTTTGCCACCTCCCCCCTCCCCTCCCCCAAACAGGGCTCAAATTCAGATGCAACGAAGCCCTCCTGAGCATAATCTTATCTCATTCCTTTTTTTGAAATGAGAGACTGCCCCTTGTGCTCAGTTAGGCCAAAAAAGAGGTTTGTTTCAGGTCACCCGAGAGTCTTCGGGTCCTAAGAGGGGCTGGCTAGTACTTTCATGTTCAAAAAAAGTTTTAAAACGTTTTAAAAACCCGACCCTCTGACCCTACTTTACCTCCTTTTTTTTGCCTTAGCCATGTGTTCCCTATAATGTCTAGTTATGTCACAGATCCTGGATTTACCATGACGCAGTGTAACCAGGTCTAATATAGACCAACACCAAAGTCATTTCACTCACTCCTCAGTTGTATCATTTACACACAAAACATAATACATCCAACCTGATTCTACTATAACTGTAATATACCTCTTAAACCATACAGAAATACAGTACACCCTAATAAGTGCCCAAATGCACACAACACTAAAGTCCTACACACAGTCAAACTAACTACATCACTGACACCGCTCCCTATGTCATCACCTTGCCAACAGTTGGCACACAGCACCTCTTTGTTACAATGCTCCTGATTGGGTCCCACACAGGAAGCGTACATGAGGACATGCGCGATGTAGCTCTGGTCGTGGTTGCCATGGAAGAGGTGAGACATGGGTCCTGTGGCGTGTACGGAGACGTCCTCCCCGCCATGCGTCTCATCCCGCACCGGGAACAGCGCGTCCTGACGGAAGTCCTTGTGAGCTGAAAATAGGCCAGACAGAATAGGGATCAGTGCCCTCCAAACAGAAACCAAGAATCACACAAGTTAGAAACATTTGTATTTCCCTGGAAACGAACAAGTTGTATGCACAGGAGAGGCACGGGAGATTCCCAAGAATAGTCAACGTTCCTAGTGACATGTTCAATGGTTACGTGTATTTTGTATTACTTGTGAGTTTTACTCATGCAAATAACCAGAAATTCTACAAGTAGAATGAAGACCTGTATTTTGCGAGTTTACCTACAAGAAATGACATGGAATATGACACAAGACAGTTTCCAAAAACATTCAAAAAACATTCTAAAATTCGCGAGTTTTGACACGAGAATAGCACAAGTTCCGCTTGAGTCTTTGTTTGCAGGGTGTGTACACTGTATTCAGTTGTCCAAATTACGCTGGCGCGCCAGCTTTTGCCAGCATAGAATCGTTATGGCATGTAGGGCCTTTAGACACCGGTCATGATGGCTGCCCTGCAAACAGAATCTCAAGCACAACTCATGCCATTCTCGAGTCTTGACTTGTGATCCCTGGGAGACTTTTTAACGTTTTTCATGGCATATTCCCGGGATTTTTTTGTTTTTTAAACAAGTTTTTTTTAACAAGTTTTAACTTGTGTCATTCCCCAAGTCGTGAATGTTCAATTCCCGAGTTCTGTTTGGAGGGTGGCCATGATCTCAGCTTTCCAGAAATTAAAGGATTTTTCAAATACTCCAATTATTAGGGAAGTTAGAGCCAGGTTTATAATACTTTAATATTCTGCAAGATTTTGCAATAAATTTTGTAAGTTAACATAATAAAGAAACCATAATATATCATTATAAGTTCTCTACAGAACATATGACCTGTGTGATGGGAAAATGGCCTGCGTAAGATCCCAAGACGCAGGTGATTATGGCCTTCATCTGGATAAAGCTGACTGTATAAAAATAGCTTTCTTCTTCTCTAATCCGTT
The DNA here is from genome assembly GCA_947462335.1 of Harmothoe impar. NCBI lineage: Eukaryota > Metazoa > Annelida > Polychaeta > Phyllodocida > Polynoidae > Harmothoe > Harmothoe impar. The sequence goes on from OX381716.1 coordinate 12,531,595, forward strand.
ATCAGAATAAACCCCTGCCTATACATTGATAATCTAAATGCCCCACGCATTAGTCTTTAGTGGCTTTCCAAGGTTAATCATAGCTACATTGGTCAATATCGACCGACGGATGTTTGAAAATGACTGAAGCAAAACAATTGATGACAAGTGCCTCACTCAAAAAGGCTTGGCCTAATACTCATAGAAATGGAAAGACTAAGGTGAGTTGGTCAGTACTGACCAGCCTGAAAGTATCAACTAACATAGGTTGGTCATATAGGGAGCCAGAAAATGACTAACTAGATCAATAACTATAGTGACTGAGCTGTTCGCCAGTACTGATTAAAGGGAAAATATCAATGTAACCGTAAGACAACCTCCCACTTTTGGACGAAAAAAAGTCTAAATTAAATCTATAAAAAAGTAACGTAAATCTAAAATATAAGTCTTGTAGGCGGCATTTGAGGATAGAAATATTTGCAAATTCTGAAAATAACATTAATAAAAATCAAATTCTGAAAAAAACATCCGCTTACCAGTAAGGCCCCTGAGGCCGTGGGTGGTGAGGTTCCGGCGCCCCTGGATGGGCGTGTAGCCCCCAGAGTGTGAGCCCTCCGCCCGGTGTCTGTACCAGCCCGGTCCGTTAGCATAGTTCAACGTGGTGTAGGGCAGGTTATCATCCGCTAACGACAGGCGCACCACGCCCCTATCATGGTTCTCATTAGCCAACCCTACGAATAGAAGATTACAAATCTGTTGAATTATATATTCAAATAGGGTTGAAAGGTTAAGTTAACAGCTCGCTAGGAATTAATAAGTTGTAGTTGACAGCTACTTTAGGCAACATCATTAATTGAATGAAGGCTAAGTGGATATGTATGACTTGGCAAATATGTCGGCGTGGATGTTAGAGTATTAATGAATGATTGACAGCTGAGGGGTGTGGCTTGCATAAATGATTGACAGCTGAAGGGAGTGGCTTACATGAATGATTGACAACTAGTGGGCATGGCATACATATATGATTGACAGCTAAGAGGCATGGCTTACATGAATGATTGACAGCTAATGGGTGTGGCTTACCTAATATGTCATTATGAAGGGTGGAGTACCCACTCATGGTGAGGGTATGGGAGTGGTCGGCCGTTATCATAATGATTGCCAGCTAAGGGGCGTGGCTTTCCTAGTATGATTGACAGCTAATGGGTGTGGCTTACCTAATATGTCATTATGAAGGGTGGAGTACCCACTCATGGTGAAGGTATGGGAGTGGTCAGTAGTTATTATAATGATTGACAGCTAAGGGGCGTGGCTTAAATGAATGATTGACAGCTAATCGGCGTGGCTTACCTAATATGTCATTATGACGGGTGGAGTACCCACTCATGGTGAAGGTATGGGAGTGGTCAGTAGTTATTATAATGATTGACAGCTAAAGGGAGTGGCTTACATGAATGATTGACAGCTAGGTGGGCGGGGCTTACCTAATATATCATTATGAAGGGTGGAGTACCCACTCATGGTGAAGGTATGGGAGTGGTCAGCAGTGACCACTATCAGAGTCTCGGAGGAGTTTGTCATCTCTAGCGCCTTCTGTACCGCGTCAGACAGAGCCACCGTGTCTGTCAGCGCCCGGTAGGCGTTCCCGTCATGGTGGGCGTGGTCTATACGGCCTCCTGACCAATGAGAAGGATGCAGACATTGTTATCAAGTACTTATTGTAGTGTACGTTAGATTCATTGTTATGTCCTTAATGGTTTTGTCATGTTAAATACGAATATTTTAGCCTGCTGTTGTAGTGAAAGAAGCTGACAATTTAATACATTATATATTTATATTATCATTGGGTTGACCAAGTATGGATTTGGTCACCATTGCCTTCTTTGTTTATTCTAGATTGATTGATGACATTGTTGATAAAATTGATTGACAGGGTTAGTGATTTTTTAATAGATATGGCATGTACTTGGACCTTAGTGTACCCTGCACTGAGGGACTTTCTGACAAATCGTCCCTCCAAACAAAACTCAAGAATGACACAAGTTAGTAACATTCTTATTTCCCGGGATACCAACAAGCTGTATGCACAAGAGAGACATGGGAGATTCCTGAGATTAGTGAACGTTCCTAGTGACATGTTCAATAGTGACTGTGCATTTCCCAAATTTTACTCGTGCAAATAACCAGAAATTCCACAAGTAAAATGAAAACCGGTATTTCACAAGTGTCACTATAAGAAATGACACAGAATATGACACAGGAAAACTTCCAAAAAACTTTCAAAAACATTCATGAAATGTTCTAAAATTCTTGTGTTTTGACACAAGAATCGCACGAGTTCCGCCTAAGATCTTGTTTGCAGGGGTGTCACAGATTAATTTTTGCTTACCCTCTACCATGAGGAAAAATCCCTGTGGCCCTTTCTGTAGGACGGTAATGGCTGCTTCTGTCATGGCGGCCAGCGAGGGTTCCCCCCACGTCTCATAGTCCGGGTCCTCACGGTCCGCCTCATACTGCATGTGGGAGCAGTCAAACAACCCTGCAAGTTATGGGGATAACCGTTAATGCTTAAAAGATGGCATGTGCTGCATTGGCACGACCCTCTGGTGTGTCTCAAGCCAATTAGGTTGGGATGGTTCATAAATGCAGTACTAGCAAGTTACTCGCCAGTGCTACATTCATAAACATCCTTTAATCTTTCTGAAATCATGGTGACTTACCTGTGAAGTAGCAGAGTAGTTACAATGGTTAATTATCCAGGAGGTGGTTAACAGAGTAGTTACCATGTTTACTTACCCATGAGGTAGTTAACACACTAGTTACCATGGTTACTTACCCAAGAGGTAGTTAACACACTAGTTACCATGGTTACTTACCAACGAGGTAGCTAACACACTACTTACCATGGTTACTTACCCATAAGGTAGTTGACACACTAGTTACCATGGTTACTTACCCATAAGGTAGTTGACCTCAGTCAGGTTGGTCTCTTGTAACTCAGTCAGGTTCATTACGAGGCTGACTTCCTGTTTTGACGTCTTCTCCACCTGTTTCCGGTACCACTCCTGTGAGTAAACAGTAATTACTTCACTCTTAATGTCAATGCATAAAAATAAGTTTCTGGCAAACACATGATTAGGGTGCTTCATATATGATTAATCAATATAGGGTAAATTATTCATAGTTTTGATAATAGGAAAGATCGAGCAACACCTGGACAGAGTATATTGATTGGAATTCTATCTATATATTTCTGCATGGCTGTATCAAGCTTCCACTAAAATAAGGACCAGTGGGCTTTCATTTTAGTCTGTATACCTGTATGTACATACTTAAAATATCAATATACTTTTGTCGTGTAAGTCATGACCTCAGGTCATGTCACATTCAGTCACATTTGTACTTATCTACCGACATAATATTAACATAGTAAAGCCTTGTGATACCTTTATCAAGTTCCTGCCGTCGCTGCGTGCCCCCCGGAAGTGACGTTCAGGGTCGCGTTCCTCCTGGGGTAGGAACACCCAGCGGCCGCCCCCCAGCACCACCTGGTGTCAAATACAACTATTTTCAACATATTGAAGTAAAATAGTATAATCTATTTATTTCATGGTGAATACGGCACTCCCATTGACTTAACCAAGGAAGGCTGTATTTTACACCCCCGTGAAATAAGCCCTTGCCCGTATTTAACGGCCTGTCAATTCATCAAAATTGATGATTTGACTACTGTAAATTAGCTTTTTCAGAGCAATTAAGTGGAATTTTGACAAATTATATTGTTAATAAGGACATGAAATAAACACAAAGGAGCACTCGTAGAGTTCCCCACTGAGAGTTATTTATACTCATGCACCTTTGTCTATATATTTTCCTGCATACCAGCCACTGGAGCCTGTGAATCTCAAAAACGCTGATAAATACTTGCTGCTGCCATACACATACTCATAGATGAGACATTTTCATATTGGTCCAGGTAGCAGAACGGCCAGCCGAACCTGGTGAATACTATGCTTTATTGTAAATAGCCCCAATAAAACCTTGTCAGAAAAAGGAGAGCTATCAGGCAAAATCATCCATACTATTTGTGCACATAGGCACAAAAACACACTTATCATAATACGTCGCGGAGATGCCACGGCTAGTATCAGAGTATGCAAGTTATAGAGTAATAAAGCGGCAGTTTTAAAATAAAGGTTTAGGGTCGATTTTTCAAGTCAGCTGAACTTATTTTCGTAATCCAAATGATAGGGTAGAGGGCAGCGTAATTTGATCCGTTCACCAGAAACAGGGATGTAATAATTACTTTATTCAATTATTCAGTGCATTATTTTTGTCTTAATAACAGCTTCTTGTAATGTTAAATAGGTTTATTGTCCAAAATACATGAAAAATATCACGGCTTAACCCCTTTTTAAGGTGGCATAGTGCATTAGTGTCCTTTGTCATCATGATGCATGCATGCAACCCAGGCATCATACCGTATTCCCAAGTGTCGCCATCTTGTTTTTCTGATTGGCAGTGAGGATCACTTCAATGACGTCATAGGGCAAGGAGATACTGGGAAGGGTACCTTCACAGCGTTGTGAAATACGCCCTTATTTGGTTAAATCAATGAAGCTGCCGTATTCCTTAAAAAGTAATTTATAGACAAATGCCAATGCCCATTGTTACCGATCCCCAGCCCCCACGAGTGAAATATGTCAGAGAGGTATCTATGTATTTGGCATTTGTATTTGGCTTTTTGATTTGAAGCCATTAATAAAAGAAAGACAACTTTTTCTTAGCCCATTGAATACGGCCACATTGTATTCAATAGGTGACATTGAATACAGCGTTAGTAGTATAGTATGTATCGGAACGGGACTATAGTTAAGTACTGTTTATTACTCAATCGACCTGCAGCCAATCAGAGGCCTCCCTTTTGGCGGGAAATTCAAAAGCAGCCAATGAGAGGCCTCCCTTTTGGCGGGAAATTCAAATAGGTCACGTGACCGGAAGTGACCTACTTCCGGTCACGTGACCTTTGGGCGGGAAATTCAAATAGGTCACGTGACCGGAAGTGACCTACTTAAGAGGGTCACGTGACCACCATCTTTTAGAGGGCAGAGAGGCGAGTCTACTGGTTCGTCTACTTACAATAAAATGTATCATGATTGCGTTTATGATGATGTGCATCATGATGTGACTATCTTACAACCCTATAAGAAATAAGCAAGGTCTCTCTCCTATACATGGGCGTACTTACACTGGCTATTTGTAAACTAATGAATGCGACTTCCTCGTTAAAATCAGTATCTACAACTCTTTCAATCCTAAGGCTTTTTTTTGAGTTTATTCTTTTGTTCAATTTTGGGCCCACCTCAAAAGAGGAATAGGCCCTCGCTTGCTCATCAGAGCCGGAGTGTAGAAGGCCCCTGCCCTGTCGGGTACGTTCTGAGATAGATCGCCCTCTGGTACGTTTTGGTTGGTTTGGAGCTCTCAGTCGACTGTCTTATGCACCCGAAAAAAAACAGACTTTCGGTGTCTCATGATAAAACTGGTGCGTTATACTAAGTGCTGGATTACTTTCTCATTTTTTTATTGTTCTATCTGATGCTTATTTAATTTTTGCACTGATAAAAACGGCTAGCTTGTACAAACACGTGGTCTATTTAAGCGTTAAGTGTAGAAAATGAACAGAACAGTGCACAGAAAATAGAGCTACCGACTACATTTCGCCCAGTCACTCAGCGGAGAACAAAAGAACTACTGACGTAGTGTACCCGCTATTCCGACAGTTGGCGCCACCGTTCGAATCTTTATACTTTTCCCGCGTGCGACATGAAGCCCTGGGGTGGGTACTGGCTGTTTGGTTGTAGGTACCGAAACATAAAAAACTACAGCCAGCCCATGTCATGGTGAGACAGCTCTCTTATTCCCCCTTGAGTAGTGTCCGTAGGGCCTATGACAAAACCTAGTCCCGTACACTGAGCAGCTTCAGGTCTGAAGGCTCATACAGAAAAATGTGTGGGTGTGTGGGTGTGTGGGTGTGTGGGTTGCTTTACGCCTTAGTTAACAGCTATGGTCATTTCAAGGGCGGTGATGGTGATCGAATCTATGGCCCTTTTACCGAGACAAGGGTTTCTTTTACATCCCACACTACATAGGGGTGTGTGGGTGTGTGGGTCTGTGTGTGTCTGTTCGGTCTGTGTGTGCACGCGTCTTGCACTCCGGAACATGTTCAGACACGTTCGAACCTGCTCGGACGTGCCTGGACAGGTCTCACACGCCGACCGTGTCTGAACATGTTTTCACCTTATAGCTGCTGCCGATGCTGCTACCGCTGCTGCCGATGCTGCTGATGTTAGTAGTCGCGTCGACAAAGAATCGTCATTTGTCACACTTAAGCCTCTAGTTAAATGCGCGACGGGTAGTAAGGCTACCAACGCGACGACCGGATCGCGCTCTTGCTTAAAGGTGCACCTCAACTCAGTGCGCCTTTAACACCCGTCCCAAATAGGTAAAGTTCCTGACGCAGCACAGCACCTCCCACCAGTAGCCAATCAGCGCGCCGAACGCCGGACACGCCCCCACCGTGTGAGCCTCTAAGTAGGTCACACGAACCATACTAAGATGCCGACAGGACTAATTGGTCCGTCCGCGGTGGCTGCGAGAGATTGCGCGCCGTCTAAATTCACTGCCATGATTGGCAGAGGGGGGGGCTGATTACCCCTCGTCGGATGAATTGCGGCGGAACCACAATCAATTTTTCGCTGTTTTAGATAAAAAGAGATCCAGAGCTATCCGCTCGTCCAAGAATTATTTTTCTATCAGCCCGGGATCACCCCCAAATTCAGGCCTAAAGTCCAAAAACCCAAAAAAAATTTCCTATGGGATTTTAAGGTTGAAGCGTTTTTTGTGACCCCAAGGAGCAATCACGGGTTCGAACCCTGTAAACGCCTTGACGCGCTTTCGTCGCCTAAGGCGCCTGTGGCTAGACGTCTTGACTAAAACTTAGTGAGGGTTCGAACCCGGAACGTCTATATTAGCCGCCTAATTTCTACTAGCCCCGAAAACGAGAGTATCACATCTATATAGGTCACCCATGTTAGCCTTGGTTTAAGTGCGTGCGGAACCGTGTATTGTGCATTTATGCAGCATACAGATATGGAGACATGCTGCTACAGTGTCAAATTGATCGACATTGTATGTAACTGGACATGAAGAAGGATATTTTTACTTAGTTTTCTAAAAAGAGGGTAGTTCTCGGTACTCCTCCAGCAGCAGTGGTAGGGGAGTCGGACAGGTACTTAACCCTATTTATAGGGGCGCTAAGGTAGGGAGTTTGATAAATTTTTGAAAAATGAGTTAAAAAATACATAGTGGTTCCATTAGTATAGATCTCTATGAGAGCTTTTCAGATCTGCTTAGATCCAGAAATATCATGGTGAATGCATCTGAACATATTTCCCATTTCTGTGATCTAGGCAGGAGAGGGGCACTTTCACAGCAGTTAGGGGTTCTGTAGCTCTGGCCCTAGGCACCCTTCTAACTCAGACAGAACAGGTTTACTTAAAATGGCTAGGGTCATTGTTGGGCAGAGGCACATACATCTGGATTTCACATACGTCTTCAAGAACACAATTACCAACATCCCCATGGTAACAAGTTTTAACAACTCATATTTATTTATTACATTTTGACATGAAGAATGTCACCATAATATTGTAGGCTACAGAAAACAGAGACTCTTATCTTTCTCCACTAATGACTCCATTCATGTTGACTGCCATGATATTGTGATTAAAATGAGGGGTTTGTGTTTTTTTATAGCTCAAGAAATGAGGTCAGGAGGGCTATTTTTATGCAATGCACCAGTGGGGGTGCTATTAGGAAGGGTGCATATTTGATCACAGAAACGGGCAGACTACAGCGGCAGCGCTATTTTGAACTCTCTAGAGGCTAAGGGTTTGAGATGAACGTGTCCCATGTCGCATGTCGATTTTTAAGAAATGACCATGTCACATGACCCTAAGTGAAAAAGGCGTTGTCACTAGTGTCACTAAGGGGGAAAATGTAGGGGCACCGTAATTGATACAATCGGACTCTTGGGACCATAGACTACTAGGAATTTTTTTTTTTAAATTTGACCACCCGCAAGGCCGGAATTTGAAGGAAGAGTTGAGGCGCCTACTTATACAGTAATTGAGAATTTTTTATTCATGTCACATGTCGATTTTTAAGAATGGTCTAATGACACAGATAGCGCTAAACTTAAAGACCTACTCCCCGCCCCCTTAGTCTTTCTATACTGAATCCGGGACTTGCCGGCGAGGCCGACAAAGGGCTGACCTAATGAGCTCACAGCTGGACTAGATACCCAATGTTTTGGATTGGAGAAATCAGCAGAGCAATAAAAGCGTGGTGAGGCTGGTGTTATTTTCAAGGGTGGCCCCTGTGAGTTGTAAAATTGGTGCTAAATGTGGTAACCAAGAGGATGCTAAGTTTATTGATATTGTCCGTTAATGATACTTAAGGTGGGTGTTATTTAAAGTTTTAATTGATATTACCAATGTGGCCAATAATGACTTCACAGTTGGGGCCTTCGCCCGCAGGTCCCAGATTCAGGGTATTCTTTGTTTATTGTGTGGCCCCTAAAGAGGGGCCGACTAACTCCTTAGAGTTAGTTAGATGCTGCCGCTGTGCTATGCAACATCAGCGTAATTAATTACGCCTCATGTTGGGCAGCATGGATCACTTGATGGGTGATACCTCAAAGCACAAACACGGCAGAGCCGTGTGTGGCATGCGAGGACCAGTGGGTCAGGGGTGATCCGTTGCAGACAGAATACCGATCCGTGTGAGGTTCTGACTTTCTATAGCTTTTTATAAAGCCTTAGATATGGTGTGGTATTTTTCATCTCACTATAGTTTAGTTGGTATTTAAGGAAACCGCCTCATTTCTATCAGAAATACACAATATTGAATTGTTTTTATATTTTAATATATTAGAAGCGCGCTTTGTTCCCTATATAGCTCATTATGCGTTGAAATGCTCGCGAGCATCGTAGGAATGTACAAAACCCCTATTGTGGCGCCATCTGACGAAAGAGCGGGGAACTATACTAGCGCGTTCGTTATTCACATCTTTGACAGGGACTTGGTTGGTTGTTGGGCTGCTTTACGCCCTAATTAACAGCTGAGGTCATTTCAAGGGGGGTGATGGTGATCGAATCTATGGATGACTGAAGGTGGAAAGCACACCCCTACACTTTTACCGAGGCAATGGAGCTGCTCAAAGGGTGTGGCGAGCTAGACTGGAGGATGTAATAACTAGGCGGCAGAGGGGACAAAAAGACAATCTCGTAGTAGTAGGTCTACTTGGATCTTGAGTAGCCGCCCTTGTGGTTATAATTACCTAGACTAGTTGGCTCTGCCAGCCTGGTCAAGTGAAAATTGGTAAGGAGACTATGAACTAAGCTAAGCTCGGATTTTAAAATGGTCTATAAAAGTATAATAAAACTATAGCGCACCCTCTTAGATTTGATGATAAGACACAGCCTACTAGGTATACGCATTTGTACAAGGGTATCATTGTGTATAAAATGCTCTTTTGGTACATCATCCCGACTCTACACGAGCACCATTTTCAACGACAGATAGTGCTGTAGTGAATTTCCCATCTCAAGGCGAGCCCCGCTAATTATGGAGACCCTGGAGTAGGATTAACATTATATCCCAATGTCTGTGGTGGTCATTTATGACATGCAGACTGCACCCTGGAGGTGATAGATCTGACCACAGGCCCGCAATATGGGGCTCCCCTCTGAGAGTATCAAGGTTTGCGTATAGTCTCCTGCAGTTTGAATCTGTAACCTCCCCCTTTGTCGGCCTCGCCAAAATCCTGGGAGATTCACTTTAAACTTAAGGCTTACCCTTTTTTATTCTTTGTTTATTGTGTGGCCCCTAAAGAGGGGCCGCGGTGTTGATTAATTACACCACATGTTAAGCAACATAAGATCAAACCTCCCTCAAAAGCGTCAAGACTCAAAGTCCTGTTGGACAGGAGCCCTGTGTGGCATTCGAGGACGAATGGTTGAGTGATCCGTTGCAGATGCCGTTCCGTGAGAAGTTCTGACTTTATATAGCTTTTATATCGCTTTAGTTATGGTGTAGTATTTTCAATCTCGCTATAGTTTAGTTGATATTTCAAAGAATCTGCCTCATTCTATCAGAAATACACAACGTTGACATGTTTCTTATATTCAATATATTAGAAGTGTGCTTTGTTGCTTATTATCGGTCATTATGCGTTTAAAATGTTCGCGAGTATCGTGGAAATGTACAAAAACCCCATTGTGGCGCCATCTGACGAAAAGAGCGGAGAACTATACTAGAGCATGTAATCGCCAGACCAGCAGGCGGCAGCAGAGTGGTCAAAAGACAATCTCGTAGTAGTAGGTCCACTTGGATGTTGAGTAGCCGCCCTTGTGGTTGTAATTACCTAGACTAGTTGACCCTGCCGGCCTGGTCAAGTGAAATTAGTAAGGAGACCGCCCATTAACGTGCTCCACAGTCTTTAGACAGTTAAGCCTATAGTCAAGACCGGAGAATTTGGCGAGACGCCCCTCTGGGAGGTCATAATCCTCAATGTTAGGTGTTAGCTCATTAACATCAGATACCATATTAACAACCCATTTAAAATGGTCACTTTAAGAGCAACTCACCCTATTCTGACAAAATCCTAATAGCAGGTAACCTCTGTATAATCCATACTGCAAACATCTGCTACTTCGAGCGTCTGCCTCGTGACTGATAGTGTACAACAAGACGAAGTGGGCAGAGATAAAAAAAATTGAGGCTCTTTATATAGCCGAGAGAGCGGCTAATCTGGATGGTCTAAGCTTGTTTTCACCTAGAGCCCCACCCTCTTCCAGAGAGGAATCAAATCGCTTTTCACCTGAACCCTTCCACCCCTAATCCCTCAGCATGAAAAGAGAGATAACGAGTGTAACGTGCGCTACATGTATATGGGATTATAGCTGGTGAAGAGATAAAGCCGGGTCACCTGCGTATACAAAGACTACAGGGGGTGATTAACGACAGGTGTGACGCGCCAGCCCGTGGACGGATTATCTTTTAAGCTGACGCTTATTCAACTAGCCAGCCGACGTCCGCGCCACTCACTGCGGCAAGAGGAGGTGCTTTTGTTTTACACTTGAGCCGCTTACCACATGGTCTCTACCTCACAGACAGACACGCGCCCTCACCCCATTTCTTTTTTTTTAGACAAAATCCTATTAGCAGGTAACCTCTGTATAAACCATACTGCAAACATCTGCTACTTCGAGCGTCTGCCTCGTGACTGATAGTGTACAACAAGACGAAGTGGGCAGAGATTAAAAATTGAGGCTCTTTATATAGCTGAGAGAGCGGCTAATCTGGATCTTCTAAGCTTGTTTTCACCTAGAGCCCCACCCTCTTCCAGAGAGGAATCAAATTGCTTTTCACCTGGACCCCTTCCACCCCTAATCCATCAGCATGAAAAGACAGATAACAAGTGTAACGTGCGCTACATGTATATGGGATTATAGCTGGTGAAGAGATAAAGCCAGGTCAACTGTGTATACAAAGTCTACAGGGGGTGATTAACGACAGGTGTGACGCGCCAGCCCGTGGACGGATTATCTTCTAAGCTGACGCTTATTCAACTAGCCAGCCGCCGTCCGCTCCACTCACCGCGGCAAGAGGAGGTGCTTTTTGTTTTACACTTAAGTCGCTTACCACATGGACTCGTCTCTACCTCACAGACAGACACATGCCCCCTGTAGCTTTTTTTGTATACACACTCTAATCTCATAACCTCCTGATCCGTTATACAGGTAACGGGTATTCTCTTTTAAATAGCTGCCAGTCAGCCTGCGGCAGCTGAAAACGACGGTAAGTAGCTTAGCTCTAGAAGCAAGAAGACGTATATAAGGAGGCTGACACGTGTATAGGCGCCTTATAAGTCGGCAAGGGGTAAATACTAGTGAAAAAGGAAGGCAGGTGTGCAGGTAGCTTTCTAACAGACACGTGTGCGCACTAAGCTGCTTAAGTCTAAACCCACCTGCAGTAGTCAAGTAGCATGTGAAAACTTACTTAACAGATCACTTAATTGAGTAGAGACTCTGTACTGAGAGAGTCTTTTCAGCCGTTTAAGAGGATTATCTAGGACAGGGTACATAAGGAGTGAAACGCCGCTCTCACCCATCACACTTTCTCGACCCGCCCTTCATCATCGTAGCATCGTCCACTCCACGCTCGCTCAGCATGTTATGAGGGTTATTTCTACCTTTACAGCTTCTTTTCTTATCGAAGTGTCGACGCTACAGAGCATCGAAACTCTCCAAATGAGTCCAAGAAAGAAAAAGCAACTCCCACTAGAAGCAGGAAGAGAAACAGTGCCCTATGATGCATGTGAGGTAAAGAAACATTGGAAGGACGTCACCAAGGAGCAATGGATAGAAGCATGCTTCAACTTCATCGGAACGGAAGTAGTTTCATTTGGACAGAGGGAGAAAATTTTGTTGGAGCTATTTTTCTTAGCTCCGTATAGTTGGCCTGACTGTAGTGGTGAAATTCCTTCAGGTTTTTCAGGCTTCGGCATACAAGTTATCTGGTCTTTGAAGGAGCTTCGATATATGCAACGCACTCACGAGGAGATTGTTCAGAAAATGACGGAATTCGAAACAGGAGAAGACACAATATGGTGCGAGGAGACGACATATGCGGACGATGATCTGGAGTACATCATTTGTAGCCCGTTGGAACATTATGTTAAAGACTTTGAGGACATGCTAGCCAGCACTGCGATGACCCCGAAAGAGAGATCCCTTACCAGGTCCGGGAAATGAAGGGAAACCCTCCCCAGAGCCGTTCTTTACACCAGGGTTAATTTTCACAACGCAGGTAGGTGTGAAAACACTGCAGGGTTCACTGCCTACTGGGTTAAGTGGAGGAGCACAGAGGGAGAGTCTATAGAAAAAGCTTATTTATATGTGATTTCATGGCAATCCCATGTATGATTCACTATTCCCCATGTATGATTCAAGAGAATACACTAATCTAACTTATGGGATATGTACATTGAACAGCAAATTGATAGAAAATTCAGCAAATGGGTTATAAGAAAACCGTTGCTAATTTTAGCCCTGTAGAGTTTATGCTACAAGCAAAACCGTTGCTAATTCTAGCCCTGCAGTGTTTTCACACCTACCTGCGTTGTGAAAATTAACGCTGGTGTAAAGAACGGCTCTGGGGAGGGTTACCCTTCATTTCCCGGACCTGCTTACTGCACAGAAGGAGGCCAAAGCTGTGTTGGAAAAGCTCAAGTTTGGTCAAGGATTCACTCTTCAAAGCAGCTGTGTGAGTGTGATAAAAGGTCTTGTGTTGAAACATCCGGACATGAAGTTTTCGCGTGCTGTCGACACACTTCCTTTGCCTGAACTGATGATGAACATGATCGACCCCATCGTACCAACATGTTTCGACTCTGCCAATTGCCCCATGTATAAAATGGTTTCAAGTTTTGCCTGTGGCCGATGGCTAAACGATCCACTGAAGTCAGAAAACCTCCTTGATTTAATCGACTGACTAAATGTATTTTCTCATACTAGTATTAGTAGCATTAGTAATAGCGGCTACTCGGTCTCGTGCAGCACAAGCAGCAGCATCTGTCAGCAGCATCCGTGACATCGTCAGCAGCAGCAGCACGAGCAGCACAAGCAGCAGCTGCTGCAGCAGCTGCACAAGCAGCACAAGCAGCAGCATCTGTCAGCAGCATCCGTGACATCGTCAGCAGCAGCAGCAGCAGCAGCAGCTGCACGAGTAGCACAAGCAGCAGCATCTGTCAACAGCATCCGTGACATCGTCAGCAACTGCAGCAGCTGCACGAGCAGCACAAGCAGCAGCAGCTGTCAGCAGCTGCAGCAGCTGCACGAGCAGCACAAGCAGCAGCACCGACAGCAGCAGCAACAGCAAATCAGCAGCAGCAACAGCAGCAGCAGCAGCAGCAGCAGCAGCAGCAGCGGCAGTGTGGACCGCTAAATTCGAGATGGTGACATACCTGTTTCTTAGAATCGACATTCGACATGAGGCCTAGTGACATTTGACATGAAGCTTGAAAAACATAGTGACAGGTGACATGAGCAATTCTTAAAATCGACATGAGATATGAGCATAATTAAGCGACATCGACATGCGCCATGGCTATTTTTTTTTTTTTTTTGAAGACAACCGCCATAGCCTCCTCATCCAGACCTCCACTAGTAGTGCTCTATAAGCGCAAGCTTTGCCTTAAGAGAGCTGTGGCTGTGAACCCTCTCCTCCCTCCGTACACACAGGTAAATATCAGAGTCAGCCAATGTCGCCAATACTACTCTCATACAAGGGTCAGGCGCTGCTGGACTATAATAGATGGGTCAAGGACTGTTCTACTGAGGGTCAGGCTAGGCCGGACATTCAATAACGGGCTGGACTTTGGCAAATTTGCTTGAAAGTCTGGCCAGCAAGAGATGCACATCATCATAAACGCAATCATGATACATTTCATTGTAAGTAGACGAACCAGTAGACTCGCCTCTCTGCCCTCTAAAAGAGAGGGCAGAGAGGCGAGTCTCACTCTTAAAAACCCTTCCCCTCCCCTCCCCCCTCCCCCCCTCCCCCCCTCCCCCCCCCATGCATCTTAAAGAGTGCCCCCCAGAGTGCCCCTCCCCCCCCTAAAAAAAAAGAGCCGCATTTTTAAATTATTTTTTAGCAAGCTTTCAGCTTGCTTTTTCTTTTTTAAAATTTATTTATCCATAAAAATCTCAAGTGACTTATTTTGAAATTCACGCCAACCTAGTAGTCACGTGACCCCCTTAAGTAGGTCACTTCCAGTCACGTGACCTATTTGAATTTCCCGCCAACATGGTGGTCACGTGACCCTCTTAAGTAGGTCACTTCCGGTCACGTGACCTATTTGAATTTCCCGCCCAAAGGTCACGTGACCGGAAGTAGGTCACTTCCGGTCACGTGACCTATTTGAATTTCCCGCCAAAAGGGAGGCCTCTCATTGGCTGCTTTTGAATTTCCCGCCAAAAGGGAGGCCTCTGATTGGCTGCAGGTCGATTGAGTAATAAACAGTACTTAACTATAGTCCCGTTCCGATACATACAATACTACTAGCGTTCATTGGGGAAAACTTCTTTTTTTTAAACAATTTTGATAAAAAATATGGAGTAACTTGCTTTAAAACAACTTCTGGGATCAATAAACCCCGTATTTCTAAATGTAAAAAATTGTGTGAAAAGTCACAATTTCCCTATGTTTTTGGGCCAAAGTTTAAATTTTTTTTAAAACGCCCTCGTCATGTTTTTTACTGCTTGGTGATGCGAAACAACTTTAGTATATCTTGTATTTCAAAAAGATTAATGCTAGAACCCCCTTGCTGTCCCCTTACCCGTATGAAGTGGTTGTCGTCCACCAGCTGCCTGGCTATGTCCTTACACCGGCCCCTGTCCTCCTGCGGTACATCCGTGTCTGACTCCCACGACCGGTCGGCAGACGTGGCAAACGCTGCCGCCGGGGTGGCATGTGTCACCCGCGTGGTCGTCACGATACCTGTCCACCGCCCTGGTTAAAGATACAATATCAGTTAAAACGCACCAAAATTAAGTTCCCTCAAAACAGAACTCGGGAATTGAATGTTCGTGACTGGAGAGAATCTGGGGAAGTCACCATAACACATGAAAGACACGAGATATTCCCAAGAATTGTGAACGTGTCCTATTAACAAAATAAACTCAGGAATTGAATGTTCGCGACTTGGGCAAATAACACAAGTTAAAACTTGTTAAAAAAACTTGTTAAAAAAACTTGTTAAAAAACAATAAATTGCTGGGAATATGGCACAAAACGTTCACAAAATGATCAAAAATCTCCTGGGGATCATGAGTCAAGACTCAAGAATGGCAGGAGTTACAATACAACGTTGGAATTGCCTTCATTAACCATTTTCCTTGTGTTTGACATCATTCTTTATGGTATCAATTTTCTCCTTATTGTGGTTTACAAGGTCAGCTGGAGTGGCATAAGCAGCTCATTGGTCATCAGGATGTCTCACCGATTCTTACAATAACTAGAAATATCATGAAATTGTTGGACATTCTTGTTAAAAAGCAATTTCCTGAGGTTGGGCAATTAATCAGGCATAGGATCTGTTCTGCCTGACCAAAAGATTCTCCCAAATCGGACAATTGCTAGGGTCGGCCCTTTTTGACAATAGGGTCTGTTTGCCTAAAACACCATTTTTTTTGATTAACGGGGAAAGTCACACTTTAATTAAGCATATTTAATTGCAATAAAATGACACTGGAATCGCTCGAAAACGTCCCTACGACCTTTCTGGGACATTTATGTTGGGAAACAACCCCTTGTTTCGTGTATTGGTACTTAGAGAGTCCCTCGTGAGCCCCCTAGTGTCAGGGGCGGGAACTATATGCTAAGTGGGAGTGCAGTCACCCCACCCCTGCCTGGTGGTATATTTGGGAACCAGGTTGCTAGGTTACCCACAACCTTGTTTGTGCTTATTGCTTGCCTGAATTCTACTTTACTGAACTTAATGGGGTTGAGACGCAAATACAGGATAGCTCTCCAAGGTGAGAGGACAAACGTTTAGAGCGTTAGCTTAATCTTAAATCTTGATATCTTAATTCAGTGTCATATTTTGGGGCACTATCTTAAAATCAGGCAGTAATACTTTTAAGATAGTCTAAGATAAGTCTTAAGATGGGATTAAGACAGCTTAAGAGAGGATTGAAATAGAAGAAACATAATTAAGATAGTTTAAGATAGGATTGAAATAGAAGAAAAAGGAGAAAAAAACGGGGGTTGGGGCGCAGAGCCCCCCATTACATACTAGATAGTAATAATAATACTTTTAAGATAGTCTAACATTATAGATCAAAAAAAGTTAAGACAAGTAAGACGTCTTAATAGTCCGATTAAGATAGCGCTCTAAACGTTTGTCCTCTCACCTGGGAGGGCTATCCCGTACGTGCGGTTGAGACACTCCTGTAGGTTTGGCATGATGCACCAACACTGCATGAAAACTCCTGTTTAAGTATATTTAAGGTTTTCTTAAACAACCAGGAACAGTCATGGCAATGTCATATGACATTTCCGGTAAATATAGGTTCACCCTAAATTTACCGGAAATGTTTATGAGATTTCTGGTAAATTTAAGATGACCTTAAATTTGCTGGGAATGTCATGTGACATTTCCAGTATATTTAAGATTACCTTAAATTCACTGGGAATGTCATATGACATTTCAGGTATATTTAAGATGACTTTAAATTGCCTGGGATTGTCATATGACATTCCCAGCAAATTTAAGGTCATCTTAAATTTACCAGAAATATCATTACTGATATTACCCCATATTAGAATAAGGGGTACAACCCTTGATACTAAACATAGTAGTTATGGGACATCAATCTTGTTTTTATACATAGTTTTGACGGGTTCTAGAGAGGTACACCCTATGATATTAATCAGGGGATCGGAGTTTAAATAGGGGACCTTGATCCCGTTATTACATAATAGTTTTGACGGCTTCTGGAGGGCTATAACCCGTGATACTAACCAAGGGAGTTATGGGACTCTCATCCCGTCATTATACATTATTTTGAAGGCCTCTGGAAGGCCTCCGTGATACTAACCAGGGGAGTTAGGAAAAATATATCCATGATGCTAACAATGTATAGAATTGTGGAATACTATTGTCAGCATCTAGTTTTCAAACACTGCCCATTCAGGGTGCCTTATGCCGCTATTATACATTATTTTGAAGGCATCTGCAGGGCTACAACCCGTGATACTAACCAGGGGGATTAGGGGAGCATTATGCCGCTATTATACATTATTTTGAAGGCATCTGGAGGGCCACAATCCGTGATACTAACCAGGGGGATTAGGGGAGCCTTATGCCGCTATTATACATTATTTTGAAGGCTTCTGCAGGGCTACAACCCGTGATACTAACCAGGGGGATTAGGGGAGCATTATGCCGCTATTATACATTATTTTGAAGGCCTCTGCAGGGCTACAACCCGTGATACTAACCAGGGGGATTAGGGGAGCATTATGCCGCTATTATACATTATTTTGAAGGCTTCTGCAGGGCTACAACCTGTGATACTAACCAGGGGGATTAGGGGAGCCTTATGCAGCTATTATACATTATTTTGAAGGCTTCTGCAGGGCTACAACCCGTGATACTAACCAGGGGGATTAGGGGAGCCTTATGCAGCTATTATACATTATTTTGAAGGCTTCTGCAGGGCTACAACCCGTGATACTAACCATACAGGGGAGTAAGGGGAATGTGTCTCATATCAATAGGTTCTAATTACCACAGTGCACATTTGTCTATGTATTTTAACTGATTCAAGAAAAAGCTCCAATAATGCCTATAGGCTATATAGCTCCCTGACCTCATTAAACAAGTTGTAATTATCATAGGTAAAAGAAAAGAATATGCCCATGATGCTAACAGTGTACAGAATTAGATTATAATATCATTAACAACTCATAAACAGTAATACCGTAAAGCCTCGCGTATAAGCCGCGGCTTGTACGCGAATCAGACTCAGCTTTCTTTTGATACCAAAAATGCCTATATAGGGTGCGGCTTATACGAGAGTTTTTATAAGTATACTACAGTACCAAATTAACAATTCTCAGATGGCCTCTGCGGCTTATAGGATCGCACCAAACTTGGGGTGCGGCTTATACGCGAGTTAGGCTTATACGCGAGGTTTTACGGTAAGGACAATTCATAAATTTGGTTAGGTACCCCTCCTCCCTCTCCATGCACACCTCTCCCCTAACCACCCCCCCTGCCCCCCCCCCCCCCAAACACTCCATTCAGGGCGGCGCAGGTGTGATAACTAAGACAATGCTAGCAGGAGAAGCATGTACAATATAGGGGTAGTTTCCATGACGACCACTGACGTACATAGTTATATGCAAGCACCTGCAGTAGTACATGTAAGACACCAAGTGGTCAACATGCACATACAGTAGCTGGTCACAGTGGGGACAGGATGTGTGTGTTGCAGGTATGTATGTAGGTATAATACATATCATATCGTATTCACTTAAAGAAAGCATAGCATGTAGCATGTAGTTGCACATGTTAAATTAGATAAATATCAGATTTATATTCTATAGATTATCTTTTTCTGGATGTATTAATAATTATTATTAAAGGATATGTATTACACATGTATCTATATATTTGCAGAGGAAGATATTACAGTAGCAGGTGTCCCTGCCTCCCAGTAGAAGGATAAATTACATGTACCAAAAGTATAATCCATCTAACACTATTTTTCTTCATATTAAAGCATTACTAAAGTTTTAAGGCATTAAAAACGTTTTAGATGTATTTTAATATTGTGCTAAAGCTGTTTCATTTTAATTACAGATTATCTGGATCTTCACGACCCGCTCCCCCAACCCCCCTGGAGGCTAGTCAGGGGAGTTAGGGGACCCTTATCCCGGTATTATATAGTATTTTGAAGACATCTAGGGGAGTACAACCCGTGATACTAGTCAGGGGAGTTAGGGGACCCTTATCCCGGTATTATACATTATTTTGAAGACATCTAGGGGAGTACAACCCGTGATACTAGTCAGGGGAGTTAGGGGACCCTTATCCCGGTATTATATATTATTTTAAAAGCATCCAGAGGGGTATATATATATTTTAATATATCATAATTATGCATGGATGCTTTTGTAGGTAATTTGACTGTGTGTGTGGAATAACATAATAATATTAATAACTCTTTTTTTCTATTTCCCACAGGAAAAGGGTACAGCAAGAGTCGGCACCACCTTCCTGGAGGCGGGGATGCCACTCCCCCAGACCCCTGGAGGCGCATCAGGCCGCTGGGGGGGGGGGGGGGGGCGGGGATGCCACTCCCCCAGACCCCTGGAGGCGCATCAGGCCGCTGGGGGGGGGGGGGATGCCACTCCCCCAGACCCCTGGAGGCGCATCAGGCCGCTGGGGGGGGGGGATGCCACTCCCCCAGACCCCTGGAGGCGCATCAGGCCGCTGGGGGGGGGGGGGGGGATGCCACTCCCCCAGGCCCCCTGGAGGCGCATCAGGCCGCTGGGGGGGGGGGGGGGGATGCCACTCCCCCAGACCCCTGGAGGCGCATCAGGCCGCTGGGGGGGGGGGGGGGGGGATGCCACTCCCCCAGACCCCTGGAGGCACATCAGGCCGCTGGGGGGGGGGGGGGATGCCACTCCCCCAGGCCCCCTGGAGGCGCCCCAGGCCGCTGGGGGGGGGCGGGGGGATGCCACTCCCCCAGACCCCTGGAGGCGCATCAGGCCGCTGGGGGGGGGGGGGGGGGATGCCACTCCCCCAGACCCCTGGAGGCGCATCAGGCCGCTGGGGGGGGGGGGGGGATGCCACTCCCCCAGACCCCTGGAGGCGCCCCAGGCCTCCAGGGGCGGGTACCAACCCCCTAGGCCCCTGGAGGCTGCCACTTAATGATGAAATTGATGAATGAATGACCACCATTGATTCCCCCTCACCCCACAATCCAAAATAACCATTTGGTTTAATCACATTTAAGTAACTTTTTCATGGCCTTGTCATTTGGTCAAATCACCTTAGCTTAAATCTCAAAATTTTGACATTTAAGTTTTCCTGGCGAGGTCGATTAAATGTCATTATATGTGCTTATCAAAAACATTTAAGCATATATAATGTCCTTTAGGGAAAACTTAAATGCACTTATATCGGGTTTTTCATGCAGTGCAATGCAGCACTGGCGAGTCACTGTGACTCACCAAAGGGTTTAAGAAAAGGTTTGCTTGAATGCAAATGTCCATGCAGTGGCAAGCAGAAGGTGAAGACAAACCTAAAGGAAAATAACTCTGGAGACGGACCAAGATAGTTGGGAGGGGAAGGAGGGCAGCAGGTTCGGGAAATGAAGGGAAACCCTCCCCAGAGCCATTATTTACACCAATGTTAATTTTCACAATGCAGGTAGGTGTGAAAAACACTGCAGGGCTAGAATTAGCAACGGTTTTGTTTGTAGCATAAACACTACAGGGCTAAAATTAGCAATGGTTTTCTTATAACCCATTTGCTGATTTTTCTATCAATTTGCTGTTAAATGTATATATCCCATAAGATAGATTAGTGTATGCACTTGAATCATACATGGGGAATAGTGAATCATGCATGGGATTGCCATGAAATCACATATAGATAAGCTTTTCCTATAGACTCTCCCTCTGTGCTCCTCCACTTCACCCAGTAGGCAGTGACACCTGCAGTGTTTTCACACCTACCTGCATTGTGAAAATTAACACTGGTGTAAATAACGGCTCTGAGGAGGGTTTCCCTTCATTTCCCGGACCTGAGCAGCAACATAAAGACTAGGGTGAGGGACAGTTAGACCAAACCAAGGAGACAGCCAAGAAGGTAACATGGACAGGGCGATTTACAAAGTCAGTAGTCTGTTAAACCTTTACGGACATTGTGCTGTCTTATACTATGCACATTGTCCTGGTGATGCATATCTGCAGCAATAGTCAGTAACTGCTAGGGCTGCACTCATGTACGTGATTGATACACTCCTGCAGAGTCCTTATGATGCATGGTGGCGAGTTATTCGCTGACATTGCAGTGATGCATCATGACAATAAATGTTCCTGTCAGTTCCCTTGACGCTTTAAAGATGCCCATGGTCATTCTGATGCATGAATTCATGCGTCCTAGGGAGTGACTCGCCAGGGTTGCATTCATGCCTCATGCCGACCATATAGGGTTAATACACTCCCAAGGGTCGGCATGATGCACCAATGCAGCACCGGCACATTACTCGCCAGGGCTGCATTGGTGCATCATGACGACAAATGTCATATTTTAGCGACACGCCATCCTTAAAGGGCTAAAGGGTTAGGCTGAGGGTGTTTACAAGCGTTTCCTCCCTAATTAGTGTAAGCTAAATGAAGCACCCGAACAGTTGCCCTTTCACCTTTACATGCCAAAGGCCTCTCAATTATGCTCGTCAGGAGAGACTCACATGGGAGCGTCAACAAGAAAATCTGTCCAATCTTAAAATGACCAATCTTAAAGATTTGCGATCTTAAAGTTAATGATATTTAAGATTATAGCATTTGTTTAAGATTATCCTTGCATACTGGTGCTGGTCCTTGCTACTAGTGGTTACTAGCACTAGTAGTTTTTTCTTCTTTTTTTTGAGGGGGGGGGGAATGACAACACACCCATAACCTAACCAAATTGCCTTCAGCTTTACTGATGTAGCCCTACCATATCCTGCAGTGTACATTCTACTATGACAGTGGTGCCCTCTAGTGTTAATATCAATCATTTTAAGATTATCTATTTCAAGATTATCTATTTAAGATTATCCATTTTAAGATTGCACAGATTTTAAGATTGGACAGATTTTCAAGTTGGCGCTCCCACGTGAGTCTGTCCACTAGTGCCTCAATTATTGTTGATGCCAAAACCGGGAACTATCATTCAGGTTTAAATTGAGAGTACTATATTCGATCTGACAAAAGCACACTCCTCTTTTGGTTGTTCATTAGACTATGAATAACCAAGAAAATATCTCAATCTGTTACCCTAATTAAAGTTATGAACCACCAAAATGTGTTCATAACTGCCCTTCAAGCAGAACTCAAGAATGACACAAGTTAGAAATGTGTGTAATTCCCGGGAAATGCACAAGCTGTATACACAAGATAGACACAGGAGATTCTTACATTAATAGTGACATATTCAATGGTGATATATATTTCCTGAGTTTTTCCAGAAATTCCACGAGTAGAATGTAGGCCTGCATTACTTGAGTTTCACTACCAGAAATGACATGGAATATGACACAAGAAAATTTCAAAAAACGTTCAAAAAACATTCCAAAATTCTTGAGTTTTGACACAAGAATGGCATGAGTTCCGCTTGAGATTTTGTTTGCAGGGTATGCTAACAGATTCTTGATGCCAAATCCGGAAACTGTCATTCAAGTATAAATTGAGAGTACTGTATTCGACCTGAGAGCACATTCCATTTTTGGTTGTTCATTAGACTATAAATAACCAAGAAAATATCCCAATTTTTTACCCCAATTAAAGTTATGAACCACCAAAATGTGTTTATAACCAAGCACTGTGTATCTATTACCTTAAATAAGGTACCATTAACTGATAAATGGGTCCATGTGTTGACTTAGGTTTGGGGCGGCATTTGTTAGTCACTGGGAATGCTTGGTAGCAGCAGCAATGTCTCCCTAGCCCTCCCCTTCCCCAGTGATGTGTTTTGAAAATTACTCCAATCCACATCCACTGTCAGTTTTTGAAAAATGCCCAAGCACCTCATCCCCACACCTCAATTTGCAATTAATGACTTGCTGTAAATTCTCTTGTATACACATAATTTGAGTATAAGCTGACCCCCCACCTTTGTAAAATCAAATGAGCCAAACAGATGATTTGATTATCACTCAAAAAATAAACTTGTCTCCAGACTCTTCAAAGTGATGATCATGAAATAAACAAGTCAAAAACTTGTCTAAGTGACAAGGAAGCGGGTCTTCTAGCTAGAGATAGAAGACCCACTTGGTATGTGCCAGCCCAAAACCCAACATTTGCCAGCCCCAGATTCTATTTGTGGGATGGTAACCTGATAGGTTAGACAACTTTTGACTCATTTATTTTATGAAAGTCACTTCGACGAGTCTGGAGACAAGTTAACTTTTTCAGTGATGGTTATTTAAGTACTGTAGTATACATCTAAATACTTGCATATGAGCCGTCCTTTTGGGCTGATCCTATAAGCCACACTGGCGATCTGGCTTGCATATGAGCCGCAACTTCTAAGTGAGAATTTACGGTATCCCTACAAAGATGAATAGCCATTCAGGTGTAAGGCCCCCGTCTCTAATGAATAAGGTGAAATGTCAGATCACGCTAATGGGTGACAGGATGTTATGTCATGTGACCTCTGACGTAGCCACTTTAGATAATGACGTACTTCCTGTATGTAGAGTATACAACTTCCGCACTGGTGACGTCATGAGAGACGCACAATATAATATCAACCCTTTAAGGACGGCATGATACTGTAATTCATCATACCCTTGGACGTCATGATGCATGAATGCAGCCCTGGCAAGTAACTCGTCAAGCATCATGCCAACCCTATGGGGTTGAGACACTCCCGAAGGGTCGGCATGATGCATTAGTGCAGCACCGGTGAGTTACTTAGCAGGGCTGCATTGGCGCATCATTGGTGCATCATGACGACAAAGGTCATTCTTTGGCGACATGTATCCTTAAAGGGTTAACTATACATGCAGAACGTGTATCTCAACCCTGCCCTATCAATGTCCGGGGGCAGATATTTCACTCCGGGCACTTGCTGTCTCTCTGCACCAACCTACCTTATCATATCGCTAACAAACATACCGTATTCGACGTAATAAGCGCCCTCCCCCTAATAAGCGCCCCCCCCCCCCCCCTTTTTCCAGATGTTTCCCCCAGATTTTTTAATATGCTTCTGCGATTTTGTTACTGATTTTCTCACCTGTGTGTAACATGGAGCACTTCACACCTGTGCAGGTGTTAAGGTTAAGCCAAGTGTGAAGTAATAAGGGTGTAAGAAGCCTTCTAGATGCCACTGAGGTCTGTATATAACAGCCATGGGGGGGTGCTTATAAAAATTAATATTTGAGGCTGATTTTTTCACTTAAAATAATATTTTAAGCGCCCAGGGCGCTTATTACGTCGAATACGGTATTCTGTCCATTCCCTCCAAACACAGCTCGGGAATTGAACGTTCACGACTGGGGAGAATCTTGGGAAGTCGCCATAACACAAGAAATACACAACATATTCCCAAGAATTGTGAACGTGTCTTATTCACAAAATGAACTCGGGAATTGAATGTGTGCAACTTTGGCAAATGACACAAGTAAAATCTCCTGGGCATCACGAGTCAAGCCTCAAGAATGGCACGAGTTGCGTTTGAGATTTTGTTTGCAGGGTTGTGTACTTTGATTGAAATATGTTATAATTCTATGATTCAATTCAAATATTTAAATATATAAACAAAGAACAAATTTGGCAAGTTACATAGTTGTCATCAATGCTTAGATTTCAGTGGCTTTAAGTGTAAGAAATTGAACATAGTTCCATCGACAACTTTTTGTGAAGATGGATCGGCAGTAGTTGATGCGGACAGGAAAGCAAAAAAGTAATCTAGTTTTCTACCCTTCATCCACAGAAGACTTCCATAAGTCTGTACTACAGCACACAACTACAGTGCAGTACAAACGGTGATTAGATTAACAGTGAACACTTGTTAGGCAAAAAAAAAAGGTTTGTTTCAGGTCACCCGACCGACCCTATCAAAACAGGGCCGACCCTACATTTTTTTGTGCAATTTTGAGGAAATCTTTGTATTTTTGCCTTTTTTTGGTCAAATTTAGGGTTTTCGGAAAGGCGGCCTCGTACTTTCATGTTAAAAAAAAAGTTTAAAAAAAAAAAAAATCCGACCTACCGACCCTACATTTTCTTGCCATGTTACCTGAAACAAACTTCTTTTTTTGGCATTAGGTCGCACTGAAGATATTTTTAGCCAATGCCAATGCACAGACTACTGTGGATAATCTACGAGCCACACCAAATGGTTGATACCTCTTTTTCCTAATAAAAGAAGGGTGTGAGGGAAAATGTTGATGAAATGGTTTAACCAGTTGAATAGACCTTGTACACAGAATAGTGGACAGAAATATTACATACACACACACACACCCAGAAAAGAAATGGTAGACAATGGCACATTGTCCTTTAATTGGGAACTGCGCGGGAACTTCCCTCCTCTACATACAGAGGGACCTACTGCACCTTATACTACTGCTGCCACCTGTCCTATAACTCTACCCGTGATGTCATAATCTCGCCCTTTCTCCCTATAATCTCGCAAGATCCTTCTGCTCCCGCCATTGACCTTCTACCTCGGCCACTTGCTTGCCGTCCACCCTACCGTGAGGTTCCAACTTATAAGCGCCCACCCTCCCACTCCTTTTTTCTATAACATATCATTGTTTATTAGTCCACATATTACTACTCTGATGGGCTGATCATTAACTTATCACCACAGTGACTTACATTGATATACTCCTGGATATTGCAATACTTATGACATCTTGCTATGACTGTATGTCCACTGCTTATTATGCATAATTTCATTATGGATTATCTGTCACAACCTGATGTGCTTGTTCTTTTGTTTCATGTTATCACGTGACACTTTGCATTATTTTGATATGACATGATTATCCATCTGTGACTTGCATTATTTGGTTATTGTAAATGATACTCGTCTTGCACATTTACATCTTGAGATTTCGGTTTGGCCTGATTGGCCCATACTGTTTGACATGTTTATGTAGCTACTGCCGTTGGTAATGGGGTCACCTTTTATGGGACATTATTATAATAAACATGTTTATTTTTCCAAACATATTATTTTGTGTCCAGTGTTGTTCTCAATTAGAGTCCAAAGGGAGTCCAGGCTGCCTCCAGAATGACTCCCCTCTCAAGGAGAGCCCTTGTCCTTATGTAAGTCCCTTACGGTCTTACGGCAACGGCAGAAGGGCCCTTTCTGATCGGGGAACTCAGTTGACAGATCCAATCGGGCAATATCAAACATGTTGAATCGTCCCGACTCAATCGGGATAACATCACCACAGGCACGTCCTGTGTCCCTAGATACTGATCAAGTTGGGCTCGTCTGCGGTTGGCTTAAGGTGAGCCAGGGAGCTAGGAGACTCAAGCCAGGGAGTCATCTAGGCTCTGATAAATAATTTTGTGTGGAATTTCTGGTTATTTGCATGAGTAAAACTCGGGAAATACACATCATCATTGAACAGGTCACTAGTAACGTTTACTATTCTCGAGAATCTCCCATGTCTGTCTTGTGTGTACAGCTTGGGCATATCCCGGTAAGTACGAATGTTTCTATTTTGTGCGATTCCTGAGATCTGTTTGGAGGGTAGGGATGGTATAGGGATGGGTATGGTTCAGATGCTCATTTAATAGATGCGTGACTGATAACGGCTATATACGGGACTTTGGGCTTGGATATTCTCAATGAACCGGAGCTATTCTCACATCTGATATAAACAATACTCAGGCTCCAATACTCAATGGAGGTGGTTTGTATCAGGTGTTGTGAGAAGAACTCTGATTTGATGTAAATATTGTGTAGAGTTGTGTTTTAAGTTTACAACGATTTACGACAAGTTGTCAAAAGACAAAACATCCACACTGGATCACAGCCCAAAATGTGTGAAACCTGATCTTCTAGATGATGGCAATAAATCTAAATGTTTAAAACACAAACGAAATTTATTGTTGTGTTTTTGTGACACTGAAGAGCTATGACTTAAAATGGCCCTCATGAACGAAATGACTTCAACATTTAAGGACGGCATAATGCATTAATGCATCATGCTTTTGGTCGTCATTCATGCATAATGACAACCCGGGGTTGAGACACGCCTGAAGTCTCAGCATGATGCACCAATGTAGCACTGGTGAGTTACTCGCGAAGGCTGCATTCATGCATTTTGTCGATAAATATCACTTTTTAGAGATGTGTCATCTTTAAATGGTTAACGACTGCAACCATTGTTTCTGAAAAAGACAACATTGCACCCAACGTTGTGTGAAGATAACCTCGGGGTATTGATGAAGACATGCCCCATAACCCTCTAACACATTAAGGACGGCATGTCGCTAAAAGGCGACAATTGTCCTCATGGTGCACCAATGGAGCCCTGGCGAGTAACTCGCATATAATTAGTGTATCATGACAGCCCTTAGGGAGTGTATCAATAATGTCCGGTCGACAATAATGATGCTTAAATGCAGCACTGGGGAGTTTCTAACCATGGCTGCATTTATGCATCATGACGAAAGAGTCAAGGGCCACATAATGCCTTACCCAGTGGGCACAATATTTAGTTCAATGTTGAATTAACGTTGAATCAACATTGAATCAATATTAACAACAATTTCTCAATGTTGATTCAATGTTCTGTGCCCACTGGGTAATGTGGTATGCCCTTTATTGTCCTGATGCATTAATGCAGTCCTGTCCATTTTAAATGCTAAGGCCGCATTCATGAATCATCACTACTCTTTGGGAGTGTATCAGCCCCCAAAGATCGGAATAATGCTTGAATACAGCACTTGGGAGTTACTCATGGACCATGGCTGTATAAAGAGCATAATGCAATAATACGGGCAGTAAAGCGTTGACAGGAGAATGTCACCGCTCGATCCTTCAGTTTTATGACCATTTGCTTGGTTGTGGAAAGAGGGTGCGGGATTACATTTGTTGATTAAATGGAAAGGTTAGATTGATATCAATAATGCAAACACGTTTTCACTGTGGGGGAAAAACACAGAGGAAAATCATTTGAGATCTTCAGTGAATTGGATGCTTGACGGCATGATAATTATTCATCTGTCTTATTGATAGGCTCGGTGAAGTTGATGATATTATTCGCTTCGGCATTTGACTGTTCATGCATGATAGATCAACCCTCTAAGGGCCGCATACTGCGTTAAGTATGCCCTTTGTTGTCATGATCCTCCAAGCAGAACTCCAGAATCACACAAGTTAGAAACGTGTGTATTTCCATTGGAACGCACAAGCTGTATAAACAAGATAGACACGGGAGATTCTCCAGAATAGTCAATGTTCCCAGTGACATGTTCAACAGTGACGTTTATTTCCCCAGTTTTACTTGTGCAAATAACCAGAAATTCCACAAGTAGAATGAATACCTGTATTTCTTGAGTTTCACTACAAGAAATGACATGGAATATGACACACAAAAAATCAAAAAAACATTCAAAAAACATTCAAAAAATATTCTCGAGTTTTGACAGGAAAATGTAACGAGTTCCACTTGAGCTTTTCACTCACTGTGTCTAGCACCGGGTGTAACAGAACAGAGACAGCCTTTATAGGACACACGTGGAGACGAACTGATCAAGTGACTAAACGCCACCCAGTTCACCTGTAATCTTAAAATGCCCACTTTTCCGGTAATCTTATTCAGTTTCCAGGCCTACCCTTTAGATGGCACGACTGTAAGTTGGTAAAATTGTTGTATACATTGGGGGATCTGCTCTTTCTCTCTCCTTTTTTTTATGAAACTGTAACAGAACTATAACCACACCCATCTACCTTTTAAGGATGAGACAATACGGTGGCACCATCTTGAGAAAAAGGGAGGAATTATAAGATTACTGGGAAAATGGGTTTTCAAGATTACAGGTAAAAATGGTGGTGTCTAGTCACTTGTTCAGTTTGTCCCTTGTTGCCTACCCTCCAAACAGAACTCGGGAATTGAACGTTCACCACTGGGGAGAATCTAGGGGAAGTTACCATAACACACGAAACACACGAGATATTCCAAAGAATTGTGAATGTGTCCTTTAAACAAAATGAACTCAGATATTGAACGTTCGCACCTTTTGGGAATGACACAAGTCAGAAGTCGTTAAAAAAACTTGTTTAAATAAACTCGTTAAAAAAAACTCGTTAAAAAAACAAGTTAAAAAAACAGGGAAATATATCACAAAATGTTCAAAAATCTACTGGGAATCAAGAGTCAAGACTCAAGATTGGCACGAGTTCTTCTTGAGATGTTGTTTGCAGGGCTAGCACCTACCTGCTTCATGGGAGTGATGCAACACCGACTTGACCCCGTGACCTTGCACAGTAGAACAGTTGCCGCGGGTCACGTGGCTGTCCACACCGATGGTTCCCGCTCGTGTCTTGTAGCCGGACAGGAAGGCCGTCGCTGTTCCCGCCGAGTCAGCAGTCTGCTGGTTACTGTTATACGTCTGTCAGGAACAAGCGAAAACAAAAATGGAGTCAGATTTTTCAAACTATGAAAACAGCGAAAGCTAGGGTAGAGCTTATATGACCTCAGCAAGCTGGTAAAGCTCTTATTGTTATCTTATTGTGAGACTTTTTGAATTATTTCCACTATTTTCAATCTAAAAGTTTAAAAAATCTGCATCTTGAGTAACTTGACTGTGCTGTATTCGAGGCTTATGTCGACCTACGGGGCTGATAGACTTTCGAAGGGTTGGCATGAAGCATGAATGTAGCCCTTTGCCGTTAAAGGTTAACCAAGACAGCCAGCCTCAGTAAGTCAATTTGGAGGGGCCTTTATACCCTAGACAGGCGCTTATTCAAGATCCTATTTTAGTGCTTAAGGAAGCTTTCAAGACCCCTGTACCCACGGCCCTTATACAAGACCAGCGCTCTTTTGAAACCGGCGCTTTTTCGCGACGGTACGGTAACTTATGTTTAAATCACATGCATTTACTTTTGTGTGTATATGTATATATATATATATTTATTTATTTATTTACTTATTTATTTATTGATCTACTTATTTATTCATTTATTTATTTATTTATTTATTTATTTTTACTTTTTTCCCCCAGAATAAAACCAAAGTAGCCTTACCCTGGAGAGAGCCACATGCGGGAAGTGCTCCCATGACAGCAGGGTGTCGTGTACGTTCTGCCCGCGGGTCTGTGCCAGGTAGAACCGCGCGGCCGTGACGGTAGACATCCCCATACCGTCACCCACAAACAGGATCACGTTCTTAGCCACCCCCACGTCACCACGCATGCGCAGGGCGTCCTGTAGTACCCCCTGACCACGGCTCCACCAATCAACGTCGTCGTTACTCGGAGGCGGCGGGGCTGTGAGAGAGATGATTTTAGGTGGTTCAAATCCTAGTTACCTTTGGGACAATGGTATTTATAAGCCATACAGGGGTTCTGCAAATTGCTACTTTGGAACTCTACTTTATTTCATGTGGAGAAACAAAATGACTATGCTTAAGTGCTAAAATGGCCGTTTTCCACACCCCCGTGAAGAAACTGATGCTCATTCTCCATGAGCTGTTTCTCCATGATGACATCCCCAAAATAGCTATGAATCCAATCTCTAATTGTATATTTTGATGAAATTAATCAGGAATTGCATGAAATAGATATCATATAATCCAATGCACCACGAGTGGAGAAACCAGGAGTCCAGACTGATTAGAGTGGACCTCTGCCTATATATTAGCAAAATGTATTTTATGAGCTGAAACCTTTACCGGTAAACAGTACCTAAATCAAGCATAGAGGTTCTTTACATACCATTTCGAGGGAAAAGAGATAAATAGTGTGTAATATGTGTGCTTCGGGAGTGGGGGTCACCGATTGTTGCATTGGGGCAGGGGGCCAAAATATTTTCGACCCCTAGAAAGGGGTGAACCAAAATAATTAAGACCAAAAAAGAGTTCATCCCTCCTTAGCTAAATGTAGCTAACCCTTCCGTGGGGGAGGGGGGCTCGGCCAAAGATATTTAGACCCCTTTGTTAAAGAAGGGTCGCTCCCTTATCTTAATAGAACCAATTGAGCAATAAACCATGCCATAGACTCGCTGCACGTGACTCGAGGTTTCAGTGTGGGTGATAAACCGGAAACGGATGTGTGACGTCGCATTGAGACTCTGTGACGTCAGCGACGCGTGTGACATGATAGTGGAGGCCGTGTGGAGGTCATGTGAAGGTCATAGACTGAGAGGACCGGGGAGTATGAGACCCTTAGCCATATTTTGATTCCCTATACGACCAACCCACGGTTAAGTTAATGCTGTCAGAGTAGTCAAACTGACCAACCCACTTTACTCTTTTCATTTCTAAGCGGTATTAGGTTAGTATTTTTGAATATGGCATTAGTTTTGCCTTTTTTTGTATATAAGTTCGTCATTTTGAATTCCATAAGACCTTGTGTATAGGCCACGGCTAGTAGGCAAGTCAGATCACCATTGTAGCTGATAGGATCAGGAAGATGTGCAAACAAGATGACTTCATGGCATTCTGGAGTATCCCGAGTTCTGTTTGTAGGGAACTTAATTTTGGTGCGTTTTAACTGATATTGTATCTCTAACCAGGGGGGTGGACAGGTATCGTGACAACCACGGGGGTGACACATGCCACCCCGGCGGCAGCGTACGCCACGTCTGCCGACCGGTCGTGGGAGTCAGACACGGACGTACCACAGGAGGACAGGGGCCGGTGTAAGGACATAGCCAGGCAGCTGGTGGACGACAACCACTTCATACGGGTAAGGGGACAGCAAGGGGGTCAGATCCACTGTGAGGTACAAAGGATATTCCCAAAGTCTAGGTGCGGCTAATATGCGAGTTATGCTTATATGCGAGGTTTTACGGTAACACACCAATGACAAACCTGGGATAGCCAGTACTGACTAACCTCTGAAACTAATAGGTAATCTGTGTAGTTCTTTTGCAGGGAGACTATGAATTTTAAGAATATGTTACGCAAATAATTCCTTTCCCATCCCTCTGCCCGTCCTTTAACCCCGCGCCCTTCCCCTTCCGTTCCGTTCCTTCCACCCTATTACTTGCCAGAGCTGCATTCATGCATCATGCTGACCAAGGGTATGATACATTAATGTACTGGGTTAAAGGGTTACTGCATTCCCCTCTCTTTCAAGTTCATCCATCGTAATCCCATTCCCTGATCCCCTACCCGACATGCCATACAAGTTCAAGTCACGACCAGCGGCGATATCATCCCAACAAGGGCGCGTGAGGGAGTCTCAAAAATCTACAAAAAGAAATCCAAACTGAGACAAGCGGAGCAAAAATAAA
Source organism: Harmothoe impar (assembly GCA_947462335.1). Taxonomy (NCBI): domain Eukaryota; kingdom Metazoa; phylum Annelida; class Polychaeta; order Phyllodocida; family Polynoidae; genus Harmothoe; species Harmothoe impar. The sequence continues at coordinate 12,564,404 of OX381716.1, forward strand.
CTAATCAATGGCGGTGTCTGTCTCTTCCCCTCCTGCCTGCCCCTCCCACAGCTCCCTATTCATACGTGAAGCACGCGCCCTGTGTGAAATGGCAATTATGGCCTTAAACCTTTAAGGTCCGCATATTGTTTTAACGCGATATGCCCAAGGTCATCACAATGCATGAACGCAGCCTTGGAGGGTTACCTGCCAGTGCTGCATCCATGCCGACTTTTGGAGGTGCATCAAACCATCATAGTCAGCCTAATGCTTGAAGGCAGCACTGGTGAGTTAGTCACCAGGGTTTTCACCAATGCATCATGGCGACTGAGGGTGTAAGATAGTAAAGCAGTATGCGTTCCTTAAATGGTTAAAGATCAATTACCATTGTAGAGGGGAGAGTGGGATTTGTTTTCTGTGAGTCTAGTCTCAATGCGGATCAATCTGTGTTGAGCTGGAGATGAGCGATAATAAGGGGTGGGCGATAATAAGGGACTTGGGGATGGGTGATAATAGGGGAGTTGGGCGATAATGGGGGTATTGACGTGCAGCGGCTATTAGTGGAGGAATGTTGTGTTTATCTCCTACACTAACCCTTTAAGGATGGCTTGTCGCTAAAAGATGACATTTGTTGTCATGATGCACCAATCCAGCCACTGTAAGTAACTCGTCGGAGCTGCATTGGTGGATCATGCCGACCCCTTGGGAGTGTCTCAACCCTGTAGAGTCAGCATGATGTGAGTTACTTGCCAAGGCTGCATCCATGCATCATGGTGACCAAGGGCATGATGTATTAAGGAATGATGCCATCTTTAAAGGGCTAAGGACAGCAAAGTGCTTTAAAGCACGATACACTTTATCATCATAACCCTGCAAACAAAATCTCAAGCGGACCTCATGCCATTCTCGTGTCAAACCTTTGGAGGGAAAGCATGAACACAGGCCAGGCAAGACACAGGATTGCTTTCATCATTCAGACTCTTAAGTACCGGGGCTATATTTATGCATCATTTTGGACATAAAGCACTATGTGAGAGTGCACGTGGCTAGGGGTGACGGGAGCAGCTCGGGATAAGGGGAGCAGTTTAAAGTGCTAAGTGGGTCCCTGGTATTTCTACTTCAAAAGCAGTTGTTTGCAAAGCTAGATGGTGCCGTAGAGTCTCTCTCATGCCTCATAGGCACATTAAGGATGTTTTTACACTATTTTTCCCATTTCACATACTCAAAGCTACTCAGCTACAAATGATTGGCTGATCGTTGATGTAAGCTTTTAGGCCAAATTAAAGAAAAGGTTTGTTTCAGGTCACCCGACCGACCCTAGCAAAACAGGGCCGACCCTTTTTTTTTGTGCAATTTTGAAGAAAATTTCATATTTTTTACACTTTTTGGGTCATTTCTGGGATTTCCACGGAGGATGGCTAGTACTTTCATGTAAAAAAAATAAAATAAAAAAATAAAAAATATCCGACCTACCGACCCTGGTCTGTCTTCCCATGTTACCTGAAACATATCTTTAATTTTTTTGGCCTTACCACAGATTTCTAATAGCCTAGTTTGGGGACAGAGTTTCCCTAAGTGCATACCGCCAGACATTGAATATTTATAAAGTTTATATGTAGGATTTGATTGTTTACATGCATTTATAACTTTCACATGCATGAAAATAGTCAACTAAGTAGTTTGCATCTCTCTCACTGCTTGCCTACCTAACTGCTCTCCTTACTGTCTGTCTGCCTCCCTCATTGCCTGCCTGCCTGCCTCCCTCGCTGCCTGCCTCCCTCATTGCCTGTCTACCTCATTGCCTGCCTTTCTACCTCACTTCCTGCCTTCCTCCCCCACTTTCTGCCTGCCTCCCTCACTGCCTGTCTCCCTCACTGTCTGCCTGCCTCCCTTACTGCCTGCCTCCCTCACTGCCTGCCTCCCTCACTGCCTGTCTCCCTCACTGCCTGCCTCCCTCACTGCCTGTCTCCCTCACTGTCTGCCTGCCTCCCTTACTGCCTGCCTTACTCCCTGCTGTCCTCCCTCACTGCCTGCCTTCCTCACTGCCTGCCTCTTTCAATGCCTGCCTCTTTCACTGCCTGCCTTACTGCCTGCCTGCCTGCCTCCCTTCCTCACTGCCTGCCTCCCTTCCTCACTGCCTGCCTCCCTGCCTCACTGCCTGCCTCCCCCACTGCTTGCCTCCCTCACTGCCTGCCTCCCTCACTGCCTGCCTACCTCCCTTACTGCCTGCCTCCCTCACTGCCTGTCTCCCTCACTGTCTGCCTGCCTCCCTGCCTGCCTGCCTCCCTCACTGCCTGCCTCCCTCACTGCCTGTCTCCCTCACTGCCTGCCTCCCTCACTGCCTGCCTCCCTCACTGCCTGCCTCCCTCATTGTCTGTCTCCCTCACTGCCTGCCTTCCTCACTGTCTGTCTCCCTCACTGCCTGCCTTCCTCCCTGCCTTCTCTCTCACTGCCTGTCTCACGGCCTACCTGCCTCCCTCACTGCCTGCCTGCCTGCCTCCCATACTGCCTGCCTGCCTCTCTCACTGCCTGCCTGCCTCTCTCACTGCCTGCCTCCCTCCCTCACTGCCTGTCTCCCCCATTGCCTGCCTGCCGCCCTTTCTGCCTCCCTCACTGCCTGCCTGCCGCTCTCTCCTTTCCCACCGCACTGCATGGTGGCCTTGCTGTTTTTCTCCCTCACTCTTCCTCCCCCGACTTTACCTCCCTCATATAGAGCATAACATATAATCTTGTTTGGACTAAAGAGTAATTGCTCAAATCGATTTCCCTTTCACAAAATGTGGATACACATGCACCCGGACCCCTTCTCCCTACCCCCTCTGTCCGTAGATCTAGTGTTAGGTTTCATGACAACTTCTAATAAAAGGCAATATGTTTTGCTCTGAGTGCCTGGACGGCTGTTAGTGTGCTGTATAACCCTTTAAAGATGGTTTGTTGCTAAAAGATGACATTTGTCGTCATGATGCACCAATACAGGCCTAGCAAGTAACTCGCTGGTGCTACAATGGTGCATTGTGCCCGCAGGGTCCACATGATGCTTGAATGCAGGCCTGGCGAGTTACTCACCAGGGCTGCATTCATGCATCATGATGCCCAAGGGCACGATGCACCAATGCAGTATGCTGCCTTTAACCCTTTAAGGACGGCATGGTGCCTTAATGCATAATGACCTTGGTCGTCATGATACATGAATACAGCCCTGGCGAGTAACTAGCCAGTGCTGCATTCAAGCATCATGCCGACCCTATGGGGTTGAGACACTCCCAAAGGGTTGGCACCAATGTAGCACCAGCGAGTTACGCGCCAAGGCTGCATTGGTGCATGATGACGACAAATTCATCTTTGAGCGACATCCGTCCCTAAAGAATTAAAGCCCGGGCGGTGGTGTGTGGCCGTTATAATCTGCATCATTTGTACAACAGGGCTCTACCTCTAGACTCCACCGGCGGTCCTCGTGCATGATTTACCCCAGTCTCTGAGTATTTACCCCTGAGTGGCTGTAACCTCGTAAACGACCTAAACGATTGGTACCCTCTCTAGTTGAATGTGTGTTGGAAGGGGGGGGGGGGTTAGGACTAGACTGGAGAAGCTATCTCAGGGTGGATGAAGCTGTGGTGGATAGTCTATAGGGTAGCACCGCCATCTTGCCGTGATTCTCGTAATGCCAAAGGTGAAACCAGGAACCAGCATATTCCTGACCCTCCACAACCAAAAATAATTTTCTTACGTCAAGAAAAATGAGATCTGAACAATCTATCCTGGCGTACAAGTAAAAGCCATCTTGCCGTGATTCTCGTAATGCCAATGGGGAAACCAGAAACCAGCATATTTCAAGAATAATTTTCTTATCTCAATAAAAATGAGATCTGAAGAATCTATCTTGGCGGACAAGTAAAAACAATTTTTCCTAGAACTAGTAACTTTGTCTACCACATTAGCTGATATATCCCTCTAAACAGAACTCAGTAACGTTAGAAACGTTTGTATTTCCCTAAAAACCGCACAAGTTGTCTACACAAAATAGGCACAGGAGATTCCTGAGAATAGTGAAGTTCCTAATGACATGTTCAATGGTGAAGTGTATTTCCCAAGTTTTACTCATGCAAATAACCAAAAATTCCAAAAGTAGAAAGACCTGTTTTTTTTAAAGTTTCACTACAAGAAATGACCCAGAAAATGACACAAGAAAATTGCCAAAACCGTTCAAAAAACGTTCTCAAATTCTTACATTTTGACGCGAGAACAGCACAAGTTCCGCTCAAGATTTTGTTTGCAGGGATATTACATTCTTGAAGTAGTGAAATTATACTTGGCTGTGTAGTGTTGGGACGGCCTATACAAAGCTGCACCAGACAAAATACAGGAACCAAGCTCCTGCCTGTTGCAGTTGTATTCAAAATAAGTGCTTGTCCCTTGCATATTATGGTGTGAGCTCGAGTCTAATGCTGCCCTGAACTCCTACAGGATATTCCGAGATGGCAGACCTACAAACAGAAGTCAAAAATTGAACGTTCACGACTTGGGCACAATGACACAAGTTAAAACTTGTTCAAAAGACTCGTTCAAAAAACAAGAAATTCCCGGGAATATGCCACAACAAGTCCACAAAAGGTTCAAAAATATCCTTTGGATCATGAGTCAAGACTCAAGAATGGCACGAGTTCTGCTTGAGAATTTGTTTGCAGGGTCTAGTACTGCCCTAAATCCCGCGAGATATTACGAGATGGCAGGCCAAGATGGTCCTACAGGACTTAGCTCCTTGTGGCATGCAGGCATGGGCAGGACTAGAAAAAAAAACATGAAATAAAGTGGGCTATGAGAGATGGAATTCCCTCTGCTTTTCTGTCCAATTAGGCCCGACATTGGCCGCACACACATAAAGGGTGGGGGAGGTGGAGGAGACCCGGGCTTCTCAAATATTCATTTCTGTGTTTTTGCAGAAGATCATTTCCCTATATGGTTGGGGCCATATAGGGAAGTATGGTCTCGGTACTGCTCATAGAAGTGCAGTCTACCTAGGGAGTGGGTCATGTTTTAACACCAAGCTGTGTGTTTTTGCCAAATGCTGGGAACTCGCATCAGGAAAAAGGCCTGGGAACTGGGACTTGAAAGTTAAATTGCATTCTGATCTCAGACCAGGTAGTGGCACTAACTTGTTAACCCATTCCGCACACCTAGAGAGCACATGGAACTAAGTAGTAATTATAAGTCCTGTCTTCCTCTGGCTAGATGTGGTATAAGACATTTCTCATACATCTAAGTTTCAGTTCCTAAAGTCAAACAATATAGCATGGCAGAGCTCCTAGACCAATCACAAAGCGTAGTTCCAAATTCCCAGCGCAGGTCCCAGCATAAACACTCCTGTTTCTCTAAAACTATTGGTTCATGAGATTTCATGAGTTCTTGACGAATCAAAAGAGGGAAGATGTTTTGCCTCTTCTCAAAAATACGATTTATCAGCAACCACTGTTACACTGTATTCTATGGGAAAAGGTGAGGAAAGGGTACTACTTTACAATTGTACCAGTAAAGCATCACTAATATGATGTCTCTAACTTCTTTCTGAGTTCCTCGTTCAGATGTTTATGTAAATATTTGAATTGAATGAGTCATATCAAATTACATATTTCAATAATATTGCATAGGGGCCAAATTTGACCCGTTCGCTTACACACTGCCGGATTGGCGTTGAGATTGACGAGTAGGTACGCCGCAAAAGATCTGCTGAGCATAGATTGGTTGGCACGGGGCCAGCAGAACACTAATAACAGGGCACCCCAATAACTGATGGGCATCTATTTTAACCCTTTACAGGGGTAGACACTAACTTTTTCAGCTGTGGGCCACCTGGGCCCATAGATCTAACAGACCACGGGCCCGGACCAAGATCTGTGGGCCAATGATCAAAATTGTTTCTCCTTTAAGAAAAAAAAAGATGTATATCCTTGATTGGTCTATGAAAGAGTGTAACCAATATGACTAAGTCGGGGTATTTCCCTCTTTCCAACGATATATTGCATGGCCTATACTTGTCAGTCAAACTTTCCTTATATGTCCTCAAAATACTCATGTGGGCCAAGCGGGCCCATAGGAGTGCTATTTTGCAGAAAACTACGGGCCCGGACCCAAACCTATGGGCCATTGGCTCCCGGGCCAGCGTTAGTGTCTACCCCTGCCTTTATGGGTGGCATAGTGCTTTGTAATGCTCATGAAGCTCATATACTGATTCATTTGAGTGGAGATGAGTATATAGATGAGGGTATTTAGCCTTTAGATCTCTGCATGTGTCACTACATGAACATTGGCATTTAAGCAAGCTTTTATTGCTTAAAGTCACTATTTAAACAGCTTTAAGTTCTGTAAATTCCATGTAAATGTCCGGAAAAGTCATGATGACATTTAAGCGGTTTTATGTGGCTTTTACCCGAATTAAAGATGCTTAAAGTGTGACTTTAACCAGTCAGGTTTTTGCTTAAATACCAACATTCATGCAGCGTGTACCATGTAACCCTTTGATGGATGTATACATAGTAGTAATTGTGTTATAGCCTTTGGTGTCCTGATGTATGAATGCAGTCCTGGTGAGACTAATTGCCGGGCTGTATCTGGCTGTATCTCACGAGCTTGAGGCAATGTGTTTGTCTATGACTGGGTGCCATCTATGGCTGGGTGCCATCTATGACAAGGTGCCATCTATGACCGGGTGCCGTCTATGACCGGCTATCTAAAAACGTTGTTTGGAGGGATAACTTTTTTTTTCAATTTTCTTTTACAATTTTTATTTATGAATTTATTATTTTTTTAAATCAAAAAAGAAATTTCCTCCAAACAACTTATATAGATAGCCGGTCATAGACGGCATCCGGTCATAGATGGCATAGGTCATAGACAAACACATTGGCCCAAGTTCTTGAGACACAGCCATCTATTTATCATGGCAATGAAAGACATTTAAGCACTTCCCGTTGAGTTACTGGCCAGCGCTGCATTCATGTACCATAGCAGTATGAGTTAAGTCCATTGTGAATACAGCTCCACTGATACTGTAGCATGATACCCTCCTTGAGGGTGCCCTGCAAACAAAATCTCTAGTGGAACTCGTGCCATTCTTGAGTCTTGACTCAGGATTCCCAGGAGATTTTTGAACGTTTTGTGAAGGTATTGTGGCATATTCGCAGGAATTTTTTGTATTTTTTTTGAACAAGTTTTTTGTTCTGTTTGGAAGGTGGCCATGAGGGATAAATAAAGGAAGAGTAACTCACCAGGGCTGCACTCATGCATCATGACATCACAGGGCATATCACAGTCAATCACTCTGCATAAACGTCCCTTAAAGGGTCAAATTACACGGTACTCCCGCCGAGATCTAAAGGCTTAATACCCTCATCACCACTCAAATAAATCAATATACGAGTCCTATAATTATGATGATAGAGCTTCGGGGGCTCTTGTAACTCATGGTACACAGGGTTAATCTATTTCTAATGAGCCTTAAGTGTACCCACCCCCTCATACCACGTCTGTAGCTCTCTATCCCCAATCCACACTGTTAGAAGTATGTACTGTAGCTGCACAGTATAAAGGGAGGTATTTTTGGATTGCAGTATGACATACTGTACAGCTACATTCACCTACTGCAGAACACCACACACAGGAGATTGTGGGTTCGAATCCCACCTTGACACAATAGGCACTACTGTTGTTTATCTATGGAACATCTGAATTATACAAAAGTACATATTCAACAATTTACTAGCTTACATTTACATCTCAATATAGGTGGAAAGGCATGTCAAATGGGTTGAGGAAATATGAAAAGAGAAACGTATTTCTCACTGTGCCATTGTGATGTATGGAAGAACCACTACCATAAAACTTTGCGTATAAGCCTAACTCGCGTATAAGCCGCACCCCGACTTTGGGCCGATCCTATAAGCCGCACCAGCGATCTGAATAGGTTGGCTTTTATTACTGTACTATAGGAGCAAAAACTCATGTATAAGCCGTACCTGGACTCTGTGCCAATCCTATAAGCCGCACCAGCGATCTGATTTGCGTACTATCCGTGGCTTATACGCGAGGTTTTACGGTAGTAGCTTGCATGTGATGAGTTCATACCAACCCTCTGAGGTCGATACACTCCCGAAGGGTTAGCATGATGTACCAATGTAATGCATACAAGTGTAGGGGCATGATATTACATATTAATCTCACACACGGTATTTCCGGGTAATGTCTGTTTACTCGGCTTCTCTACCTGGAGCTAGTGCACACAGTTCCCGGGAGAGGGCGCAGGTCCTCTCCAGGTTACCATGTGCCGCTCTCAGGTGGGCTGCCGACCCACCCACCTGGCCACGTGACCTAAGAGCTGGTGATTATATAAGACCCGTGTGTTTTACCTGGAAGGCAGTCAGTGCAGGCCCGACTGACGATAGACTTCACTATGTCCAACCGTGCAGTCAGAGTTGTATACTAAGACTATACTGACCGTTTCCTATATTCATAGAGAAACCTGATTACCTGTGTGTATTGATTTCACACCGATCGTTCCCTTGTGGAGGAACCAAAGTTGTTTTTGTAATAAAGACTGATATTCTCGCACCTGTGAACTGCCGTTCTCGTTGTTCCTTAAACTAGAATAACTATGAACCACCACACAAGTGACAAAATGGCATGATGCCATTAAAGGTATTCCACATATAAATCTATGCGTACGGCACCTGGTGGCAAAAAACGAAACTACTTGAAACCATGATATTTGTAAGATTTCTCTTACTTATATGTCAGGATCTACCTTTATCTACTATTAAAATGCCATACCTTTGCATTCTACATATCCTGATCCCAATATTTCCTTTTAAGTCATGCCCATAGGCTCAACTGGAAAATAGATTAATTAGTTTTCAGCTTGCCCAGGACCCCATATTCTCTTGTCTTTTTAACATGTCTCTAATGATCATATAATGCATGCCTGCATTTTCGTTGGGAAATTGTTTGGGGATTCTTTTCTGTGTGGAAAATTGTAGAAAAATATGATTTTCTCATGAGGGCCTATACCTAATGCACTCAAATGTGAAAGCCCTCCAAAAGATAAATAAACCCTGTGGCACAGGCCTTTTTTCTTTTCTTTGTGTTCCATAATTGTTGGTCAAACTAAAGTTAGCTAGATTATATTATATACCTTTCAGATCTGTACTCTCAGGTGTAAGATCCCTAAAAAGGTCCAGGAACAGGGACTGCTTATGTTAATAAACTTTAATTCAAGTTATGTTTTAGTCTTTGTCAGTCCCACCGAAAACAGCCATTGTGGGGACGTATTAAATGATACCTTTTATTTGCACTTAATACATTTTTCATATTCATAATCCTTACTCTCCAAACATGTATACTGTGAAAGTACTTATATTCACGGGTGTAAATTTTCGCTGATGTGGCAAAAAAGACTAATTCGCGGGTATTTATTCCATACTGTAGCATATAAGAATTTCGCGGATTTTTCATTTCCGTGAATATAGCGAAAATATATACCCAGCAAAATAAATTACGACCACAGTATTCACCTGTAGATCTATGTTTACCACCAACTGTGCACTGTACCCATCAATACAATATACTATCGATGTATATTAACCAAAAGGAAGTAAGCCCTCAGTGATGATACACGTACTACGTATGTAACACTGTTCCCTACTCATCCATTGACTACATTTGTACAGGCTATGAATTACAAGTGACATGAAACCACAGAGTCCGTCTGTGAAGTCCTTGGCTACAACAAGTAAGGCCACTCCAAATAATATCCTTGTTTCTCATCACCGAGCGCATCATGAAAATAGTGTTTTGAGAATTTTTTTTTTCTTTTTTGCAAATTCCACTGTAAAAACATGATAATAATGGACAAATAGGCCTATGGGTAAATTTCATACCAAATTGAAACTTAGAGTGCTGCAAATACGATGGGATAGAGAAAATATGCATATCCGCTAGATCATTTATCTTTTTAATACTTCAAGATGAATTTAGTTTAGATAGGACATACATTTTCCAACCTATTAAGCCCTCAGCAAAAAAAAAAAAAAAAAAGCGCCCTCGTCATTTTTCTCATGGCATGGTGATGAGAAACAAGGGTATTATTTGGAGAGGCCTAACTGTTAAACACTACTTCCTTCTTGGCTCAATTTCATAATCCCAGTGTGCGCAGCGCAGCTCAAGAGGCATTATTATTAAAGGTTTATTACACGATTGGGTCACTCATCGTGCTTTTAAGGTGATATCCCCTTGCTGATATCTAGTGATATCTCTCCCGGTGGATATCGGCACTCTTCCGGCTGATATCGGCACTCTTCCGGAGGATATCGGCACTCTTCCAGTGGATATCGGCACTCTTCCGGTATTTCTGAGCAATTCCGACATTTCATCACCCATAAAATCCGACATTTAATGGTGATTGAGTAAAGTCCCACGCTCTACGTACCACGCCGTCGAGGCGCTGGTAATAGTGGGGGACAGAACAAGTAGTCTGTAGGCAGAGTTTCAGCGCTGTAGGGGCATTATTTAGTGAGTAATAGAAGAAAAGACATTTTTTGGTACAATTTCTGTGAAGTCAATATTTATCTTTTTTTTTCTTTCATTATTAAGGTACAAGTTGGACTTTCTTTTACATATATATATGCACTTTTAAAAAGGTACGTTTTCACCTAGGCTCGAACCGGGGACCTGCAGTCTGTGAGTCGGGTGTCCTAGCTGCCAAGCCTTTCTGGCCATGGTACATGGGGAGGGAACCGCTGTCTATATTCTAGTCTACTGGGGAGAGGTTAGTTTTCACACCAGCAGGTCGCAGTGTCGTATACTTTAACACTAGGGATAGGTTGAGCGAGAAATTAGTTCAGTCCCTTTTAAATAACGAATGCTCCCCGCACAGCTTGACCAATCAGAGACCAGGCTTGGTGGTATGCCAAAATCAACATGGCGCTGCCCATGTCGTCTGCTTGTCTTCGTGTAAATCCTTCAAAATGGCTAAATTAGGACATATCTAAGGTAAATAATACCATTTGAATCGGAAAATCGTGTAATGAACCTAATATTGAATGGATATCAAGGCACTTGTGAGGTGTATCTTATGGATATAGGCACTCGGCCCTATGCGCCTCTTGCCTATATCCTACGATACACCTCACACATGCCTTGATTTCATTTCATTAGTGGTTAAATAGCATAGGGGAGGGTTCGGTAAATTTTATTCCACCAACAATATCTCTTAATCACTTGGCATTATTTTGGTTTGATGTATGATGATGTGATTGAAGCAAAAAAAATCAATATCTCATAGTGCTAGATTTTGATATATTGATATTTGAAGATAGGACACCCTTAACTATGGCCGAGTATGGGAAAAACACCATTTTTTCAACAGTTTTGAACTTTATGAAGAATTGACGAATAATATCCCAACCAAACTTCTCAGATGTTTAGAGGATATGATCTGGTACATAATCAATCCATAAAAACTAGAAGTCATACGTGAAACTAATGAGCCATGACCGATTTAGGGGAAAAACACTAAATAAAACAATTGTATTTTATTCTTTATTTTGCAACACAGAAGAGAAAGTTGCCAACAATTTGTATTCAAAATCTTGGCTATGTATACATAGGATCATAAGAGAAACTTGACGTTCAATAGTTTGATGATTCATTGACAATATAATACAGTTAGGTATTTCTTAAAAATAACTTTAATAGGCCCAGACAGTTCATGATGGAGTAGCCCATAGATTTTGGTAGCAGCAAAACCCAGGGATAAGATGTGCAGAATGCCATAGTCTGACATCTAAAGGGTTAATACCGGTGACCTAAGATATATACAACAGGGAGACATGCTTTTATCATGGTTTGAGGTGGTTTCATTTTTTTGCCACCAGGTGCCGTATGTGTAGACCCTGGCTTACCCCTTTCAGCACATAGAATTACAACGCTTAATAAGTGGTCTGTGCCCAGTGGGATAACTACGGATTCATAGGAGCATCAGACCATGATGACTATCTAGTCTAGTCAAAGTTAATAAAAAATGTTTATGGCTCAATTAATCCGGAAATTACTATTCAATTACAGCCATGGTTAAAGTGATGTGGGACACCAGGGTGGTTGACAAAACAAACTACCGGTATGCCGCATTGTAGAAAGGATGCATGAATCTGACAATTGAGATTATCCTGACCCCTCAACAAGATACATGAATTCCTTGGTACTTTCTGGATAACAGGATTGAAATGTATGTGTTTACAATTAATTCTTATGAATCTATTATTATGCCATCTTTAGGATCGAGGTATCTAATACAATACTTCCTATCATCCAATACACCCCCCACTCAGGACAGCACTTAGTACTTTAATGCATTGATTTATCATGTTAACCTTATGTGTGTTTTTTTAAATATGTGTCCCTCCACAACAGGTGGAAGGTATAGCGATTTAGATCTGCATACACCACAGTTGGCTGAGAGAACTGAAGAAATGGACTGACCGTATTTTACATACAAGGAAAGAGCAGAGAAGCTGTTAGATGAGAGAAATTACGAGTGTAAAAACCTGGACATTTCTAACCAGAGACTTTCTCACAGACTGGACAAGGAAAAAATGAGGGTAAGAGCCTTAGACGAAGACCGTAAACGCAAAAACATTATAATAGAGGCGTTCCCAGAAGGACAAGATACCCCACGAAAAATCCTATTGGATCTGATGAATGATATTGGGGCATGCACTCCAGGTGATAAAATAAATCTAGAAAGTGCATACAGGATTGGTAAGCTGAGAAACAACGCTACGAGCCCGAGAAATATATTAATTAAATTCAGGGACATGGATTCAAAACAGAAGCTATTTACCAATATAGGTAAAATGAGAGATCTAGACAAATGGAAAAAGATCTTCATTAGTGACGACCTGTCGCTTGAACAACAACAGGAGCGCAAGGAGCTGAGATGCCTAAGTGCAGTGGCCAGAGACCTTGGTATGGCTGCTAGAGTGAAGGGGAACAAGATAGAGGTGGATCAGGAGGTGTTTCAGTATAGAGACATACACAAACTACCCGAAGGAGTGGATCTGGAGGCTGCCAAAACTGTTCATTTTGAACATGGCATAGCGTTTCAATCTCATCACTCGTTCCTGTCCAACATGTATAGGTGCACTATATCGTATGATAACACCAATTGGCTCTCGTCAGAGCAATTGTATTGGTACAGACTGGCAGTATATAATGAAGACTTCGACACAGCAGAGGCTATAATGCTTAGCGAGGATGGTTATGAGGCCAAAAAGCTATCATACAGGATAGCCTACACGAAGCAGGACTCTCACATCAAAAGGTATGATATTATGGCGGACTGCATTAAACTCAAATTCACACAAGACGAAGACCTCAAAGCCAAACTGCTAGAGACTACCGGTACCCTATACGAAGCTTCAACAGAAAAAGGCTGGGGCTGTGGATACACCATCTCACAGGTAGACAAGATCACACCGAGAAGCGTCAAAAGCAACAAAATGGGAAACCTGCTGATGGAACTCAGAGACGAACTAAAAACATGAATGTGATTCAGTATGAGGTTTAAAGGCTATGTGTAATGGTTACATTAGGGCATAATCACTGCTCACACGGCATTACATTACTTTCGCTGTAAAGAATATGCTAACATACATGTATAATTTGTACTTGGACATAATGTATAGCGCGTACCTTTATATACCGTATGAAATGAAGTTCAAAGCATAGTGTGAGTTTGAACCACCAGATGGCGCCACCTCAAGACGATCAGCTGATCGCACAGTCGGTATATTAGACGCTACCGGTATGGTAGATTAGTATGGGTTCATATAAGACAGGGTCACTGCTGGAGTCTTTTTTCAAATGTATGTAATACCATAACATGTTATTAAACTGTGTGATTCACATAAAAAGTATGTGCAAATGAACTACTCATGTAGGGTGGTTGATTATTGAAAATTTAGATCTTTTGATAATGAATTTATTTTCATGTTAGTCTGGTAAATTATATTATACAGGGTTATCAATTAAATTTAAAAGGGGGGGGGGGTATTGCTTTCTCTAATCTTATTTGGCTGACTAACTGCGCCTCTAAGCCTAGCAATGGGGAGAAATCCCTCAGTGGGGGACACTAGTTGTCATAACCTGCTTTATTATTGTATAAAATGTAATCTATGTATGGGAGGAGACATAGCGGGCAAACCCTTACGGTATCCTGCCAGGTAATAATATAAAAAGAAATAGCAAGAACGAATTCACTTTATCCCACATTAACACTAGAAGTTTAGTATCAAAAATAGAGACATTACGTATACATATGTGGGATAAGTTAGATGCAGTCCTTGGCATTTCTGAGACATGGCTAGATGAAGAAACTGCTAGTCATAGGTATCATATTGATGGCTACACATTTGAAGGTCTTAATAGGGGTTGGGGTGACGATAAGACTGGAGGAGGAGTTGGATTATTTATAAGAAATGATGTATCGTATTCAACTAGCAACTATGCTCACCTGAATGTCAGTAGTAATGATATAGAAATTCACTGGGTAGAAATTGTTAGAAATGGGAAAAAAAATATTGTAGTAGCAAACGTATATAGACCACCTGACGGTAATAAGGCGCTATTTATAGAGGCATTCAACTCTCAGATTGAAAGATGCAATTTACGTAGAAAAGACTTAATAATTATGGGGGATTTTAATTTCGACTTTTTAAATGTGAACAAGGTATCAACAAAACTAATGAAGGTATGCATAAATATTTTAGGCCTTAAACAATTAATTGATGTTCCTACTAGGTCTACCGAGGATACGAGCACTTGTTTGGATTGGGTTGTAACAAATACCGCTAAAAGCTACTTGTCCTTCACAAGAGATTGGAATATAAGTGACCATCTATTAATAGGTATTACTCTGTTAGGTAATTATGTCACATATGAAAAGGTCTCTTTTACAGGCAGAACTTACCGTAAATATGATAGTGAATTATTTAAGGCTTGTATAAAAAATGCGGACTGGGGGCCATGGGATGATTGTAATAATGTTAATAATAGATGGGAATTTATACTTGGTCTTCTCTCTAGATGTCTAGATGATATGTGTCCTCAGAAAACATTCAAGGTGAGGAAAGATAGAGCACCCTGGATAACTGATTATATCCTGGAAATAATTAGAGATAAGGATCTAGCGCTAAGAAGGGCAAAGGTTTCTAAGAGTCCTGTCGACTGGCAAAATGCAAGTAAATTACGCAATAATGTACATAAAATTATCAAAAAAGCTAAAGCCAAATTTATAAGAGATAGCCTAGAAGAGAATCAAAAAGATAGTAAGAAATTCTGGAAAATACTTAATACAATTATTAAAGGTAAACGCGAACATTCCAACTTTAACTTAAGAGACCAGGAAAATGATATAGATATTTTGCCAGACGACACTCCAAATTTTATAAATAATTATTTTTTGAACATAGGACCCAAGCTGGCCTCAACCTATGACGATGAATGGTCATATGATGGTTTATTAAGGGAGGAGGGTATAGGAGACATACGCACGGACGAGGTAGAGGTCCTGAAGTATATAAAAGAGATTGAGGTGAATAAGTCGTCGGCCATTGACGGCATATCCTCTAGAGCACTTAAGGACTGTATGTTAGCTATTCCAGATAGGGTGACAGTTTTATTTAATGAAACATTCACCAGTTCTGTTATACCCGATAAGTGGAAGATTGGTACTGTGATCCCCCTACAGAAAGAAGGCAATAAAGCTGACGTGGCAAACCTAAGGCCCGTAACATTACTGCCTATTGTAGGTAAATTATTAGAAAAAATAGTTAATAATAGGTTAATAGGTTACCTTGAAGATAACGACCTATTGGACACTCAGCAAGGTGGCTTTAGGGCGGATCACTCTACCATTTCTACTGTTGCATATTTTAGTGATGACATATATAGGGGCATTAACAATAGACACTATACTCTATCTGTGTTTGTGGATTTAAAGAAGGCTTTCGACACCGTAAATCACTCTATTCTTTTAAAAAAATTATCAAAATTAGGTGTCGGAGGTCTTCTTTATAAATGGTTGGCTAATTATCTTAAAAACAGAAAACAAAAAACTTTTGCTAATGGAATCACCTCTGATGAAGGGGATGTAGTCTGTGGGGTCCCTCAGGGGTCCATTTTGGGCCCCACCCTCTTTCTAGTCTATATAAACGACTTGAGAAATGTTATTTTTAACTCCAAAACTTACTTGTATGCAGATGACACGGTGGTGTCAATGACAGGGCACAACCTTACTGAGTTAACTATCTCTCTTGAACAGGACCTGACACGTCTGTCTCTATGGTTTAGGAAAAATAAGCTCACTTTAAATGCAAAAAAAACAAATTACATGATTTTTGGTCTTAGATCGAGGTTGAAAGAGATAATAGCTCATAAGGTCTGGTTTGGAGATAAAGAAATTGACAGGTGCATCAGCTTTAAATATTTGGGAGTAATTTTGGACCCTGTTTTAAATTTTAATATGCAAGCTGAATCTGCATATAAAAAAGTAGTCTATCGGGTACACCAAATGGCTGTTCTAAGGGACTGTATGAGTAATGACACAATGTTATATATGTATAAGACCATGGTGCTGCCACATGCTGACTATGGAGATATTTTTTATGGAGTTGCAAGAAAGGCCACCTTAGATAAAATTCAGGTCGTAGAGAATAGAGCACTGCGCATGAGTTTAGGGTTGGATTATAGATATCCGGTTATATTAACTCATCAACAGGCGCGCATCTCAAAGCTGCAACCTAGACGTGTAATGCACCTTGTGAATTTTATGTTTAAGCAAAAAAATAATATGGACATAAGAAATATTAGGAATGTATTCACCCGTGCTCATGACGCACCTCTATTTCTATGTATCAAGCCAAAAAATGAATCTTGTAAAAAAAGCGCTCTGTATAGGGGGGCTGTGGCCTGGAACAACCTTACTGTTAACATAAGAAACATATTAGACTATGAGGCCTTCAAGCTAAATAGAAAAAAATGGCTTGGCAGTACTAATTATAACTTAACATGAAGACTGCATCGGATAGCTATGTATATTGTATTTTTTCTTGCTACATATGAGTTTAAATACATGTAGTATTACCGGTAAATAATCACTTTGTAAAGTATAGACTTATCATGATGTACGGGGTGCCCGCCCCTAAATGTCTCATCCCATTACATTATTTTCAATGTAATCATATATATTGCTGAGGTATAGAAATATAGACGTGTCATCTGTACTTGATTATACATATAAATTTAGTTTATTAGGTAGTAACTTAACAAAGCATAACGATAGCCTGGTTGATGGTATAATATCACCAGGCATATCCATTGTTGTTATTTTCCTTGTTCACATATTCTTTATAGTATTATGATACAGCGACTACATGTGAAAACTGGATGTAAAATACTCATCGAGCTGAACAAGCTCTTTTTTATGTCCAGTATAAATAATAAACGGGATTGGCAATTCTTCGCCATCTCAAATCAAAAAAAAAAGGTTGTATGTTGATGCTGTCCACTCAGCACACTCTCCTACTGTTGGTGTAAGTCAGATATGATACGCATGACTAGCTGCATGAGTGTTAAACGCCATGGACAATGATAATCATCCATGGCTGATGCCGTGGACAACTACCCTGTCCTTGGCTTGTAACACTCATACAGCAAGTCACTTGTATCATATCTACCACTTACATGGTTGCATTGAGTATACTCTCCCACTCTGAGTTACAGTCAGATATGATAAGCGTGACTGGCTGCATAAGTGTTATAAGCCTTGGGCAATGGTAGTTATCCTTGGCTGGTGCCTTGGACAATTACCCTATCCTTGGCATATAACACTTGACAGCAAGTCACTTGTACCATATCTACTACATGTACATAAGACATTAGTGCCTAGTGGTGTCCCAGCTGGCCATTGCTACAATAACTTTAATTTTACGCCCGAAGGGGTACAAGTCAGTCAACTGTGAGCCAACTAGATGACTCATTCATATATGTGACCAGGCCAGTGAAAAGGGGTATCTAGTGGGGAATAAACAATCAAAGTTCATGTCAAGGTCGAAAACGAGATATCATAAGCCAAGATGCTGCTGGTAGTCCTGTGGGAATCATATCTTGAACATGAGCTTTTATGTAAAACTAAAAATGATGAATGACACACTGTCTACCATAATGAATGCTAAAATCGATTGAAAAATCAGATTTATTAAAAATAATCTGAATATTAAAGTGTGAGTTTTTACTGTATATTTGGTTCTCGGAGGAATTTTCAAGGTCTGTTTACAGTTCTGAGTAATTGACGGAACTCCCAAGAGTAGAGGATGAAAATGTTCCATTCAGGACAATGGAATGGTTTTCATGTCAATCAGAAAGTGGCATATATATGGCAATTTCCCATAGAAAATGTTCCATTTACATTCCAAATATAGATAGTTAGCGTAAAGAAAAGAATAATTCTCAGAAGACTACTGTATTCTCCCTAAAGAATTACCCTAAAGCATTTTTGGGGTCTATTTGTACCCTTATTTTGCCATTCTTATGCCCGTGGTGGCCAAAACCAGAATTACATCCCCCCCCGCCCCAAGGCTGGTTTTCTCAGGACGGGTACCATTGTACCAATCACAAGCTGTTAGAAATTTAATAAAAATCATTTCATATATTGTATCCAACCATATCTTGAATAACCAGTAATTGTTAATAAAAGAGTTTACCCCTCATTTAACCTGCTATTGTTTTCTACAACTGGCAATCTGCCTATACACGTATCCTTGCATTATGAATAAACGATTCCCACAACTATAAATGTAACGCACACATGCAAAGCCTGCAGAGAGTTAAGTCTGTTGAGATTCATCCTAATTTCACTGCAGGTTATGTCTATTCCAAATGTTAGCAGAATCATGGCAAGACGCGGTACCTGGCTATTACTCCTGGTGGTTATCTGTATAGTCTACATGAGGTACTACAACCAATGTAAGTCGGCTGTCTACACATTATTACTAATGCCTTTAAGGATGGCATAGTTATGATTACTATACTCCGGGTGTTGGGCATATTGTTCTTACTGTGGGTTCTATTCCATATGCTTCTACCTTAGAGCATGAGTAGGTTATGAGCAGCCAGTGTTTGGTCTATTGTTCTCACTGTAGGTTATATGGCATATTTTCCTCTCTCCGACCACCAGCTGACCTGAAACAGTCTGGGTGGAGTGACCTAGTTCATATAACCTCCTCAGGAGGTTGTGTGTATAACCTCCTCAGGAGGTTATATGAACTAGATCAATTCAGACAGGAGGTTATGAGAACCGTTTCTCATTTAAAACCATGCTTGTATTGGGATTTGAACCGAGGTGCACAAATACTCCAACCTGCAGTCCTTTGTTCTACCAGGTAAGCCATTGAGGCAGACCTATGCAAAGGACATCACATGAACTACTGGTTTGTTAACTAATGTTTTATCCATTTAGCCTATTGTTCTTACTGTAGGTTTTATTCCATATTCTCCTACCTCAGAGCACCAGCAGGTTATGAGCAGCCTTAGTAAAGGCTTCAGAGGCCCTAAGGAGAGACTTTGCACATGAACTAGGTCAAGTCTGAGAGGAGGTTATGTGAACCGTTTCTCATTAAAAACCATGCTTGTGTTGGGATTTGAATTACGGAGTATTTTTGAATAGATTAAAAAAAGGAGCATAAACCATCTAGAATGCAGTCCTCTGCTCTACCAGTACCAGGTCAGCCTTCTAGGCAGACCTATGTACACGTAAAGGACCTTAAAATTATCCCAGATTATCTGGTGGATCATACTCTCCACCTTTCAATCCACAGGCTGAGCTGGTAACCACTATACTACCGAGGCTTGCTTGTCAGGTGCATGGGCAGACATCCTATTTATTTCCCAAGAAAGCAGGCCAGCACAGGGATACCTAAAGGGAATATTCATAACTATCCTTTCTTTGTTGTAGGGGCTTGATAGGAAAAATAACCTAGTAATTATGCATCATAATGTAAATTAACCATAAAAGTCGGGCAGAGACAGCATACTGAAGGGTTTGTCACGGAAAAATTTCTAATAAAAATGTGGCTCTGTTGGGACTGGAACCCACAATGTTCAGACTACAAGTTGGCGGTGTTACCTACTGAGAGTAAGGCAGTTGGTCATCTGTATTTCGAATTATGCCTATAAATAAGATCAGCAATAGGCTACCTAGAGTTTGCTAAAGATCCCTATCATCTGATGAAAAATAAATTTAAAAAATCATGTAAATTTCTCAATCAAAGATGCATAATATTTTCTTGTTCTACTATGGATAGAGAGTCAGGAAAACATTTTTTAAGAAAGGTAGCTCAGTAAAAACGTGGCTCTGTTGGGACCCAAACCCACAATATTCAGACTACAAGTCAGGTATTACCAACTGAGCTAGTGAGGCAGTGGTTTCCTGTATTTTGTGTTGTGCCTATGAATAAGATCAGTGATGAAAGTGGACTAGTGTGGATTCAAACCCCACATTATCTCTTTAAAAATGAATTTCAAAAATCATGTGAATCTCTCATTAAGAGATGAATTTTTAACATATATTTGTTCTACTATGGATAGAAGATGGAGTATAAGTGATAAAATCGCCTTGGAGCTGTAGAATATGGTACATATATATGGTTATATACCATATTCTACAGCTCCAAGGAGGTTTTCCATCACATATCCACTTTGTCAGCATGATGCATGAATGCAACTCTTTTGAGCAGCTTGCAAATGCTGCAGCCATGCATCATGCACACAACTTGCTTGATACATAACGAGTAGTATGATGTGCAAATACTGTGCCGTTGAGATGCTCAGCAGAGCTGCAGGGGAGCATTATTTGTAGCTGTCCTTGTTCAGCATAATATCATATGTAACTCTGTAGATATCTACAATATGCCATAATCAGCATGATTTGGGCATTGTGAATTACTCTGATAACACTGTGCTGGTGCTAATTTTCAGATGGGCAACATTCTCAACAAGACAGCAGTAAAACCATCAAGAAACAGCACAACCAAAGTAAGGTTGATGTGAGACCAACTGAAAGTACCTATGCCAAACGCATTCATACATTAAGGACTGTCTGCAAGCAAAGAAATGCATCCTCTGTGCTCAAAATGAAAAATCCTTACAACTTTCCCTACGATGTTTATGTGATTAAACAATTCAAAGCGGTATACTGCAGTATTGCCAAAGCAGGCTCTACAACCTTGAAGGCACAGCTGATGAAGATGGTTGGCTGTAAATTACCAAAGAATATAGACGCAGTATGGGAGGTCCCAAGGTTAAGGAGGTTTGTATTTTGAACTTTTTTATGATCAGTTGATTCCTCATGTCTCAAAAAAACAATATCAAGCCTTTATGTTTAGGCCCCTTTTACACGGGCAAGCAGTCTAATGCAGGAGCAAGCAACCGGACTAGCTGGCAACAACAATAACAGTGGTTGCTAGGGCAGCTCTAGCCTGACAACGGTAGTGTGGCTACTAACCACCAGTGGGGGTAGCGGTGCAGCATAACACAAGCAGTGGTTAGGGGTAAGGCCCCCAGCGGGAGTATGAATCAGCCCTGGGTAACATCCTATCAAAACCTCAAACAAATCCAGGCGGGGAATCGTTTCTTAACATAAACATGATTTTTTTTCGCTGGCATAAATCTTCATGGATTTGCTGTGAAATACAATTTCACTCAGATTTAAAATATGGTAGCTGTACAGGTTAATTGGACAAATATTTGCGCTGTACCTATTTTCAAATCCTCAAAATCCGCAAAAATAGGTACAGAGCGAAATAAGGTATGTTTACAGTACTTGCTTCAGACTTAATACTTCTAATCTGCTGCTAGGTCATGCAACTGCCTTGTTGAATTTTATGAGTGCCTAATACGCCATTATTTTTTATTATATACAACTACAATACTGTCATACTATCAAGCAATGAGATTGACTCAAGCCATTTTATTGGCTCTGTAGATGTGGCATTGAAGAACTGCAAGGATTCTCTACAAAAGAAAAAAAACATATCCTTAAGAATTACTTCAAGTTCGTCTTTGTGCGGCATCCCTTCACTCGTCTCCTATCCACTTATAATGATGTTGTGATGAAGAGACAGTTCAAGACATTTGGGTCTGAAATTCTAAAGTATAGTATGAGGAAAATATCTAAGATTAAAAGAGACAAACCAACATTTACAGATTTCCTGACCTTCCTTTCTGAATATCCAAGATACAATCCTCACTATAGAACCTACAATGCAGCCTGTTCCCCATGTATGATTGACTACAACTTTGTTGGTAAGCTGGAGGTCTTCAATCCTGATGCAAATTATTTGATTCGTAACTGGTTGAACCAGCCACAGTTTGCCAACCTGACTGAGGATCTGTCAAGCCACACTACAGGGTCAACATATCAAGATGCAATTGCTTTGTTCAGAGAAGTACCAGAGAATATTATGCATGCTCTAGTGTCCATTTACCGCGATGATTTTAACATGTTCGGGTATACATGGGAAAGCTTCATGCAAATAAATTAACTGAACGGATCCATACATTAAAGACTATCTGCTAGCAAAGGAACTCATCCTCTGTGCTCAAAATGAAAAATCCTGCCAACTTTCCCACTCAAGTTTTTGTAATTAAACATTGTACAGTGTACTATGGTGTTCAAAAGGTAGGCTCTAAGACCTGGAAAGCACAACTGATGAGGATGGCAGGCTGTAAATGACCCCCATGGTCTTACCAGGTGGAGGACTACACCAGGGAAACAGCCTGGCCCGTTTTACAGGCAGCCTGGTAATGCAGGTCGCTCCTACACACTCTCCCAGTACAGCATCCTGGTTTATTATACGATTGAACGACTCATCGTGCTTTTTAGGTGATATCCCCGTGCTGATATCTAGTGATATCGGCACCCTTCCGGTGGATATCATGCCATTTCCGGTGGTCCTGAGCGATTCCGAAGTTTATTCACCCATAAAATCCGAGGTTCCATGGAGACTCGAACAGGCTACATCAAGACTTGGAGTCCGACGTGCTAACCACCACGCCGTGGAGGCGCTGGCCCACGCTGTGGAGGCGCTGGTAGCGGGAGGTGGCGAAACAAGGAGTCTACAGGCGGATTTCCAGCCCTGTAGGACCATTATTTACCGAGTTACAGAAGAAAAGACATTTTTTGGTATAGTTTCTTTGAAAATCAATATTTTTTTATTATTTTTTTTTTACTATAAAGGTAGTAGTTGGACTTTATTTACCTAGTCGTTAAAATAATTTTAGGGGGGGTTTTTCACATACATATAGGCCCTTTAAAATTGCTACGTTTCCACTAGTCCACCCTCAGGTTCGAACCGGGTACCCCCTGCGTATGAGCCATACGCGCTGACCGCTCGGCCACGGCAGATATGATACACAGCAGGGGAAACGCTGGCTATGTTCTAGTCTATCTAAAGAATGCGCCCCGCGCTCAGGTGCCAAAGCCTTTTTGTATCGTGTCCTCTCATTGGCTGTCCCGTTTTAACTCCACCAATCAGCGAGCAGGTTGGTGGGATGTCAAAATCAACATGGCCCCCTCCTTGCTCGATCTAGTCTACATAGATATCCTTCAAAATGGCGAAATTAGGACGAATTTAAGGTAATTAAAGACATTTGAATGGAATAATCGTATAATAAAGCTAATAATGTATGGCTAACAGGTCACTCGGGGTGTATCGTATGGATATGGGGCACTCGGCGCTACACGCCTCTTGCCCCATATCCTACGGTACACCCTCTCGTGAGCCTGTTAGCCATACGTTATTGGTTAAATAACAGGCTGGTAGCCTGGTAAACCAGCCTGGGGCTCAGGCTTTCACACCTTCTCCATACAGCTACACCTGCTATACCCTGCACTGTGTATGCCAAACCAGATGAATTACAGATTTAGCTTGAAATTGCTCCTAAATGCAATGGACCATGCACTAAATGCATCCATAAGTTGGTAGGTCACATACTGACCTGTATACAAAGGGTGCTTTATTTTTCGCAAATATCATATAAAAATCGCAAATATGATTATATAAAAGCTATAGTGAGAACACAGTGCTGCAAAAGAACGGCCCTAAATACCAGCCTGAGCGACCTGTACAACCAGCCTGGGTGGGTTTTCCAGGCTGTATTGTAAAATCGGGTAGTCTTCCACCTGCTTACTCTCATGTTCAAGAATAATGTACTTTAGTACCATGAGAGTACTAATAGGACGATCCATAGAATTAGCCATCCTAAAGTTTTGTTGCTGTTGCATTATACCCCCTTTACTCGTTGCATTTCAGTAAAAACAGGGGAAGGGGTGAGGCTACTGCTTGTAAATGTGATTTCCCTCATGGAAGGTAGGAATAGTGGATAATATCATTATTGACGGTATTTATTTTTTCCTGTTTAAAAAATAAGCAAAGAATCTGTGATAAGTGAAATACTACCGGTATGTTATCTATTGACGATCAAGAAGACTCAACGATATACATTAATGTGGTCAATAAACGATTCATACTCTTCCAAAAAATAATACCTAAGAAAGCACAGAGTTAAATATTGGTGACCGACTATTTTAAACAATAATTAAATTAAATTAAATTTTAAAACAAAAATTAATTCAAAACAAAGGCACAATTCTTGTCATCTCCCTGTATGATTAAATATAATTTTTGGTGAGCAGGAAGTCTTTAAAACTGATGCAAATTATTTGATTCATAACCACTTCAACAAGCCACAAATTGGCTACCTGACTGAGCATCTGTCAAGCCACACCACAGGGTCAATGTATTAAGATGCCAAGGCACTGTTAGTACCCAAGAACATAGAGCATGCTCTGGCGTTTATGGGATGATTTTATGAAAGGTTCAGAGGCATTGTTTTAACACTACTATGACAACAGGAACACACTTGTACAAGTCATAGGGTTATTCATATATTAAACGCTTCTTATCCTAATTCCAATGGGGGTGGAGGGGCGGGGGGTCAGTGTCAATTTTTCCCCAAGTGCAGGAAAAGATTTTCTGGCCTGGCCCCCAGTGAGAGCTGTCCAAATATTTTCCACTGCCCTCCCTCCATCAGAGTTCAATTTTCTCATGGCTGGCCCTTGTTATTTGCAGAAAAGGGTTGACATACCAAATTATTTTGGAACCACCCCTGATAATCTGATAATGGAGGCAAGAGTTTGAACACCGCAGGCATTGAAGAGCTGTGAAGTGATAACAAAATACACCATCTATTACGCTGTTTGTCAAGTCTTGACGGGGAACTATGCTTCAATACTCTATCCTATACTGTCCTTCAAGGGTTGAGCTTCCACCATACATGACCTTGTTGTGGAATAAATTAATTTCTTAAGCATGAAGATTAAAGGAATTGAATAAATATCAAAAAGAAATTTTTGAGGTTGTAACTATGAACATAGACCAACACTGGACCATGTAGTAGACAACTGTTTTATTGCAGATTATTCATAATGATGATATCTTACAATAGGACATTTGTAATCTTTTTTCTCTCTCATTATTTTCAAACTTCCCTAGAGTTTTGTACCAAAATAAGAATACAAAGATTGTATCTTAAAAAAGGTTCACTACAATATATGGCAGGTATAGGGGTCAGGGCATAACGCAGTGAATATCAAAAGGCCTCTTCAGTTGTCAATTTTCTGTTTACAGATTCATCCAGGGCTACATATAGATACACAACCATAGCAATATTATATTCTCAATATACAGTATACTAGTAAGTTCTAAACACTACCTGACAACGATTAAATTTGTAGGGTGACACATATCAAAAGGCAACTCGAATAAAGAAGGAGGTTTCTCATCACCAAAGATGAGGAATGTTTTTTTCCTTATTTTTTTTACTCGCGAGCTTAAATGTACAACACAATGTTTTGAGTGACAAAAATTAACATTTCAGCAAATAGGAATTTAGTGATTTAGTGATTGCCACTTTGTTACAGGCAGTATTAGTTGTGATTTGATACGAAATATGCCAAGACCACATATTGCAACATTTTTATCTTGGTTTTCACTTGTTTGAATACAGAAAAGAAAGTTTTCCCAAAAACCTGAGTTTTATGCTGTGTGCAGTGATGAGAAACCATTAATTTTTTTCGAGTGGCCTAATCAGCGAATTTTTATTTGTTCTAGATGGCAACAAGGAACACTGTTAGAAGCAAGTACTGTAGCTGCACAGTATAAAAGGAGGTATTTTTGGATTCCAGTATGACATATACTGTACAGCTACACTCACCTACTGTAGAACACCACACGCAAGAGATTGTGGGTTAGAATCCCACCTTGACACAATAGGCACTACTGTTGTTTATCTATAGAACATCTAAATCATAAAATTACATATTTCAAATATTCACTAGCTAACATTTTCTGTGTCAATATAGGTGGAAATGCATATCAAATGGGTTAAAGAAATATGAAGAGAAAAGCGTTTTCTCACTGTGCCAAGGTTAGACTCGAGCCCATGATCTCCTGTGTGTGGTATTCTACAGTAGGTGAGTGTAGCTGTACAGTTTGTGATACTGGAAACCAAAGATACCTCCTTTTATACTGTACAGCTACAATATACCTCGCTGTGCAGCTACACTTACTTCTGACAGTGCACCAAGCCTGATTCATACTATCCTCCACTCTCAAGCGTCCAAATTTGCCCACCCCCCCCCCCCCCCCTGAAATCCACAAACCCCCCATGTTGTTGAAAGATGACTACTTCCTCATAAGATATCCATTCTTGTTACCATTTAATTAATACTCTAAATCAATAGACGCCTCAATTGAAAAGAGGCTTCCCATTAATAATATATAGTAACTAATTTAGAGATAGCTTCTGGGGCACCTATACCGTAAAACTTTGCGTACAAGCCTAACTGTCGTATTAGCCGCACCTTTTGGAAAATGCTATAAGCTGCACAGGAAGTCTCATTATGGTGACTTTAATACTGTTGTATACATATAAATACTCACCTATAAGTTTGTGCCGATCCTATATACAACACTGGCAATCTGACTTGCGTACTAGCCATGGCCCAGGGGTAGACACTGACGCTGGCCCGCGAGCCATTGGCCCGTAGTTTTGTGTCCGGGCCCGCATTTTTCTCAAGAATTACTTTCCAGGGATAGATGGGGAACACACTAAGAGAATATATCCATATCAATATTGCAATTTTATATGTCATTTGAAAGATGAAACCATTAGGTAGCCAGTTATTCTGATTAGGTTGAGATATAGCTTAAACAGTGGTTTAACAGAAAAGCAAGATATTTTCTAGGCCCACAGATTTAGTTGTTGGCTGGTAGATTTCTGAAGCTACGGGCCCGGGTGGCCGATGTCTGAAAATCTTAGTGTCTACCTCTGATGGCTTATATGCAAGGTTTTAGAGTATGCGACACTACGGTATGTATACTGAATTCACCTTTTAATGATGTACTTTATGCCAGCCTTAATGTTGTCACGAACATGTTCCCGTCCGTAATGGACGGTATGTAGAGGCAAAGTGGGCTTTTGTGTCTTTATGAATACCAAAGTGGATGGTCTCAACACATGAAGAGCTGGGTTTCAAAGCACAGGCAAGCCATATAGACTTAACCATTTGAAGCATTAAAGATGGTGTACCACCTAAAATTCTTTAATTTTCTATTGATGCCATAATACTATTGTACATACCATGCTATAAATACTCCCTTACTTTTAAAATGATGGGATATATCTAAATCGATCAAATTTGCCTATTTAGTGCAATCATTTTTACTGTAGGTCGACACTAAAACTGTCTATGTTGTGGAACTGCATGAGTAGTATAGTATGTATCGGAACGGGACTATAGTTAAGTACTGTTTATTACTCAATCGACATGCAGCCAATCAGAGGCCTCCATTTGGTCACGTGACCGGAAGTGACCTACTTAGGGGATTAGTGGTGACGTCACGTGACCTAGTTAGCCAATCAGAGGCCTCCATTTGGTCACGTGACCGGAAGTGACCTACTTAGGGGATTAGCGGTGCATTCTGGGTAACCCTGCAGCCAATCAGAGGCCTCCATTGGGTGACCGGAAGTGACCTACTTAGGGGATGGTGCATTCTGGGTAACCTACTGACCTACTTAGGGGACCGGAAGTGACGTCATATGACCTAATTTAGGATCACGTGATCGGAAGTGACCTGATGAGTCACGTGACCGGAAGTGACGTCACACGACTTAATGGCCAACCGGAAGCGACCTGATTGATCACGTGACCGGAAGAAGAAGAAGTGTTTTTTTTTGTTTAGGATCCCGTGACTGGAAGCGACGTCGTCACATGAGTGACGCTTTAAGAGACTGCGCGACTTACTAGTAAAAGAAGCCGTATGATAATAAAAACACAACAATATTTTCTTTTAATTTTTTTTTATTTATTTTTTTTTCAATCTTGATAAACACTCTATTTTTGAAAAGATGCACACGCTTATTTTTTTTTTTTTTTTTTTTTTCATATCTCTAAAGGACTCGTTGTCACACCGTCAGAATGCACGCGACGCTTATAATACAAGTAGCGCACGCCGTCTTTCTCTATGGTGTAGGTGACCATTTTGTTTCGCACCACTTTGAAATTTCTATTTACAGCAATGAGAGTTTTTCGTTGGCGAAGAACATCCAAGAAGGCGTCTGGTTCCTGGGGGTTTTGTTTCTTCTGTACGCCTTTTGCACTCCATTTTTTGGATTTTCTTTCACCGGTGTCGCTGACTCGATCGTAGCAAATGTAAGTCTTAGGGTTGAGACTTAGGATCCCGTCACCTTCCCACTCCGCTTTCATGAGCCCCGAAGTTCTCAGATCGTGAAGGTACCGTCTCTCACAACATCCGCCGGGCGGCGCACACCATTCTCGCACTCTTTCCGTTTTTGTCTTCACGAAAAGCTCTAAGTGCTCGTCGCACACCGCTGTCGGAAGCCACTTTCGTTTCTCTCTGAAGTACGTCTCTCTCAGGCGAGGTTTCACTAGGTCATCCAACGTGGCACCGCTGAGAGCCATGTAAAGACTGTCGGTGTCCATTTGACAAAGGGCATAATCGCGCCGATCGACGAATCTATCCAAGAAGTCGTATGTGAACTCTAACATTTTCAACTTCGCGTACTGGTATACCATGAACCCTATCTGAATAGGGAGGTTGTTCTTGACCGTTTTCGGTTGTAGTTCGACTTCAAACAGATCGGAAGTCAACTCGGACGCCTTTTTGAAGCGCCACGAATTGGCCAATAGTTCGAACTTCCGACTGTCAGTGTATCTCACCGCCGTGTGTTTTTCTTTGTTGCAGATTGTTTTACCGTACGTAGCGTTTCCCATTAACTTGTAACAGTCTGACAGAATTTTCTCGTTCTCGTTCACGTCGCCACGTCTTCGCGCCGCCGTCACTTCGTCCGCGAAACCGGCAAAGGAGCGTCTAGGTAGGTATTCTACCACCAGCTGCACTTTGGTGACTATCAAACCGTGCTCTAAATACCACTTGAGAAGCGGCGTTCCCAAGAGAATATTTTTTCCGTGGTAACTCCCTATCAGACATCTCTGAGGCGTGCTCAACAGCTTTTCTTCCTGCGCAAAGTCTGACATGTGAGGGCCTATGTCCGATTTTGAAACGGTCGCGTTCTTGAAAACGGGGGTCATTTCTTCGAAGTACTCTCGTAGGTGAGGCGGCGTAGTGATGTCCACTTGAACTAAACCGAACATTTTCTCCTCTTTCACAGCGGAAAGGATGTCGCTCTCGCTCATCGCGTTTCGAGACACTTTCAAAGCGTCAACCTTCCAGCGTTGTTGGGAGGCCTTGACCCGCTCATCTCGACGCTTCATCTCTCGCCATTCGCACTCCCACACGACGACCAGCTTGTAACCTAACGCTTTCAAGTAAGCGCTTACTCTGGTCGTTCTGTCGCGTCTCTCCTCTCTCAGTGAAGCGCACTGATATCGGTGCGACGGTATGCACTCGTGAGCGTGGAACCAACACCCGTGAAACTGGAAAACCGTATTAGAGGCCGCGTGAAATCCGTCCACGCGAATTCTCCGACAGCCTACCGCCATCTCGCCGCCGTTCAGAGCGTGGCGCAGTTTCACGTCGCGGTCGTGCTCTACGAAGCGTAACCACTCCAAAGCGCTGTGAGAGTTTCTTTGCCTGATTTCGGGCTTGAACTCGGTCTCGGGCCGTCTCACCGCGTAATAGCCCGTGCAGTGCGCTTCGCTCATGCAGCGCAAGTACAGAGAGTTAGCGTCTAGTCCTAGGATGTGTTGGCACGGTCTCGCTTCTTCGCCGTACTTGTGCTCCCTTATCCGCGTGGTGCCCTTCTCGTGAAATCTATGGAAGATGATGGAAGGACCGCCGACTAGATTCTCTTTGATCAGAGCGTGGAGGACGGCGTCGAACTGGGGAAACGTTGTGAACGCGTCTTCTAGGTTTTGGAAGAGGAAGCGTAAAGTCAAACCGGCGAGAGAAACTCCGTCTTTCAACATGTCGATGCCGCGATCTTGGAAAAATTTAGCGTGATTTTTCAGAGCTTCTATGAAAGGTTTCACGTCTTTGTTGTTGTAGTGGATCAAGTAGTCTTCCATAGTTTGCATCTTCTCGTCGGACCAAACTTTCTGACATGCGGCGTAGTCGGATTCGGACATTTTGACGCCCGTCAGCTCGCTGTCGAAAGCCGATCTCGGCGGCAGCGTTCTGTTTGCCAGTTTCCTGGTAGACGTCATCCATTCGTAAGGAAAGTGACCTTTCTCTTCGTTCCTGGTGAAAGCTCGCAAATAGGTCGCGTAGTTGTAACCGGGTGCCAAATAGTTGACTACGTCCAAGAAAACCGTGTGCTGTGTGTAAACCGCCAAGTATTGATTGCTTCTCTTTATGACGCTGAATTCTTGGTTTCTTCGGTCTCCGGAGGCGAAGAACGAGTGAAGGCGTATTTTGATCAGGTTCAAGTCGTAACGCCCCGAGTTGAAGCCCACCACTGGAGCTTGACGGATGTATCTCAGAAGACGCTTCTTCAGTTGAACTAACGGGTGTCTGGTCTGAGCCGCAGCGAAGCCGCCTGGAGAAGGGGTGGTGAACGTCGCCTCCTCCAGCAGGAGAGCTTCACCTATCGCCGCATCTAACTTCGCTAACGTCGGTCGGTAAAGTTCTAGCACAGCTTCCCCGATCGCTTTGGCGTTCTCGTTTATGTGATTTAAAACTCGGTCCAACAAGGGGTCGGAATCTGCGTCGGACGCTCTGACGAAGCAGACGGGCCCCTCCCACCCCGGAAAGTCGGATGCGACGCTAGCCGACAAAGGGACGTGATCCCACAGCAGGGACACGTGCTCCGTCGACGGTTCTTTGCACGGTCTGAAGAAAGCCTCGAAATCGAAGGCGATCTTGTAAGGGTAGATTCCGGAATGTCCGTCGGGGGGAAAAATGGAGAAGTCTGCTAGCGCTTCGAAAATCGTTCTCGAATTTTGGTAGATGCCACCTACGTAGCGCAACTTGACTTGTCGGCAAGAGGAAAGCTGGTTCCTGTGTCTCTTCAGCAAGAACTCGGTGGTGAACGCCGCCTTACACTTGCAACATTCGTATATGCCCGCGTACGCGTTGAAGTCCGTGACGAGAGAGACGTGCAAACCGCCTTTCGCCGTCAGGTGTAGGTTGACTTTACCTCGGGCGGCCACAGTTCTGGAAGGCGGTCTGATCAGAGTAACGCGTCTTCTCAACTTCCGCCCCGGCACTTGACGCGACGCGGTGTAAACCGCTATTTGTACGTCAAACAAGTTCTCTAACGCGGGTAAGTCGCGGATGTTCAGACCCGGAAAGGATTCAGGTGTGGCAGCGGGACAGAACTGACGTAACAAATCTGAAGCGCGCTTGCTGGTGTTGTATAAGTGAAAGGAAATGCAGCGGAAGATGCAGAGGTTGTCCTTGTTGGGAAAATCTAACACGCCGCTTCTCTTTCCAACTCGACCGGCCTGAGTGATCCTACCGCCTATGGGGAATTCCCCCGGTCCCATGTAAACGCAGATGTTCAAATTGGTAGGAAAAAGAACGTGCCACTTGGTGTCAGCGTCGCAAAGTTTCCGTACCTCCTCGCAAGCGATGGTGTTTTGCATCTTTGAGAGGAGCTCTTCCAAAGTTTCTGAATTAGTTACAGTAGGGAGCGGTTGTATGAGAGTTGCGTTGTTCTGGGAGGCGTGGAAGTAGCGCAGTTTGCTCTTGTCTTCTCTGTGTTGTAACAGTAAGCCTACCGAGAAACCCACTTTGTATCTGAATCTTTGTGTCAAGTGAATGCGACGCATAGTATCTACAGCGTCACTCAACTCGCCGGTTGGTAGCCTGAAGTTTGTTACACTCACGCGAGTCCCGTGCATCCTGACGCCCGTTTGTATCGCAGGCCAATTCGCCGTGAACGTTTCCTCCCCGTTCGGTACAGCACATATGCGCGGAGGGACGGTCACCCCGTCCAGAGATTCGCGTCGACAAGCGCTCTTTCGGCAATCCCCTTCGCCGCATAGAGGGCAAAACTTAGCTACTACTCTACAATTTTCTACGTGTCTCTCGTGGTTGTACGCTCTTTTAAACATTTTGAAACACTTTTCGCATACGTACTGTGTCATGTTTTTTTTCACTCGGTTACCAACTACTTAGCCGTCTAACTATCTATCTATCTATCTAGCCATCTATCAATCTGTCGTCTATGTAACTATCTTTCTGTCTGCTGTCTGTGTATCCGTCTGTCTGTCTGTCTGTCTGTCTGTCTCATACAGCGTACGTCAAACGCTGTGTGTGTGTGTGTGCGCGCGTGAGCGTTGAGCGTCTCTCATTCCGAATCTATGCCGAGATATTTCAGAATGATCTCTGTTTTGTCATCCAACTCTTTGAGCGCTCTGGCGGACAGCGTCACCCCCTGCTGTGTGGGTTTTTTGTCAGGACCTTCGTACTTGCGCACGTGGACGAGGTTCTTACCGCTGTAGTAGCTCACAGCTGCGTACACTTCGCCCGCCTCATCCAGCACTGCGAACCAGGGGGTGTGATTAGGTTTTCCTTGCGCGGCCGCTGTGTCGCGTATGCGCACCACTGCGCGGATATCGGCGATGCGTGCTATGAGCTCGCGCAGCGCGTCGGCCGTGAAGTGCACTCGCTTGCTTCTGGTCAGAGACGCCTCTTTCACCTGGCCGTCTTTTGTGTAGCGCGGCCTCCTAGACAGTCTAGCCACGTCCTCCCAGATCTCCAGCGTCAAAGCTCCGTCTAAGCAGAACTCTAACCCGAGTGTTTTCTCTGCTTCTTCTCGTCCATCTCCTTCTTTTTCTTGTATTTTTCTCTTCTTAGTGGGCCTTGTTGTTCTGGAACTCACCTTAGAACATTTCACACCCGCAGGATGAGTAACACCATCAGCGTGAGCTGAATCAGCAGCAGAACCGATAGCAGGAGCAGCGTCAGCGCTGGTGGTATCGGAGGTCTCGTTGTTGGAACAGCGCAGCCACACGCCGTCCGTGCTGTGTGTAGCGGTAGAAGATGAAGCGCCGCCGCCGCCCTCGTAAGGTGGCGGTGAGGGCAGTCGCCACGGACCGGACGGGGGGGCGCTAGCAGTGGAGGAAGTGAGGTCGAAAGGTCGAAGAGGGAAGCCGAAAAACGTACCGCTCACCCCTTGCCCTTCGGGTTCTTCGTACGCCTCGTCGTCAGCGTCGTTCTCTGTCTCACCCTGTTGCTGCTCCTCCTCCTCCTCTTCTTCTCGGTTCAGGGGCTGAGTGTCCGAATAGCTGTAACTCTCAGCGCGAGCGGCGTCGAGGGCGTCCGTCGATGTAGTGGTGGAGGAGAGGGGCTGTGCAACGTGCGGCAGGTCATCAAAGTCATCAACAGTAGTGGGGAGGTAAAAACCCGGTTGCCAGTACTGCGCTGTGCCAGGAGCGTTGTCGTCAGTAGTAGTAGCAGTAGCAGCAAGTGCAGCAGAAGCAGCCGCAGCAGGCGCAGCCGCAGCAGACGCAACAGTAGCAGGCGCAGCAGCAGCCTCAGCAGGCGCAGCCGTAGCAAGCGCAGCAGTAGCAGGCGCAGCAGCAGCAGCAGCAACAGCAGCAGCGGCAGGCGGGACGGCGGTAGCAGCGGCAGCGCGCTTAGCAGCAACGTGTACCGTCGCGAGTGTAACAACGTCGCTAGCACGACGACTGCTACCAGTAGTACTACTAGTACTACTACCACTACTACTACTACTGCTACTACTAGTGCTACTGCTACTACTACTACTACTACTACTACTACTGCCGCGAGCGCTCGCTACAGCAGGAGGGTGATAAGACCAACCGGCTGCGGCGGTAGTCTCATGTTCAGTAGCAAGAGCAGGCACTGACGCTAAACGAACGCTGTTCCGCGTAGTCTTCTTGTTCTTGAACGCCGCTAGCTGTTGTCTTTTGCTCATGGTGGTGACTGTAGAGAGCAGCAAAAAAGAATGAGTGAGTGAATGGAGGTTTCCAAGCCCCTTATATACGCCTTCTCGCTTCTAGAGCTAAGCTACTTACCGACCCTGTTCAGCTGCCGCCGGCTGGCCGGCGGCCATTCACAAAGAGAAACAAAAAGACATAAGGCATGACGTTTTCAGCTGGATCCCTTTCCCCCCCCCTCTTTTGAGAGATCGACTGTGATGATGAGCTAAGCCGCTTACCACCCTGTTCAGCAATTCAACGCGCATTAGCTGTATAAAGGGTTAAGCGGTTGCTGCCTGCCGTCGACTGACCGGCGGCGGCCATTCACAAAGACATAAGGTATGACGTTTTCAGCTGGATCCCTTTTTGAGGGATCCACTGTGGTGAGCTAAGCCGCTTACCACCCTGTTCAGCCATTCAGCGCGCGTTAGCTGTATAAAGGATTAACGGTAACGGTGATGAGCTTACAGTGTGTATACAAAAAAAAACTACAGGAGGCGTGTGGCGTGAAGCAGGACCCCCCTAAGACGAACGTGTCTGTCTGTGAGTAGAGGCGTGTGCATGTGGTGAGCGACTTAAGTGTAAGACAAAAATCGCCACCTCCTGCCGTGGTGAGTAGACCGGGCCGGCCAGGCGGGCGGGCGGCCGGCTAGTTCAATAGGGAGGGGTGACAGCTGCCTAAGGCTGTGCATGAAAAAAAAATCCGATTTTCACCTGACCTCTGACGTTTGTTACAATGAATGTCAGAGGGAGGGAGACGTCCTCGGGTAGGGGGTAGGAGGTATTAAGGCTATGAGTGAGGAAAAAACACCGTTTTCAGCTGGTCTCCACGGATAGCGATGCCACACCCCCTCGTCATCTAAGCTCTTAAGGAGCGGAGCGGCTGAAAAAGCGTCATGCGGACAGGGCGCTAGACAGCTGGAGCGCTGTTGGAAATGGGATTAAACTCCCTCTGTATAAAAAGCTCTCATTTCTGTTGGAAAAAAAACATATCGCCTCTGACCCCAGTAACGGCTACTACCACCACCACCGCCACCACCACCACCGCCGCCACCGCCGCCGCCGCCGCCGCCAAGACGAGACGAGATGGCTCAAGCTATTCCACTTTCAAGCTCGCCTTCACCGCCCGGTGCGCCTGAAAAAAAGTTAATGCGGCTTGACGACGTGAGACGCGGCGCGAGGCAGCAGACCGATGATGGGGAGACCCGACAGGTAGGACAGCGGCGGTTAGCCTATAGCGACGCCTTGCTTCGTCAACTAGGTAAAGAGTTGAGCGGCTGTTGGAGAGAGTTGGGCAGTAGCTTAAAAGTCAGCGCCGCCCGTATGGATGCTCTAGTAGAGCGCAGTGTCAAGACACCGGAGGAGCTGTGTACGGCGATGTTCCGAGTGTGGTGGGGTGAAACCCCGCATCGTCATAGATGGGGCGAGCTCGGTCGCGTCTTCACCCGCATTAGACGCATGGAACTGTTGGCTCAGTGGATGGCCCTTCTCCACAGACAGGGGTTGGATTTCGAAAACCCCGACTCGCGCGCGATGCATAAGCACTTGGGCACCCTCGGCAGACGTCTGGGTAGCAGGTGGAAAGAGGTGGGGGACCATTTAAAATTGTCGCCTGAGAGGTTAGATAAGATCGCTGAAGAATGCGAATACGGAGGAAGTCCCGCTGAGTGGGCCTTCCGAGTGTTGAAAATGTGGCAAGATGAAGCTGACGGCGCCGGCGGTACGCCTTTTGAACTCCTTCGAGTGTTGACTGAGGACATGGGAAAGTTTGGCCTCGGCATCGCGATATTACTTGACTTTATCAAGCAAGAAACAACGAGAACGACGGACATGTGAATTGTTGTGTTTTATTTTCATACGTCTTCTTTATTAGTAAGTAAAAAAAAAAATATCATAACAATTAAGACGCGCGATCTCTTAAAGTGTCACTTCCTCCAGTCGCAGCTGATCGCCTCATCGCAGCACGTGATAAACAAAAAAAAAACGAAGAGACACGCTTCTTCCTCTCGAGAGGAAGAAGCGTGTCTCTCGATTGAAAATCTTTTTCTTTCTTAAAAGAGACAAACACGCCCCTTAGAGTGCTCCCCCCCCCCCCCTAGAGTGCCCCCCTCCCCCCTCCCCCCCTCCCCCCCACCACCCGCCCCATGCATCCTAAAAGCGCCCCCCTCCCCATGCATCTTAAAGGGGCCCCCCTCCCCCCCTCCCCTCCCCTCCCCCCCTTATACACTCTAAAGAACGCTTCTACCTAGTTCAATAAGTCACTTCCAGTCGCTCGTAAAACAATAAAAAATGAAAAAAAATGAAAAAAAAACTTATATCGTAGTGTTTTTTATTAGTTTACCGAAAAAAAATAAGAGACTCGCCTCCTCCTCCAAAAAAAAAGATATCACATTTTAAAGCCCGTGACCCCTTAAAGACGCTCATCTCTTCATTAAGTCGCGTGACGTCACTTCTTCTTCTTCTTCTTCTTCTTCTTCTTCTTCTTCTTCCGGTCACGTGATCAATCAGGTCACTTCCGGTCACGTGATCCTCAATGAGGTCACTTCCGGTTGGCCATTAGGTCATGTGACGTCACTTCCGGTCCCCTAAGTAGGTCAGTAGGTTACCCAGAATGCACCATCCCCTAAGTAGGTCACTTCCGGTCACCCAATGGAGGCCTCTGATTGGCTTCAGGGTTACCCAGAATGCACCGCTAATCCCCTAAGTAGGTCACTTCCGGTCACGTGACCAAATGGAGGCCTCTGATTGGCTAACTAGGTCACGTGACGTCACCACTAATCCCCTAAGTAGGTCACTTCCGGTCACGTGACCAAATGGAGGCCTCTGATTGGCTGCATGTCGATTGAGTAATAAACAGTACTTAACTATAGTCCCGTTCCGATACATACTATACTACTTGCATGGCTCAGTGCTTTCTCTACCAAGCTAGTTTCCCCTGTACTCACCTGGGGGAGTGACTGAGTCAATGAGGTGAATAGGCTTTATTGTTAAATATCTCAAATCATATATTTATAGACAAATATTTTGCAAATATTGGGCACTGTGTATCAACTAAAATGATAATGGAACCCATGGCATCCCTTTTGAGGAAAAGGTTTGGGAAGAGTATTAGTTGATACACCATCTTTAATCTTCCCTCCAAACAGAACTCGCGAATTGAACATATCCTATTTTCAAAATGAACTCGAGAATTGACTGTTCACAACTTGGGGGATTAGAACAAGAAAAAATTAATTGTTCAAAAAACTTCTTAAAAACAAGAAATTCCAGGGAATATGCCACAAAACATTGTAAAATCTTCTGCGGCTCACAAGTCAAGACTCAAGAATGGCACGAGTTTCACTTGAGATTTTGTTTGCAGGGTTACTGCAAGCATGCCACTCCTTATATCAATTGACTAGAATAGTGCACCCAGAAAAATGTGATTGTCATACTGCTGCTGGCTTTGTCACCAAAAGCACTCATTTACAATAGTGAAGCACCTTGGTGAGGGTCGGGCAATGCTGGATTCTTATTTAGATCTGCTGGGCCCTCTTCCCCGAGTCGGACTTTTGGAGGCTGAAATAAAGGCTCAATAGAGTCAAGCGTTGTTCGACTCTGGGAAGAGGGCTGAGCAGTGCCAGACTCAGGGAAGAAGGTCGAGCATTGCCAGACTCTGGGAGGAGGGTCGAGCATTGCCAGACTCTGGGGAGAGGGTCCAGTATTGCCAGACTGTGGGAGGAAGGTCCAGCATTGCCAGACCCTGGGAAGAGGGTCCTGCATTGCCAGACTCTGGAAAGAGGGTCCAGCATTGCCAGACTCTCGAAAGAGGGTCCAGCATTGCCAGACTCTGGAAAGAGGGTCCAGCATTGCCAGACTCTGGAAAGAGGGTCCAGCATTGCCAGACTCTGGAAAGAGGGTCCAGCATTGCCAGACTCTGGAAAGAGGGTCCAGCATTGCCAGACTCTGGAAAGAGGGTCCAGCATTGCCAGACTCTGGGGAGAGGGTCCAGCATTGCCAGACTCTGGGGAGAGGGTCCAGCATTGCCAGACTCTGGGGAGAGGATCCAGCATTGCCAGACTCTGGGAGGAAGGTCCAGCATTGCCAGACTCTGGGAGGAGGGTCCAGCATTGCTAGACTCTGGGAGGAGGGTCCAGCATTGCCAGACTGTGGGAAGAAGGTCCAGCATTGCCAGACTCTTGGAGGAGGGTCCAGCATTGCTAGACTCTGGGAGGAGGGTCCAGCATTGCCAGACTCTGGGAGGAGGGTCCAGCATTGCCAGACTCTGGGAGGAGGGTCCAGCATTGCCAGACTCTGCGAAGAGGGTCCAGCATTGCCAGACTCTGGGGAGAGGGTCCAGCATTGCCAGACTCTGGGGAGAGGGTCCAGCATTGCCAGACTCTGGGGAGAGGGTCCAGCATTGCCAGACTCTGGGGAGAGGGTCCAGCATTGCCAGACTCTGGGGAGAGGGTCCAGCATTGCCAGACTCTGGGGAGAG
Organism: Harmothoe impar; assembly: GCA_947462335.1. Taxonomy (NCBI): domain Eukaryota; kingdom Metazoa; phylum Annelida; class Polychaeta; order Phyllodocida; family Polynoidae; genus Harmothoe; species Harmothoe impar. The sequence goes on from OX381716.1 coordinate 12,603,394, forward strand.
GGTCCAGCATTGCCAGACTCTGGGGAGAGGGTCCAGCATTGCCAGACTCTGGGGAGAGGGTCCAGCATTGCCAGACTCTGGGGAGAGGGTCCAGCATTGCCAGACTCTGGGGAGAGGGTCCAGCATTGACTGACTCTCGGGTCGTATTGGCTGAGCCCAAGCTCCTAATGAGGCTTGGCTTAAGGTGTGACTCTCCCCCTGTGCCACAAGTCATAAGTGCCCTTGAAGCCCTGTATTTATAATTACAGGACTCATATACTGATTTATTTGAGTGGAGATTTGGGTATTTAGCCTTTAGATCTCAGCGTGAGTTCCATGTAATTCAACCCTTTAAGGGACGTTTATACTCTGCAAACAAGATCTCAGGCAGAACTTGTGTGGTTCTTGAGTCACAACATGGGATCCCTGCGAGAATGGTGCACCAATCTGGCACGAGAATATATGAACAGCTTTTGACTGTGTCATATTCTGTGGAATTCCACGTTATTTATATCAAACGGAACTTGGGAATTGAACGTTCGCAACTGGGTAGAATCCGGGTAGGTTCTGTTTGGAGGGTATAGAGTGATTGACTGTGATATGCACTTTGATGTAATGATGCATGAATGCAGTCTTGGTGAGTAACTCGCCATGTATTCATGTCTGAAGGCAACCCTTCAGGGAGGTATCAGACTAAAGTATAAGTCTAATCATGATAGGCTTAACCCATATTGTATTGCCATCCTGATGCATGGATGAATACAGCCCTGGTCAGTAAACTGCCAAATAGTGCTGTGCTATGTCCTTTGTTGGCATGATGCAGTAGCGCAAAGCTGTGTGTTTGCATCATGTTAAAAATAGGCCATTATGAATATCCTCTTGCCAGCTGTACATCACAGAGCCGTATGTTTACATACGTCTGATGTGTAACTACAGATGGTACTATATTTGGATAAAGTACAGGATTCTTTGCTGGAAGCATTTTACTTTCGTCAACTATTTCCCGTAATTCTGGATTGGTTTACAATCACTGAAAGGAGACTGCCCTCCAAACAGAACTCAAGAATGGCATAAGTTTGTATTTCCTGGGAAAACGCACAAGCTGTATAACCAAGATAGACATGGGAGATTCTCAAGAATAGTGAACGTTCCTAGTGACATGTTCAATGGTGATGTGTATTTCCCAAGTTTTACTAGTGCAAATAACCAGAAATTCCACAAGTAGAATGAAGACCTGGATTTCACGAGTTTCACTACAAGAAATGACACAAAATATGACACAAGAAAATTTCCAAAAACGTTCTAAAATTATCGGGTTTTGACACGAGAATGTCACGAGTTCCGCTTGAGATTTTGTGTGCAGGGTAACCATGCAGAATGAGGAATATCTATATATCTGATATTGTATAGCAGCTTTAATGTTGTGGAACCAAACTTGGTAAGATAGGTGACACATTGAAGTCCATTAAATGTCTGTCATTGAATGACTTTATGAGAACAGCTGAATCATTTTTCTATTCAATCTCACCCTTTAAATAATGCATAGTACTTTAATGCATCATGCCCATTCATATTCACAATCCATGAATGCAGCTCTGGCGATTAACTCGCAATTAAGCATCATGTGGGCCCTAAAGGGTTGATACACTCCCAAAAGGTTGTATGATGCATGAAGGCACTGCTGGCGAGTTACTCGCCAGGTCTGCCTTCATGCATCATGAAATCAATCGGAACAGCATTAAAGCACTATGTGGCCCTTGACCCTTTAAGGACGGATGTCACCAAAAGATCACATTTGTCGTCATGATGCACCCATGCAGCCCGGCGAGTAACTCACTGGTGCTACATTGGTGCATCATACAGACCTTCTGTGGGTGTCTCAACCCTGTAGGGTCGTAATGGTGCTTGAATGCAGCACTGGCGAGTTACTCGCCAGGGTTGCATCATGATGACCAATGGCATGATGCATTGATGCATTATGCTATCCTTAAAGGGTTAACAAGAGACACTGGCTGTTGTAGCCTGATGCCTTCCAAGTAGGCCTATATGCTGGTCTGGCCTAACCACGGCAACATCTGACAGGTCTGCAGAATGAATCTTTTAAAATTGAATTTAATGTGAATATGACTGTCATGCAGTCATACAGACGCGTTTAATACGGTGATAGCTTGGAGGGACATACCCTCTACCGTATGCATTACCGTAAAACCTCGCGTATAAGCCTAACTCTCGTATTAGCTGCACCCCGACTTTGAGCCGATCCTATATGCCGCACTGGCGATCTGATTAAGGTGCCTTTAATATTGTACCATAGTAGCAAAAACTCGCTTATAAGCTGCACCCTGACTCAGGGCCCATACTATAAGCCGCACCGCCGATCTGACTCTCGTACTAGCCACGGCCAATATGTGAGGCTTTACGGTACTATAGTTCAAATTACTCGCCCACACACTTGTTTTCGACCTGTGTTTTCAGCCCTATGACCGAGGGGTGGGGTTCAAAAAATTGAGCCCGCTCAGCACAAAAAGAAAGACACCCCCTCTCTATTGTTAAAAGAATGATCACTACCTTATTGAGTACATTTGGGACAAGAAAGGAAAAGATTTCCAAGCCATGTGACCTGAAAGACATTTCTTCTTAAAATCATCATATTTTTCTGCATGGTAAAATGGGATGGAATCGACTTACTCACCGGTCCAACTTTGGTGCATCATGCCAAAAATGGTGAATATGAAGCATACGTGCAATCTACTAACCCTATAAATTCTTGTCTTGATGCATCAATGCAGAATTGGTGAGTCACTCACCAGGGCTGCATTCATGCATTATGTTGACCAAGGGGATGATGCATTAATGCACTATGCTGCCCTTAAAGATTTAAACAATGAGCTACCTATGTGTACTGACGCGGTATCTGAAGCATCGAAAATATTTTCCTTCCAGGGCTGAGCATATCTTTGCTGAATGACTCCTCTTTTAGCCCTTTAAGGGCCACATATTACTTTAATTCACCATACCCATTATCATGATGATGCATGAATGCAGCCTTGGTGATTTAATGTCCAGCGCTGCATTTAGGCATCATGGCAGCACTACAAGGTTGATACACTCCTGAAGTCGGCATGATGCATTAATGCAGCCTTGGCAAATAGACTCACCAGGGCCGCATTTATATTCAAGCAGCATGACGATAAAGGGCATAGCGAATAAGAGCAATAAGCTACCCTTACCGGTCGAGTAGCGATCCTCGCGGATGCTTCCCCAGGGTATTATTACGATCATGGCCCATTAACAATTAGTGTCTACTGATTTCACAGCCGGGAAGAAATCTACAATCTCCAAGCAGATTCTTGCGTTTGTAGCAATTTTGTCTCTAGCCGCAGGGAGTGCCATGAGGAGTTAACCCTTTAATGGCTACATATGGCTTTAATGTCCTTGGTCGTCATGATACATGAATGTAGCCTCGGCGAGTAACTCGCCACTGTTACATTCATACACTCGGGAATGTATCAAGACCATAAGGGTCAGCATGAAGCTTGAATGCATCAATGGTGAATTACATACAAAGGATGCAGTCATGCCAAAACCAAAGAAAAGGAAGCCTGAATGTACCAAATTTACCTCAAAACGAGGCAAATAACTCGCCTGGTACGGAGATTCTTATATCAAACTAAACCTCTGCAGGGAGAGTGCACCAGTATGGTGGCAGCTGCGGAAATGCTGCCCCTGATACCAACAAATTATTAAATTAACCCTTTAAGGACCGCATACTGCTTTGAATGTGTTATGCCGTTGCCCGCCATGATGAATGAATGCATCCCTGGCGAGGCTACTCGCCAGCATTCCAGTCATACATCATGCCGACCCTTTGGGAGTGTATCAACCCAATAGTGTTGGCACCATACTTGAATGCAGTACTGGGGAGTTACTCACCAGGGCTGCATTCAAGCATGGTGACGAATAAAGTTCATAATATACTGATGAGCAACAGGGTTCTTAAAGGGTAAAGCGCTGCAGATGAGAATGGTGAATAAGAGATCTCCTTTCTTGGCTTGAGGCTAGCACAATGACATAAATTCTTTAAAGATGGCAGGACGCCTTAATGAATCATGCCCTTGGTCGTCATGATGCATGAATGCAGCCCTGGTATGTAACTCACCAGTGCTGCATTCAAGCATCATGCCAACCCTATGGGGTTGAGACACTCCGAAAGGGTCAGCATGATGTAGAAATACAGCACCAGTGAGTTACTTGCCGGGGCTGACAAGAAATATCATATTTTAGCAACATGCCATCCTTTAAGGGTTTAGCTAATTGTAAGCTATGTGCTGGAGGAATGTGTGCCTACTTCTGTGGCTCTGTGTCTTCACCCTTTAAGGATAGAGCAATGATTAATAGTATGGTATATCTTATTATCCTTTTGTTGTCATGATTCATGGATGTAGCACTGGCGAGTAACTCACCAGAGCTGCATGTCGACAAAGGTTGATTTTAAGAATGACATATTGCCCCAATGAATCATCCCCTTTGGCATGATGGAACATGAATGCAGTATTGGCGAGTAACCCGCCAGTACTGCATTCAAACATCATATCGACCCTATGGGGTTGAGACACCAATGCAGCACTGACGGAGCCCTGGCTACATTGGTGCATCACGACGCTTATCTTTTAGCAAGATTGCCCATTCGCTGATTCGTGAAGGGTTAAGGCAGCATTCTCACTGAGAGTGTACAGGCTGGTCTTTCAGAACATCTTGTAAAAATTACCAAAGACATCACAAATAAATGAAATTCCTCACTTGTTTTGAAAGACCTTTCTGGAATGTCATTCAGAACCTTTCGTCAGTCGTCATGATGCGATTTTCGTCAATGGGGCAATATTTGCAATTGATGAGAGTACTTGTGGGCCTTAATATGTGTTATTATACGATTGGGGCTCTGATGGTGCTTTATAGTAAACCTGTTTTCATTGACAACTATGGTGTGTTCATTTGGTTGACATTTGGAATTAAATGACAAGAATACATGCATGGTTTCAGTAAGACACCCTTTATGTTGCTAAGAATGATGGATATAGCCTCAGTCATGACCAGGTCAGTTTGAAATGGATGTGAATGCCTTTAGCGTGATCATCAGAGGGCATTCATGTACCCCTACCCTGGATAGTGCTAGAATTAGCATTTAATCTTGGAGAAATGGGGGGGGGGGGGAAGTTGTAATGAAAATACATAAATTGAATGAATGAGTCTACATAAGAATACTGTATCTACTATACTGAATCTCAAATTATGCATCAGTAGCCAATATCAAATCAATGTAAATCATTTTATTATGTCTATTGGTTGTTGATTTACAATGGTCATATCAATGTTGAATCACTGCTGAACGTTGATGACCTCATCAATATCAACAAAATGACAACCCTGTATCAACTGTTGATATCATGTCACTACACACATTGAATCAACATTGAATCAACTGAAGTTAGCCTACTGGGATACTGTAGTCTACTAACAGGTGAAGTGTGAGTGCGAGAGAAAAGTTTTAAATGCAATAATACTTACGTTTTGGAAGGGGTGCTTGGGCAGTAAAGTCCACATATATCGTCAGATATATCAACAACTGAACAATATGTTTCCATGTCCTCGGCTGCATTGTTATGCTATAATTATGATTCAAATAATATCAAAACTTTTAACTTCAATTTTTCTGAAGACTGCTGCCTCCTATGGCATTGTCTAAGGATACCATCGCATAATGTCTAAGTATATTATTGATAAGTCTTGTCCCTTTACTGCATTAGTCGTTCCCATTTCCTGGTACAATGACCACCCCCTGGTTCTTTCTGGACTATGCCTCACTTGTACCACAGCATTCTAGTTCAGCCTCAGTGTAGACCCTCCATTGTACGTAATTCCAGTTCTTGACTGACAATTATTCTACGTCAGAGGTCTACAGTAGGCCTACTCAAGTTTGAAGTGCCCAAGGGCACAGGTAGTGAGAGGTAGCCTACCCGGGCAGGAGTTTCTCGCCCTGGGTAATACTTCTGTTAATAATTCAATATTTGACGTGAGCTCTGTTGTTTATCCGTTTTCCTTGTCTATCCATTTTGTTGTCTATCCGTTTTTGTTGTTTATCCGGTTTTTTTGTCTATCAGTTTTTGTTGGCTATCCGTTCTTTGTTGTTTATCCGTTTTTGTTGTCCATCAGTTTTTGTTGGCTATCCGTTTTTTGTTGTCTATCCGTTTTTTGTTGTCTATCCGTTTTTACTGTCTATTCGTTTTTGTTGTCTATCCGTTTTTGCTGTCTATCCGTTTTTTCTGTCTATCCTTTTTGAATGAATGTAGCAGCTGTCCAGTCTCCAGTCATGTTGCTCACCTGGAAACAATTCACAATGCATTAGTATGTTTAGCCCTCAATCGTGCAAGGGCGGCATGTTGCTAAAAAGAGATCGTACTGTTAGGGTAATTGGAATACATTTTAGAATTTAGAATTTGAAGAAAAATCAGATGTACCGACTTTAAAACTCTAGCACTCTAAAATACCCTGTTAAGGACTGAAAGATTGGTACAACCTCGGGTGATAGGATCATAGGCACCACTCATGGAGAAACCTGTCGTTCAGACAGATAATGATGGACTTCTGTCTATATCTATGTTTAAGGACGGATGTCACTAAAAGATGACATTTGTTGAGTAACTCGCCAGGGTCAGCAAAGGGTCAGCAAAATGCTTGAATGTAGCACTGATGAGTTACTCTCTAGGCCTGCATTCTTCATCATGCTGACCAAGGGCAAGATGCATTAATATATTATGCTGGACTGTGTCAAACCATTTGGGTGAGGGTCAAGCTATGCTGTTCCTTCAATTACAGGCTAGACTCTTGGAGGCTGAAACTAGTGACAGAGACTGAATCTTATTCTCCGGGGCTCCGTTCTCTCCAACTGTGCTGCCATGGAAATAGTTATGAACCAAAGCTTTTGATGCATAGTGCAATAAACACAGAGATCCACTCTAATCAGTCTAAACTCCCGGTTTCTCCAGTCTAGGTGCCTTGGCTCGAGTGCGATATGACCATAGGCACCACTCTTCCTGAGGTGCTCCCCTCGCCCTCGCCTGCTCCCCTCACCCTGAGCTGCTCCCCTCACCCCCAGCTGCTCCCCGCACCCTCAGCTGCTCCCCTCACCCTCAGCTGCTCCCCTCACCCTCAGCTGCTCCCCTCACCCTAAGCTGTTCCCCTCACCCTCAGCTGCTCCCCTCACCCTCAGCTGCTCCCCTCACCCTCAGCTGCTCCCCTCACCCTCAGCTGCTCCCCTCAGCCTTAGCTGTTCCCCTCATCCTCAGCTGCTCCCCTCACCCTCAGCTGCTCCCCTCACCTTCAGCTGTTCCCCTCATCCTCAGCTGTTCCCCTCACCCTCAGCTGTTCCCCTCACCCTCAGCTGCTGCCCTCGCCCTCAGCTGCCCCATCACCCTAAGCTGCTGCCCTCACCCTCAGCTGCTTCTCTCACCCTCAGCTGCTCCCCTAACCCTGTGCTGCTACCCTCACCCTCAGCTGCTCCCCACATACTGAGCTGCTCCCCCTTACCCTCAGCTGCTCCCCTCACCCTCAGCTGCTCCCCTCACCCTCAGCTGCTCCCCTCGCCCTCAGCTGCTCTCCTCGCCCTCAGCTGCTCCCCTCGCCCTTAGCTGCTCCTCTTACCCTCAGCTGCTCCCCACACACTGAGCTGCTCCCCCTTACCCTCAGCTGCTCCTCTTACCCTCAGCTGCTCCTCTCATCCTCAGCTGCTCCCCTCACCCTCAGCTGCTCCCCTCACCCTCAGCTGCTCCCCTCGCCCTCAGCTGCTCTCCTCGCCCTCAGCTGCTCCTCTCGCCCTTAGCTGCTCCTCTTACCCTAAGCTGCTCCCCTCACACTGAGCTGCTCCCCCTTACCCTCAGCTGCTCCCCTCACCCTCAGCTGCTTCTCTCACCCTCAGCTGCTCCCCTAACCCTGTGCTGCTCCCCTCACCCTCAGCTGCTCCCCACACACTGAGCTGCCTTCCCTTACCCTCAGCTGCTCCTCTTACCCTCAGCTGCTCCTCTCACCCACAGCTGCTCCTCTTACCCTCAGCTGCTCCTCTCACCCTCAGCTCCTCCCCTCACCCTCAGCTGCTCCTCTCGCCCTCAGCTGCTCCCCTCACCCTCAGCTGCTCCCCTCAGCCTCAGCTGCTCCCCTTAGCCTCAGCTGCTCCCCTCACCCTCAGCTGCTCCCCTCACCCTCAGCTGGTCCTCTCGCCCTCAGCTCCCCCATCACCCTCAGCTGCTCCCCTCACCCTCAGCTGCTCCCCGCGCCCTCAGCTCCCCATCACCCTCAGCAGCTCCCCTCACCCTCAGCTGCTCCGCTCACCCTCAGCTGCTCCCCTCGCTTTCAGCTGCTCCACTTACCCTCAGCTGCTCCCCTCGCTTTCAGCTGCTACCCTCGCCCTCAGCTGCTCCCCTCACTCTCAGCTGCTCCCCTCACCCTCAGCAGCTCTGCTCACCCTCAACTGCTCCCCTCACCCTCAGCTGCTACCCTCACCCTCAGCTGCTCCCCTCGCCCTCAGTTCCCCCGCCACCCTCAACTGCTCCCCTCACCCTCAGCTGCTCCCCTCGCCCTCAGCTGCTCTCCTCGCCCTCAGCTGCTCCCCTCGCCCTTAGCTGCTCCTCTTACCCTCAGCTGCTCCCCACACACTGAGCTGCTCCCCCTTACCCTCAGCTGCTCCTCTTACCCTCAGCTGCTCCTCTCATCCTCAGCTGCTCCCCTCACCCTCAGCTGCTCCCCTCACCCTCAGCTGCTCCCCTCGCCCTCAGCTGCTCTCCTCGCCCTCAGCTGCTCCTCTCGCCTTTAGCTGCTCCTCTTACCCTAAGCTGCTCCCCTCACACTGAGCTGCTCCCCCTTACCCTCAGCTGCTTCCCTCACCCTCAGCTGCTTCTCTCACCCTCAGCTGCTCCCCTAACCCTGTGCTGCTCCCCTCAACCTCAGCTGCTCCCCACACACTGAGCTGCCTTCCCTTACCCTCAGCTGCTCCTCTTACCCTCAGCTGCTCCTCTCACCCTCAGCTGCTCCTCTTACCCTCAGCTGCTCCTCTCACCCTCAGCTCCTCCCCTCACCCTCAGCTGCTCCTCTCGCCCTCAGCTGCTCCCCTCACCCTCAGCTGCTCCCCTCAGCCTCAGCTGCTCCCCTTAGCCTCAGCTGCTCCCCTCACCCTCAGCTGCTCCCCTCACCCTCAGCTGGTCCTCTCGCCCTCAGCTCCCCCATCACCCTCAGCTGCTCCCCTCAGCCTCAGCTGCTCCCCGCGCCCTCAGCTCCCCATCACCCTCAGCAGCTCCCCTCACCCTCAGCTGCTCCACTCACCCTCAGCTGCTCCCCTCGCTTTCAGCTGCTCCACTTACCCTCAGTTGCTCCCCTCGCTTTCAGCTGCTACCCTCGCCCTCAGCTGCTCCCCTCACTCTCAGCTGCTCCCCTCACCCTCAGCAGCTCTGCTCACCCTCAACTGCTCCCCTCACCCTCAGCTGCTACCCTCACCCTCAGCTGCTCCCTTCGCCCTCAGTTCCCCCGCCACCCTCAGCTGCTCCCCTAACCCTCAGCTGCTCCACTTATCCTCCGCTGCTGCCCTTGCCCTCAGCTGCTACTCTCGCCCTCAGCTGCTACCCTCACCCTCAGCTGCTCCCCTAGCCCTCAGCTGCTCCCCTCGCTCTCAGCTCCCCCACCACCCTCAGCTGCTCCCCTCACCCTCAGCTGCTCCCCTCAGCCTCAGCTGCTCCCCTCACCCTCAGCTGCTCCCCTCGCCCTCAGCTGCTCCCCTTGCTCTTAGCTGCACCCCTCACCCTCAGCTGCTCCCTTCACCCTCAGCTCTTCCCCTCACCTCAGCTGCTCCCCTCACCCTTAGCTGCTCCTCTCCCCTTCAGCTGCTGCCCTCCCCCTGAGCTGCTCCCCTCAAACTGAGATGCTCCTCTCACCCTCAGCTGCCCTCCTTACCCTCAGCTGCTCCTTTCACCCTCAACTCTTCCCCTCACCTTGTATTGCCCCCCTCACCCTCAGATGCTCTTCCCATCCTCAGCTGCTCCCCTCACCCTCAGCTCTCCCCCCCCCCACCCTCAGGTGCCCTCCTCACCCTCAGCTGCTCCCCTCACCCTCAGCTGCTCCCTAACCCTGTGCTGCTCCCCTCACCCTCAGCTGCTCCCCTCACCCTCAGCTGCTCCCCTCAGCCTCAGCTGCTCCCTTCACCCTCAGCTTCTCCCCTCGCCCTCAGCTGCTCCTCTCACCCTCAGCTGCTCCTCTCACCCTCAGCTGCTCCTCTCACCCTCAGCTACTCCCCTCAGCCTCAGCTGCTCCCCTTACCCTAAGCCCCCATCCCCCACCCTCGGGTGCCCTCCTCACCCTCAGCTGCTCCCCTCACCCTCAGCTGCTCCCCTCACCCTCAGCTGCTCCCCTCAGCCTCAGCTGCTCCCCTCACCCTCAGCTGCTCCCCTCACCCTCAGCTGCTCCCCTCACCCTCAGCTGCTCCCCCCACCCTCAGCTGCTCTGCTCACCCTCAGCTTCTCCCCTTGCCCTCAGCTGCTCCCCTCACCCTCAGCTGCTCCCCCACACACTGAGCTGCTTCCCTCACACTGAGCTGCTCCCCTCACACTGAGCTGCTCCCCCTTACACTGAGCTGCTCCCCCTCACCCTCAGCTGCTCCCCTCACCCTCAGCTGCTCCCCTCAGCCTTAGCTGCTCCCCTCACCCTCAGCTGCTCCCTTCACCCTCAGCTCTTCCCTCACCTTGTGTTTCCCGCCTCACGCTCAAATGCTCTTCCCACCCTCAGCTGCTTCCCTCATCCTCAGCTGCTCCCCTCATCCTCAGCTGCTCCCCTCATCCTCAGCTGCTCCCCTTACCCTCAGCCCCCACCCCCCTGCCCCACCACCCACCCCCACCCCCCACCCCCACCCCCCACCCTCGGGTGCCCTCACAACCCTCAGCTGTTCTCCTCATCCTCAGCTTATATCTGCTCATAATGTGTACATGATACAGCTCGGGGGTGGCTGTACACACAAACCCTGATCCATCACCCTACCCGGGCACCACCTACTGCTTTAACCCTTTATGGACAGCAGAACTCAAGAATCACACAAGTTAGAAACGTTCGCATTTCCCTAAAAACTCAAAAGCTGTATGCACAAGAGAGACACGAGGGATTCTTGAGAATAGTGAACGTTCCTAGTGACATGTTCAATGGTAACATGTATTTCCCGAGTTTTACTCATGCAAAAAAACAATAATTCCACAAGTAGAAAGAAGACCTGTATTTCCCAAGTTTTACTACAAGAAATGACACAGAATACGATACGAGAAAATTTCCAAAATGCCGTCATAAAAGGGTGAGCAGCTTGGGGTGGGTGGGGAGCTACTCAGCACTGGAGCACCTCTCACTGGGGAAGCCGGGGGGTACTCCCCAGGTGGCTGAAGGTTGGGGTGGGGGCTTCTGGCTCTGTCTCACTAGATCAGGCCAATGTGAATGCCCTGCAAACAGAACTCTGGAATTGAACGTTCGCAGAATCTGGGGAAGTCACCATAACACAAGAAAGACACAAGATATTCCCAAGAAGTGTGAACATGTCCTATTCACAAAATGAACCCGGGAATTGAACATTATTGACTTGGGTAAATGACACAAGTTAAAACTTCATCTTAACCGGGTGCCATCGCTGACCTCCTTACAGAAAACGGTTTATTTAGTGCTGGTGAAGACATAGATATAACCACTGCCATTTTCTTTATCTTATAAATCCTCACATAGCAAAGAAGAAAAATTATTGTTTTAAATATTTTTTTATGGTGGCCAGTCAAAGATGGCACCCGATCAAAATTGGTACCCAGTCAAAGATCACATTCGCCCAATATGGTGAGACAAAGCCATCTGAGTCTGTGAGGGTAGAAAACAGCTGCCGCCCTATCACCCCACTTGGTTGGGAATATGATTTTATATCGATGGGGTGTCATATCAGATTAGAAGGGCGCATATATTGTTAGTCGCACTAAAGAATCAAAGGAGAGAGTAGAGGGATGGTGCTGAAATATTGTGTGGAAACAAACCGTAACCCCCCTCCCCCCTTGGAACTATAGTGATGTGCTGGCTTTTTTCTCAAGGTATTATTCTGAAGGTTATTGCAAATAAAATCTCAATTTTGTTATACTGTGTGGAAGGAGCTCAGTGTTTCTCATCACCAAGCCGTAGAACATATGACGAGGGCTTGTTTTTTTTTAATAGTTTTTTTTTACTTCTATGGGTTTAGATATATTGGAAAATTCAGATTTTCCACAATCAAATTTCAAATTTTTAGTAATGTTAGTAAAAGAAAATCACGATTTCTATGATTTTTTTGAGTGGCCTAAATAAAGGACAACGATTTTTGCACCTCATCCCTCAATACAGGTCGGGATGTTTCACCCCCCCCACCCCCCCCCCCTCCGCCTCAGGAAGGGTCAACATCCCCCCCCCCCCGGCCCAACCCCCCCCCCCCCCCGCCCTGAAAATGATAAATGACGAGTCCCCTCAGGGATAGCAGCTTGGTGTGCGGTACACAGCCCCCAGCGGGGAATACACCCGACCATGTAGTGCTTTAACTCTTTCAGGATGATGGCATGATGCCTTAATGCATCATGCCTTTGGTCGTCATGATGCATGAATGCAGCCCTGGCGAGTAACTCGCCAGTGCTGCAGTCATGCATCATGACGACCCCTATGGGGTTGAGACACTCCCGTAGGTTCGGCATGATGCACCAATGCAGCGCCAGCGAGTTACTCGCCGGGGCTGCATTGGTGCATTATGATGACATCATCTTTTAGCGACATCCGTCCTTAAGGATTAACTCTTTAAGGACGGCATGTTGCTGAGATATGACATTTGGCGTCATGATTCACCAATACAGCATTGGTGCATTACGATGACCGTTCGGGAGTTTTCAATCCCCTCTGATGCTTGAAAGCATCATGACGACCAAGGACATCATGTATTAAAGCATCATGCCGTTTTAAAGGGTTAATGTGCTACACCCTCATATGCATCATGCTGACCCACAGGTGAAATAGAGTCGACATGATGCTTGAATGCATTAGCCATTGAGAGTTCTTTTCCAGGGCTGTATCCAATTATCATGAGGATAAACTACATAATGTACTGTGTGCCTTTAAAGGGTTAGTATAACCCCCTTAGGGTCGAGGTGATGGACTGGCCTACCTTTTGCTGAGTCATCACCGGGAAATATGGATCACCTTCCAATCTTGCACTATTGTAGCAGGGAGAACGGGCATTGTTTTTAGAAAAAAAGAGGAAGCTTTCACAGAGGAAAGCACACACATGCCTATTTCCGGAATAACTCTCAAATTCTTTTAAAAAGTTAATAAATCTGGGATAACCAAACCTAAGAGGTAAAAATCTCCCAGAAACTCATATATTTAAGGGCTACACAGGGCTTTAATGCATCATGCCATTTTACCGTCATGATGCGATGATGAAGTCCTGGTATGGCGAGTTAATTGTGAGTGCTTCATTCGTGCATCATGCCAGCCCTATTGGCCGGATACACTCCCAAATGGTTGGGACGATAGCCCTGTCGAGTTACTCACCAGGGCTGCTTTCATGCATCATGATAACAAAGGGAATACGGGCTGTGTCTCATGAGATGGGGCCAAGTGTGAACGTCTTTGACCGGGTGCCAGCTTTAACCGGGTGCCAGCTTTGACCAGCTTGATAGAAAAGGGTTTATTTAGGGCAGATTGAAATATAAATGGGCTACTAACTACTAATGTAAAGTGTTGTAACATCCTTATCAGACAATTTTTATCTTCAAATGCCCTTAATAAACCCTTTTCTATTAAGTCGGTCAATGCTGGCACCAGGTGTGTTTCCCTGGCTTGTGTGTTTCCCGGGAATTATAAATGTTTCTAACTTGTGTTCTGTTTGGAGGGTAAACTCACCAAGGCTGCAATCATGGACCAAGCCGACCGAGGACATTAAATGACTATGCGGTCCTTAAAGGGTTAACGGGATAATCCCCATGCATGTCCCGTACCATGTATGCAGTGCACAGTGCAGGGGTACCCCCGGGACCCTACAAGATGCATAACTCTACTTATAGGTATGGGGCCCGGGGGGGGGCCGGCCTCCAGGGTCTTAACCATGCCGGGGGTGCATACATAGACAAAGGTGCACGAGTTTCACTCTGTTGACTGGGTTATTTCACGAGATGACCTTGGGCCGTATTTCACAAGCCCGTAGGCCGAGTGAAATACGGGCCAAGGGTCAACAAGTGAAATAACCCAGTCAAAAGACTTAAACGAGTGTACCTTTGTGTTTATTTTTTTATCTTTTTCGATTCAAAATACCAAAATTATGGTAGGGGGGAGCCTAAAAGGGCTAAATTGGCTTCTTTCTACGCCGTTCAAATGTAAACAAACCACCATTTTGATGACGTCACAGGGCCGTGAAATACGGCCATGGGTTATTTCACAGGGGGTGTGTAATACGGCGTTCTTTGGTTAAGTCAATGGGACTGTTGTATTTAATAAAAAATAATACATTAATACCCTTGGCCGTCATGATGCATGATTCGTGCAACATGCCACCCTTTCAGGAGTATACCAACCTGGTTTAACGCATGTACACTGTCAGAAGTTAGTGTAGCTGCATAGTACGATCTAGTGTAGATCTACAGTGTATAATACTGCGGTATTAGTGTCTATGGTCTCTACTCTTGGTTTACAGTATATAAGGACGTATGCATTTTGGTTCAACTATTTACAGTGTATATATATACCGTGTTCGACGTAATAAGCGCACAGTGCGCTCAAAAAATGATTATGGACTATTCTTAGCAGTTAAGAGTTTAATTGGGGTCAAAAGTTGAGATATCTTATTGGAAGTCTAAAAATCTGCCAAAAACGGGGTGTGTGCGCTTATTGGGGGGTGTGCGCTTATTACGTCAAATACAGTATATATATATAGCCCAGGCGAAATACTGGCCAGGGCTACATTCATGCATCCTGACGATAGAGGGCATACTGTATTAATGCACCCTGCGGCCCTTAAAGGGTTAATGCTCCTGATACCTCCCTTCAGGCAGTCAGGTGTGCATCTTTATCCTGTTAACCCTCTAAGGGCGGGGTGTTGCCTTAAGAGAGTGATCAATAGGGGTGGTGAATTTGGAGGGTGTAAAAATATGTGAGGGCAGTAGCTCAGGGTGAGGGGAGTGGTAGGGGTAACTTCACCATTTTTTCAGCGCAAAAAAAAAAAAAATGTATATGTGTATCTTCTGTAAGGAATATGGCTCCCTTTAGTGAGGCCATGTGTACACGCTGTCTACCTTTGCTGTCGTACCTTTGCCCCCCCCCCCCCCCACATGAGATGAGTACACCCACCTTGTAAGAGAGTGGAATCTCAGGGTAACTGATATTATCCAGTATGTTTATGTACCTTGAAACTGTCCAATTATCTCAACTGTATTTACCACCTTAGGCTATGGGCCTCACATTCTGCAGCTGGCTGCTGCTGGTCCGAGAACACCCACCCTAGAACAGAAGAGAGTGGGATCTTAGATTAACTCCAGTAAGTTCATTCCACTGTCCTATGATGCATCCTATATATACTCCTGTATAGATATTATATTGCTGGGGTGACAACGGCCACTTCGGGAGTGAGTAAAATCTTAGATTTGTTCCAGTATAGCCCATGTGCCTTGTCTCCTAATGCCCATGTAGCTTCTGGAGATAACTGCTGCTAGAATGACAACAGCCACGCTGGTAGAGAGTGGGATCTTAGATTTATTCCAGTAGGTTCATTCCACTGTCCTATATACTCCCGTATTGCTGGGGCGACAACAGCCACTTTGGGAGTGAGTAAAATCTTAGATTTATTCCAGTATAATCCATGTGCCTTGTAACTGTCTCCTAGAGCCCATGTAGCTCCTGGGGATAACTGCTGCTAGGATGACAACAGCCACTCTGGTAGTGTAGGATCTTAGATTTACTACAGCAAGTTCATTCAGTTGTCCTGGGAATGGCTGCTGTACATGCTGCCTATAAAGATATATGCTGCTGGGGTGAGAAGGGCCACCCTGAAGTTATCTCAGAGTTATTCCAGTAATCTCATGTAACTGTACCCATTGCAGGAGAGCAGGTATCCGTGTAGATCCTGGAAATTACCAACCTTTGAAGAGTGTAGGATCTTATTCCAGGAGGTTCATTCAATTTCCCTGGGAGTAGCTCCTGTATATTCCTGTACAGATGCGGGGTGGACACAGTTCACCCTGTGATGAGTGAGATCTGAGATGTATTCCAGTGTCCTCATATAGCTGTATTATCCTTGTAGTCCCAGTATACTTCATGTACCATGTAACTGTACCCTAGTGTCCATGTAGCTCCTGGAGCTCCTACTTCTGGGATGGCAACAGCCACCCTGGAAGAGTATAGGATCTTAGATTTACCCGAGGAAGTTCTTTCAGGCTCCTATACACCACCATAAAGATACCCGCTGCTGGGGTGAGAACACCCACCCTTTATTCCAGTAAATACCGTGTAGCTCTCATGGGCTGAGAGTGATACCTCAGATTTATTCCAGTACAGTTGTACCCTATTACCGTCCCCTAGTGTTCGCTTAGCGGCTGTGGCAGGGTAGGGACACCCTGGAGGAGAGCGGCTCCTCCCGTGTATGGACTCGGCCTCCCGGGTGGTAGGTAGGTAGGTGGGTAGGTGCTGTCGGCGCGCGGTGTGGGAGGGAAGTAAGGGACGTGTATGCACGCTGCTACCACCACACGCAGGAGCTACTCCTAGTGGTGGAGGGAGCAGCTCAGGGTGCAGCAGCTCAGGGTGGGAGCAGCTCATATCTTCTCCCTTTTTTTCAGATTGCCTATCTTCTTTGAAGTTATTGTTATTCCTTGACATAATCCTGGATTGATACCTGACTCAATTCAATTCAATTCAATTCAAATTTCTTTATTTAAACTGCAACAGACAGGGATAAATCCCTGTATTTTGTCTGGCACAGCAGAGCATGGATATTCCTTTCTCGACTTCATAAATGTAGCATATGAGAAGCATCTAGCATGTGATGCTTATTTGGCATGTAGCATTTTCGTTAGCATTTATACATTTAAAGTGTGTTACGTCATGTCTATCATACTGTTTATGATTAGTAAAGTTCTATACATGTTTACTTATGATCATTCTGGATCAGAGAAATGGGAAGCAATCAGGTAACCAGTGAGGTAAGGTGCCCGGGCCAGGAGCAATAAACTATCATACATGTGGCTGACTAATATCATTCACTCTTAAAGTCTGTTCTTAAACACAAGTAGAGAGGGAGAATTTCTCTGAGAAATAGTCAAGGAGTTCCACTTATGAGCTAGCCTATAGGTAACACCGTGTTGAGCTGTTGAGGATTTATACCACCAAATCTTAGCTAAGAGTGCATCATGCCTTCTGGTGCGAATTTGCCTAATGTCATGTGACCCCGGATTTTGCATGTAGTGGAAGGCAGCGACTGCAAGGGACCTGTCCCTCCTCTCCTCGAGTGAGGTGATACCTGCTCTAGCACGAAGGACTTCGATATTGTGGTTATTATCCAAGTAATAACAAACCTTTGTCATCCTATCAATAGTACCTTGAATTTTGTCTAGACCTGCTTTATTTCCAGTGCCGTATAGCAATTGACCATAGTCAACAATGGGCATGACCATGGTGGTCAAGGTGTCAAGAGCTGCATCCAGAGTTAGTCTGGTTCTCAGCCTGGTTAGTAGATATGATTTATACGACAGGCTTTTGTTGACTACCTTGTGGTGCCCCTTAAAATTAAGATCACTATCAAGTTCCATGCCAAGGTACCTATATTGATGGGTTTGCAGTATAGCTTGGCCATCAATTGATAGTGCAATAGCACCTTGTCTAGCTACCCGTTGCTTGGTACCATAGAGGGCATACTTAGTTTTCTTAATGTTAAGTGATAATTTATTCTTTTTACACCAGTTTGCAACGTTTGCAAGGTCTTGGTTTACTAAGGCTAGGATGTCAGGGGTGAGCAGGGGATAGATGCAGTACAGTGCTGTATCATCAGCATAGAGTTGGCTCTTAAAGATTTTCAGCGAAGTGTCAAGGTCATTTATATACACCAAAAAGAGGAGGGGGCCAAGAATTGATCCCTGTGGGACTCCACACAGGATAGTACTTGTGTCAGATAGGACTCCATTTGCTTTGGTGGTTTGTCTCCTGTTAGTGAGATAGGATTCAAACCATTTTACAGTGGCTTCAGCAAGTCCAATTTTCTGTAATTTTTTACACAACAAGGAGTGGTTTATTGTATCGAACGCTTTGGCAAAATCGAGATAGGTAACCATGGTAACAGAACCCCTCTCCAAGGCAGCATACATATGGTCAGTCAAGTCATAGAGGCTAGTCATGGTGGAGTGTTTGGGTCGAAAGCCATGTTGGTTAGGATTCAGGACATTATTCTCCAGTAGGAAGGCCAACAATTGGGTGTGAACAACCTTTTCACATAGCTTGGAAATAACAGGCAGGATAGAGATGGGTCTAAAGTTTGTGACTTTGGAGGTGGAACCTCCCTTAGGGATGGGTGTGACTGTAGTAAGTTTCCAGGAGTCAGGGAAGGTGCTACTTGAGATAGACAAGTTAATAACGTGTTGTAGGTGGGCGGGCAGGGCTGACAAGGCATCCTTTAGTACTGAAGTAGAGAGGTTTTTTATACCAGATCCTTTTTTGTTTTTAATTTTACGAACTAACAGTTTTGTTTGGTCAATAGTAATAGGTTGGAGGAGAAAGTTTTTATCAGAGGTGAAGCCATTATATGTCCAAGGGATATTCATGTTTCTAGCTAGGTTTGGCCCAATATTTATAAAGTAGTTGTTAATGAAGTTTGCTGTATCGTCTGGAGCTATTGGGAGGTTAGTAACTTCATCTATTAGGTTTATAGTGGCCTGGTCTGGTTTGGGGTTTAAAATTTTGGAGATGGCTTTCCAATATTCCTTAGGGTCATTTTTATGAATGGTGAGATTGTTCTTATGATAGTTATCTTCAGCTTCCTTGGAAATTTTACTAGCTCTATTTTTGAGGAAGTTAGCTATATTAAAGTAATCAACATTTTTTGTTCTCTTAGCTTTAGCAAGGGCCAGGTTTTTTTCTGCAAATACGTCCAGCATAGCATTTGTTATCCAGGGCTTTTTCTTTTTGGCAAATTTGAAAGTTTTTATAGGACAGGTAATGGATAGTACTTTGTCTATATTTGTAATTAGGATATGCCAGGCAGCTTCAGCAGTATCAGCATCCCAGAAGGAATTCCAGTCTATGTTTTTTAGGCCAGTAGTGAAGTTTGCTTCAATGTAGTCCCTATAAGACCTGCCCGTAAACTCAACAGGTATGTTTGGAGGTGACTTGGCACTTCTAACCATGTATACCAGGAGGTGATCAGCAATATGTATATTTAGAGTTCCAGAGGCTACAATTTTGGTGGAATTTGAACAAGCTAAGTCAAGAAGAGAGGTGGTACCATCAGGGGAGAAATGGGTGAACTCATGAATATATTGGTTGCAACCTAACTGAAGAATAATGTCCTTTAAATGTCTTGCTTCATTTCGTTTGGCGTTTGTTCTATATGGTCCCAGCAGATCCACATTGAAATCACCAAGCATAAATAACTCATTGTCAATGAGGGGGCCTATATTACCAATGGCATCCTTAAGCTTGGTACAAAATGTATATACATTGCCAGACGGGGGTCTGTATACATTGAAAATAATACTCTTTTTAAAGAAGGGCTTACTGAAGGTGATACATTGCAGCTCAATATCCTCATTGCTCAAATTAAGGTGACCAAGCTCTGCTGTGGAGTAAGTAAAACAATGCTTGAGGTATACACAGAGACCACCACCAGTTTGGGTTTCCCCGTTATGATCCAGTGTTTGCCTGTCGTGCCTCAATATGTTGTAACCACTTAATGCAGGCAAGGAGTCTGGGACAGTTTCATGGAGCCACGTTTCCGAGATGGATAGGCAGTCTATATCACTATCGTCAAATTCAGTTTTAATAGTTGATATGTTTGCTGGGATACTCCTAACATTCATGTGAGCAACTACAACCCCTCTTGTGTTTTCAAAGTAAGTATTAGTCATTTGAATCATATAGCATCAGTGTGCAGCCCGGCCCAGGCCTGGTTACCCTCTCCCAACCCCGATCCAGGTAGACCACATACCCATGGGTCACGCATCTAGTGCATCCCATGAGCAAAAGAAAAATGTTCAGATAGAAGGCAAAACCAAAATGAACAAGAGCGTCTAAATTCTAAGACAGAATGTAAATTTTCAAGTCTTTACAGTTTTATAGCACCGGAATAAATTTTATACAAGGTACTTACTTAAGATTTTGAAGAGGAAGTGAGGGTTTGAGTTTATATTAAAGTAGTTTTCAGTTGCTTTTGGTTTTGCATTAATATATAGTGGCATAAGAATAATGATGGTAATAATGATTGTCTAGGAGGAATGGTGTAAGAAAATAAGTAAGAAAATAAGTGAAGGCAGCCTTAGATATATTTTGACTTTTATATAACTTCATTGAGCAAAATTAAAGTCAAAATCAAAAAATCTAAATCAAATCAGAAATCAATATCATAGTCACAATCAGAATCAAAATCAAAATCAAAATCAGAATCTATCAAGATCAAAAAATCAGAATCAAAAAATGAAGCAAAAGTCCACATATATATATGTATGTTTAGGGACTGAAAAGTCAATCAAGAGTCAGTGGGTCAAATTAGACCGAGATTATTATAATGACCAGTTCCTGCGCATAATAATGTTCATTTCTATTACTGCTCACAGGTGGGTCACGGGTATCAGCGGATCCAAATTCAAATTAGACTGAGATTATTTATAGTGACCAGTTCCCGTGCATAATAATGTTCATTTCTATTACTACTCACAGGTGGGTCACAGGTCCCAAGTATATGGGTATATAAGCTATAGCTAAGTGCAGTCGGCCAGATTGACCCAGCTCGCCTGCTACCATTACATGTATAGTTGCGATCTGGGCCAAGCACCGGGGTAGTGGGTGTATTTGAATATAAAAATAAACAGAATAGTATTATGTAACATTTTTGGAGAACTCAATGTAAGGTCTAAAGGATGGTGATATGATATGATATTGAGGGGCTAGCATACAAGTGGGCCACTTTGACAAATGTAGCTCCAAAGATATGCTGTCTGTCTGTCTGTCTCTGTCTGTCTGTGTCCGTCTGTCTGTCTCTGTCTTTGTCTCCCTTTATGTCTGTCTGTCTCTGTCTCTGTCTCTCTATATCTATCTATCTATCTATCTATTTCTCGCTCTCTTGATTGGTCTCTACTTTCCAGTCTGTCAGAGAGAGGCCCAGGGTAAGAAGAGCAGCTCCTGGTGAGGGGAGCAACTCAGGGTGAGGGGAGCAACTCAGGGTAAGGGGAGCAACTCAGGGTGAGGGGAGCAACTCAGGGTGAGGGGAGCAACTCAGGGTGAGGGGAGCAGCTCATGGTGAGGTGAGCAGCTCAATATAAGGGAAGCAGCTCAGGGTGGGAGCAGCTCAGGGTGAGGGAAGCAGCTCAGTGTGAGGGGAGCAGCTCAGGATGAGGAGAGCAGTTCAGGGTAAGGGGAGCAGCTCAATATAAGGGAAGCAGCTCAGGGTGGGAGCAGCTCAGGGTGAGTGGAGCAGCTTAGGGTGGGAGCAGCAGCTAAGGGTGGGGGGAGAAGCTCAGGGTGAGGGGAGCAGCTCAGGGCGAGGGGAGCAGCTCAGGGCGAGGGGAGCAGCTCAGGGTGGGAGCAGCTCAGGGTGAGGGGGGCAGCTCAGGGTGGGAGCAGCTCAGGGTAAGGGAGCAGCTCAGGGTGAGTGGAGCAGCTTAGGGTGGGAGGAGCAGCTAAGGGTGAGGGGAGCAGCTCAGGGTGGGAGCAGCTCAGGATGGGAACAGCTCAGGGTAAGGGAGCAGCTCATGGTGAGGGGAGCACCTCAGTATAAGGGGAGCACCTCAGGCTGAGGAGAGCAGCTCCGGCCGGGAGCAGCTCATGGTGTAAAGAGCAGCTCAGGGTGAGGGGAGCAGCTCAGGGTGAGTGGAGCAGCTCAGTATGATGGGAGCAACTCAGAGTGAGGGAGCAGCTCAGAGTGGTGGGAGCAGCTCAGGGTGAGGGGAGCAGCTCAGGGTTAGGGGAGCAGCTCAGGATTAGGGGAGAAGCTCAGGTTTGGAGGAGAAGCTCAGTGTGAGCGGAACAGCTCAGGTTGGAAGGAGCAGCTCAGGGTGAGGGGAGCAACTCAGAATGAAGGGAGCAGCTAAGGGTGGTTGGAGCTGCTCTTAGGGGCCCTTCACCATAACCCTTTAAGGGATGCATAATGCAGTCTTTGCGAAACATGCGGGAAAGTGGCAATGCTCGCCTAAAGTGCCACAGGCCCAGCAGATTGACAACCAAAGTAGGACCGAAAGTCCAGCCATATATTGGGCTTTTCTGAACTGAAGAAAATGAAGTTAGGTTTCTCAAGCTGAAATATATGCTTGTCAATATACGGTGTCAAAACTATGTATGTCTTAGTTTATCTCCCTCATGGTTGCTGTTCCGCTCTCAGTGTTAATCCCTCTTGCTGTTTCTCTCTCCTTCTCTTCTTTTCACTCCTAAGCAAAGAAAATCTAGTTATTGTCAGAAGATGTGTAGATAGACAACAATAAGGCCCCAAGATGACCAATTATGCAGAGACCATGGGGCTGCCACAGGAGGAGCACCGTAAGTGATTGGATAACTGGAGGCTGAGTATCCGGGTACATCAGGGAGAGGGGCAGTGAGGGTGGGGGGAGGGGGGATGGGGGATGGGGGATGGGGGATGGGGGGATGGGGGAGGAAGGGGGGATATGAATTGATACCAAATATGCCAATATTTGTCCATTTTTATCATGTTTTTTCAAAAATGAGCAAAAAGTAAATAAATTCCTCAAAACCTGATTTTTATGATAGGCGCGGTGATGAGAACCCTTTATTTTTTTAGGTGGCCTAAGATATCGGGGTTACGGGTAGGGAGGTCAGGGGTGGGGGGTGGGGTGGGGTGACAGAGGGGTAGAGGAGAAGAGGATTGAGGGCAGGGGCTAGAGGAGGAAGGTAGAAGGGGAGCTAGGCAGGAAAGCAGGTGGGTATGTAGGTAGAGACACAACAGGGTGGAGAAGGGTCAGAATAATGCCAGAGAAAAACTGTCATGCCTATACTACTTAGAACGGTTGAATTCTTCCCTCTATCCAAACAGAACTCAAGAATCACACATAGTTAGAAACGTTAGTTTTTCCCTGGAAATGCATAAGCTGTATACACAAGAGAGACATGGGAGATTCTCGAGAATAGTGAACGTTCCTAGTGACATGTTCAATGGTGAAGTGTATTTCCTGAGTTTTGCTGGTGCAAATAATCTGAAATTCCACAACTAGAATGAAGATCTGTACTTCATGAGTTATACTACAAGAAATGGCATGGAATATGACACAAGAAAATTTCCAAAAACTTTCAATTTTTTTTCTTGAGTTTCAACACGAGAATAGCACAAGTTCCGTCTGCGATTTTGTTTGCAGGGTTCTGTCCTCATTCTGAGTTCCGCCCTCATCCTCATACTAGCGTGAGACCCATTCAAGTATCCGGCCAATCATCCACTCCCATAGTGTTGTCATGATGTACCAATGCAATGTCAGGGAGTAACTGCAGTATGAACTGCTACTCATTAATGGGGCCTGGGGTTTGGCAGTATAAATAAAGGAATAATCAATCAATCAATCAACTTAAGACAGCGCTGCATTGGTGCATTGTGCCACCAAATAAACGTGAAGCCCTAATCCATTATGCGGTACTTAAATGGCTTAAATGACTGCTTAGTGCATTGATAGAGGATGCCATTTGTTGTCATGATGCAGGAATGCACCGCTGGGGAGTATCTGGCCAGTGCTGCATTCGGCCATTATTACATGGTTGATACACTCCCAAAGGGTCAGAATGATGCATGAATGCAGACCTGGTGAGCTAGTCGCAGATCGAGGGAAAATAACACATCATGTCGCTCAAAGTAGAAACTCGTTGGGCTGCATTGGTGCATTGAGTCAACCCTTCAGCAGTGTCTCAACCCCAGGGTTGGCATTTAGCGATAATGCACTAGTGAGTAACTCACCAGGGCTGCATTATTAGCATTTATGCATTGTGATGACAAAGGGCATGATACATTAATGCATTATGCCATCCTGAAATGGTTGAAGCCCTGTGCGGCGCCGGTTAACATGGGACTGGTGTTGGTGAGATTTGGTTATGGAGGACCGATCTGTCAGTGTGTGGAGGGGGGGGGGGGCATCTCAGGGTAAGGGGAGCAGCTCATGGTGAAGGGAGCAGCTCAGTAAGAGGAGAGCAGCTCAGTATGAGGGGAGCAGCTCATGGTGAGGGCATCAGCTCAGGGTGGGGGGAGCAGCTCAGGGTGAAGGGAGCAGCTCAGGATGAGGGGAGCAGCTCATGGTAAGGGGAGCAGCTCAGGGTGAGGGGAGCAGCCCAGTTTGAAGGGAGAAGCTCAGGGTTAGGGGAGCAGCTCATGGTGAGGGCATCAGCTCAGGGTGGGGGGAGCAGCTCATGGTGAAGGGAGCAGCTCAGGATGAGGGGAGCAGCTCATGGTAAGGGGAGCAGCTCAGGGTGAGGGGAGCAGCCCAGTTTGAAGGGAGAAGCTCAGGGTTAGGGGAGCAGCTCATGGTGAGGGGAGCAGCTCAGGGTGAGGGGAGCAGTTCAGTGTGAAGGGAGCAGCTTAGGGTGAGGGGAGCAGGTGAGGGTGAGGGGGGCAGCTCAGTGTGAGGGGAGCAGCTCAGGGTTATGGGAGCAGCTCCGGTTGAGGGGAGCAGCTCAGGGTGAAAGTCATTTTTTTGGCTCCCTATGCGACCAACCTAGGTTAGTTAATATTTATCAGATTGGTCAGTATTGATCAACTCACCTTAGTCCTCTCCATTTCAAGGCTAAGTCCTTTGTGAGGCATTAGTATTATGTTGTTTTGCCTCAGTTATGTTTAAAATAGCACTCGATCATGGCTGACCAATGTCCCTATGACTAACCTGGGATAGCCACTTCAGAGTAGGGGCCGGGGCATTTAGATTTTCTGTGCATACCCAGTAAACACAATTACGTTGGTTAGACGTAAATTAACGTTGGTTTTTGGTCTGAACTACGTAATTTTGGAAGGTTTATCAACGTTAGAACATTGAGGTTTATTTACCAATCTCAAACCTGCAGGTCTGATTTATGTAGCTCAGACGTAAATCTATCTCCAACTTTGTGAACACATTAATATAATATTACATAGTGGGATTCAGACAAAGATATCTCAGACAAATTATATTAACAAATAATAAATACAAACTAACTACTATCATTCTTAAACATATTTCTTTCTATACATATATATATATATATATATATATATATATATATATATATATATTACATCTTTGTAGTTTAACTGAACAGCCTGACAATATAGATCTATTGCATAGTTTTGGCTTCAGAGAGGCTTTGTATTTCTTTCATTACCACCAATATGGTGTCTGCCCAGTAAAGTGCCATAATGTGCATATCAATGCACGATTCTCTAACCTGCTGTCCATCATATATGATTATCAAATTGTATATGGTTCATTTGCATAACATTTAATTCATGATTAATGAGAATTTAATGCTTGAATGTGGTAGATTCGTTAAAGAGCTATCATATTCTCTCCACAGTTGAAAGTTCTGCCACCTAGTGTGAAACTGAGAAGTTATATACCCAATTGAAGTTGAAAAATTACGTAGATCTACGTAGATTTGCTACATTGATTTACGTCTGAATGAGGTAGATCAACGTAAATCAGCCGTCTACGTCTGTTGAACATAAATAAACCTTCATGTTTTGATGTCTACAAACAGGTCTTCCAAATTTACCAATCTCAAACCTTTGGTTGAAAAACTGCCTAGAGAAACCTCTGAGTTACATTGGAATTACGTAGGGTGTTTACTGGGTACTTGTTTCAGGAGGTGAGAGCAGGGGGGTGTGAGTGGTAGGAGTGTTTATCGCATTACGTCAGTCACGTGTCCTGCTTCCCCCACCTGTTGGTCTCCACACACAGACAGATAGGTCCGCCATAACCAGATCTCACCAACACCACTCCCATGTTAACCTGTTCACTAGCACTACTCCCTCACCCTCAGCTGCTTCCCTCACTTTGAGCTGCTCCCCTCACCCTCAGCTGCTCCCCTCACCCTCAGCTGCTCCCCTCACCCTCAGCTGCTCCTCCCACCCTAAGCTGCTTCCCTCACAACGAGATGCTCCCCTTAGTCTGAGCTGCTCCCCTCACCCTGAGCTGCTCCCCTCACCCTGAGCTGCTCCCCTCACCCTGAGCTGCTCCCCTCATCATGAGCTTCTCCCTCACACTGAGCTGCTCGCTTCACCATGAGTTGCCCCCCTCACCCTGAGCTGCTCCCCTCACCCTGAGCTGCTCCCCTCACCCTGAGCTGCTCCCCTCACCCTGAGCTGCTCCCCTCACCCTGAGCTTCTCCCCTCACCCTGAGCTGCTCCCCTCATCATGAGCTTCTCCCTCACACTGAGCTGCTCGCTTCACCATAAGTTGCCCCCCTCACCCTGAGCTGCTCCTCTCACCCTGCGCTGCTTCCCTCACACTGAGCTGCTCCTCTCGCCCTTTGCTGCTCCTCTCACCCTGAGCTGCTTCCCTCACACTGAGCTGCTTCCCTCACACTGAGCTGCTCCCCTCACACCCTCAGCTGCTCCCCTCACCCTCAGCTGTTCCCCTCACACTGAGCTGCTCCTCTCGCCCTGAGCTGCTCCTCTCGCCCTGAGCTACTCCCCTCACCCTGAGCTGCTTTCCTCACACTGAGCTGCTCTCCCCACCCTCAGCTGCTCCCCTCACACCCTGAGCTGCTCCCCTCACCCTCAGCTGCTCCCCTTACACTGAGCTGCTCCTCTCACCCTGAGCTGCTCCTCTCACCCTGAGCTGCTTCCCTCACACTGAGCTGCTCCTCTCACCCTGAGCTGCTCTCCTCACCCTGAGCTGCTTCCCTCACACTGAGCTGCTCTTCTCGCCCTGAGCTGCTCCTCTCGCCCTGAGCTACTCCCCTCACACTGAGCTGCTCCCCTCACACCCTCAGCTGCTCCCCTCACCCTCAGCTGCTCCCCTTACACTGAGCTGCTCCCCTTACCCTCAGCTGCTCCCCTCACACTGAGCTGCTCCTCTCACCCTCAGCTACTCCTTTTACCCTGAGATGCTTTGCTCACCCTCATTTGCTCCCATCACACTGAGCTGCTGCCCTAACATTGAGCTGCTCCCCTCATGTTGAGAGGGTATGATTGCAACCTGGCTACAGGGCGAGTCTACAGCCCGAGCATTACATTGCTCCAGGGTATCGCTGTGGGACAGTATGGGTATGATTGTGTAAAGTGGCTGGGGGAGGCAGGGTGCATGGGGAGGGGGGGGACAGCTCCATTGAGCAAACACAATCAGTCTCCTCCAGCCCACACACAGTGTCAGGCCTCCCCACCACCCACGAATAATACTTGGGTAAAATACGTATGCATCAATATGCAAAAATTATGGATAGTTTATAGTATTTAATATATTGATTTACTTTTCACATAGCACTTTACTAAATGACTGGGTTTATTTAGGTGGCTTACGAAAACTAGCTTTGCTAATGAGTTGCCTTTTTGTCGTTATATCATAAAGGAAATATGACTTTGTCAAGAGTTTTACATTATTCAAAATCATTTGATTGATGAGCGTATGGATTACCATTATTGTATTTGTACCACACAGGAATTTGTACTTGTATATACCGTTGATTTTTGACGAATACATTTTTGAAACTTGAAACTTGAACTTGACCTCCTGCCTCTTTTTTGGAAATACAATATTTCCTATGCTTAAGTACTGAAACTAACTACATGTATAACCATATAATGGCCCATATCGCGCATCTTTTAGGATCTACTCTTTTAAGACCTTAATTAATAATGACTCTTCAATTCACAAACACCGGCATTGAGCTATTCCTGCAAACAAAATCTCAGGCAGAACTTTTTCAATTCTGGTGTCAATACTTGCGAGTTTGTGGAACTTTATTTTTCTTTATTCTCATCTCATATTCTGTGTCATTTCTTATAGTGAAACTCAAGAAATACAGGTCTTCATTCTCCTTGTGGAATTTCTAGTTATTTGTAAGATTAACCCTTGGGAAAATACATGTCACCATTAAACATGTCACTTGGAACGTTCACTATTCTCGAGAATCTTCCGGTCAAACGCTACCATCTACCTGACAAACTTTTCATCACGTTGAAAAGTTCTTTGTTTATTAGTTGACGCTATCGAAGGAATTGTACCAACAATCCTCTATGCTCGCTTAATGGAGTGGTCATTTATTTATTATTTACCGGGGGCGTAAAAAATGTCTGCGTCTCCGTGTGCTAATTAACCCCCCTTCTTATTCATCTTATTTTCTTGAAATGAGAAAATTATTTTTGGCTGTGTATAGTTTAAGTTAACAGTGCCTTCTTCTAGACGAGAGGAAAACCCTAGACTAGCCTCACTTTAAGGTGAGCTATATTTGTCTCTTAACAAAGCTTCATGCATCCTTTAGAAAAATAAAAGGTTGTTTCTCATCACCATGGACTGATGAGGGAGGTTTTTTTTTCTTCTTTTATTTTTTTACCTGTGGGCTAAAATGTATAGGATAATAATTTTCATGACCAAAATTCACTTACTAATAATTGTAGTTGAGAATTCATTGATCTTTAAAAGTGGGGAAAATGTAGGTAATCTCTATCCCACTACACTATTGGCAGCATAAACTTTAATTTGATACCAACTATGTTAATATTTGTCCATTTTTACCATGTATGTCATAAAAACTTAAAAAACAATTTTACTCAAAACCAGATTTCTATGATGCGCACGGTGATGAAAAACCATTTTATGTTGTTTTTTTTGAGTGGCCTAACATGAGAGAATTGTGACAAGAAACAGACTCGGCGGTGAAACTAATCATTTCCTGTCTCCTCAACAGAAGAGTGCACTCTTACCAGGATGACCTTGGATGTTCAAGGTCACGGCCACCATATTGGGTCATGACCTCTGGATGAGAGTCCTCTGGTGGACAAAGAGCGAACTGAGGGCAGGGTAGGGAACATGGTTCGGCCATCCTTTGAGGGACATGATGAATTATGAGGGGTGTGTGTGTGGGTGTAACCCTGTAAGGGCCGCACAATGCTTTAGTGTACCATGTCCTATTGTTGGCATGATGCATGAATGCAGCCTTGGTAGGTTACTTGCCAGGGCTGCATTTATGTGTCATGCCGACCTATTATTATTCAAACCTGTGGGGCAGCAGCATGCTGTTTGAATGTACACACTCAAAAAAGTCAGCATCATTGTCGCTAAAACCACTCTCATATGAAAGTCAGACACTGCCTGACTTTCATGTGAGAGTGGTTTTAGCGACAATGGAGCTGACTTTTCTGAGTGTGTAGTCATACTTGCCAGGACTGCATTTATGTATCATGCTAACCCTTCAGGAGTGTATCAATCATATAAGGTTGGCATGATGCTTGAATGCAAGGCTGGTGATTTACTTGCCAGGACTGCATCCATGTACCATGCCGACCTGCCGGGAGTGTATCCACCTTGTGGGTTGAGGATGTGTCATGCCTACCTATAATTCATGAACCCTGTGGGGTCTGCATGATGTTTGAATGCAGCCATACTGCAGGGATGCTAATTACTAATTTAAATTATTATAACATCCATTCACCTTTTCAGCCCATTTACTTCTTCATCTGCCCTAAATACACCATTTTCTATCAAGCCGGTCAAAGCTGGCACCCGGTCAAAACTGGCGCCTGGTCAAAGACGTTCACAACGGCCAGATCTCGTGAGACACAGCCTTAAGCAGTATGCTGCTCTTAAAGGGCTAATCCAATTGCTGTACAGACAGCTGATGTTCTTGATGGCTTCTCCTATGGAGAGCCTTTAAGGCCTGTAATCAAGGATGGTATGTGCCTAAGGGCTTATTGACATTCATATTCCTCTTTTATAATTCAATCTATTGCCTTTATTACGTCTCAAGAGATATATGTCTGTCTGGGGAAATTAATGCTTTAAGGACGGAAGACTTTACTGCAATATGTTCTTTGGCATCATGATGCCTGAATGCAG
Organism: Harmothoe impar; assembly: GCA_947462335.1. Lineage (NCBI taxonomy): Eukaryota > Metazoa > Annelida > Polychaeta > Phyllodocida > Polynoidae > Harmothoe > Harmothoe impar. The sequence continues at coordinate 12,633,645 of OX381716.1, forward strand.
CCCTTGTAAGTAGCTTGCCAGTGCGGCACTCAAGCATCATACTGACCCTTCGGGGTTGATACATTCCCAAAGGGTCAGTATGATGTTGCAATACAGCACTGGCAAGTAACCCTCTAAATTTAACCTGGGTAACATTTTTGTTGTTGCACTGGCAGATTAGCAATAGTTATTCTAACTGTGCACTTGCCTCCAATACTAATGTTCATCATTTCTTCTCTTGTTCCAAAGTATGTGTGTTATAGGATGTAAAACCTTATGTATGATCCTATTTATAGCAGAGATAGATTTACAAAAGTAAATCTCGGATTTGCTCAGAGGCAAATATGAGCAGATATAAGGTACACAAAATTTGGAGGTCGGGGGACTCTGCCCCGGATTTGATTGAATAAACTAATTAACCTAACTAGCACTGTGCTTGGAGAGTTCAAGTAGTAGACAAACAGAGACTATGGCCATTACCGTCGCCACCTCAAGTCTCGTGATAGAATGATGTACACCGGCTGGTGATTAGGATTGTAGGGTCACCATTTATAGAGTTTATAAACTCGCCCCTGGCTGCACCTAGGCTTCCTATAGAAAATCGTACAAGCCGCACTGTACTTTATTATATCATCTTAAAACATCTCGATCCTATAAGCTGCACCTAACATGCAGATTTTCGAATTTTGCTTTTCAGTGGAAATTATTTAACCTCAAATGTGTTTACTTTCACAGTAATGCATTGGTGGTACTGCAGCTAGTGATAGCCAGCAGTAAGTTCTGGGAGTATGTTATTTGAAGTATATTTATTGGATTTCATTGGTTGGTACCAAAAAACTAGCTCGGGCGCATTGCCCGTCTGCCGCCAGCACCCCTGTCTATACATAAATCTTTGACAGTCTTATATTGAAAATGACAGCTATGACTTCCTACATTGTTCATGTAGTAATATTCTACAACATATACTTATTATAATTATAATGTTACATGTATGCCAAACAATGCTTCTGTCTATAATTCATGTTATGCGAATCAATACCAGATAACACTACACGTCCACATGTACATATGTTTACCCTTTGAGGACTATGTACTGCTTCAATGCATTATAATGCACCACTGTAACCCTGGTAAGTTTACTCAGCAGGACTGGCGTCTTTGGGAGTGTATCATCGGGATGATACACAAATGCAGCACTGGACCAGTGCCTTACTCACCAGAGTTAAGTACATGCAACGACAAAACGACATAGGGCACTAAACGCTCTGCTGCACCTAGAGGGTTAACATCATCCAGGCGCCATGTATGGTATTGAACACTGAGTTTTCTACTTATTTAACCAGTTAACGCTGATTGCTACTTGTTGAAATTCAATCCACTGCGCAGGTCTCTGCTCACATAGCTTACATGCATAAGAATGGGCTAATATTATATAGCCAGATACAAATACTGGTTCCCTAAGCTATATTTAGAGATTAGATCATTTTGGACGAAATTGAGCCATTTTGAATATTTGATATATTTGCATAGAAACACCTTAAATGGTTAACACAACTGTCTGATATGGTTCACAGCTTGTTTGGAGGAATTGTCTGCATTACCTTGGAATAATTGTAAAGGTGGGGCTCCACTAACCGATTTTGTTCTCAGATCGGGGCCATTCTTACAAATCTGGTTCAGTTATATACCATGACCATTATATAAAGTAGACAGGAATTATGTTTACCAATGATGTCTTTATTTATAAACAATGTGGAAAATAGAATTGCCAAGACTATGTAACATAATTCAAGTCCCAATTCAAGCCCCGATTTTGCATCTCAGGCCGATCTGGGCATCCGATCTCATATCAAACAGGTTTGATTTTCATTTATCTGATGCTTCCCCATTCAAAGGGCTCTAATCGGCCTATTTATGCACAATAACAGATAGGGAAATTTGCGTTTGGTTTGACTTGATCAGACTGTAAAGACCTATATGATCGGTTCGTGAGAATGACCCAAAATGTCGGCTAGTGGAGTCCCAGCTTTATACTTTCTGACAACTGCTCATGGACTGCCACGTCTCCCACCACCTGGTGGCGTTTTAAGGAGCGCTCATTTTTAACAACGTGGGGACCCTGCAAACAAAATCTCAAGCGGAACTCGTGCTATTCTCTTGGAACTTTAGAACCTATATGTTTTTTTAAGTTGTTTTTTTTATTTTCTATATTCGTGTTGAAACTCAAGAAAAAAAAATGAAGGTTTTTGGAAATTTTCTTGTGTCATATTCCGTGTCACTTCTTGTAGTGAGACTCATGAAATACAGGTCTTTATTTCATGGTCAATACGATCCATCAAGGTTAATCCTATGGGAGTGCCATATGCAAGTGAAGCGTGAAATAACCCTAGGTTGTATTGCACGCTCTGGTCGTATTGCACGCTGTCAGGGGTCGCCAGGGGTCGCCATGGGGTCGCCATAGCGTTGCTAGGCTACGAGGATCACGTGACCTGCTCGGAATTCAAAATGGCGGCACCACGGACGTAAACAAACACGGCGGAAGTAAAAAAACATCGTGGAAGTAATCGAACATAGACTGAATAGCTATTTTAGATTGATAAACCCTGAAATAAATACAGAGCGTCACTTTAAAAGTGACCTCTTCACTGGTTACTGCACTTGAGGTGCCTGGTCCGTACTGCACTAGGCCTACGGCCAGCGTGCAGTACGGACCAGGCACCTCTCGTGCAGTAACCACTGACTCAGTCACTTTAGCGTGCAGCTCTGTCTATTTATTCTACTTGTGGAATTTCTGGTTATTTCTATGAGTAAAGGTCCCGAGGAACGTTCACTGTTCTTGAGAGGGTAGTAAAGTGCAGGCTTCTTTTTTTTTTACGGAAGCAGGCAACATTTTTTTGCCCTCCCATCCCCCCCTACGCTCCGAGGGATTGGCTTTTTTTTATTTCCCTGCGCCCTGCCCCTGTGTAATAGGTTGAAATGTTTTACCACCTACCCAATCCACCACCCCCCCCCCCCCCTGTTAAAAATGAGAAATCCCTTATCAACATGGTGTTAGAATAATGAGCAGATACGACCATGCCAGCTTGTAACCATTTCAGAGGCAGACGAGACTTGAGTGCTGACACACCTGTGTAAGTTCATTTCTATCTTCTTTACATTTGCTGTAACATTCTACTTTCCCATTTCTATCTTTCTTACATTTGCTTTCTATAGCTATTGAGCTTTTCAATCATCTTGGTGTCAAGGGTACCAACCATTTTGACCATGTCGCCAAGTCGATCTTTAGCAAAAGAAAAAGATATCTCCAGGTCGATTTTTAACCTCTTTTTTTCTCGAAATTGGCCTTCAATTTTTAAGTGCCATGATGGGGTACATAGTGTACACTGTTAGAACCCAGGTAGCAAGGGTATATTGGGCCAACGTCGGCAATGATTGACTCCATCACAACCGTTATACCAACCATTGCCCATTGTAGGTAATGCATACATTGGTTCATCATAAAAATCACAATGATGGCCCACCCTTGGCAATTCCAATAATGGGCCATTGCTGGGTTGACTGCTGGCCCAGAGCTGGTCCATGCTTGATATTGCTGATATTGACCCAGTGTTGGCCCAGTGTTGGAACATTTCAGGGCCATCATATTATTTCTGATGTTGGACTAACATAAAATCTAACTACACTTGTCCAATATTGGCTGTGATCTACACCACAGGGATTCAATGTTGCCTGAAGAATTTCTTACAGGATGGCTCCTACTTTGCCATCATATCAGGTAATAAATGTGATCCCCAGTGTGCTCTACATATTTAAAGATCAGAGGAAGTTCATGAATAAAATTCAATATCTAAAAGTGCCATTTACTGCATGACACCAGTGGAAATTTGTGAAAAGTGACTTGAAGACACATCATGTGTGGTAAATGGAGTTAGATAAGTCCTAAATGATAGTAATACAGTTTGTGTTATTTCTAACCATTTTGGGATCAAGATTAAGATGGATTGAAAAGACAGAAATGTTTTTTTTCTAAACTGATGATACTTGTCAGTCATGTCCTAAGTATGCTTGCACATTCAATTATACACATACAAATAGTATTGTTCAATATCAGTGATTGTTGCAGTAGTCCTATATTGAAAATTATACTTTGCGCCAACATATGTATTACAAGGTTGCCCCAATGTTTAATTTCTGACCTAGGAATAATGTGATAACATTGAAATGTTGGCCCACCATTAGGCCAACAGGGAATCAATATCCCTTTCTCCAAGCATGGGCCATTACTGAGCCGGCAGTCAACCCAGCAGTGGGCCAATATCAAATTGCCAATATTGGCCCATTTTAAGTAATATATTGGCCCAATCATGGCCCAATGTACTTATTTTACCTGGGGAGTAGGTGGTGTAACTGCACAGTATAAAAAGAGGTATTTCTGGTTTCAAATAGTTCACACCAGATTGCACTGTAGCTGTATGTCAATCCAATGAACCATAATATTGGAAACCAAAAACACTTTCTTTTTTACTGTAAACCTACGGTGTATCATAATGTGCAACTACACTAACCTCTGACAGTGTAATTTGTAACCGTACAGTACAATATACATTCTGATCATATGCGCTAACCTTTTAATTTGTTACAGTGTAATTCAGTCAACCCTCACTATCTCGAACAATTACTTTCTCAGATCCCGCACCTTCTCAGACAGTTGCCCTTGTATGCTCCATTATATTTGGAATTAATTCCTTGAATAATTTGCTCCCTGAGACATATTTCCTTGCATTTTCCAAATTTGAGGAGGTGAGGGTCGACTGTAGACATGATTTTTCAACTTGCACCCCTGATTATTTCCACTTTCCACTGCTATACATCAATCCATTTTGCAGGTGAAAACGTGAAAGATGAGTCTCATCTTTCGTCTAATGGTCGCCCTAGCCCTGCTGGGCGGGTGTCTTTCAAGTTTGTTGAGTAAGTATTTATTGGTTGTTTAACCCTTTAGGGCCCTGGAGTAGCCGGCCACAATTAGGATATGATTCAGTCAACCCTTTAATGATGGATGAAAGATGACATTTGGCGTCATGACACATGAATGCAGCCCCAGCGAGCAACTCACCAGTGTTGCATTGGTACATCATGCTGACCCATCGGGAGTGTCTGAACCCTGTAGAGTCGTCATGATGCTTGAATGCAGCACTGGTGAGTTACTCTCCAGGGCCGCATTCATGTGTCATGACTAACAAGGGCATGATGCATTAAGGTATCATGCCATCCTTAAAGGTTTATGGATCTGAATGGATAGAAAGGAATAGGATAGAAAGAAATGAACAAAGGAATCCTTTAAAAAAAGATGTGCCTATTGCGCTGCATTGATTTGACAAATCAATTTGAATCTTAACCTTTGCTGTTACCATAAATGAACCATCACAACAAGAGACATTTAACTATTCTAAAACAGCTGTTGATAATATCAACCTGTTCATGCCCAGCTGCGACGATTGAAACAGTGGATAATCCAAACATCCAATTGAATGAGAAGAGGGAGGAGAAAGAAAACAAAGCAGAGAGACCAACAACTGGATTCAGGCTCAATACAAGTCTAGTCCCTGTACATTATGACCTTGAACTGTGGCCAAGGATTTATGAAGGTGATGACTTTGGGTTTGACGGTAACGTGACGATACAGATGGCATGTTCAGAGGACACTAACGTCATCGTTCTACATGTTGACATGGTAACTGTCCATGAAGACACACTACTGCTCAGATAAGATGCCTCAAGCCTTTATCTTCAGTTGCCATCATGATGCACATACACAGCACTGGCTAGTACTGGCTAATACCTACCAGTAGTATATTAAGGCATTTTAGGGGAGAGGTTTTTGTGAGTTGTCAGTGACACTAGGTGAGCCCAGTCTATAACCACTGCATGAACCATCCCTTTTAAACAAGTTTAAGCTAAAATCAAAGTTGATAATTGGTTTTAAGCAGCTTAAAGTATATTTAGGCAAATTGATATATTTTTTAGATTGAAGTTGCCCAAATACAGCAGACATATCAAATATAATACAATTGTTAAACGCGATTTTACCAAGAGAACAGTTTTGAATATGTTGTATTTTGAAATTCAATACATACACATCTACAAATTCAAAATCCTCTAATCCTGACTTCTACTCCCCATTCTCCTTTCTCTATATAACTTGCTGTATTCTCTCAAGCCTTCTCCCTTCATCTTTTTTCCATTTTGCTTCTTTCATATTTTGTTGGTTTACAGTTTGATAAAAATATAAAGTCCTCTTTGAATTCTTTTTTCAGAGATGCTGGAGGTAACATTATAAATGTTAACTACACAGAGGAGGATGTCCCCAGACAGTTCTACAAGATTTACCCTGAGCAGAAACTAAAGAAGAACCGGAACTACTCCCTCTACATGAGGTTTAATGGCACCACCATACATAATGAACTACTCGGCTTCTACCGGTCTAAATATATGGAGAATGGCACCGAACAGTGAGTTTATTTTACTCCTATTTGCGGTTTAAGGTGGAGGTAAATTCCACAAGCATGACATGCTTTGCTGATCTAGGATTTCCTTGGCTATTACAGCCTCAACTACAATATATTTGTTACCCTCCAAAAGAAATAAAACAGCCAGCTGCCTGGCTGCCCTGACTGCCTGCTTGAAGGGGGGATCAGCTGTGACCCAGTTATACCTGGGGCACAGGTGAGGAGGGCATAGGTGGTGCCCCCTGATAATCAATACATGAACCACACGTATAACTCTTGCTTCTAACCATCAATGATACAAAGATGGAATGTTAATGTGCTTTTTTATTTCTTAATCGATATTGTCACAACCTCATATTTCAAATGACCCCCTACTTTTGGGGAAAATGTCTTATAGGAAAAATAAATCCTAAAATAAATCTTTCTTAAAGGAGGGGGTTTTACAGTGCTCCGTTGATGGTTTAAGTCTTGAGTTGCAGCTTTTGACCATACTAGTAACTGTTCTAACTGTCACATCACCCACACTATTTCACTTGGCTTTACAGTTGGATTGTGTCTACACAGTTTGAGGTTACCTTTGCCCGACGATGCTTCCCATTATTTGATGAGAACTTCTTCATGGCTACCTTCACGGTTACCATGGTGAGGCGTAACGACTACATCTCACTAAGTAACATGCCCATAGACAGGACAGAGAGCAGGTAAGGGTGCAGAATTTACGGTTGGGTTTTCTTTATTTATTATTTTGGGTTGCTAGGATCAGTGCCTCTTAAATGGATAACAATTGTTTTAAAGGTACTTAAGGTTGGTCGCTACCCTTTGGTCAAAGTCAACTGAATTTCTCCAAGTTTCTACTATAGGTGGTCTAAATCATATTGAATCGGAAAATGAAAAGAAAAAAGGGGGTCCCGAACTACTTTTTCAATATGGAGTTTTGAAAAATAAACATTCTTCTTTTTATTCAATATCAACCGTTAAGCATAGATATATGAAACCTAACATGTGAAGAGCCCCTATGTTCTCCTTTACTACAAAACCCTAACCCTACTACTTGTATTGTTGTATGACAGAGCATTCTGGGTAAAAATATAATGTTTCGGGTATGAGTGGGGTTAAATTCCTATAAAAATACAAATAGTATTTAATTCAACAGAATTCTTTTAAACTCTCTCAGATAATTGTTTATATTACTTGCATACATATTTAAAACAGTTTTTCATAGGTGGTCCCATGCATAATTTTACGGTTTCGGGCCTTTGAAATTGAAAATTAATGCAAAAACAAACTGAATATCATATTCAAAGCATTGTATAATGGGTAAAATCATCAAAATCTGGATATAAAGTGTGCTTATTAAATACTTTTGGTTGTTTTAACCAACCTGATATGCTTTGTAGTATTTCTAAGAAAATTTAGTAGTAGATAATGCCTCTAGATGCACTAATTCACATTAAAAATAGGAAATATTATCAGTTATAAGTATATCAAATATTCAAAGTGCCATAAACTGCTCAATTTTACTTGAATTGGTCTGAATCCTTTAATATGATATGGGGAACTCATATATGTATCAGACTACTTAATATGAGACCATTCTGATGTATCTAAGCCCTATGCAACCGACCTTAACACAATCTACCCATACGGCACCTGGTAGCAAAAAACAGAACTACCTAAAACCATGATATTTGCAGATTTCCCCCACTTATGTCATGATCTTCCTATATCTGCCATTGAAGTGCCACACATTAGCATTCAACACATCCTAAAAAAGTAAAAACAATATCTCCTATTTACCATGCGCACAGGCTCATACAGTTAATTCAGGATAATTTTATTTACCCGTGACCTCCTTGCTTTCAACATGTTTCCAACAATCATGATTATAAATGCATGCCTGTATTTTCATTGAGATATTGTTGGGGGATTTTTTCCATATGGGAAAATGTAGAAAAATGAACATGAACCAATTGGGAATCACACTTTCCTTTTCATGTGCATGTCTGCTAACTGTGTTTACTTTTGTTTCAGAGGAGGGCAGTGGGAAGCAGACATTTTCCAGAAGACAGTGCGCATGACACCGTACCTCCTCGCCTTCAGTGTCAACCAGTTTGATTACATAGAAAGCTACTCTACAAACGGTGTGCAGGTATGTGATTTTAAGCGTGCCTTCATGGTAAAAGGCAAATGCCTCTTAGCAAAATTCTACTTTGAACACTTTGATATTGTATTTCCCCTATTGTATTGCCAATAACATCATTCATTAGGCAAAAAAAAAAAGGTGTGTTTCAGGCAACATGGTCAGAATTTCTAGGGTAGGTAGGTCGGATTTTTTTTTTTTTCTTTTTTTTAAACATAGAGAGAACCAGGAATGAGTCGCAGATGGAGAAATCGACTCGCGACTCACCAGAATGATTCAATAATTCCTCTATTGACTAGGAATATCAAGAAGTTATTGCATATTCCTCTTAAAAAGCCATTTTCTGAAGTTAATCAATCATTCGGGCCTCTGAGGTCACTGGGAGCTTGCTTTTCTTGAAAGAATTTGTAAAAATTGAGAAAAATAAACAATAAAAATTTAAATTTTTTTTAAAATTCTCCAAAATTGGGAAAAAAATGCTAGGGTCGGCCCTTTTTTGAATCTAGGGTCGGGTTGCCTGAAACACACCTTTTTTTGGGGGGGGGGGCCTTATGTCCACATTTGGAAGCAAGGACATTGCATTTAGGCGGGGGTGATTCCCAGAATCTGAGGAATTTCAAGAAAATTGCTTAGCTCCTTTTCTCAGTTTGAGTGGGTTTTATAAAGAAAAGTATTTACATATATGAGGCCTAATAAAAAAAAGGTTTGCTTCAGGTCACCCGACCGACCCTATCAAAACAGGGCCGACCCTACGTTTTTTTATGCAAAGAAACTTTCGTATTTTTACCCTTTTTTGGTCAATTTTAGGGTCTTCGGAGAGGCTGGGTAGTGCTTCCATGTTTAAAAAAAAGTTTTAAAAAAAACACCTACCGACCGTAGCCATGTTACCTGAAACAAACTTCTTTTTTTTGGCCTGATCTATTCTTTTGGCTTCAAGCTATTGCGGATAGGGTCTATGTACATAGCTTTACCACAGAGAAATTAAGAATATGTCATACATTTATCATTTCTATTTGTACTTGTGCACCATGCCATTTGCATGACGAAACTGTTTTAACTTTGTCTCTAGCACTGCTTGATAAAATATGCTCGATTAGAACGGCATCCAGGCATTAGGAAGAAAACAACACTACCTTTTCTTTTAAATCCGGTTCATTTCAGATGCGGATCTACGCACAGCCCGCACTGATTCAATATGCTGCATACGCAAACAACATCACTGCTACTATCTTAGAGACTTTTGAGGAATGGACTGGTATTCCATACCCCCTGCCCAAATTGGGTAAGTATTAAATTACCACGGAAATGGACTAACAATCTGCTTTATCAAAGTGCCAAATAAAAATGTTCATGTAGAAGCCGCGGCTAGTACGCTTGACAGGCCACTGTTGTGGCTTGTAGGATCAACCCAAAGTTGAGGTGCTGCTTATATTTTTTGAAAAAGTAAAAGACAGTACTAGAATGCTGTAAAGGTGTATATTTTCGCGCATGTTTATTTTCGAGAATTCACTTCAAAGTGCCCTTTCATGTGTATTTAAATTCGCGAGTTTTGCAGTATTGTAGTAGGATGCCTATACTGGATAAATATTCGCTCTGTACATATTTTCGCGATTTTAAAATCCGTGAAAATCCCGAAAATATGTACAACGCGAAATAAAGTATGTTTACAGTAGTAATTTTCAAACCTGAGGCACATGGTATTTGTCGAAGTTTGGGTGGGCGGCCGATATGTGAGGTAGGCAACCTCCAAACAGAACTCAAGAATCACACAAGTTAGAAATCTTTGTATTTCCCCAGAAACACACAACCTGTACACACAAGACAGACACGGGAGATTCTCGAGAATTGGGAACGTTCCTAGTGACGTGCATTTCAATTCCTAAAGTAGAATGAAGACCTGTATTTCATAACTTTCACTACAAGTAATGACAGGAAATATGACACTAGAAAATTTCAAAAAATGTTCAAAAAACGTTCAACATTTTTTGAGTTCTGACACGAGAATGACACAAGTTCCGCTTGAGATTTTGTTGGCAGGGCATATACGTGAGAATTTACAGTACACATTATATACAAATACCCACTCCCTCACTGAAAAAAGAAAGCTCCCTTCCCCTGTTTCAGACCAGCTGGTGGTGCCTGGCTACTACTTTGAGGCGATGGAGAACTGGGGTCTGGTCGTGTACGAGGAGGCGACACTGCTCTACAACCCAGAGTACTCAGACATCGACCAGAGACGATTCATTGCCTACACCATCGCCCACGAGATGGCCCATATGGTAAATGAGACAATCATCCAATAGATAATTATATTTTTTTTAAAAGACAAATGAGACCGAAAACTTTCATAGACAGAAACGCACAAAAGTTGACCCCCCAGTTTGTGAGAATTTTATAGGCAGAATTTGGGGTCATTTAAAAATGGCTGAACGAAAACTCCTCTTTAAGCCCCCCCCCCCTTTGAGAGGACATGATAAGCTGAATCAAGCCTAAAATCGCCAAAACGGTTTGGCTTATCAGAGAGGTTTTACAGGTATGGTATTATCAGTTTATAGCAAGTATTAAGGTGGGTCAAGGCCACTGCAGAATGGACAACTGCGCATCTTTCTGCGCATATGGCTTATATTGGTCAGAATAATGCCATTTTTGGTAGGGATATGCTGGAAATAGTTTTCTACACCCAAATTAACTTTTGGACAGATTTGAGCAGAATAGAGCATTTTAGAGCACTTTTATATTTTGATACAATAATTATAGGTATTTTGGGCATTTTCTAACATTCTTCAGTAGCTGTCATTTATGAAGTATTTTATGGCATTTTAAAGAGCATGAAAGTGATTAAATTGCTTCAATATATCCAAAGCTACATGATAAGACCATCTGATATGCAGATTGTCCGGAATTTACCCATAATGCAAAGCTTAAAAGATTTGATTTAGTCCCTTTTCGCATATCTTCTTTTTTCCAAAGGACCAAATTCCTCAAATTATGCACGGCAACCCATATCAAAATTATGCTTATTCAGCAGCAAATGATCAAAGCAATATTTTAGGGTAGTTTAAGAAAAATCTGATGAATTTTACTACTATTTTTCTTTGATTATGTAAGGAAATAATGAAAATTTATTCCAACTCTTCACCGCAAGATGACATTTTTTCCCAAAATGCAGTTTGATAAATCTCCAGAACTTTTTTTAGAATAAAGTTAAATAACCATGTGTTTAACATTTAAAGTTTCAAAACTCTACAGTTATTGGCTGATAGAAAATAAAATCAGACAAATTTTGACATTATTTCCGATTTTTTGGGGAAAATTGATTCTTTTTTTCTTCAAAAATCCATATTTCAAAAAGTAGCATGACAACCCCTTCTTTTCCTCTCATTTTCTGTTTTCAAATGATTTAGGGTACTCACAGATAAAAAATTGCGAAATTCTGATGACTTTGCTTTAATGGGATCGACCCACCTTATATACTGACTTCAAATAGGAGCCATGGATCAGCATTTTGTATTTCACATGGGTAACATTACAAAAGGCAGAGTGCCCCGTGCAGAATTGTTGCCAGTTTCTGCAAGGGATTCTTGGGTACTGCTCTGTCTGAGTATTAACATAGGGATTTCCATTCTCACTGTGACATGAACAGACAGAGCTGCACGCTAAAGTGACTGAGTCCATGGTTATTGCAAGAGTGGTGCTAGGGCCATATTGCACGATGGCCGTAGGCCGAGTGCAATATGGCCCTAGCACCACGAGTGCAATAACCATGGACGAGGGCACTTTTAAGTGACGCTCTGTGTTTATTTCAGGGTTTATCTATCTAAGATATATATGCAGTCCATATCTGTTTACTTCCACGGCATTTGTTTACTTCCGCGGCATTTGTAGCAACTCTATGGCGACCCCATGGCAACCCCTGGCGACCCCTGGGAGCGTGCAATACGGCCAGAGCGTGAAATACGCCCGAGGGTTATTGCACGCTCCCCTCACGTACGGCCCTCCCATTGCTTTAACCTTGACAGTCCGTATTCACCATGAAATAAATACAAATAGTATACAACTGAGGCTCATCTAACCAGGCTCCACCTGATGTGACTCTGCAGAGTGTCGGGCTATCCCAATCTAGATTCCTGAACCATCGAGGGTTTTATGTGTTTATCTCGGAAGTTCTAGCCAATCAAGTACTACTACTGTAAATATGCCTGATCCATGCGTTCAGTGACTCTATAGTTCATACCAGCTAGGCCTAGTGTATTCCTCATTAGTGGTTTCACAGCAACACGATGGCAACACCAAGTACCAGTGCTGCCACAGTCTGAGAACACTTAGAACTAGGAGTGTGGGTTTGAGGGGAGCCCAACCTCTGGGGGGAGAGTGGAGCAATTAAAAATTAAACAGGGCCTCTACATGTGGGTACTGAGAATTGGTTGTACCTGGACACTAGTTTTGTTACCTGTCGATGCTAGGGTTGTGGTTAGGACAATTGACTGATGATCACCAGGGTTCTAACCACCAACCTATCCTGGACAGGTAATAACATATATTGCAGGTGTCCTAGCATGCAGCCAATGCAGATGTTCCACTCTCCAAACAGAGCCTTAGCTCCCTAATCTGGTCCATAGGATTTGCTGAAGCTAGTGATCGGAAAGTAGAGGATGCATACTGCACTTTAAGATCAATGTCAAACGTTTACACACTCATCAACACACTTTTTTGCCGCCACTTTAAACACACATTTTGGCGTAACACACTACGCACTACACACCCTTGCCAAAAGTGTGTTGATCTAAATAGTATGTAGCAAAATTGTGTGTATAATTCCTTATGCATGTTCCCCCAACACACTGTTCTTAGAGTGTGGGACCAGTTAAATATGGCGCTGTTTTCTCTGTTTTCAGTGGTTCGGTAACCTGGTGACGTGTCGCTGGTGGGACGACATCTTCCTCAATGAAGCCTTTGCTACTTACTTCAGTTATCTGGTAGGAATTGGTGCAGCAGAACCAGGATGGGAAGTGGTAAGTTGTAATACTTTTGTAATCTTCAATTCAAAGAAAGTTTATCTAACAAAATTAAGGTTGAGCATTCGTAGCTTTAATCCTCTTTTAATCATCAATTGAAAAAAATCTAACAAGTGCAATGTTGACAATTTTTTATTTGAAATTCACAGGACTATTCTTTCTTCTGTTTTTGGTGCTTTTTAACTTGCAAATGCTGCATTCATGTATCATGGCCACGAGGGGAATAGCACATAAGAGCACTGCATAGCCTATGATAAATTATAGCTGAAAATGTTCAAGATATTATTAAAGTATATATGTAAAACATTATCCATGGCCAGTAACAGTTCAGAAAGGGTGTCCCATGGGGCCCAGCCGTGGGTTTATATACAATGTATTTTCAATGGGGAGGATTGACCAATCATGGTCAATAAGAGCAAATTTGAGGGAAATGATAAATAATGAGCCTGATTGAAATAAATAGAAGGGATGTGTGGTCTTGGCTAAAACATATGCTTGATCAATTTCAAGAAAATCTAAATTTGGGTCCCAATCATTGGATATACTTACTTTAATGCCATCCCTGCAAACATTATCTAAAGCAGAACTTGTGTCAAAACTCAAAAAAAGAATTTTACAACGTTTTTAGAATGTTTTTTCAATGGGGAGGATTGACAAATCATGGTCAATAAGAGCAAATTTGAGGGAAATGATAAATAATGAGCCTGATTGAAATAAATAGGAAGGGATGTATGGTCTTGGCTAAAACAAATCCTTGATAAATTTCAAGAAAATCTAATTTTGGGTTCAAATCATTGGATATACTCACTTTAATGCCATCCCTGCAAACATTATCTATAGAACTTGTGTCAAAACTCTAAAAAGAAATTTTACAACGTTTTTAGAATGTTTTTTGAACATTTTCTTGTGTCATATCCAATGTCATATCTTGCAGTGAAACTTATGAAATACAGGTCTTCATTCTACTTGTGGAATTTCTGGTTATTTGCACGAGTAAAACTTGGGAAATACATGTCACCATTGAACATGTCGCTAGGAACATTCACTATTCTCAAGAACCTCCCATGCCCATCTTGTGTAAGCAGCTTGTTAGTTTCCCAGGAATTACAAGCGTTTCTAACTTATGTCATTGTTGAGTTCTGTTTGGAGGGATCCTGAGAAGTGACATTTCCTCTTTCTGTTTCAGGATGAGTACTTTATGCGACGTGTGCACAAAGTCCTGGAGCAGGACGGGTGGCATAACAGTCAGCCGATACGCCTCACCTACTTGGAGGACCACCGCGGACTGTATCCTGCCTTCAGTAAGATCACATATGATAAGGTAAGTGAATGGTACATAGCCAGTACTGTACAATGGGGTCACGTACTTCCCGTACCAACCAGAGGTGCGTCTGGCTAAAGCCAGACGCAGCAAGGGTTGGTACGGGATGTGCGGGATGGCGTACAATATACAAGCTTTATTACACGACCAGAAGACAATTTTTCAACCCCCCTACCTTTTAGTTGTTGTTTACATCGCAAATTAAGTTGTTTACATTGTTAATTAGCATTGTTCACATCGTCGTCTGCTTTGTTTACATCGCCACCATTGCCCTGTCACGTGACCAAAATGCTACCTCCTGATTGGTCTAGAGCAGTGAAAAGCGTACCACATGGCCAGGTGGTACGCAAAAACGTACCACACCCCCGGGTGGTACGTTTTTTAATGCTTAAACAAATACAGGATCGTACTTATAACGTTAGGTCATGTAATAAAGAGCAAATACAGCAAATATGTGATAGCTCTCCTAGGTGCGCAGACAAATGTTCTGAGCGCAATCTTAATCTATATTCTTAAATCTTAATATATATGATCTTCATCTATAATCTTAAATCTTAATATATATGATCTTAATTTTTAATCTTAAATATTAATATATGATCTTCATCTATAATCTTAAATATTAATATATAGACAAAGGTTCACGAGTTTTGGTCTTTTGAAGGGTTATTTCACGAGTTGAATGTCAGGCCGTATTTCACGAGGCCATAGGTACCTTTGTGTTTATTTTTTCACCTTTTTCGATTCAAATTAAATTATTATAGAGGAGGATGGCCTAAATTAGCTGAAATAGCATTTTTCTGCGCAGTTCAAATTTAAACAAACCGCCGTTTTGATGACGTCACAGGGCCGTGAAATACGGCCATGGGTTATTTCACGGGGGGTGTGCAATACGGCGTTCTTTGGTTAAGTCAATGGGACAGCTGTATTTCATAAAAAATAAATGATCTTAATCTATCATCTTAAATCTCAGTATATGATCTTATGCAGCTAGTATCTGCCACCCAGTGTCACATACCCAAACTATGCCATCTGAATTTTATAGTATATGCCCTAATCTAAAACAAAATAAAAAGAAGAAAAAAATGGTGGTTGGAGGGCAGAGCCCCCCATTACATACTAGTTAATAAGGCTATCCTATGATGGTACATACTGGTGGCGCCATTTGCATTTGGTGGGTAGGCCTACCGTTAATAATATTTGTGTTAAGATAACGGTTTCTTAAGATCCCTCCAAACAGAATTCCAGAATTGAATGTTTGCGACAGGGGAGAATCTGTGGAAGTCACCATAACCCAAGAAAAGCACGAGATATTCCGAAGAATTGTGAATAACATGAATACTCATTATTCATATAAAAGATTAATTCAACAATTAAAGCTTTTGATTCACCTTTAACGGACTGTTTCAGGCAAAATGCTACTGTCTAAAAAAGTGCCTGTCGCTGTCATTTCTTTTTGCACCGTATTCTCAATACTGTATGTATCATGCATATTGCGTATTGTGTACATTATCTACTTTACTATCTAACTTTTTTCTTTTGATTTTCCCCAGGGAGCAGCTGTCGTTAGGATGATCAAGGAGTTCCTTGGTGCCAGCACCTTCCAGAAAGGCTTACAGGTTTGAAATTTGAAGTAATCCTCCCCTGCAAACAAAATCTCAAGCAGAACTCGTGCCATTCTTGAGTCTTGACTCGTGTTTCCCAGGAGATTTTTGAACATTTTGTGAACATTTTTTGGCATATTCCCAGGGATTTCTTGTTTTTGAACAAGTTTTAACTTGTGTCATTCACCCAAGTCACGAAACTTCGATTCCCGAGTTTATTTTGTGAATAGGACACGTTCACAATTCTTGGGAATTGTGTTATGGCGACTTCACCAGATTCTCCCCAGTCATTAACGTTCAATTCCTGAGTTCTGTTTGAAGTAATCCTGATAACCAATGTCATTAGTGAACCCAGGAAAATAGATCTGTGTGTGCTTCTCTGCTTACTTTACTAAATTAAAAAAATGAAAAGTACATGCTTTTTAGGTTTAGAATTCTTCAAGATACACAATAATTTGATTACTTTTGATCCCTTTAATCAATCTCATGAAGAAATAAACATTAGAGTACTTAATACAAGCAGTCCCAAAAACCTCAAATATTAGCCAACTTAATATTAGATCTTTTTATGAAACATAAAAAGAACCTTGGCCAGTTGTGACTTGTAGGGTTTTGGGGAGACAAAAAAGTCTATATATTGGATAGTATTACTTAAATTGTTCACTCTCCTCACAGAGATACCTGCATCGACATCAGTACCAGACCGTTACCGATGATGACCTCTACCGGGCACTGCAGGAGGTAAGATACACTACATTATAATATCCGTTAGACCCTTTTCAAATCTATCGCTACATAATTTGGGCATGAAGAATATACATATAGACATTTGTGGCTACATAGACAGATCTCGAGGACAGTGCCATGAATTTTTCCAATCATGTTATTTCATCATTTTATTGCTGTATTGCTGAGTTAAATTTAAACATTAGACTTGAATCAGCACTTTCTGTATTCAATAGTTGTGTTCGCACAGTTTCATGTCAGAGGGAGAGAGTGATAATAATCCAAATCATGAAATGTGATGCCAACCAAAACACAGCCTACTAACACAGATTTTCTTCTCATTTATCTCTAAATATACATGGCATATGAGCATTTTCACAATTATATTTCCTCAAAGCCCTCTTGATATAGGCTATGTGAAGATAAGGTACTTCCCAAGCTAAAGTCAATTTAAATGAAGCATAAATGCATGCAACATAATTATCTCACGGTCTCTTTTCCAAGTGTATGCAATGCACCTGATATTTTTCCTATCAGCAAGCTGAAGAAGATAATACAGTCACATGGGATGCCCAGAAGACCAACTTGTCCAGCATCCTCAGAACTTGGATGGACCAACAGAACTACCCACTGGTCTCTGCAACTGACCTTGGGGATGGGAGTCTCAAGGTCACACAGTCCCACTTCCTGTTTGAGCCGGATCAGAAAGTCAGCCATCCAACACCACTAGGGTGAGGTCTACTTCCATTACTACACAAGATCATATAGGATTTGATAATAGTTTACTCTGAACTTTTCCATGGCTGAAGACATCACCAAAGGAGGTTAATTTTAGTTACAAACTCTGCTGTTAACTTGATACCTTGTATCATAGTAATCTCAAGCTTTAAGAAGTTTTAAGAGGTTTACATGATGCAGATCTAAAGCCTGTTAAAGCCAGCCTTGATAACTACTATACCATAGGGTGGGGCCCTACTGAATATGAAAGTTTCAGATACTCTGTCAGCTTGTTGGGATTGTCAATTGTCAAAGGCTAATACGCAAGTTAGGCTTACACAAGAATTTACAAATCTGTTACATGGACTTCAGTCATTTAAAGTGTGATGATTCACAGCCACAGTGCAGACAGCAGCTAATTTCATTTATAATAAATCATTTTACTCTGATTAATTAAAGGTCTAAATTCCTCTGGGATATTCCACTGACCTATGCAGACTCGAGCATGACAGAACCTGGATTGACATGGATCCTGAGAAAACACAAAAGTATGTCTTATTTGTGAATATTATTCTCCATCTTAAATTCATTTGTATCAAATTTGAATTCTCCCTGACAGTCATAATATCATCTCTTAGATGTAAAAACATTTTGCCCAATCTCACTTGATAATCTCAATACCTCACCAAATTAGTTTTGCATACATTATGTTTCATTTGTATTGATGGCATGATATATCATATTTTTCATGATCTATAACAGTTATATGTATATGTAAATGTGCTCTGAGCCGTTTTTCGTCACAAAAATGTTCATTAGTCGATGGTTAGTTGGTAGTTACCTTTGATTGGACTTTGAGTGCTTATTCTGTGCCCTGCAATACAATCAAAGCAACACCCAGTATATCATTATTTCCCCATATTTATGAAAAAAACATCACCCATAATGTGTTTGCACATCATTCCCAGGTCAGGTGGGAGGCTTGGATATTGATGGCTGGAAGATGTTAAATGTTGACATGGCAGGTTTCTATCGTACACGGTACAGCCCAGAGAACTGGAATAAGATAATTGACCAGCTACTCTCTGACCACACGGTAAGTATTCCAGTTCACTTTTCAATCTTCACCAATAGCACCAGGCTATTAGCATGTGATCTCCTTTTATAAGCAGAAATTTCTTTTAAGAAGGCATCATCAACAAAACAATCATGATTGTTTCTCAGAATTTGGAGAGAGACAAACCCTAACCCTAACTGTAGTCTCTTAGAAAAAGGTATGGCTCAGTCTTTGTTGTAATTTGTGGTCAAAGATAGTGGTCATGTGACAGGATTTGTTTGTCTCCAGGTTCTGACTACAATTCCACAGGTGATAAATCCTTGTTATAAGAAAACGGGATAAGTCTCTGGGCTTTTAATAGAAGGTGTTTTCAGTGGAGAATTCTTGGAAAAGGAGATCATGTGCTAATGGGGTGCTAGCACAGTACTCCAATGTGCTACGCCCTTTTATTGAACAGATAGTGTCACTATCATGCATTATAACCCTACCATCCCTGCAAACAATATCTCAAGCAGACCTTGTGCCATTCTTGAGTCTTGACTCTTGATCCCCAAGAGATTTATAAACATCTTGTGAACGTTTTGTGGCATGTTCCAGAAAATCTCTTGTTTTTGAACAAATTTTTGAACAAGTTTTAACTTGTGTCATTTGCCCAAGTCGGGAACATTCAATTCCCGAGTTCATTTTGTGAATAGGACACTTCACAATTCTTGGGAATATCTCATGTCTTTCTTGTGTTATAATGACTTACCCAGATTCTCCCCTGTTGCGAACGTTCAATTCCCGAGATCTATTTGGAGGGATGTGTTTTAATTGCATACTATACATTATTATTCACATCATGATTGACTTGTTAACTGCCTTATGCTTTGATGTGCAGGTAAGTATCAAGGACTGCATTTATGCATCATGCAAGCCTTTTGGGAGTGCATCAACACCATGAGGTTGGAATGATGCTTAATGCATTAAAGCACCCTTAAAGGGTTAATATCACCTATTTGTTAAACCCATAGTGACAATGTGGGCATAAATTCTCTCGGAGTTATTCCAATATTAGTAACAAAGTGCCACATTCTGGCAGTGGTAGAACTCTCCAGTCAAGGAGTCCTTATTAGCAGCAAGCAGGCAGACAGCTTTTTTTTCAGCCTTATTCTGAATTGGTAAAAAAAAGATTTTTTTTCAATTTTTAAACCAAATAGCAGTTCATGTTCTCCACCTTCAGGTATTTACAGTCAACAACAGGGCAGGCTTCCTGGATGATGCCTTTTATGTTGCAAAGTAAGTATTTTTCAAAACAGATGCAAAAGTAAAAATCATATTCCTGATACTGATATGAAGCACTAATGTGTACTGTGTAAACTTTTTACAGAGCACATTAGGGAGTGGTCATTCTTTAACAACAGGGGGGGGTTGGTGGATTTGGTGGGGGATCCAAAAAAATGTGGACCCCTTGAAGGGGGGGACCAAAAAAATTTGGACCCCTCTTGAGGGGGGGACCAAAAAAATTACACCCCTTTTTAGCAGAAAAGCCCGCGCATTATTATAGCTCAAAGGGTTCGGCCGCGCTCAATTTCAACCTGCTGGAGGGGGGGACCAAAAAAATTTCGACCCCTCTCGCAGGGGGAACAAAAACATTTCGACCCACTCGCGCGGAAATCCACCGACCCCCCCCTCTTGTTAAAAAATTACCACTCCCTTACAGAGCTGATAGTAGCTATGTATTACCACAAAGCTGATGACTAGTAGATTCATATAGTTTATATAGCAGACATAGTTCTAGACACCAATTGAAAGTAGATCGAGAAATCCTTAGTAGATCATTTAGGCAACAGCCCTTTACAATTAGGATGAAAAACTTATTAAATCAAAATTAGCAAAGACACACTGTTATAGTTACAGTCCATATCACCAGAAATACTAAGCCTTTGTGGTTAAGTGGATTCATTGTGTTGATTTTCACACCTTCAGAGCTGGAGAGTTCCCCGAGGTGGATGCTCTGAGGGCCACACAGTACTTAAAAAATGAGCGGCGGTGGTTACCTTGGTATTCTGGTGTCAAAACCCGCATTCCATACTACCTGGACATGTTCTTTGGGAAGCCTGTCTACGGTCAGCTGGAGGTTTGTGTTCAGTTACATTATTTACTCTCAGAGCTAATTGCATTTTACTTTCTACTACTTTTGGGGTTTTATTCACACTAAAAAGAAATGACATGTAGCTGTACTAGAACAGCATTTGATTCGATACAGGCCTGGATATCACTGTGTGCATTAACTTATCTTGGTGCTGTTACTCCCCAAATTTGCGGACCTCCGCAAATTTGCAGAGTTCTGTATTACACATTCCATAAATGTGAGGAAAAAATTTTAAATGATGATCAAATTCGTTTTTTGGTTCTTATGTACACAAATATGGATCTATATATATATTTGCGGAGCTCCACAAATTTATGGAATGTGTATTCTGCAAATTTGGGGAAGTCCGCAAATTTGAGGACGTCCGCAAATTTGTGGAGAAACAGCACCCGGGATGTTTTAAAAGAAAAATTTAAAACACGAACAGATGACCCAAGATTCTGAACCATTGAGATAAACGGTAACTAATGGGGTTTGCACTGGTGCATCATGCTGAGCCCTTTGGGAGTGTATCAAACCAAGATTTGGTGACAAGTTTAGATGGTGTATGAATGCTTAATGATGGAAACAGCATTACAAGGGATATATTTCTATTGTAATCTATGGGGCGTGTCTATGCTGCCTCTTGAGACACAATATTCAAGTAGTACACTTATTTCAGTAATTTTCGCATTTTCTTTTCAGAAATACTTAGTTGACCTGGTAAAACCTGCTTATGAAGCCAGTGGTTGGGCAGTAGAGACCGATGCCAGTAACACCTTTAGTTATAGGTCAGTTGATTTAAACTTATCCCTGCAAACAAAATCTCAAGCGGAACTCGTGCCATTCGTGAGTCTTGACTCGTGATCCCCAGGAGATTTTTGAACGTTGTGTGAATGTTTTGTGGCATATTCTCGGAAATTTCTTGTTTTTTGTGTCATTTGCCCAAGACACAAACAGTCAATTCAAGAGTTAATTTTGTGAATAGGACACTTTCAAAATTTTTGTGAATATCTCATGTCTTTCTTGGGGTTATGGTGACTTCCCCAGATTCTCCCCAGTCACGAAAACGTTCAATTCCCAAGTTTTGTTTGGAGGGATGGTTGTACATATTTAGATGTAATATTAATTATTTTCATTATTTCTAATTATGTTATATATATGTTGTTTGGATTGTTTATCATAGTTGCATTTCACTGTAGAAGCTTAAAAATGGCCCAAGATAGTCATGAAAGTACAAACTGGAACTTGATACATAGAAATGGAGTTTAATGGATGTTTTTTGTGTTTTTTTACGGGAGGCATCTTTTTCTTTTGTGATTTCAATGAAACCTTGTGTATAGGCTCGGGCTAATACGCAAGTCATATCAAGAGTGCAGCTTATATGATCAGGACAAGGTCGTGGTACGGCTCATACACAAGTTTTTTAATGTATGCTACAGTACTAAAGTCGCCATAATCAGAACTCCTGTATGTCTTTTATGTTTTCTTAAAGTTTAGGGTGTGGCTAACACCTAAGTTAGGCTTATACGCAAGGTTTTACGGTAATATCATATAATCTTTGAGTAAATAAATTTCTGTCCTCCCTCAGGTATGCCCGTCAAGTAATCCTGGACACTGCATGTAAGATGAACTACAAACCCTGTGTGGACCAGGCACAGGCCCTGTTTGAACAGTTCATCAACAACCCATCAAACAACCCGTAAGTCAGCTATGCATCATTTTCTGTAACATGTGTGGGTGCAGGTATCTGACTTGATACACACAGGGTCTTGAACGGGTAAAGTTCGAGTAAAATATATCTTTGACTTAATGAGACATATATTGTCATAATCTTCTAGATAATTTGATACCCTTTTGTAAAAACTGAACTAGGGTCCAAATTAAAATAAATATTTGGCTTAAATCCAGGACTTTGGATAAACGGTCAATTTCTAATCCTGTAAGATCAGTACTTCAGCTTTATCTGTTACACCCCTGTTTAGCCCTTTAAGGACACACATCACTAAAAGGTGACATTTGTCATCATTATGCACCAATGCAACCCTGGCAGGTAACTCGCCGGTACTGCATTGGTGTATCATGCCGACCCTTCTGGAGTGTCTCCATCCCATTGGGTCATCATGATGCTTGAATGCAGCTCTGGCAAGTTACCTGCCAGGGCTGCATTTATGCAACATGACGAACAAGGCATGATGGATTAAGGCATCATGCCATCGTGAAAGGTCTGATGTAATCCAGATTATAAATGCTTTTCTATTTGTAAATAAAGTTTTAGATATTTATATCAGATTATCAATACACTACCTAGTTCATTACCAAGTGTACCATGCCCTTCAAAGTGAAAATTTTGTTTCTTCATCCAAGTAAGGGCGTGGTCATTTTTTAACAACAGAGGGAGGGGTTGGTGGATTTGGGGGGACCAAAATAGGTTGAACCCCTTGAAAGGGGGGGACCAAAAAAATCTGAACCCCTCTTGTGGGGGGAATCAAAAATATTGCACCCCTTTTAGCTCAAAGGGGTCGGCCGAGCTCGAAATCAACTTGCCTGAGGGGAGTACCAAAAAAATGTCGACCCCTCCGGTAGGGGGAACCAAAAAATGTTCAACCCACTTGAGCGAAAATCCACCGACCCCCCCTGTTGTTAAAAAATGACCACTCCCTAATGTTCTCGTTCATGCAGCATCCACCCTGACCTGCGTGCTGTGGTGTACTGTACAGCTGTGGCACGCGGCGGGATCCGGGAGTGGGAGTTTCTACGCAGCCTTTATGAGTATAATTACGGAGATGTTTTCCTCGCATATGAGAAGCGCACCGTAAAAGCTGCACTAGCCTGCGCTTCTACACCTGACATCATCCATGAGTAAGTTTCAAAGTTTCAGTCTTACACAGAACACTGGCAAAGCATAGCAGTCAATCTTCAAATTCATATTTTTGGTACGTTGACTAGGTGGCAAGAAGCAAGCTATACCTACCCAGTGAGCACAGCAAACGTCTTCAATATTGAGTTGATATTTCTGGTTGATCTAACTGTTGAATTTATATCCTTTTGCACCCGCAATATTGCATGTATCTGTGATCTGTGAGTCCATGTACATATTTTGGGGTATCATTATTTTGGGGAAATTTCCCAATTTCCCAAACCTGGGCGTCAATACAAGGAGGAAATGCATCTGATTCATGTAGTAGAGTACAGTATACTTTTCAAATGATGAGATATCAACATCCAAATTTTATATTTAGAGAAGAGAAAACGATGTTCTTCATGTCGAGACTCTATTGGTCTATAGTGCACGATGGTGTCAAGCCTTCATAAGGCTTGGAACCAGAGTGCATTATATAGTGTGAGAGTCGGGATGTGAAGAAAGAGTGTTCTATTGTCTTTATAAAGCTATTACATAATTCCCATGGTTTTATTAAAGGTTTTTCATGGTTTCTTTAAGGTTTTCTGTGGGTTTCTTTACTATTCTACACAGCCTTTATCTTTCTTATATGCAGATGATGCTGTCTTCTCCTCTGATAACTTACAAATATTATGTGACAGTGTGGATGCTATCCAAAATTGGTGTAAATTGAACCTTTTGACAATAAATATTGAAAAAACAAAATGGATGAAAATAGGCCATCTAGAAAATATTCCAAATTTAATGCCCAAAGTGGATGGTATCCCTCTGGAGAGAGTATCAGAATATGACTATTTAGGAATTAATATTGATGAAAATTTACAATTTCAAAAGTATGAAGACACTGTATATAATAATGTAGTAGTAAAAATACACCGTTTTGCTGACATAAGGAAATATCTATACGAAATAGATGCCTTAATATTATATAAGACCACTATATTACCTTCAATGGATTATATAGATATTGTATGGGACAGAGCCACTGTAGGTTTCTCTGAACGTTTTCAATTATTACAAAATAAAGCCTTAAGAATTGTGTATAGGGTCAAGCTAGAGCCTCACCCCAGGTTTAATACTGACCAGCTCCATTTAAAGTCAAAATGTAGAAGACTCTTTGAAAGAAGAGACATACATCTTCTCTCATATGCCTATACTATTAAGTATTTTGAAGAAGAAAATATTAGTTTTATTGACGTAAGGAGAGTCAATACAAGGTACAACATGGGTCTACGATACATTGAGAGGTTTTCCAGAAATCCTGTTATATATAATAGCTTTTATGAGAGAGCTATAAGACACTGGAACAAATTGAAAGTTGAGTATACAATGGTAACTGACCTGATGAAGTTTAAAACTAAGATAAAAAAGCAGTGTCCTACCTGCTACAGGGTAGACCCAGTACTGTTGTACAGATAAGTTATATAATTATAACCTTATAGTATATAGGTCTTGTCATTTGTGGCATTAATGTGCATACACTAGTGACAGATGATAAAAATATTCCATTCCCCCCTCCCCCCCCCCTCATAGTAAAATATCTTATACGTCATTACACATTTATTCATATATAGAATAGCCAGGTAAAAGAAGGACCAGACGGCAGAACGGATTTATCCGAGTCTGGGTTGTGAATGTATGTCTACACATACTATTTCTACATGTACCTTAATAAAACTCTATAAAAAAAAAATTCACTGCTGTGGCCCTGTGCTCAGCGTGCACTGTTACCCTATAACAAACGGTCAAGTGACTTCTCTCAGGCTATAATACATGGATAACTGTTTTATAAAAATTTAATAATATACACACAGGTCAACATGCAAATGTCATACTCTGCATTTAATATACATGACAGACCTATAATTCATCATCATCATATTATAATACTGTTATGCAGGTCTCTACTGTTAAAACAAGGTCTCTGCTTTATCTGCAGGGAATCAGCATATGGTTACTGAATGACTAACTAACCTAGTCTTGTAAGTGCACAAGGGTTTTTAGTTCTTCATTATATCTTTATACAATAGATTATTTCTGATTAACTCCATATCGTATGACTTCCATTAAATAGGTACCTAGACTATGCCCTGCAACAGAACTCCACTGCCCTGTTTTCAATTATCGCCAAGAAGCGGGAAGCACGGGACACTGTGTGGAACTACATCACTGAACACTGGGACAACTTCATGGATGGCAACAAAACAAGGTGAAGTTTGCATTATAATGTTTACTCAACCATTGGAACATAGTATATAGTGTACATGGGTATCCAAACTGGTCTTAGACACTATAAAAGGACAATGAATAACATGCTAGGCACAGTTTTCTATGAATCATTAAGAGATACTTGTACCTTAAATGGCTTATGAACATTTTCTTGTGTCATATTCCCTGGAATTGCTTGTTTTCTGAATGAGTGAAACGTTTTCTTTTTTGATCAAGTGAAACTTAGGAAATTCAAGTCGGCATTCTACTTGTGGAACTTCTTGTTATTTGCATGAGTAAAACTTGTGAAATTAAGTTCAGTGGGAACATTTACTTTTCTCTAGAATCTCTTGTGTTTACAGCTTAGCTTTTTCCAAGACATACACAAGATTCTACCTTGTGCCATTCTTGAGTTTTGGTTGGAGGGTTGTCATGAGGCACCACTACAGCTCTGGCAGTTTCTTTTTCTCATGCAGTATCATGAACAGAATTACCATTAGAGCAGCTAGCCCTACATCAAGGTTTAAACATGTATATTGTTCTTTTCTCTCAGAATAACAAAGTCAGCCATCCTCACAGCTGTGACCTCTACGTGGAACACCAAGGGGGAATTGGAGAAGGTGAGTGGTAACTTGTGTTTTGACAAATATGAAGATAAAAGACAAGATAAAGTCAACCTTCAATGCCGCAAGAGTCAATGGATAAATACAGGGACATCCTAGTTAAAAGAAGTCCATACACTCAGTGGCATTGCTTTGTCCTTCACTGGCATTTGCTGTCAAACAAACAATATTTAAAGAATGTAAAAAATGTATGACAACTTTTTCATATCATAATTGATTAACCTTCTATAGTTGAAGATTATAAATCTGCATGAACTAACATGACTGCTAGTGCAAAATGTTCTTTCTTTTTCTTTTTTTTAAGAGACTATTTGACCGTTGTCAGTCTTTTTGAGTATCACAGTTACATTGATTCATCTTTGGTCAAAAATACCAATTTTCTTGTCAGTAATGCAATAACAGAATAAAACATTTTGATACAAAAACCGGTAGCTTCTGTCAATCAATTGTTTAAAGATATTCATTGTAACCGTCAACAGTCTAATGAATTATGCTTTGGGTACAGATATCACAGTTTGCATTTACCAGTATCGTTATCTATAATATTTACCTACAAAATTATGACCAAATAAGAAGCACCTAAAATACTTGACTAAAAAAGTTTTCTTAATAATTATATCTTTCTTTTTCAGTTTGAGGATTTCACAGCATTGCATGAGGAAAAGGAACTGACTGCAACCTACAAGAAAATAAAGGAATCTATTAAAGACAACATGGATTGGGTAGATGGTAATCTTGAACCTATTAAGAACTGGTTGACTTCGTTCAACAACCAAGATTCATCCCCACCAATGGGAATACAGCGTCAACATAAGCATTCAGCAGCGGTGGATGTACTGAGAGAGGAGCAGGAGATCTATGGGGCACACCATATTGTATCTACAGCTTGAGAGTTTTAGAGATTTTAATTTTGAGAAAGAGACAGTGGGAGATTAAGGTTTTCCACGTATTCCAACAGTTTTACATTCAACCCGCGCATCAATAATTTGCATATTTGTAAACACTTACGCTTCACTTTAAAGGTTTGATTATAATAAATATGTCATTACTGACTATGATAAGTGAAACTTGTTGTGTCACCTGTTTGAGTATGCATGTACTTCGCAAAGATCTGATGGTACTGGAAAGGAAATTGTACACAATCACCTGTGTCAGAATTTAGACTTTAAGCTCCCAGATGATGCTTCATGGATTGTATCCAGTTGACAAAAATGTAGCAGAGCATAATCATATCACTCTGCTGAGGAAACTTTTTTCTCTAAGGATGGCATGTCAAGAAAATATGACATTTAATCTTATTATCATTTTGTTTTTTGAATAGATTTGAGGACGCATGTCTGGATCAGTTGTTGAATAAATAGCGGTTTAAAACTGTAGCTACTATAGAGTAACACAAATGTTAACTAAAGGAGTGGGCTATGTCGCTATATTGCTTATAACGGGAACATATAATATGGGGGTAGACCCCTAAATTCAACAGAGGCTTAATGACAAACGACAGGAGAAATAAAAAGATAGTGACAGGGGACATGAGCTTTTCTTAAAATCGACAGGGGACATGGACATTTCTTAAAATCGACAGGAGGAATAGAAAGATAGTGACAGGTGACATGGGCATTTCTTAGAATAGACAGGCGACATGGGGGACCCCCATCTAGACCCCCTATAGGCCTAATGTGACATTGTGTTAAACAATAACACTGTTCTGTCTCTCTTTTCACAAAATCATTTTGTATTGTTTCCCTCAAAGTTACTACAGTACCTAGGCCTATATTTCATTATAGGGGTTGATTCAGGTAAAGTGGGACACCTAAGCCATACTTTATGCACCACTCACACATTTGGTAGGCCTACCAATACATTTGTAGTAGAAAATGTCAAACACATCAAAAAGGTTTACAGGTAGTATTAATTCCTTTAAACTAAAATATAAAAAAGATATGAAATACCTTAACCAATGTGGCCTAGCCAATATATAGACAAAGGTGCACCAGTTAGTGAAATGCGGCCCGAGGATCAACAAGTGAAATAATCCGCCAACAGACCAAAAATAAGTGTAGGTACCAGCCCTGCCTATAGGCTAGGCCTATAGGTAGCCTATTTTATTAAATAAAATATTTTCGGAATTGGGGGGGGGGGCACTTTGAAGTTGGGTGGGGAAGGGGGGCAGGGCTATAGGCCTAGCCTATATATTATAGTTATAGTTGTATAGGCTAGGCCTAGGCCCTATAGTCTATTTTATGAAATGGAATATTTTCGGATGGGGGGGAGGGGGGAGGTAGGTCTACTTTGGAGTTTGGTGGGGGGCAGGGCTAGCCTATAGGCCTAGCCTATATATATTTTTTTTCAATACCCCCACAGTACATTGTCCCCACATTGATAGAGGGGCCGCTTATATGGGCTAGGGGTATTAGCCTAATTCATCTATTGTACGTGTAAATATAGGATCTTTTGTAGTGCTTAGGCTTTGTTTCAATCAGAAATAATGTATTTTAACCCCTAAACGAAGTCAATGGGAAAAAAAAGATATCGTCTGAAAAACGAACCTACTACGTCCTCCCAAATTCGTCCGGGATTCGAACCCGGGCCGCCGCGGTGCCAAGCGAGAGCTAACCACCAGACCATCTCGGGCACGCTGATTTTGGATGCCTCAATTGGGGACCTTGACCCGCTGACCTTAGGTATCCTTACGCTGTACAGGAAGTGAAGTTTTCGCGAAATACAGAGGTTTAAGGAAATATGGGGGCTGTTTATTCAGCTTTTGCGAAATACGAGGCTCAGGGTCTAGGCCTACCCGACTTGATATTTCGTCAAACCATTTAAAAATAAACGCTTATCCTGCTTGAACTACGCGTTTATTAGTTTAACCACGGCGCAGCTAGGGGGGTGCAGATGGGTCCCCCCCCCCCCCCCTGAGGTCGAAAAGTCGCCGAAATTAAGGGGTCCAGGTCACAAAGTCGCTTTTTTGGAACCTTTATTCTATAGTCACATTTGACCAAAAGTCACAAAGTCGTTTTTATTATTGGCTTAGGTCGAAAGTCGCCTCCAAAACGGCCCAGGTCGCCAGGTCGCTTTTGACCCATCTGCAGTCACAGCTAGAGGGGCCTGTGATCAAGCCACTCCGTCTCGGGAAAGTGCCCAATATTGTTTTAATGTTTTAAGTATTTTCATTAAACTAACAACAGGAGTTATCACCATTTTTTGTAGGGAATGCAACAGAACAATAATTGACATGCCCGGTGGGGGCACTCAAATTTTTTTTGACAGGGGTGTCCGGCTGGACCCCTGGCAACCCTTGACCCTTGCCTAGGGAGATTTCCAAAATGAACCAGTTCATAGGGAGATTTTGGCCAAAATGATTTTCTGCTTGGAGAGATTTGGGAGAAAATGGACCCTTGCTTAGGGAGATTTTGGTAAAAATGGACCTTTTAATTGGAGTATTTTGAAAATGAGCAGAGATTTTGGCAAAATTCAGAGGAATTTTGGTCAAAATGACCCTTGCTTAGGGATATTTTGCAAAAGTTGACCCTTGCTTAGGGAAATTTTGCAAAAGTTGACCCTTGCCTAGGGAAATTCTTCTCAAAAGTGGACCCTTGCCTAGGGAAATTTTGTTGAAAAAGTACCCTTGCCAGCCGGACACTTGTGTATGCAAAATATACTAAGTGCCCCCCCCCCCCCGGGTTGACATGGTACACTACTGAAATCATGTCGAAACATAGGTTCTCCGAAGGTTCACTTTTTTTTTGTAGAATCTCTGGGGTTTTTTCAGTTTTTCAAAGAAATCTCTTATTTTAGGTGATAAAACTTATATTTTCCCCATTTTTTTTGACAGATACAGATTCCTGAGGTGTTTTGCAACAGAATGATTTAGCTCAAATAATTCACATAATATTGCATCAAGGTGTAATAGATGAGAGAAAAGAGGTCTGCATGAAAAAAGCTGGGTGATATTATAAAAGTGGGCTTGACCTAGATTCACAGCGTTACAGAGAACATAGCCCACTCCAATTAAGTTGTTGTTCTATATTAAGTTGAATCCTCCTTTTTGTCCGGTGTATTCATCTCAATGGGACAACAAAGCCAAACACATTTGCTATAGAGTTTATTGCACATGATAACTGGTAGATAATATGGCATATGTGTCGCAAATATGTTGTCTATATATCATTCATTATTTTATGCTGGGCATTCTCTGAAACATACAGACACAAGAGTGTAGTAATTATGGTGTAGCTGATGGGAACTGATGGTCGTTATTTGAACATTATTTCACAAGTTTCTAACCATCAAAGCATTGCTCTGCCAGTGAAGAGGGCCTGATAGGCTCCCTTCACTGAATACACCTACAACTTGGTACAAGGCCCATAACCTATTTATATTACTACCTGTATGCAGTATACAAGAGGTGTGAAATGCTTTGTTCTCCGTGCCCGCTCTGGTATTACATCATTTACACATTTGCAACCTTTAAAGCATTGCTCTACCATTATGGATTTAAACATTGATATTATTGAAGGTATATACCCACCCTCTCTCCTTTACACATGAGTCCATATAGCTATGTGCTGCCCGTGGCACTGACAGGCCATGTGATACCTAATACACCTAGTGATCTTGCTCTAATCAGATTTTATTGCCCACAATATGGTCAATCTAGAATAAGAGTGTGGACGCTTTTATTTCCCCTTTTGAAAAAAAATAATTAAAAAGCACATGCTTAAGGGACACTCTCCAGTATTGGTGCCTTGCTTCCACCGAGTGCGATATGACCATATGTACATATGCACCACTCTCCCTGAGTTGTCCTCCTCACCCTCAGCTGCTCCTCACCCTCAGCTACTCCCCTCACCCTCAGCTGCTCCTCTCACCCCCAGCTTCTCCTCTCACCCCCAGCTTATCCTCTCACCCTCAGCTGCTCCCCTCACCCTCAGCTGCTCCCCTCACCCTCAGCTGCTCCCTTCACCCTAGCTGCTCAACTCACCCTCAGCTGCTCCCCTCACCCTCAGCTGCTCCCTTCACCCTCAGCTGCTCACCTCACCCTCAGCTGCGCCCTTCACCCTCAGCTGCTCCCCTCACCCTCAGCTGCGCCCTTCACCCTCAGCTTCTCCCCTCACCCTCAGCCGCCCCTCTCACCCTCAGCTGCCCCCCTCACCTTCAGCTGCTCCCCTCACCCTCAGCTGCCCGCCTCACCCTCAGCTTCTCCTCTCTCCCTTAGCTGCTCCCGTCAGCCTCAGCTGCTCCCCTCACCCTCAGCTACTCCCCTAAACCTCAGCTGCTCCCTTCACCCTCAGCTGCTCCCCTCAGCCTCAGCTGCTCCCCTCACCCTCAGCTGCTCCCTTCACCCTCAGCTGCTCCCCTCATCCTCAGCTGCTCCTCACCCTCAGCTTCTCCCCTCATCCTCAGCCGCCCCTCTCACCCTCAGCTGCCCCTCTCACCCTCAGCTGCCCCCCTCACCTTCAGCTTCTCCCCTCACCCTCAGCTGCCCGCCTCACCCTCAGCTGCTCCCCTCACCCTAAGCTGCTTCCCTCACCCTTAGCTTCTCCTCTCTCCCTTAGTTGCTCCCCTCACCTTCAGCTGCTCCCCTCATCCTTAGCTACTCCCCTCAGCCTTAGCTGCCCGCCTCACCCTCAGCTGCTCCCCTCACCCTCAGCTGCTCCCCTCACCTTCAGCTGCTCCCCTCATCCTTAGCTACTCCCCTCAGCCTTAGCTGCCCCCCTCACCCTCAGCTGCTCCCCTCACCCTCAGCTTCTCCTCTCTCCCTTAGCTGCTCCCCTCACCCTCAGCTGCTCCCCTCGACCTCACCTACTCCCCTCAGCCTTAGCTGCTCCCCTCACCCTCAGCTGCTCTGCTCACCCTCAGCTATTCCCCTCACCCTCAGCTGCTCCCCTCAGAATCAGCTGCTCCCCTCACCCTCAGCGGCTCCCCTCAGCCTTAGCTGCTCCCCTCACCCTCAGCTTCTCCTCTCTCCCTTAGCTGCTCCCCTCACCCTTAGCTGCTCCCCTCACCTTCAGCTGCTCCCCTCATCCTTAGCTGCTCCCCTCAACCCCAGCTGCTCCCCTCACCCTCAGCTGCTCCCCTCGACCTCAGCTGCTCCCCTCACCCTCAGCTGCTCTGCTCACCCTCAGCTGTTCCCTTCACCCTCAGCTCTTCCCTCACTATCAGGCGCCGTTAGTGCCAACGTGCTACGCGTAACTTTTAGCTACACGTAGCTTCGTAATCAAATTGAATACGGCATAACAACATATCTAGATGAATAAATTCCTGAAGATGAATAGCAAAACATTTTATTTCATTCATAGATTAATCATCAAAATGGCACAAAACTGTTTATTATTGTGGAATTGATGGGAATTTCAATGACGGCTCAGGCTGGCTATGCTCACACGAGTTACGGGACATGACGATGTGTATTTTTAGTCAATTTCAAATTATATATGCACTGACAACTATTGTAAGTACCATCTATAGCAAAATAGGGTGAATAGTGTCGGATTTGACCATTCTAATAAGTATAATGTGCTTCATTAACTATGGATCTCTTAAATTACAAATATCGGCCGCCGTTGCTACAATTTACTAACGTGTAGCTACATAGGTCACGTGATCAATATGGTGGTCTCTGATTGGCTATTTAGAGCTGCGCGTGACTCAAAAGCTACGCGTACGGGGTTGGCACTAACGGCGCCTGATACCTCATCTTGTGTTTCCCCCCTCAGCCTCAGCTGCTCCCCTCAGCCTCAGCTGCTCCCCTCAGCCTCAGCTGCTCCCCTCAGCCTCAGCTGCTCCCCTCACCCTCAGCTGCTGCCCTTATCCTCAGCTGCTCCCCTCACCCTCAGCTGCTCCCCTCACCCTCAGCTGCTCCCCTCACCCTCAGCTGCTCCCCTCAGCCTCAGCTGCTCCCCTCATCCTCAGCTGCTCCCCTCAGCCTCAGCTGCTCCCCTCACCCTCAGCTGCTGCCCTTATCCTCAGCTGCTCCCCTCACCCTCAGCTGCTCCCTTCACCCTCAGCTGCTCCCCTCACCCTCAGCTGCACCCCTCAGCCTCAGCTGCTACCCTCACCCTCAGCTGCTCCCTTCACCCTCAGCTGCTCCCCTCACCCTCAGCTGCTCCCCTCACCCTCAGCTGCTCCCCTCAGCCTCAGCTGCTCCCCTCATCCTCAGCTGCTCCCCTCACCCTCAGCTGCTCCCCTTATCCTCAGCTTATATCTGCTCATAATGTGTACATGATTCAGCTCGGGGGTGGCTGTACACACAAAGCCATCATCCTACCCGGGCACCCCCTACTAGAGAATGTTTATTACGCATAGTTTCACCAGGAAGCTGTTTCACCTCAAATGGCAATAATTTGTGGATGCAACAAATGCTATATGGACTATGGCAAAACATATTTTTCTCAATTACTTCAAAACTAGATGTGGTACTGCCATAAATAAAGTATCTGTACCCATGTTTTCAGAGGCAGAGAATACTACAGTAAAATGCCGTTATAGCGAAGTGCTTTGGGCCAGCAAAAAAATTCGTTATAAACGAATTTCGTAGTGTCCAAATAGATCATAGTAGACAGCATAATGCTGTCAGAAAACATAAGAAATGTGTGCTTAATCCATTATTATATAAGCATGTCCATTATCTCCTAATTATAAATGCATATTATATGTAAGCATCACGGGAATACACTAATACATTTGATTAAAATCTTTACTATTTCTAGAGATAGAGGCGGTCGGTGGGTGGGGGATTTACATTGGGGATCTAGATGGGGGGGGGGGGGGCCCATGGGGGAGGGGGGCATCATGGGCAGGTGAGCTGGCAGCATGGGGAGGGGTAGAGGCGGCAGGGGGTACCTGGGAGAGGGGCATCATGTAGGGCGTTCAGGCCATTTTTAATCAGCTCAAAAAAGTTGTATTTTTCGTGTAGGTTAAATAGATGAGATATTAAATAAGGCAATGCTGGAGGAATTATGATTCTGGCACCACTATAACATGGTTAAATTGATGTTTCTTTGCAAAAAGTAAGGTGTTTTGAGCGGACAAGAGGGTCCTGTCTGAGCCTATATGACTGCAGCAGTGGATTGGTCCTGAAATAGCCCTCTCCTGTTGTAGTGCAAGTAGTGGGGATCCAGGTGAGTGGAGAGTGCCTTACATAGGGAATGTACTACTTCTCAGCAAAGGTAGGTCCACATATGTGTAAATCCGGGGACTATTTCTTTTTCTATCACTTTGGGATTTAGACAGTAAATAGTAAACATAACTGGGGTTTTAATGTATATACCTACACATTTAGGCTCCCCTATTTGAAAGGTGACTCTATGCTTTTTAAAACATTTTGTACTGTAGATCTAGGTCTGGCAGTCCGATTAAAATGTAGGATATCCCTAAATGTAGATCTATATCATGCCATTACAAAAAAAATGTGATCATTTCTAAATTGACTACCCCAAGAGCCTTCCCCGGAAATGAATAAAACTGCAGAGTGTTTTCTGAGGTCCTTCCTATTTGCAGTGCCAAAGGGGATGCCTCCACACACAGCCTTTCTGCCTAGTTTCCACTTACTTATTGATATAAAAACATCATACAAAATAACAAAAAACAAACAAATGCTTGACAAACATATAGAATAGAAACATAGGTACCCATTGGTATGCATAAAGTCTATTTCCATTACAACAAAATGAGGGATTTAATCAGGGGAGTAGGGAAAATGTCCAAATGTCTGTGCAGTGGCAGTGCGGTCTGAACAGCCTACATCATGTGCCCAGCCCCTCTCCATCTGTACCTGGCCCTACTGGCTCTGTATACTTCCCTCGCCACCCCCACCCAGGTGAGTGGATATCAAAGCTAGAAGTCCTCTGGCTCTCTACCCGACTCTACTGCCTCTGTACCCCGCCCTCGTGCTTCTGTAGCCCGCCCAGGTGACTGGACATCAAAGCTGCTGCCGCTGTACCCGGCCTTAATGCCACTGTATCCCGCCCAGGTGATCAAAGGCAGACGTCCTCTGGCTCTGTACCCGCCCCTACTGCCTCTGTAGCCAGCCTTAGGGCCTCTCTACCCGGCCCCAGGTTAGGGAATATCAGAGAGAAAATTCATTGACTGACCAAGAATATTTCGTTTTAAACGAATTTACAGCTGAAAAGATTCGTTAAAACAGATTTTTTTACTATAGGAATGTATGGAAAGGGATTGGGGCAGAGCAATTTGTTTGTTATATCCGAAAAATTCGTTATAACCAAATTCGTTGTAGCGGAATTTTACTGTATTATTTTAGTAGAAAAGGTAATTTATGCCTAGTTTTGACAATGGCGGCCATTTTCTTCGGCCATTACCCAAAAACATAAATTCTTGAATTACATCACAAACACTCAGAGCATTGCAACAAACAAGGTATTTATACCCATATTTCCATGGTCATAGAACAACATTGTGCCATCATTAGTATTATTATGAAACTATTACATATTAGAATTTGTATTCCAGTGTTGCCGAAAGCTTTTTATCCACACAGGCCAATGTGGCCTGTGTAGCAAGGTCTTACACAGGCCATCTGTCTTTTACACAGGCCACATGAGATTAGCGTATATACATTGATGTCATATAGGGGATTTTACACAAATTTATATTGATGAATACAGGTGATTTTTTAATGAGAACCGTCAAAATGTATTGAGAAATGTGTAAATCCATTGAATAATGGTTACATGAGCATAACTTTGCTTCTGCGAGGTCTATGTGAGAAATTCTTTCACTGCCAGAAAGCTAAGATCGTGGCCGGCCATTGTGGCCGATGTCTGATGGCCTCACATCGGACATTACGATTCTACATCGGCAAAAGCTGATGTGCCGATGTCATTTCGGCAACACTGGTATTCTGACAAATATGAATGGCTAATAGGCCTTATAGTCTGATACCATACGACTGAAAGCATGGTATTGTTATATGACCATGATAATATTTATTTTGACACATTAATATACATATTCACTGCCGAAAACATATTTTTCTTGTCAATGGGTAAACAGAAATCATTTTTCAGGAGGCTGTTTCACCTCAAATGAAAATGATTTATTGAGGCCTGCAAATGATATATGGACCCCCTCCAATGTTTTATGGGTGCTGCATATGCTTAATGAAAGGGTACCCAACCATCATATAAAGCATTTGCCACACCCATAAAGCATTTGCCATAGTCCATATAGCATTTGTGGGGTCCACATAATTATCATTGTCATTTGAGGTGAAACAGCTTCCTGGTGAAACTACCAGTATGCATAATAAACATTCTCTGATGGCATCATATTATTCCTTGACCCTGAAAATGTGGGTATAGACACCTTACTTACGTCAATACTCCCTTTGGTTGTGAAGTTATCAAAAACACAATTTTTGGTAATGACAGAACCAAAATGGCTGCCATAGTCAAACTAGCCATACTACATCATTTCTCATTGCATAATTATATTCTGTGACCCTGAAAACATAGGTCTAGACACCTTTTTTGTTGCAGTACTGTATTTAGTTGCTGCTTGATCGAAGAAAACTGATTTTTTGGTAATGGCCGACTTAAAATGGCCACCAAAGCCATAATAACGGATTTTCTCAGTGGCCCCACCTCTGAAAGTCATTGCATGGATATGGAGTACAAGCGTGAGAAGTTTCATGCTTTTATGAAAAAATTCACACCTATTTCACATATTGCCTGTACTAAATCACGTTCACCATCATAAACAGTTTTATAATGTCATGTAATATTCTGATATAATAGGCTCATGACAATAAAGAAATATTTCCCGATTGTTCAATCTGATGAATAATTAACAATCTAGATGGATAGATCAAGTTTTATCAATATACTGTCATGGAGAGAGATATTATATAAATCTACACCTAAAATAGACAATTTTTTTCCTTTTCAGTTTGAGGATTTCATACATAACCATGAGGACAAGGAACTGACTCCAACCTACAAGAAGATAAAGGCAACCATTAAGGCTAACATGGATTGGGTGGACACCAACCTGGAACCTATCGAGAATTGGCTGATCACATTTAACAGTGAATAAAGATGTATTATTCTGATAAAAAAAAAGAGCAAATAACTCAAAGGAACAAATAAATACAGAGGAACACTCGTTTTAGTCTGGTATTTCACTTTTTGAATGCTGGTTGCGGCTATTTTGAACTGATTACCCTGTACTTTTCCCATCTGGGAACTCCTGGGAGTCATCTAGGAGTGTAAGGGGTCCCTGGGGATGTTCGGGTGACTTTTTTTACGGTATTTCAGAGATTATCTCAAACTTTATGACAAGAAAATTGAAATTCCCTAACATTTCCCTGACCTGGTATGAAAAAGATTTCCCTGACATTTTCCCTGATGGTGGCAACCCTATACCCATACTATAGAATGGTAGGGTCACAATGACTGGGAGAGGACGATAGTTATTCCGGTCCAAGACTGTACAGATTATACCTGAATACATTCAAGATACCTAATGTAATGCCACCTATCGATACAGTGTATCATTTAACAAAAAAGTATCAATTTCCGCTTCAACACATACCTCTCTTGTGGTGCTCTCTTGTGGTGACGTCATGGCTTACAGCTGATAAGGCTGCTGTGCTCTCTTATAACAGCTCATGGTTGACTAAATGGGTTAGAATATTCTTTATTGATACCAAGACTATCGATTGAAGTCACGATAAAACTAGGGTGGTGTTTTCTTTTAATGAAATACAGGAAAAGTCAATGCCATTAGGCCATTTAGGGACAGCATTGAGCTGCATGTAGCCCTGTCATTGGCGATTATGATGTTGACAAAATATGCTTTTTGCTCTTGTTTAATTTGCTGACATAATATTATGTATCAAGTGTATTAAACCCCACCTATAAGCCGACCCCATAGTTCGAGAAAGGGAGAATGGGCTGTATCAAAAAAAAAAGCCAAAATTATTCTGATAGGCGTGCTTTAGGTATATCTGAGAGGTATACTAAATGTTCTGAACAAAAAAGTACCTAAAAATCACACTGCATATGTAAAGGAGCTTATCCTCAATAAATCAAAATTGGTATTAACCACAGAAAAAAAAGTGAGCCCCACTCCGAATTGCCATATCCTATTATAGTTCTAAGCTCTAACACTAGGGGTTTCATCTTTCAATGCAATGACATTTTATTCAGCATTCCCTGATCCCTGATTACAAGTTGGATGACATCAATTGTTTAAACTGCAATAAGGGACAAAGTTGGACTAAATTTATTCTGGAATATATGTGGTGTTACTGGTGTCCGGAACTGGAGCCCTGTGGAGGATAGGCCCTCAGATGATAAGCCCCCGGGTGTTTTGCCACCAGAGGATCTGCCCCCCAGATTTTCAGCCCCCAGATGATAAGCCCTGCTGAATAAAAGCACCCAGGATAACAGGCCATGTTCCTAACCTCCAATCACCTAACATCCGATCATCTAACATCCAATCACCTAACATCAGATCATCTAACCTCCAATCACCTAACATCCAATCACCTAACCTCCAATCACCTAACCTCCAATCAATCTAACCTCCAATCACCTAACATCCGATTATCTAACCTCCAATCAATCTAACCTCCAGTCAACCTAACCTCCAATCATCAAACATCCAATCAACCTAACGTCCAGTCAACCTAACGTCCAATCAACCTAACCTCCAGTCAACCTAACCTCCAGTCAATCTAACCTCCAGTCAACACGTGAAATACATATCTTTGTCTTTTTATTTCGAATACACAATATCACATCAATTTAATGTTTTTTCTAACGTTTTTCTCCAACTATAATTATTATAACTGGAAAACAGTTTCAATGAAGGGCTAGACTGGGCTTTATATAATGTCAATATAACATTTTTAAATGGGTAAAATCAAAATATTCCTCGGGAAAGTGTAGTATCTAGTACTATAATTACAAAAATGTATAAAGTGTAGGGGCACAAATAATACGTGTATATATATGGGGTCGTGGAGTCAACGCGGGAAGTGCCTCCTTTGGACACTAGGTGGCAACACCTACGCCATGTCCTTTCGATTATCCGGTAGCGGAGCCAGGCAGGGCACTCCAGACGGCGCTCCGGTGGGGTGCCATGTCGACACTGCTTGGTCCGCGCTCAGGGTATATAAGAGGCCGAGGTTGGCTACCTCAGGGAGATTGTCCCAGGACGAGCTCAGACCCACAACCTTCGATACCTTTGTTACCTTTTCGATCACGGGGCACCTACACCCCCACTCTCTGGTTCCTGCACCAGCCATGCTGGCTCAGGACCAGATCATCCAGCTTTGCTGACTTCGAGCTAAAGGTAGAACGCTGTACATTTCAAGTTGGTTATCTAATTGAACCGAACAAACCTACGTGTTACTTTGAGGCTGTGATCCTGACTGAATAAAAGCTGTTGCATTCGAATTTGGAACCTGTGTTTGTGTGATACTTCCACAACCCCTACAAAAGCATAAAATTCCTTTCATTCACATCCTCAATATAAAAGAAAACGTTTTATAACTTTTGCGGATTAAAAAATTTAGTCCAAAATGTTTCATTAAAAACATGGGGACATTTTTTTGGCTGATGGGGAAGCTTTATGTTCAGTTATGATATTTGTGTGAAGTCATTGGAGGTTAGGCTATTGAATGTTAGGTGATCGGAGGTTAGGTGATTGCCCGGGGTGATTGGAGGTTAGATGATCAGATGTTAGGTGATTGGAGTTAGGTGATTGGAGGTTAGATGATCGGATGTTAGGTGATTGGAGGTTAGATTGATTGGAGGTTAGGTTGACTGGAGGTTAGATTGATTGGAGGTTAGGTTGACTGGAGGTTAGGTTGACTGGAGGTTAAGTTGACTGGAGGTTAGGTTGACTGGAGGTTAGGTTGACTGGAGGTTAGGTTGACTGGAGGTTATGGCCTTTATTCAGGGGGCCTATATTCAGGGGGCCCATCATCACAGGGCCA
Source organism: Harmothoe impar (assembly GCA_947462335.1). Lineage (NCBI taxonomy): Eukaryota > Metazoa > Annelida > Polychaeta > Phyllodocida > Polynoidae > Harmothoe > Harmothoe impar. The sequence continues at coordinate 12,674,522 of OX381716.1, forward strand.
ACTGTCTGAAGGGCCTACATTCTGGGGGCCAATTTTCCGGGGGGCCAATCATCAGGGGGCCCTTTTTCCAGAGGGCTCCAGCTCCTAGTACCGGTGTTACTTGTGTAACAATGAATTGATAAATTGTGGTTGGACAGGTGTGGTCCCCCTAGCCCTGTGCTCGCTGCTACCCTGGAGTGTAGACTGATACATTGAATGGTATGAGCAATGAAATATAAATTGAATAACAGTTTGTTTTTTTGAACAAATTTAAACTTTATTGCTTGGAAATTCAAGAATCTTAGTTACATACTAACATTTATATTGAGAAAACACTACTATTTTAGGGACTATTCAGAAAGCGACACAGTCTCTCACACACACTCTAGCTCTTACGATGTTGACTTTATCCCGCACGGCCGCACAAACAGCTGAGAGCGCTCCCGGATCCACTTGTTCAAAACTGAAGAAAAAGTTTTAAAAAAACGTCTTTATCTTATTATACAATTTCAGTCAAGAGAAACATCCCGCTAAGGGAGTGCCCTCCAAACAGAACTTGGGAATTGAATGTTCGCAACTGGGAAAAATCGAATTAAGTTACCATAACACAAGAAAAGTACGAGATATTCTAACCACCAAAGTATGTCCGCTCTGGCAGCGCCAGACAACCTAACCTTGTAATAAGGTTTTTCTACCACATTGCACAGGTCATAAATACGTCGGGAAAAGCAACGGCCTCCCCTCACAACTTTACTGGCGTAAGCTAAACTGCCCGCCAAAGATTGAATCTCTTGTTTGGTCATTTTCATTTTGCCTTCCGCGTCCCGCAGTTAAATTAACAATTCAGACATCTTATCTGCAGGTAAGGATAGTTTCAGGTTGACACTGTCAATCTCTATACCTAGAAAAGTCACCCTCTGAGACACCGGGGTTACTTTTTTGAAAGAAATGAAAAATCCCAAATGACGAATGACTCTAAATAGAGTGTGTTGACATGATACACATGATTGGTAATCATCACTAATGATTAAATAATCATCAAGGTAATTAATCACGTTATTATACCCTCTGCGACTCATACATCGTACAATAAATTCCGAGATTTTGTTAAATACAAAAGGACCAGACGCCATACCAAAACATAGGCGGCTATCTTTGAAGAGAACATCCCCTTCACCATCATCAAAATTCCACCTCAGACCTTGATACATACGATCGCTATAATGAATGTGGAGACCCCTATAGGCGTCGGCTATGTCCGTGCTACAAAGCCAAGCATTCTCAGTTAGCATGTCACACACATCATCCATAGACTTATACACAAATTTCGACGCAACTTTTCCACAAAATTCATTTACAGGGGCAGCCGCCCCCCTCTAGAGCAATCAGTTATAGGCCTGATATTAACACCAATATCAGTACTTAACTTCTTTTTATTGACCGCCCCCATAGCGTGGATACATTTAGGCTTGTCAATACAAGGCAAAACAGAGCTCTGTTGGAAGCGTCCAACCTACCCAAAGTTTTGAAATGGACTGTAGCCAAGACCCGCGGCGGCAGCACAGGACACATACACCCTCCAGGTGGCGACAGCCGGAACTAACTCCCGCGCCCACCGGATAACAATAGTGCGGTGAGACCATGTACCTCAGTATATACACATATAAATTCCTACGTCCTTTATATAGATACAAGAGAAACATCCCGCTAAGGGAGTGCCCTCCAAACAGAACTTGGGAATTGAATGTTCGCAACTGGGAAAAATCTAATTAAGTTACCATAACACAAGAAAAGTACGAGATATTCTCAGAAACTAAGGGAGTGGTCATTTTTTAACAACACGGGGGGTTGGTGAATTTTCACGAAAGCGGGTCGAAATTTTATCGGTCCCCCCACGGGATTGGTCCAAATTTTTTTGGTCCCCTCCTCAGTCAAGTTGAAATTGAGCTTGGCCGACCCCTTTGAGCTATAGTAATGCACTAGCCTTTTCGCTCAAAGGGGTGCAATTTTGTTGGTTCCCCACCTCAAGAGGGGTCCAAAATTTTTTTGGTCCCCCCCAAATCCACCACCCCCAAGTGATCCCAAGGAGATTTTTGAACATTTTATGAACATTCCCTGGAATTTCTTTTTTTTTTGAACGAGATTTTTGAACAAGTTTTAACTTGTGTCATTCGCTCAAGTGGCAAACGTTCAATTCCCGAGTTCATTTTGTGAATAGGAAACGTTCACAATTCTTGGGAATATCTCGTGTCTTTCTTGTTATTGTAGGGGCACGAATAATACGTGTACATATGGGTCCCTGGAGTCAGAGCGGGAAGTGCCTCCTTTGGACACTAGGTGGCAACACCTACGCCATGTTCTTTTAGTTATCCGGTAGCGGAGCCAGGCAGGGCACTCCAGACAGCGCTCCAGTGGAGTGCCACGTCGACACTGCTTGGTCCAAGCTCAGGGTATATAAGAGGCCGAGGTTGGCTACCTCAGGGAGTTCATCCCAGGACGAGCTCTGACCCACACCTTTCGATACCTTCGTTACCTTTTCGATCGGGGCACCTACACCCCTCCCACACTCTGGCTCCTGCACCAGTCATGCTGACTCAGGACCAGATCATCCAGCTCTGCTGACTTCGAACTACCGGTAGAACGCTGTACATCTTTGAATGGTTAAACCAAGTGAACCGAGCAAACCTTTGTGTTACTTTGAGGCTGTGATCGTGACTGAATAAACCTGTTGCATTCAAACCGAATTTGGAACCTGTGTTCGCGTGATACTTCCACAACCCCTACATTGGTGCCGTGACCAGTTCGGGGGAAACACAGAATAGCACAGTCGGTTCGGGTGAACATGGCTGAACAGGCAAAGGATGGAGCAACACTTTACCCTATTCCGAGTCCGGATCCGGAGGTGGTGGCGGCCCTTGAAAAGCACTATGGGCCGAGCCGTTCGAGTTCCACACCAGAACCAAGGAGAGGCAATCCTGATTCTATTCGAAAAGATCTAGGGACGAACCTAGAGGATTCATTGTTTGAGACTGGCGGTTCGAAGAGGCACATTGCTCCTATGCCAACACAAGGCATGAGCATTCTGCATGCTGAGGGACACCAAAGGCAAGAAGTGACACGACATCACTTCGCCGAAGAGAAGAATCAATTCGAGGAAGCAAGGATTGCAGAGATGGACAGGATGAATGCAGAGTTCGAAGCCCTGAGTCATCGGTTGGCACAACTCCATAGCAAAAATGAGGAGTTGGACAGCGCGACAATGGAGAAGCAGAACCGCTTGGATACAACGAAGGCGGAGCTGGTACATATGGAAGATCAGTTCTCCCATCAGCAAGATGTCTTACAACGGCGGACTGAGGTTCTTGAACGACGACAGGACAAGACTGTACAAGAATCAGACGAACTCCATGAAACGATCAGGGAAGCAACCAAGGCGATGATGGAAGAAAAGGATAGTATCACCCAGGAACTGCAAGATTTACAGTTGAAAAGAGAGATGGAGGCAACTCGAAGTGGCTATTCGGGGTTTGATCAGGTCAATGGTGGGCATGGTACTGCTGCCTCATCCGGAGGAAGATCGAGAAGGGTGACCATCAATACAGGTGATTCGGATGGAAGGTTCGGATGGAACGCTCAACGTCATACGATGATGACTATTCGAATCCCCCCAGCCGGTCAAGCTCTCAAGAGAGACCAAGCCGTTTCGGTTCGAGTGATAGATCTACGAGATCTGATCCGAATGAACATTCGAGTGCCTCCACAAGGAGGACATGGAGATCTCCTACAAATGCAGGTAGACGAGTCTCTCGACGTGAATCAATGTCCCCAGGGATGAAGTTGATTTACGATTCGAACCCCTGCATTGCTGAGATGGGGGTTGACTGTGTTAGCAGACAGGCTGATAATGCTGATATCGTAGATTGGAGCATTGAGCAGTCTCGCTTGTTACACAGGGACAACCACAATGCTGCAAGACGCGCTGCGAGCACTCCTGTTCCTTTCACAGGCAGACAGCCATGGCAGGATTGGTTCGCAGACTTCATGGACGACATGAGGTATAATCGGTGATCAGAGCAGGAATCGTTGGACGAGCTACTTCGGGCATTGAGAAATGGGCCTGGCAAGTTAGCTGTTTCGAGATGTAGAAGGATGCATGGTGCCGGATTGTTTACCCAATTGGTGGAATGTGCCAGTTACCTGATCGGTAATGTGGGTAATGAGGATCCGCTTCGGTTGTTTCGAAAAAGGACTCAAAAACCAAATGAGTCTCATTGTGTGCTTGGCCTGGAACTGCAAGGTCTCTTACAAAGGGCTAGACCACAATGGCAATTAGATGACCCAGAGTTCCTTGATGATTTGTTCTCACAATTCATTGAAGGGTTGACGGACTGATGAACGAACGGCAGCCTGTGATAGTTGGAAAGCTGGAACTTCTCTCACCGATTTGTTCATGGCCATAGAAGACTTTGACAGGAAACGGCATCTGCTATCTTCGAAAGTATTTCCGAGAACTTCCAGTGTGGTACAAGACCCACCTGCCTCTGATACAGAGGAAGGTGATTCTGGAAGGGAGGAGGAGATTGGCGCAGTTGCTCAAAAGAACAGATCTTATTCCAATTTGAATTCGAAGCGCTATCCGAAGGCGGAGAGGCAAACACCTCCTGCAACCTCTGGAGCCACAAGCGCACCTTCGACTACATCCTCAACTCCTAGTTCTATGGAAGAACTTCTGTTACGGTTGACTGACTTGATGTCTGGAAATCAGCAACCTGCAGGAAGGAATTTGAAGCCAAGGGTGAATAAAACCACCAGGAAGTGTTACCGGTGTCAGGCCCTGGGACACTTTGCAGCAGAATGTCCAGCTGAGAAGCCGGTACCAAAGCCTGAAGAGAAGAAATCGGAAAACTAGAGGGGGTTGCTCGGGATGGCAATGTGGTAACCCCTAGGGTGAATGTGTGCCAGCTTATCACCAACGGTGCAAGCGATGAAGTCCGAGGTACAGAAGAGATTGGAAGCTTGGAGGAGGGACCTGATCAGTTCCTTCCAGGTATGTCCAATGAACCCAGAGAAGTAGACGTCCGAGGAGGAAGTACTGGGGGAGCGACAAATTGGATACAGGAGCTGGAGATGGTCAGCAGTGCCCGATTGTCCCCGGATCACCCCTGCTTGAAACACTTGAAGCGGCGGGGGGTAGATCTTGGTGTCACCAAGGATTTCGAACGCTTCACCGTCAACCCATCACCACTGGATGGGAAAAGGTGGTATTTGACTGTAGCAGTGAAGGGAAGATCTGCGGAATTTTTAGTTGATACTGGGGCTAGTCACTCCATGATCTCCAAACGATTCCATGATCTTGTAGCCGATGAACCAGATAACTTCACAACGAGGGTAAAAGCTCATTCGGCCGACAGTAGCTGCATGCAGACTTTTGGTAAAGCGTTTTTCGAAGTCAATATAGGTGGACAGGACTATCTTCTGTCGCCTACTATTGCTGATCTGAGTGATGATGGCATCATTGGATTAGATTTCGCTGCATTGTACGGGGCAATGTTGGAACCTTGTAGGGGGATGTTGAAGATAAAGCATCCATACAAGATGGCCGTACAATGTGTGTTGAGAAAGGTATCTTCTGTAGCCTCGGTGGTAAAGACGGTTAAGATACCCCCAGGACAGACATGTGATGTCCTGTTTTCGAGTGACAGTATCTTCTGAGATCAAATGGCGGTAAGCGAACCCGATGTGGTGAGACTGGCGTCCATTGGACTCGAGAGATACTTTCGTTGGCAGTGGCAGCAGGAATTTAATTCCTATTTCGAATCCTAGAGGTGAATCTGATGAAAGGTACTCCCGTAGGGCAGGTGATCTTTGCACAGGCAAGCACCAGTTTACTCTCAGAAGATACCAAACCGAACCTTGAAGGGATGTTCGATTTGCGTCCAGAACTCCAGAAGTTGGTGGACGATTCGAGCCTGGTGACGGGGGAGCAGAAAGATCAGTTGAGACGACTATTGATGAGGTACGATGTAGCATTCGGGGAACCCACTGGGTTGGGCCGAACTGATATGGTGCTACATTCCATCAATACAGACGACGCTGTACCTTTCAAGATCCCTTATATACGCCTACCTTTGAAGAAGAAATTGATTATCGAAAGTTGAATGGCTGCACAAAGAAAAACTCCTATCCTCTTCCCCGTACAGACGAGACTATTGATTCCCTGGGCGGAAACCAATGGTTCTCTACGCTGGATTTACAATCCGGATACTGGCAGGTTGGAATGAAGGAAGAGGATCAGGAAAAGACAGCTTTTTCGAGCCATGTCGGTCTTTTTCAATACAATGTGATGCCGTTTGGGTTGTGTAACGCCCCTGCAACATTCAAAGCCATAATGGAATCTCTGTTGAGTGACCTGTTATGGAAAGAATGTTTGGTGTACCTGGACGACGTGATTGTATTCGGGAAAACCTTCGATTCGTGCCTGGCTACCTTAGCCAACATTTTCGAGAGGTTGATAACCAATGGTTTGAAATTGAAACCACAGAAGTGTCACCTATTCAGGACTTCAATTAACTATCTTGGTCGGATAATATCCACTGAGGGCGTTAAGGCAGATCCCGAAAAGCTAGATGTTGTGTCGGAATGGGAAAAGCCGGAAGGACATATGGTCTTTCCTTGGCTTCTGTAGCTACTACAGGGACTTCCTACTGGGGTATGCCAGAATAGCTCAGCCTATGCAGGCTCTAGCTCACTGGACTCCTGGTAGAAGGAAGGAACCTTTCCCATCGGGTCCTGAACAAGATCTAGCATTCGAAGCTGTGAAGAACCTATTTCGAACCACTCCAGTTTTGAAATATCGCACAGCTGAGGGTCATTTCATACTGGACACTGACGCCAGTAATGACAGCATCGGTGCTGCTCTGTCCCAGATACAGGGTGGGAAAGAAGTACCACTGGCTTCGCTAGTAATACCCTCAATAAGGCCCAGAGGAATTACTGTACTACTAAGCGCGAATTGTTGGCGGTAATAGTGTATACGAAGAAGTTTAAGCACTTTCTGTGGGGAGGTGACTTTATTTTACGGACAGATCACTCCTCCTTGAGGTGGTTGCTAAACTTTAACCCCTTCACCACTGGCTATCCTGTAACTCAATGCAATTTTGTATTGGCTTACCGTGTGGAAGGGGTTAAGGAAGCAGAGGGGATGATCGGCAGATGGTTAACCCATTTGTCCGAGTTCGGGTTGGAAAATAGCCAAATCCAACACAGAGCAGGGAGCAAGCATATCAATGCTGATGCTGTTTCGAGAAGACCCATAAGGAAATGTTCTAGAATGGATTGTAATGACTGTGGAGCCCATAACGCTGTAGTAGCTGGAGTTCGAATGCTGTATGATGTAGGACGTTCTAAAGCTATAGAATGGTCCACGGAGACTATCAGGCAATTCCAGAAGGGTGATACTGTAATTTCAAGACTAATAGAGCAGGTCTCCAGTGGTATCCAGCCACAAAGACCAACAATTTCGATTGAGAACCGGGAAATGAGACAACTACTTGCTCAATGGTCTGAGCTAACCGTTGTTGACGGTATCTTATGTAGGTGGAAGATAACACCTTACTAGAGCAAACTTCGACAAATCGTGATACCCACTGCTATGCGAAGGGATATCATGTATTTTGTACATGGACACCAGACCAGTGGACATTTTGGAAAGAAACGCTCCCTTGCGCGACTCTCCAGAAGGTATTACTTGCCCGGCATGAGTAAAGATCTGCTTAGGTGGATCTGAACTTGTCCGGATTGTTGTCTAAATAAACCAGTTGAAGGCCTGGGGAAGTTACCACTAACTCAAGAACTGTGGGGAGTTCGATTTGCACGCATAGCGGTTGATATCATCAGTGGTCTCAAAACCACTCCTGATGGAAACACGTGCATGATGGTGATCTCCGACTACTATTCGAAATACACTAGAGTATTTCCTCTTAAAGATCATAAAGCCCATACATGTGCCCGTGCATTTGTAAAAGGCTGGGTGCTCCATCTAGGCGTGCCCTTGATGTTGCACAGTGATCAAGGGAGAGAATTTGAATCCGAGTTATGGGCAGCAATGTGTCATAGCCTTGCTATATCCTTAGCACAACCATAGCGTACTGATGTGGGGTGTAAAAAGCGGCTTCCAAACGCCAGTGCTTTATGTCAGGGGACCCCCAGAACGTACTGATGTGGGGTGTAAAAAGGGGCTTCCAAACGCCAGTGCTTTCTGTCAGGGGACCCCCAGAGTGTAGTGATGTGGGGTGTAAAAAGGACCCTCCAAATGCCAGCTTTCTGGGACTTGGAGTGCCCCAAACGCCAAGGATTTTTGCACTTTTAACATATTTCAATAGCAAATATTAGGATGTAAAATTAATTTAAGAATAAAATGATTTGGCATTTCAAAGTGGCACATACATTGTCTTTATCTTAGGCAAAATTTAATGTGCGACTTCTAGATACATCTGCAAATTAATGAGCCATTAAAAACGTTGATTAGCTAAATGAGCCCACACTTGGGAAAACATGTCATTTTCCTCAACATCTGACATAGTGTTTTATTCAATTAACCTATTCAATCAAGCGGTCATTGCATAATAAAATACATCTGGTATCATGTTTAAACTCAAGTTAATTGATTATAACATGGATTATGGAAATTATTGACTTAATTGCTAATCAAATGCAATACGTTTTAGAACGTTTTTTAGCAGAAGGTTCTTTACAGTTCTCCTATGCCAAAACGTATCAGAACGTTTTGGCAGCTCTGGGGCCCTTTTCTCAATGCAAACAATTGCAGTCCTCCCACTACCTCGATGCCCCCGCTCCCCCTGCTCCCCCTGCTACATCCCTCCTCCGGATCCCACCGCTCCTCCCGATCCCACCGCTCCTCCCGATCCCACCGCTCCTCCCGATCCCACCGCTCCTCCCGATCCCACCGTTCCTCCCGATCCCACCGCTCCTCCAGATCCGCCCATGTCAATTAGATGGACACCTATGCACATCTCAACTAGATGAACACGATCCCCCTGCTACCCCGATCCCCCTGCTATCCCGATCCCCCCGCTACCCCGATCCCCCCGCTACCCCGATCCCCCCGCTACCCCGATCCCCCCGCTACCCCGATCCCCCCGCTACCCCGATCCCCCCGCTACCCCGACCCCCCCGCTACCCCGATCCCCCGCTACCCCGATCCCCCCGCTACCCCGATCCCCCGCTACCCGATCCCCCCGCTACCCGATTCCCCCGCTACCCGATTCCCCCGCTACCCGATCCCCCCGCTACCTGATCCCCCCGCTACCCTGATCCCCCCGCTACCCCGATCCCCCCGCTACCCCTATCCCCCCGCTACCCCTATCCCCCCGCTACCCGATCCCCCCGCTACCCCGATTCCCCGCTACCCCCATTCCCCCGCTACCCCCATTCCCCCGCTACCCCGATTTCCCCGCTACCCAGATGTCCCCACTACCACGATCCCCCCGCTATCCGAGTCCCCCTGCTATCCCGATCCCGCATTGTCACGTAGATCTCACTTTTCTTCAGAAATAAAAAGGCTGCATTAGGGCTGCATTAAAAGGGGGAGGGGTATAGGGATCGGGGGAGTAGTTAGCGGGGGGGATCGTTGTAGTGGGGGGATCGTTGTAGCGGGGGGATCGCTGTAGAAGGCGGATCGTTGTAGTGGGCGGATAGGGGTAGCGGGGAGATCGGGATAGCGGGGGAATCGGGGTAGCGGGGGGATCGGGGTAGCAAGGGATCGGGGTAGCTGGGGATGGGGGTAGGGGGGGATGGGGGTAGCAGGGGGATGGGGGTAGCGGGGGCATGGGGGTAGCGGGGGGATGGGGGTAGCAGGGGGATAGATGTAGCGGGGGGATGGGGGTAGCGGGGGGATCGGGGTAGCGGGGGGATCGGGGTAGTGGGGGGATCGGGGTAGCGGGGGGATCGGGGTAGCGGGGGGATCGGGGTAGCGGGGGGATCGGGGTAGCGGGGGATCGGGTTAGCGGGGGGATCCGTGTAGCGGGGGGATGGGGGTAGCGGGGGGATGGGGGTAGCGGGGGGATGGGGGTAGCGGGGGGATGGGGGTAGCGGGGGGATGGGGGTAGCGGGGGGATGGGGGTAGCGGGGGGATGGGGGTAGCGGGGGGATGGGGGTAGCGGGGGGATGGGGGTAGCGGGGGATGGGGATTTCCCCGCTACCCAGATGTCCCCACTACCCCGATCCCCCCGCTATCCGAGTCCCCCTGCTATCCAGATCCCGCCTTGTCACGTAGATCTCACTTTTCTTCAGAAATAAAAAGGCTGCATTAGGGCTGCATTAAAAGGGGGAGGGGGATAGGGATCGGGGGAGTAGTTAGCAGGGGGAATCGAGGTAGTGGGGGGATCGTTGTAGTGGGGGGATCCTTGTAGTGGGGGGATCGTTGTAGTGGGGGGATCGCTGTAGAAGGCGGATCGTTGTATTGGGCAGATCAGGGTAGCAGGGAGATTGGGTTATCGGCGGATTCGGGGTAGCAGGGGGATCGGGATAGCGGTGGGATCTGGTAGCGGGGGGAGTGGGGGATCGGGTAGCGGGGGGATCGGGTAGCGGGGGATCGGGTAGCGGGGGGATCGGGTAGCGGGGCGATCGGGTAGCGGGGGGATCAGGTAGCGGGGGGATCAGGTAGCGGGGGGAGTTGGGGATCGGGTAGCGGGGGGATCGGGTGGCGGGGGGATCGGGTAGCGGGGGGATCGGGTAGCGGGGGGATCGGGTAGCGGGGGGATCGGGGTAGCGGGGGGATCGGGTAGCGGGGGGATCGGGTAGCGGGGGAATCGGGGTAGCATGGGAATCGGGGTAGCGGGGGAATTGGGGTAGCGGGGGAATCGGGGTAGTGGGGGAATCGGGGTAGCGGGGGAATCGGGGTAGCGGGGGAATCGGGGTAGCGGGGGAATCAGGGTCGCGGGGGAATCGGGGTAGCGGGGGAATCGGGGTAGCGGGGGAATCGGGGTAGCGGGGGAATCGGGGTAGCGGGGGAATCGGGGTAGGGGGAGAATCGGGGTAGCGGGGGAATCGGGGTAGCGGGGGAATCGGGGTAGCGGGGGAATCGGGTAGCGGGGGAATCGGGTAGCGGGGGGATCGGGTAGCGGGGGGAACGGGTAGCGGGGGGATCGGGTAGCGGGGGGATCGGGTAGCGGGGGGATCGGGTAGCGGGGGGATCGGGTAGCGGGGGGATCGGGTAGCGGGGGGATCGGGTAGCGGGGGGATCGGGTAGCGGGGGGATCGGGTAGCGGGGGGATCGGGGTAGCGGGGGAATCGGGGTAGCGGGGGAATCGGGGTAGCGGGGGAATCGGGGAATCGGGGTAGCGGGGGGATCGGGTAGCGGGGGGATCGGGTAGCGGGGGGATCGGGTAGCGGGGGGATCGGGTAGCGGGGGGATCGGGTAGCGGGGGATCGGGTAGCGGGGGGATCTGGTAGCGGGGGGAGTGGGGGATCGGGTAGCGGGGGGATCGGGTGGCGGGGGGATCGGGTAGCGGGGGGATCGGGTAGTGGGGGGATCGCTGTAGCGGGGGGATCGGGTAGTGGGGGGATCGGGTAGCGGGGGATCGGGTAGCTGGGGGATTGGGTAGCGGGGGGATCGGGGGAATTGAGGTAGCGGGGGAATCGGGGTAGCGGGGGAATCGGGGTAGCGGGGGAATGGGGGAATCGGGGTAGCGGGGGAATCGGGGTAGCGGGGGAATCGGGGTAGCGGGGGAATCGGGGTAGCGGGGGAATCGGGGTAGCGGGGGAATCGGGGTAGCGGGGGAATCGGGGTAGCGGGGGAATCGGGGTAGCGGGGGAATCGGGGTAGCGGGGGAATCGGGGTAGCGGGGGAATCGGGGTAGCGGGGGAATCGGGGTAGCGGGGGAATCGGGGTAGCGGGGGAATCGGGGTAGCGGGGGAATCGGGGTAGCGGGGGAATCGGGGTAGCGGGGGAATCGGGGTAGCGGGGGAATCGGGGTAGCGGGGGAATCGGGGTAGCGGGGGAATCGGGGTAGCGGGGGAATCGGGGTAGCGGGGGAATCGGGGTAGCGGGGGAATCGGGGTAGCGGGGGAATCGGGGTAGCGGGGGAATCGGGGAATCGGGGTAGCGGGGGAATCGGGGTAGCGGGGGAATCGGGGTAGCGGGGGAATCGGGGTAGCGGGGGAATCGGGGTAGCGGGGGAATCGGGGTAGCGGGGGAATCGGGGTAGCGGGGGAATCGGGGTAGCGGGGGAATCGGGGTAGCGGGGGAATCGGGGTAGCGGGGGAATCGGGGTAGCGGGGGAATCGGGGTAGCGGGGGAATCGGGGTAGCGGGGGAATCGGGGTAGCGGGGGAATCGGGGTAGCGGGGGAATCGGGGTAGCGGGGGAATCGGGGTAGCGGGGGAATCGGGGTAGCGGGGGAATCGGGGTAGCGGGGGAATCGGGGTAGCGGGGGAATCGGGGTAGCGGGGGAATCGGGGTAGCGGGGGAATCGGGGTAGCGGGGGAATCGGGGTAGCGGAGGAATCGGGGTAGCGGGGGAATCGGGGTAGCGGGGGAATCGGGGTAGCGGGGGGATCGTGTTCATCTAGTTGACAAGTGCATATGTGTCCATCTAGTTGACATATTGACATGCACTTTTGCTTGTTTGTTTGTGTAGTTTAACGTTCCATTGAGCGGGGGGATCGGGGTAGCTGGGTGATCGGTGACTCAAGTTTTAATTTTTAATTTTCCACAAGTAAAAAGGCAGGCCAAACGCCTACCTTTGATGATCGGATCCAGGATGATCGAACCTATGACATGAGCCATTTGAAGATACAACTATGTGCCATCTATCTGGAGTAAAACATGTGTCTGTGTTGTTGCCATATTGACATACATGTATCAATCATGTCAACATACACGTATCCGTCATGTTGACATGCATGTGCCCACTTTGCGAACAAGCATGCATTTGTCATGATGACATGGTCTACAACGTTTTATCTTTGCAACCATGCTGCTATAGTAGACCCATGTGTATTTGGAACACATATCAGACCAGATAATGTATATCTATTATATCCCATAACAGAAGAGCCAAAACGTTCCAAAACGTTTTACCTTGGCAACCACTCTGCCATAGTGTACCCATGTGTATTTGGAACCCATACCAGACCAGATAATGCATATCTATGATGTCTCACAACAGAAGAGCCAAAATGTTCCAAAACGTTTTATCTTTGCAACCACTCTGCCATAGTGTACCCATGTGTATTTGGAACCCATACCAGACCAGATAATGCATATCTATGATGTCCCATAACAGAAGTGCCAAAACGTTCCAAAACGTTTTACCTTGGCAACCACTCTGCCATAGTGTACCCATGTGTATTAGGAACCCATACCAGACCAGATAATGTATATCTATTATGTCCCTGAAGAGCCAAAACGTTCCAAAACGTTTTATATTTGCAACTATGCTGCCATAGTGGACCCATGTGTATTTGGAACTCATATCAGACCCGTCAAATGCGTATTAGGCCTCTTACTTCACCCAAAAATTTGTATTTGCTATAAAACTGCCAGAACGTTTTTATGAGTTTTCCTTTTTGAGCTAGACCTACCACAGTAGGACAATGTGTATTTGGGCATCACAATTTATGTTAAAAAAGAGGGAAATTTGTCCTTAAATACACATCATTATGTTCTGGCAGCCAACACCTTAATAATGGGCACAGGTGTCAAAACCTTTTTGGTATTGGAACTAGACCTACCATAGGGGACCCATGTGTTATAAGGCTTAACCAGACTGAAGAAAAGTATATTACCTACATTTTATAACAGAACTACCAAAGTGTATTAAAACGTTTTGGTTTTACATCTACACCCACCATAGTAGGCTTATGTGTATTAGGGTTTGACTTTACCAAAAAAAAGTTAATTTTCTATGGAACTGCCAAAACGTTTTAATGAGTTTTCCTTTTGGAGCTAGACCTACCAGAGTAGGACTATGTGTATTGGGCATCACAATTTACATTAAATAAAGAGAGAAATCAGTCCTTGAATACACATCATTACGTTCTGGTAGCCAAAAACTTGAAAAATCCATTACACATATTACGTTCTGGCAGCCCTATTACATAAAGCACTGGCATTTGGAGCCCCATTTTTATACCCCACATCAGTACGTTCTGGGGGCCCTCTGACATAAAGCACTGGCTTTTGGAGGGCCATTTTTCCACCCCACATCAGTACGTTCTGGGGTCCCAGTACAAAAAGCACTGGCGCTCCTAAGGATATGCAAAAACAAGAACGAATCCGTAGAGGCCTCAGTCAGATGGACAAGTAGAAAGGTTCAATAGAACCCTAATACAAGTCCTGAAGCCTTTGGTCAACAGTCAGATGGATGATTGGGACGAGCAATGCAAGTTTGTGGTACATGCTTACAACAGTACGGTGCATGCTTCCACCGGTTGTTCCCCCAATCTGTTAGTGTTCGGAGAGGATTTGATTATGCCTGCTGACTTGGTGTTCGGCATAGCTGGGATAAACGCTGAAATACCCTGTCAGGTGATGTTCCTGGAGGCATTGAGGGATCAATTCAAGTCCGCATATGAGATGGTTCGATGTGAGCTGAGTAAATCTGCATCATGGCAAAAAGTGGGCTATGACGTTGGTTTGAAACTCAGGTCCTTTCGAGTAGGGGATGAAGTAGTCAGGCTACATGATCCACTACAGCAGCTGAAACTGTCACCCAACTGGGATGGTCCATTTACTGTGGTTCGGATTGTTTCTGAATCTACAGTAGTGATCAAATCAATGTTGGGACGCCTGTATATATCCAATGTGACTCGTCTACGTGGGTGGCATGGTGATATTTCGGTGCATTCGAAGTCAGGGGAGCATTCGAAGTCAAGTGACACTGAGCGGAGAGCGACCACCCCGGAACGATGTGGTCCTGGTAGACCTAGGAAACTAGTTATGCCCTCAGGTGTGGAAAAATCAATGCCCCCTGGTATTGGTAAATTGAAGAGAAGCCAGGGTAGGCCTAAAAAAAAATTACCAACATAAAAAATTCGAGCTTCTGGCAAGAAGGATAAAAAACATGTAAAAAAAGTCTCGGCAAATGAAGGTCTGAAGGGGAGGAGGGCTGTCCAATTGACTACTGGACATCCTGTCGAATCTTCCCGGATGACCAGGTCTAAAGAACCCAAGGTAGGGTTGAGGCGCAGTCCACGGTTTGGCCAAAGAGCTGCTGTGACCTAATTTGTATACACAACAAGAAGATTCGATCTCATGATGGTAGTACAGACCTAATTGCTGTCGAGTGATCAGAACTAGGGCAGGTGCTGGTTGAATGAATGTCCCCGAGGGTGGCAGATGGATTAATCCGGCGGGTATTCTTATGTTACCCGTAATGACATTTGCCTACACTCCTGAAGAATTCATAATTAGCAACAGCCGTGGTTCTGTGGAATTGACTCAATAAGGATTACACTCCGGTGAGCTACCCGTTCGATTAGTGGCGGGAAACGCAAGCGTCTCCCGCTGAGTTATCCGTTAGAAAAGGGCTATCCGGTGAGGCGTGAACGCTGATTGGTTGACCTTTGCTCCCACGGCGGGCGTGGTGGCACGAGACAAGAAGGGCGGCCGCCATATTGGAAGAGCGCCAAGAAGACGCGTGTTCGCTGCAGGGCAAAGGAGGGAGATGAAAGGGGTCCTGGTACCGACAAAGATCCTCCGAACCACATCATAATACGTCCAAGACTGGTTAGTTCCCGCTCAAAGTGTCATTAGGACACGCCGAGCTTCGATCTCCGCAACATCTTCGTTTAAACTTCGTTTTTTTGAAAAAACATTCGACTTCGATGGAGGAGCAGTACACCCCTGGTGAGGGCTTCCAGTTCGCCGACCTGGATCTATTCCAGGACGTGGACAGTTCGGTGACGTACGGGAGTCAGATTATGAATCTGCCTCCGAGTCAGCAGGGAGTACAGCCACCGTCCGAGTGGCTGGGATAGGCTCCTATTCGTCGGCCGAGCAGGATGCTGTGGCCATGCCACCACCAGCGACGGTCAACTTGGGGCCATTGCCGTGGCGCAACACCTCAAAACGTGTGACTTCAAAAGACATAGACAACTCGATGGAGCTGAACGTGGCAGGCAACCTGGAGGAGAGCGACATGCCAGAACTGGAGGAGGTAGGTCAAAAAGTGCCTATCCACGTGGTATCTGAGACGGAAATGGAGGAGTACGTTCGCAAATCGTTGGCTCAGCAGCAGCTGATACAAGCGCTGGAATGTGAACCACCATTTGACACTTTGTTGCAGCTCCACCCCACTCTCATGACGATGGTGCTGGATAAATTAGAAGAGCATGAGTTCTACCACCACGACGGGAGGTGGCTGGAAAGCTATGAGGAGGCTATGAGGAGGCTATTCGAGGCGCTTACAAGAACGACATCTTTGGCCTTATTTTGCTAAGATGTGGCAAAGACTTTAAGACCCTCCAACAGGCCCTACCAGCCGAGGAACCGGTCCCTTCGAGCGATGGGAGTACTAAAAGTACCAAGGGGAAGAAGAAGAAGCTCACCAAAACAAAAGGTAGTCGCAGATCTTCCCATTCAGGTACCCCTCCACTCCAGCCCAGTTTGAATGCTCTTCGAGTCCTCCAGAGTCAACCCCGACTCCTTTCGAAAAACCCACTACTACGACTGAGACTAGTAAATCTCAATTCGAACCACTTCCAAAGACTCCGGGACCTTCACCGGTCCCCTTCGACAAGTCTCCAGCCATCCTTGAGCTAACACCCATGGATGTTACCCCTGGTACACAGGAGCTGGCTGAGCAGGAAGCTCGGTTTTCTCAAGTAGTGAGAGAGTCTGATGAGCTGCGGGCAGCCAATGAACAATTACGGCAGACCCTGGAAGCTATGAAAGCTGCTCCTAGAACTCCCCTCACCTGAGCTCAGTCCCGGAAAAACCCCAACCCACAGCAGAAGGGACGCTCCGTGTCTGACGCTTCGGATGTGGAGGAGGGACCATTCAAACTACCAAAAAGCCAACGACGTAAGGTGAAAAAGGCTGAAGCACGACAGCCCTGTGTCCCTCACGTCCTGCCTCCACAAACCACAGCGATAAACATGTCTCCAACTGTGAGGTTGGTTGACGTAGTCTCAAGAAGTGAAACCAGTACGACTTCCACCCCTTCGATGCCTCCAAAGGCACCGGCTAAGACTCCTGTGCAGGTTCCTACACCTGTATCTCCATCAACGTCCTCGGAATCAGGGCATTCAAACACTCCACCTGTGGTCGCTTCTCCCCCTCTGGCAGCCGCGGCAACAGCCTCGGCCGATATACCTAACTCCCGGGCAGAGGAGATGATCTGGCGTAATGCTACTGGGGGCTTCAAAATATTTAGGCCCGAGTGCATTGAGCACTGTAAGAGATCCAGGGACACCAACTCGCAGAGCACCTTTTGATGGACGGAGAATTGGTTCGGCCATCTCCATGATAGGGAAGAATTCCCTGAGTCCTATTACAATCATGAAGGACACCCTAAAATCCGATGGGCCATGGCCAGATACCGGCAAGGGGTGAGGGAGGAGTGGCCCTTCGACTCATGTATGTATTGGTATAAGCATGAGAACCGCCCCATGCCCACCTCTCTTCGGTTCATGCGGCACCTGGTTGAGTGCCATATGCACCACCGGGCGCAGTACATCTGCGCCAATACGGGCAAGTCCAACAAGAAATGCAAAGGGCTGTGAACCTTCCGAAGGGGTCGCATGATTGAACATTTGATACAGTGTCATGGCCAAGCCATGCTGGTGGCGAGGAAGAACGTAGGGGATCTACATGCACGGTTGGTGGCGGGTTTAGACGAGGTGAAGTTTGAACACATCACCATAGAAACCCCACAGTTCGGGAAGGTGCAAATCGCCAGGAATTCGAAGCAGTCCGCTGTGTTTCAGCGTACAGATCGAAGGGGTCGGTTGGACCTGGGGGACGCCTTGTATAAGGAGATGGCTGCCTGGAGGACTGCCAATCCCCTCACAGGGAAGCGTAGTGAGACGAACAGAAGTCCGGCCACTTCCGAACCTGACTGTAAGAAAGTCAAGTCAGAGGATTTGTCCCCTAGAGCCCCAACTCCAGGAAGAGGGCGAGCAGTGACAATCGAGCACCGGTCCCCACTCCAGGGCCTACGACCTGATTATGGTCCGGACTTCTCGGCCCCAAAGGGTCGCTCCAACGTCCAAACCCTTCGACCCCTGACTCCTGGTAACCTAGCTAGCAGGACTGAGTACCCTTCGATGGACCCTCCTGGTCCGGAGCAGCAGACCCAGAGAGATCCCTACAAGAACCTCCCTTCGGGTATCCCTGTAGAGGATGCCCTTCGTCGGCCAGACTCCCAAAATGTCGAGATGGCTGACTCCGAGAACTATGTCTTGCCTGGGAAGAAGGACATGGTGGTCACTGCCACCATCCACACCCCCCAGGTGGTGGAAAAGACAAGTCCGGAGGTCAGCAGCCCTAGTAGGAAGGGTGGGCATAAAACCCCCACCTCTACAGTGACTACGAGTTTGGAATACGTAAAGACTGAGCCTGTGGTGGACCCAGTCCCGGTGACTACTTCAAACCCGGTCACCACCACACCAACTACGACTGCTCCAGGGGCGACGGCAGCAACTGTCGCTTCTCCAGTGACTTTGACGACTACTACCACAGCTACCGTGCCCTTCAGGCCCATAGTAATGAGGAATCATCAGTTAACCCTGAAAGGTGGTACGAGCTGATGGTCAGTGGCGAGAACCTTCGTCCCACCGTACACATCCCAATAGACTACTTCGAGCCTGTGAAGGCCCCGGATGCAGTAGTGCATAAGGATTTGTACGAACGATGGTTGCATGAGCAGCAAGCCGCCATGCAACAGTCTGCCACCTGGGTGGGTAGGGCATCTGCGGACTATTCCATAGCCATGCAAGGCAAGAAGGTGGAATGATTAAGACTGATCTTCAAGAAGCAGCGTATCGACAAGCAGGCAGAGCCCAGCAAGGTGGCCGAACTCACCAAGAGACTGAAGAATACGAAATGAGAACTCAAGACGGCCTTTCAAAAGGCAGCGGAGGATACTCTTGAAGAGCAGGCTTCAACAATGAAAGCCCTAAACGTCAAGTTTATCCGGGTGTTCGGAATCGGACTCACTCAGTGGAGTGGGACTCTCGAAGAACTCCAAGCCATTGTAAAAGACTTATGAAGTGTTCGTATGTTCGTATATTCAATTGCATCTTATGACTTGTGTGTATTGTGTTTGGATGATGTCTTAATAATCCATTGTGTTCGTAGTTACAAACGTCCATGATTGAAATCATGATTCGAAAAACATAACCGGGTATGAGATGCATAATTGATACTTGTTGTCGTTTGAGAAATGTCTTCGTTGTCTACATAAAAAAAGAGGGGAAAGTATTAATACTTCGAAAGTTCCAGGTGTAAGAGATACTGTCTACTATGAGCGGCTACCTATCTGGTACCCTCATTATTCGAACCAACAACTGTAAATAATGTTCGATACCTACCTCTGTATCCAAAAAATAACAACTGGTATTCGGATTTCGAAACTACGTTTATTCTTATAGTGTAAAGTCATATATTATTTACCTCAGGTAAAAACATATTATAAGACATTCCTTGGTTGTAAGAGTTCACTTTACACTTATGTTGGTTCCATGTATTTTTGAATATACAATAGGTCATATAATTACCCCTCCAGGGACGGTTCGCATTTTCGAGTTGTGCATTTTCCCTGTTTATCTCCTGCAGCCGTTCCTCCATCTTCCTCACCTCCTGCTTTTTTAA
This sequence comes from Harmothoe impar, assembly GCA_947462335.1. Lineage (NCBI taxonomy): Eukaryota > Metazoa > Annelida > Polychaeta > Phyllodocida > Polynoidae > Harmothoe > Harmothoe impar. The sequence goes on from OX381716.1 coordinate 12,694,336, forward strand.
CAATAAAGCTTTCTTTTCCTCTGCCAATTGAATCTGCTTAACCAACACATCCTGACGCTCCATTGTCGGCGAGAAGGGTTCTGACAGCCCCTCGGTCTCAGTGCCGTTTTCGGGAGAATCCTCGTCCAAAGTCGCCTTAGTTTCCCTCGACTCCGCCCCACACTGAGGGCAAGACTTCTTCCTATGATCATACTCGAAGTTGCAAGCCGAGCATGCCTTCATACTCGCTGAAATTACAAATTTTCAAGCGAGCAAGCAAAGTCGACCTCACCAGGTGACGGACGCGTTTGCAATAAACATTGTAACTAGGGTAGCAGAGGCCTGACGACCGTTGCCCCAAATACACACCAGGTGGCGCGGTGGTGACGCACCAAGACACACATATAGTTATAACAATACCCACTAGGGGTGGTGTGGAGCTCCCTATATCAATACCTGACACAACCCGGGGTTGTCTCACACCATAAATATTTTCGAACCACTACTTCTGGGTCAGTCTGTCCTAAAAGTCACTTAAAGTGCATTTCTTACCTACCTTAAAGAGTAATGATAATTAATACCATATTATTATTAAAAAATCTCATCAAAACCATAAAAAGCTGTGATCTCGGTAGTTAAAGAACCAGTGACACGATTTTTCCGAATTCTCTTTTCTCTAACACTATTTAGATCATAACCAGTCCGTTTCCTTTACATATATAAGGGTACTGACACTCCCACTGCAGCCATACAGTAGGCCGCCGCACCCTGCCCCTCCACCCACACCCAGCCCACCTAGCCTTTTCAGCCCTGGCCATCTTGTGACGTCACGGAGGGCAGGCTGATTAAGGTGCCCTCCATGTAGTAGTATAAATTACATAGACATATGTTTGATAGTATAGTCCATATGGTTATGGTCAAGGAACATCATAGCACAAGTAACAACAGTAGGAATTCTATGCATATATGTGTGACTTATGAAAGAATTGTGAATACCATTTAGAACTGGGCATTCAGAGAATTGTGAATACCATTCATTGTAGTGGAAGAGGACTATTCAACAGATTACGATTTTGACATACTAGTTAAAGATTAAGAAAGAAAGGGAAAAATAAAAGGGGGGCATTTGGGGGCATGCCCCCCGATATTCCGATCATGTTTTTAGGGTTTAGACATACTAGCTAAAGATTAAGAAAGAAAGAAAAGTGGGGGTTGGGGGAACGCCCCCTGATATATACCGCAGGCCCAAGGTTTATTAATATTCTTGAAGACCCATGGCCATAGATATAGGCTACCAAAGTAAAGCTAGAACTAAGAAAACTGGAGACTCTAGCTAAGTACTATTGTATTGAAAAAAGCATTTTTTCCTGGGGTAATTTTAAAATGGTAATCATGGGAGTCCAAAAAGTATTTGAATACTGACGGATGGATTAGCACCTGTAGTTTGCTATACACAAGGCCAATTACACCTCCTTGTATTTATTTGAGTGATCTCGCCAAATCTCACCAAGAGGGGGGGGGGGGCAAAGGATTGGCCTCTTGGTATTGGTACGTAGGGCCTACATGTAGGCCTAGTTAAACTCTTTGAGGATGTGAGCACTTGCATGGTTACTCTGGTATAGAGTGAGAAACAAAGCTGTCAAATAGCCTTCTTTAAAAAATAAATCTGTCAAATGGCCCTGTCCAACCCAGGTGTCCAACAGTCTCGGAAATTCGGAAATTCTTTCCAACTGCCGACTTGTCGAACAGTCTGTCAGCCTTAATTGTACTGTAAACAGTGTTTACATTATTATATAAAATTCAGTTAATTCCTGTGTATTATCCAAACCCAGACGTTTGCATCGAGAACCCTTTGACCCGGGCCTATAACTCACAGTTGAAGTCTGAAAGTTGCCAAAGTTGCCATTGTAGCACTGTAGGCGCACTGGGGCTGCATCTCTAAGTTTTTGATTCCCAACCTAGACATATATGGTTGATATACCCATACTATAGAATTGGATATTCCCATCACCATGTTTTGATATGAAGCTGTTGTGAAGGTTACTGTACAGCGTTTTGTTTATATTTGTACATTTTGAATTATTTTCCTTATAGCAAATGATATTATTTGTTTTACCTCAGATGGTGGTTGGGTATTGATGAGTGTGGCGGTGGTTATGTGCAAAACTCAAACTGTGATGTGTATTCATTACAACTTAGACAGTACGATTTACATTCAAGTCTATTACAATTAATTGGCCAGAAATGCCACTATGGAAGGTGTGGAAACAACGCCTAATTGAACTGTTTTCTGCCCAACGATTTGTAGCAAATGCCATACATGATTCATTTTAAAAAGGACCCCCCCCCCACTTACTGAAACACACACCTAGGATAGTATTGAGTGAATACTGCCATAGCCTACAGCTTGTACACCAGTCACACCTGGGTGGTGGACTCCCGTTACGTCATCTGCTGCCGGCCCCTGTGCGGCACTGGAGGCATTGTTATGGTGTGGAAGCTATGTCGGCGGCCACTACTAACTTACCATGTAAGGTGCTGCAGTAAGAAGTATATCATGATGTACAGAAAGACACACTGAATATGATGATACAAAGTAGTCGGGAACGTTGCAGTGGCCCTTTAAGAGGAGTAGATTAGTACAGAACATATATTCATATCATTATTAGAGATGGATACTCACGTATCTATCTTGTCGTTATGATGTTGGATCTATGAGATCCCTGTTATGTACATAAAATGTATTAATGTTGTTTGGGTGTAACAGGTCAAGCTAGATCCAGTTGTACTTTCTACATGTTCAGGCAGAACATAATTCGAACCTTCGAATTTATACAATTGATGTCATTATGTACACTGATATTATTCTCCTATGTTCGAGTCGTATATTATATCAGATGTGTTCAACCCTTGTTATAATCTGGTGGGGGTGATGTAGGGGCATGAATAATACGTGTACATATGGGTCCGTGGAGTCAGAGCGGGAAGTGCCTCCTTCGGACACTAGGTGGCAACACCTACGCCATGTCCTTTTGGTTATCCGGTAGCAGAGCCAGGCAGGGCACTCCAGACGGCGCTCCGGTGGAGTGCCACGTCAACACTGCTTGGTCCGCGCTCAGGGTATATAAGAGGCCGAGGTTGGCTACCTCAGGGAGTTTGTCCCAGAACAAGCTCTGACCCACACCTTTCGATACCTTCGTTACCTTTTCGATCGGGGCACCTACACCCCTCCCACACCCCTCCCACACTCTGGCTCCTGCACCAGTCATGCTGGCTCAGGACCAGATCATCCAGCTCTGCTGACTTCGAACTACTGGTAGAACGCTGTACATCTTCGAATGGTTAAACCAAGTGAACCGAGCAAACCTTCGTGTTACTTTGAGGCTGTGATCGTGACTGAATAAACCTGTTGCATTCAAACCGAATTTGGAACCTGTGTTCGCGTGATACTTCCACAACCCCTACATTATGATGACTTTGCCAGATTCTCCCCAGTTGCGAATGTACAATTCCAGAGTTCTGTTTGAAGGGATAAGTTAGTATGTTGTGGATTTCCCAAGAAAATTTCAAGCTGTATGTAAACGAGAAAGACATGGAAGGTTCTCAAGAATAGTGAACGTTCTTAGTGAGTTTTACTCGTGCAAATAACGTTCCAGAAACATTCTGAATTTCTTGAGTTCTTTCTCCACAAGAAAATGACTCACAAATTCTCATGAGTTAAGACTCAGGAATGATATGAGTTCCTCTTGAGATTTTGGTTGAGGAGGTTGTCGAATTGTCAAATGTAATTCTTTAAATTTCAAGTTTCAGGGATTATAGTTGTCAATTTTTTATAAGCCCCTTAAAAGTGATCTATTTCTCTATTTCTCAAAAGGGCTTTCCATAAAGTATGTACACATTTTTTTCCCAGAAAATAGACTCCCCCACCCCCTATGTTGCATTATTTACGCATTAGTGTGATATAGTTTATAATGCAAAAAAGAAATTCAAGTCAATTTTGTCCACAAACAAAAGTTTTGATTACTCTAATTTTTTTCACAAAAAAAAGTGAAAATGCTTACATAAAGAGTATCTGAAAATGGCTCTGGACCCTCCCCCGACCCCTGTTTTCATGTACGCTTTTGTATGCATTTACCATGACCCCTCCCCCCACCCCCCTGGGTGTGTACATACTTTATGGAAGGCCCTGTAAGAATATTGTAATCAATTCACTTACTCCATTTCTCACCCAGCAGAATAACACACCCGCTGTGATTCACTCGGTAATCGGTTGTCCCATTTCGATGTTGGTTGTACCAGAAGACTCCCGAGTTCTGCAAACAACAGTACCCAGCAATTATAACCTTTTTGCTAAAAGATATGAATTTTCTTTTGGCCTCTCCACTCTCAATCTACCAGCTGCTCCCCTGCCCTGTTGTTAAAAAAATACCCTAAGGCGACACCAAAGGAAAAAGTATCTATATATGCGGCTCCTGAATCATTTCCTTAAGAAATTAATCTTTTTAAAATATTTGGCCCCTTTTCTGATCGGGAGCCAGAATGTGGAAAATTCTTTATAAAAATTTGCTTCACTAAGAAAAACTGCCAGCTATACTTGAACTCTGCAGAATTGGAGAAAAATGAAGTTGCCTGCCCTCACAAATTGTCGAAAAGCAAAATATGTTTTTTGGTGTGGCCTAAAGCAGCAAATCATGTGTGTGTCAACTGAAAAAATGACATCTACCTTAATTGGGTTTACAAGCAAATCAAGAACAGGAAAGGCAGTTTGTCCACCCAAAGCCACGTCCGATAACTGAAATTAACAAAGTTAGATATTTTCAGTCCAACAATCATATAAATATTGATTAATAAAAATACATTTAGTGGATTGTACTATATTTATATTGATACAATATATAGAAATACAGCACATGATATTTATCTTTTGGGGAATTCAGCTCTCGTCCCCTCCTCTGGCTGTCAAAAATATCAGATTTTTGGTAATGCTATGCAATTGGAGCTGTATTTATGATGATTTTCCTGCCACTTTGAAATAAAGTGCAAGTCACAAATGAGGAAACATTTGCAATAGTATGATATTGCTCAAGGAACACAGGTAATCTTAACTAAAATTGGTTGATGTATTACACTCACATTCGGTCTTGCATCACTCAACAAGAAATAAGCCCTTTCCTTACAGTTAGAACAAAAATAGACATTCTAGTATATAGCTGACTGATGGTATGGTGTGGCTGACTCAGGGTACTACTGTGGTTGACTCATGGTAGTGTGGTGATGTACCATTATACACCATTATAGTATACCTCTTCAAGGACTACCAGTTTAACCTGGTCAAGACCTAACTCGGCCCGGCTGGTACTACCTGGTTGCAGGTCCCACCTGGTTACTGGTCCGGCCCATTTACCTGCTCAGCCCAGCTTGCATTTTTAAACTGCCCATTTTCCCCTGATTGCCCGGCATGGATGAACCCCATCCAGCCCAGACAACCGGAGGTCCCTACCGTTGGTGGCTTGCTATATTAGGCAGGCCACTGCCAGTCACTGGCATTTCCCACTGGGAGCTCAGACCTGTGAGGGTACTCACTGAGGGCCTTGAGGTCTTGCTGCTGTAGAAGACTCCCACTGACAGAGCCTGGGACCATCCTCTGCTCCCTACATGGATCAGCCATGATTGACGGTACCTGTTAACTTTGCAACACCTGAATAAAGATCGATCTTCAACAGTACAACCACCTGTGCCCATTCTTGGGAGAGTAGCTTGAAGTCATACAATCCTTACAGTTACAGTTGGCAGATATTTGGACGGTTCCCCCACAGTCCCTCGTCCTAGCCTACTACCCAAGTACTTGGATCACTACACTACATTGCTTGAATACAACATACAATCCTTAATTAGCTACTCACATAGACCATGAAGGTTGCCATCCGGTTACCGTTGTACCGCATGTCCTTGGCTCCAGCAGCAAAGCTGTCGTCATCCTGGTGGAAATACAAGTGGCATGGTATTGATAGGTTTGCGCCAGACTCAAAAATATAGGTTGCTCTGTGTTAAAAATATTCCAAAAGTGTTCCAAATATGTTCTGAAATTCTAGAGTTATGACATGAAAATGCCACAAGTTCTGCATTAGATTTTGTTTGCAGAGATGGCCATATTTCGGAGGTACCGTAGCATATCCCCTGTAGTCTCAAAGCATGCCCCCATGGTCTCCCTGCTCCATCACTCTAGCCGCTCTAGATGGTGACAACATATTTACCAATAGACAGGGTAGTAGTTGCTATAAATCAGGGGCTCTGCAACCTAACCCCCTTTTCTTGCTTTCTTACTCTTTGTTAAACTGATAACCCAACTATAACCTTACCCATTTATATTTAAGACTATTTACCTTAAAGGTATGATAGTTTGATGTCTGACGATATGATTAAAGTAAAAAGAAATCAATACCTCATAGTGCTGGATTTTGACATATTGACATGCTTAACTATTGCCACTTTTTCAACATTTTTGATCTTTATGAAAAATTGACCAATAATATGCCCACCAAATTCCTTAAATGTTTAGAGGAGATGATCTAGGACATAAAAATCAGTAGTCATAAGTGGAATTTGAACCAATGAACCATGACCGATTTAGGGGAAAAACACAAAATAAATAAATTGTATTTTGTCTATATTTCTATATTACCAAAATCAAAATAATAGTGATTCATTGATGAATTAATACAGTTAGGGACTTATTCAAATAATTTACTTAATTTAAAGGGTAAATAAAGATCAGTTAAAGCCTATACAACAGAGAGACATGCTTTTATTATTGATTTTTTATTGATTCTTTTGCTACTGTCATATCGGGCCATCGTCAACTAGCATTCATATACTAGAGATCTGCACCAATAATAACCATGAGCTAAGTGACAACTGATAGTAGCAATAGGTGTGTAAGTTGGGTTTATTCGCACATACAAACAGTGTAGATGTTACTGCTGCTGCAGCCTGACCCAGAGTGGTCAGTGCCTGCAGTGTGGGCTCACTATATACACAAACAGTAGTGGAGCACCACCAGTGGTGACAGTAGGTACTAGCCTACAAGTCTATACATGCATTGTAATGCATGATAATCATATACAATAAATGAGTGTTGTATGTGTTATTCCCGACTATACATGTATATCAATAGCAGTTAAGTCTTCATAATATCACACCACTAGGTGCTGTATGCACACACCCTGGCTTACCCCTTTAATAGTCTATTGGGAGAGAGTGTAGTGCCATCTAGAGGGATAGGGCCCAGATAAAGCAGTACTAGTGGGACTATAGGGGATATGCTTTGAGATTACGGGGGATATGCTTTTTAAGACTACTGGGGATATGGTTTTTGTCAAGGCACTGATTTCAGATAGTTCCTTCTTGCATAGTGTATCTAATGTCATAGAAAGCAACAAGATTTCACTCACCAAGATGTCTGTATGCAGTTTATTCTGTCCGCCAATTCCGTAATTAGCAACCTGTAAGATAGCATAGGATTGTTTCAGTCATTTCTATTTGGAAAATTATAATGCTTTTGGTTTACTCCCATCAGTTTGGACAACATCAGACAGAAAATAACCTTTGGAGTATTCCTTTGTTTGCTACATACTGCTTTAATTTGCTATGCTCTTATACTTGTTATAATCCATGAATGCAGCCCTAGTGAGCTTACTCGCAATTGTGGCAAGCCTACTTGCCAGGGCTGCACTCATGCCCCCTTCAGGGGTGTATTAGCCCTGTAGGGTCAACATGATTCAACCCTAACAAGCTATTGGCTAGTGCTGCATTAATGTATCTTGACAATAAAAGGTTCAATGCGTTATGAAAGCACTTTGCTGTAAAGTTGTGAGTTACATTACCATGAAGGCTTCTGCTTGTTTGTTGGTCACTCCAAGACCAGTAATCCTCTCCAGCCGGGCATTGAGCTGTTTAACTATCGGGATGGGAGACTGGTCCAAGAGCCACACACTGGAATGGAGGAAACACTAAATAACCCTCCAAACAGAACTCGGGAATTGAACGTTCGCGACTGGGGAGAATCTGGGGAAGTCAACATAACACAAGAAAGACAAAGGAGGGTAACCCTGTAGGATCAGCCAGGGCTTCATGCATGCATCATGATGACTAAAGGCATCATGCCATCCTTAAAGAGTTAAGCCATTAAGGGCTGCATAGTGCTTATAGATATGCTATGCCCTTTATCGCCATGATGCATGAATACAGTCCTGGTGAGTAACTTGCCAGTGCTGCATTTATGAATCATGTCAACACTACCAGGTCGGTCCCAATGTTGATGTATCATGATGACAAATGTTGCTTTAGGCACCATACTGTCCTTAAAGTGGATAGATAAACGGATTTGTGGATCCAAAACTTACACTTTGAATATGTTGCCCTCTCCCCTGTCCGTTCGGAAGAGCTATAAGCAAACATGATATTAGGAAGTGGTCATTTTTTAACAACAAGGGGAATTGGTGTATTTGTGCGCGAGCCCATCAGAATTTTTTTTGGTACCCCCACTGGAGGGGTTAAACATTTTTCAGTCCCCCCCAGGCAGTTAGAAAATTAGCATGGCCGACTCCTTTGAGCTCTTGTAACCTGCAGTTTTTTTTGCTAAAAAGGGGTGCAATTCTTTTGGTCCCCCCCCCCTCAGGAGGGGTCCCCTCCCTTCAAGGGGTCCAAATTTTGGTTCCCCCCCCCCCCACCAAATCCACCCCCTCCCCCTGTTCTTGATAAAAAGGTAAAATGCAGGTAATGAGACATGTTTGTATGACATAATAGGGCTTTGACATTGGGCAATGAGGGCTGCCATATCGGACAGAACATCTCCTACCGCCATATTGGATTTGCTATAGGGAAAGGTAATTTCTTACCTGCCTCATCCAACACCACGAACAATGACCATTAATAAGACTGGTAACTTGAAACCCACCTCTATCGTAACTCTCTCCCCATTCTCTCTACTGTGAAGTGCACAGGAACAAATAAAACTTATCTTGGGCAGAATGGCTATATATAGCTAGTTAGTGCATTTGGTTAATGCCTAGTCAAAATAAAACATGTGAGAGTCATTGACATCACCTAGCCCTTAGCATGGCAAAGTCCAGTTTAACTCTTCGACACCAGGTGGCAGCCTGGTTTGGAACAAGATTTTCCTGGAGAGTGTGAGCCTTTGAAGGGCAGTTTACATGTTGACATAATGGTAATTTTCAATTAATGTACATGTATATGTTTGACGATTCAACAATTCAAATTCACAATATGTTATATGACAAAATAACCTGACCATTGATGATGTTTAGAAGGAAGTAGTTCTATGGACATGTACATGCATTTTGTGGTAAAATAGTATGTATATGTGATACAGTCTGCAAAAAGGGACTTCAGTGCAGAGTACACTAAAGCTTTTATTGCCAGTACCAAGCCTAACAAGCCTAACAAGCTGATGTTTACTATAACTGATGTGAAGTATTTCATAAGCAACCCAAGCAATGGATTTCATAAGCAGCTGAAGCAATGGCTATGGTTAGAAATTTTCATTGAAGAATATCCCAATAAAGAAAAGAAGGCATGAACCAATGATATTAGTCAAAATGACTAACAAATTCAGGCAAGTCAAGGCAAGTTGGACACTTTTCCTAATGCTCAGTTGTAAACAGCTAAAAAAAGAAGGCGGGGGTAATTCTCCATATACATACAGTGTATTTCTTGGCAATGTCCTTGACTTGTTGGTTCTCCTTGTCAGAGATGACGTCATAATACCTGACCACCCAGGGGTCATGGCTGAGCACCTCCATCTTGAATGGTGCGTACGGCACCCGACAGGTCTCCAGCGCACACCATGTCTTGGGCTTGGGAGGCTTCTGCAAGAATTTTTCAGAAGTGATCCTTTTTTTTTAACAACAGAGGTTTGGTGGATTTGGGGGCATTTACAAGAGCCTACCCCTTTTCAGAAAAGAAGGCTGTTTATTATTATTGTTTAGATGGGGGATGGCCGCATGGATGTCTGATAAGTAGAATGAAGACCTGTATTTCACGTGTTTTACTACAAGAAATGACATGGAATATGAAAATTTTCAAAAACGTTCAAAACAGAACTTGAGTTTTGACACGAGAATAGCACCAGTTCCGCTTGAGATTTTGTTTGCAGGGCCTCCTTTCACACATGTTAATACCTATAATGCACTTCTCTTGAGTCAGGGGCCTGACCAGAAAGCATTGTTCTGAGTCAAGATGGTGGCCCCCATAATGTAATGGGCTAGTGCCGTATAAGCCCTGTTTGGAGAGAGGACATATATGTGACCCGTTTTAACGAAATGGGTCAGAAGTTGCATATAAAAAATGCTGTGATATTTCCATATTCGTGTACAGCTCATCAAGAGCCTTCATTTGGTATGTGACATGTAGTATATTATTCAATATTGACCCTTTGGTGATATTTTTGGAACTTTTTTGTGAACTGTTTTGTTGAATGGAAATTAATTAAAATGGGATAATTAACATTTAAGTTAGATATCAACAATGTTATACAATATAAGCATCCTGTAGCCCATCATTTTGGGAATAATGGGAGTTGAAATTTGGTTTGTAACTTAGTATTTCATTAGGGTATGGACTAACCAGTTAGGACTAGTATTGATTGACAGGGGGTAGTACTAGCTTCCCCCCCCCCCTTGACGCTGGGAAGTTACTGCTAGCTACTCCTTACAATCATGTTACTATGTTAATAAATAGGCTGTCTATCCAAGCAGCGCAGTATACCATTAGTTGACTATTCATATGTTAGAAAAAAATTCAAAAACTCATTTTTCTAAAATTATATTTTTTCCACCCTATACTACTTTAAGAGCCCATATCTAGGCTCTTTAAAATGCAACTTCCGACCCATTTTGTTAAAACGGGTCACATATATAAAAGACATACCTGTGCCCGGTCAGTCCTACAGAAGTCCTCTATTGTCAGGTCAGTGTCCAGTACCTCTGACATGTTGAGGGCTGCCACCCTGTCTGACACCAGCCTCAGTTCCTCCCTCAGCGTCACGTTCTTGTCATCTGTCAATAAACATGGTGCACTTCAATTCAGTTATTGCTTCCTTAACACTGATAATAATGTTGTACCCATGTTATGCATGTGACATAGCTCAATGGCATGCCCAAGATTGAAATCTGATTACTCAGAAGTGATGCGCCAGGTGCGCCGTAAACATGTCTAAATATTGGTGTCAAACAACATAGAGCTAAGGTATTATATCATATCCTATATGGATTGTATCAGAGAAATGTACACTTACTATAATCAAAACACAATGTATTACCCTCATGATAGGGTTTATTTGTATATGCCGCAATGATTGTGATCACATGTATCATTTTCTGTGTCATGTACCTTGAATATTGACATTGTTTAGAAAATTATCTAATGAAATAAATATACGTTTACAATTCAAAAAATTCAGTTTTTCTTTATTTTTATTGCATTCAGGGGATGCCTTGGTACCAGTTGACGGGATACAATGGTAACATACTGGTCAGCTGTTTCTTAAACAGGGCTAAGTGTAAGATCCAAGACCCATCCTATAGAGGGATGGATTTATATGAAATATTGTCAGAATTCAATTTTAAATAATAGAACCTAGTGCCACAGGCCTTTATGTCGGGCATAACTTCCATTGGAGAAGTTATTCCCATATTAGTGGACATTTAGTGCCAGTGCCACCTAGTGCTTCCCACCAGCACCAGCCGTGGAACTCTTCTCCAGGGGAGGGGAGGTAGCCAGCAGCAAGCAAGCAGGCAGCAAGGCGGTACGGCCCGCCAACACAGCGAGCAGGCCGCGGAGGCTTTGGACCGGATCGAAGCCATGACAATAAAAGAAAAGGCTAGAGAAGAGGATCTAAAGCGGACTCAGAGGCTGAAGGAGGCGGAGATGGAGCTAGGGGGCATAAGAGCAGCAAATAACCGGATAGAAAGGGATACGAACCTCACAGAGGCCGCGTTCCGCGGCATTGTTGATGCTGTACAAGGCGGAGACGATTTGCGGCGGCCCGCGGACACCCGCGGAACCGCCTTATACTACGCGGACCAGGGCACCAGCGGCCACACTCTGCTCGCAAAGCCCGGGGAAGACGCGGACCGAGGTTTTCCGTCTCTGCATGCGCAAACCAAAATGGCCGACCATAACATCCGCCCAGACGAAAACAGAGAGGAGGGGGCCGCTTTTTCACAGTTTTTGGCCGAACGAAAGCGATTTAGGGCTCAAAACCTGTCGCTAACGAAAGAGCAGGCTCGATTACCCCCCCCCCAGCCCTCAAAACCGTCGCAAATGTCGAGGAAGGTTGGTTGGACCACTTTTACGCGACCGTCGGCGAGAAGGGACAGCTTCTACATACCTCGGCGGCGACTTCGTCTTTGAACACGGGTGGTGCGCTTCATCCCGGGGGGCCGGGCGGCTCCACGCTTCATTAAGGACACCCGGAGAGCTTCACGCTTCATCCTGGTACAGGTCAGTCTGGCAGTTTTAAGCAATCAGAGGGTGTGTTTAGGCCTGCTGGGGCCACGACACTCTTTCAGCTGTCTGATCCTACCTATGAAGGGAAGCAGGGACACACCCAACAGCAACAGGAGCAGTATAAACAGCAGGTGTTGGGGCAGCATCAACAGCAGCAGCAGCAACAGCAGGAGAATGCGGGTACGAAGAACTAGACAAAGGAGTAAGGAGATCCAGCATACATATGGTGGACGAGGAGGTATCATTACGAACGGCGGGGACGACCCCAAACGCTATCAATAAGGGGGACGGTATGCTGAGCCAAGGAACAGGGCGGCAGTATCAGAGAGAGAAGAGAACGGTTCGGAAATGTGACAGTCAGGCAGTGATAACAGGCAGTAGGGACAGGGCAGAAGACAGACTGGAGGGTGGAGCAATAAGAGCGGCAGGGAAACCTAAGGAGGATACTCCGCGGGTGCCACTGCCACAGGGATTCGACTTGTGGGATACGACGGAGGGACAAGGGGATAGCCAACCCAAGCAGCAGGGACTACGGCGGGGACTGTGGCCTGGCGAGAAGACTGGAGAACCCGGGGGGTGTCAAAGCAGGGGCCGGGGCCCAGAAATGGGACGGCACAGACAACCTGTGGGTCCAGGAGATGGGAAGACGAACGATGGAGGGAGCAGGAGACCGGTGGCCGGTGGAGAAATGGATGGAGATGGAGCACGGTGGGGACTGGCTGGCAGAGGGACAGAGAGGAGACGACCGTAAGAGCGAGGGTGAGGGGCCCAGGCCAGCTGCCGGAGGGGATCGGAGCTGGTCGAGCTCGGGGACGAAACCAGTGAGCAAACCAACGAGGTTTAACGGATCAGGGGATCTGGTGGACTACTTCAACCATTTCGACTTATGCAAAAGTGAACGGGTGTCCAGAACAAGAGGCGGGGATGTTCCTGGGACTGAGTCTAGATCATCAGGCCCGCTACGCAAGAGGGGTATCGCAGACTCAGGGAAGCGTTGCTGCTGAGATATGAACCACCGAATCAGAAGAAAACCTACAAGGCACTGCTGAGAACGAGAGTGAGGAAGCCGGGGGAGAGTATGCAGGCGCTGCAACAGGAGCTGATGAAGTATACACGGTTAGCCTCCCTTGAGGCGGAGGCAAAAACGGTGGATGGGCTGGTATTGGATCAGTTCCTAACGGTGTTGGGGGGCTAAAGCGGTGGGTGTACCAGTAGCAGCCTGCGGACCTGCAGCCAGCGGTGATGATAGCCATTGGGGCGGAGGCGTACCTGCAGAGGAGAAGCAGAGGGTGCGGTCGGTGTAAGCCACAGTAATGGTGCAAATGAAGGCACAGAACGACAAAATGGACAAAATGGCAGCAACTCTGATGGCAGCAACGGATGGACTGGCGAAGAAGGCGGAGACACCGGCGGTGCAGAGGGTTGCTTCCATTGCCAAAAGGAGGGGCATTTCAAGAGGGAGTGCTCGCTGCTGATGAATAAGGCGACGGAGGGGGTTCCGGCGGGGGGGGGGCGCCCGCCACCATTACGGCCAGTGCGGGAAACTAGAACCGACCTACACAGGTAGCCCAGTGCAAGTCGGGAGTAGAGGGCTGAAGGACATTGTTAAAGGGAGAAAAGGACTCTTGGTGACAGGCTATCTGGAGGTGGAGGAGGGGCAGTTGCTGGTGGACAGGGGTGCCTCTGCCAACTTGCTATCCCTAAGAAGGTGGCAGGAGAAGGGAGTCAGGAGGCCTCTGGAGCAGGGCGGAGGGGACATATTTGCCGCCAATGGACAGACAACCAATGGACCTTCGGAGGAGGGCGACGCTGTCACTCAGATTGGGGGACAGGACGGTGGAGGCACACTCCATCGTGGCGGAGATGGGGACCCAGGCGATCCTGGGGGCGGTGTTCCTACGGGAACAGGGCCTGATAGTGGACGTCATGGAGGAGAGACTGTGGTCGTCAAAGGAAAGGGAGGATCACTACAGGGTGATCTATACCCAGCTGACAGTGATTGGCGGCGGCCAGGAAGCAATGGTGGAGGGCACGGTCATGGGACAATGGCCGGCGGGACAGATGGGTCTGGTGGAGGAGTGGCGAGGGGACAACCGGCAGAACAACTTCTTAGTGGGGTGGGGGGTGGTGGGCAGGGCCATGGGGGAGAAACTACTTTCAACTGGCAGTACCAGCAGCCCGCAGACACTGGCAGGACACCTGGGGCATAACAAGACAATCCGGCGTCTGCAGGAGGCATACTACTGGCCCTCCTCCCGCAGGGATGTGACAGTGTGGTGCTCCCGGTGTAAGCCATGCATATGGCGGAAGTCTGCAAAGCCTCCACACAGGGTGGAGATGGGACACGTACCCACCGGCTTGCTGATGCAGCGGGTGGTGATGGACATAATGGGGCCGTTGCCCTTGTGGGAGGGAGGGAACAGCCATATCCTCGTAGTAGCCTACTACTTCACGAAATGGACGGAGGCGTATCCCATGCCCAACCAGCTGGCCAGCAAAGTGGCCTGTGTCTTGTGGAGGAATTTGTCTGTAGGTCAGGACCGCCGGAGGTAGTCCACACGGACCAGGGGAAGAACTTTCAGTAGTTCAGTTATTCAAGGAGGTGATGAGGTTGCTGGAAGGGAAGCAGATACGGACCTGTGCCTTCCGGCCCCAGAGTAACGGTATGGTGGAGAGAGCGAATCACACCATTGAGATGGCGGCATATAGGTTGTCGGCGCATGCTTCTACTAACTTATCACCGAATCTGATGATGCTAGGGAGAGAGTCGTGCACACTGCTGGCACTGTCCTACCCCCTGCAGGCCCCGAGTGGTATGTAGCCCAAGTACAGCTGGCCATGGCTGAGGCATTCGAGTATACAAGGGGGGCGCTGGGGAAAGCGGTACAGAAACAATGTCAGAACTACGATGCTAGGGCAGGGGAGTCCACGCTGGATGTAGAGGACATACTGCTTTCACCACTTGAGGAAGAAGCTGCAGAGCTGTGGACGGGGCCGTGGGTGGTGAAGTCCTGGATCGGGACAGCAGTGTACAAAATCAAGCAAGACCGAAGCACAAAAATAGTGCACCACGATGCACTGAAGAAAGAGGAGGATATAAGGACGGAACCCCGGGAGGACGCGGCACTCAGACTGATCCAGATGAGCGGGCTGGAACACCAAAATGACGAGAGGTGGGTGCCCTCTCAGGGACTCTCCGCAGAGTAGCAATGGACCACGGTGTTGAAGGACTGAAGGAGAGCAGGGATTAGTACCAACGAGGCGGACAAAGGAAGACCGGCGGATCAGTCGGGTGGCCCTAATGAGAATGGGAGGGAGGAGCAAAATAGGGGGAGACAGGAAAAGAAGAGAACGACGAAACTGAGACCAGGAGTTCCGGAGGGAGCAGGCAGCATGGAGGAGGTGGATAGGGCATGGCTGGACAACCACAGTAACGAGACGGTGGAGAGGGAGAGAAGAGAGAAAGCCAGAAGGGAAGGGCAACCGCCATTCCGGGTGAACCACCTATACGGGCAGGGGAGCGCCAGTCCCGGGGAGTCAAGGGAGACCAACGGAACAGGCGCCTGAGATGGAAGCAGTGCCTGCCCCGCCGGCCAGAGGGAACGGCCTACCCTGAAAAACTCTAGAGATGATGGAGGAGCGCTGGGCACGCCAATGCGGGGGGAGGATGCTGTCACTCTGGCTACACTCCCGGGATGGAAAGGAGCAGGGCAGGGGTAATGAGCAGACAACAGAGGATCACCAAGGAAACGGGCGGGAACGGCCTGGAACGACCAGACAGAGAGGCGCAAAATGAGGAGCTAGCTGCGTCGGCGGGCCGTCAGACGCCGCGATAATTCCCACCGATGCAGAGGGGACGCAGGAGCAGCAGGAAGGTTGGCCCATGGTCCCGCGGGTCACGATAGGGGCGCCACCTTGGTGGGAGGATGTAGAGCCCCAGCAAAAGGTGGAGTCCGTGAAGCGGGCGTCGGCGTGCCCGGAGGTGGGAAATGCTAACCCACCGTCAGCAAGGGGCATGGCCTATCCAGAAAAGGCGGGAATCGGAGCCCTGCGCAGCCATATAACAGGCGGCACGAGGGGACGCTGGTGACAACACTGGTATCGTACGCTAACAGAGGGGGGACGGGAGTGGCAGAGGAGAGTAACCGTTCAGGAGAGAACAGGAGACTCCGCGAGATAGGGGGGGCAGGATGAATAAAGGAGGACAGGTTGGCCATGGGGGGCACGGGCACCCGTGCCCCATCACCACTCACGAAGTCCAGACAGGAGAGGAGAAAGACCATGGTAGCGCGGCCGGCGGACAGGGGGACCAGCGTCACCCCACAGGCCATCAGGGATAGTGGGAACGGCGCCGGAGGAGCCGGGCCTATTTACTTTGCCTGCCCGCTAGTGTACGGGGTGACAATGCCGACCTTCAGGAAGCCGGAGTTGAGGAGCCACGTCAGATCAAAACACCCTGACACTGGGCTCCCCGGGGATTGGGAGCCAGGGCCGCCGATCTCGGTGAAGGTGAAGATCACACCTCCGCCACAGGGGAGGCTACCAGCGGGTTGCACCATCGGGGAGGAGGGGAACAGCGAGGAGGAAGCACCGGAGCCGCCTAAGAAGAAGAAGCGGGTCACAAAGGGGGATGGAGTGGGGGCGTCCACTAGCGCCGCTCCAGAGGAGCCAAAAAGGAGGAAATCCCCCGGCAGGGGGAGCCGGAGACGGAGGTGGCAGTGGCGGCACCAAAGACGCCAGCAAAGAAGAAAAAGCCACCAGCCTAAAGGGTAAAAATAGTTGTCCCAGAAAAGGGAGGGAGCTGGCGGTGGCGGCCCTAGAGGGGAAGTCGTCGTCAACCAAAGAAAAGGCAAAGAAGAAGAAGGACACGGAGGAAACGGTGAGTGCCTGCCGTACAGTTGTCTCCTAGAGGGCCGGCGCCGGGGGAGCCAAAGGGGACTGAAAAGAAGAGTGAGGGGAGGGCGACATTCGCCAAAACAGAGAAGAAGGGAGGGGAACGGAGGAAACACAAAAAGGATAAGGCTGACGCCGAGCAACCGGCAAAGAAGGCAAAGAAGGAGAAGGAGGGCAAAACAGCTAGAGGAGGGACCACCGGAGGAAAGAAAGAAAGCGGGAATGGAGACAGTAAGTGAACTCCAAACTAGCCAGGAGCCTACGGTCGCTTAACCGGCTGGAGACAGCGGCAGGTCCAGTGAACCCGGAGGAGGGCCCGGGGGAGCCAAAAGCGGGGCTGTCCTTGGTGGTAAGCCCGGAAAAAAAACTGAAGCAGACAGAGGAGGAAAATAAGAGATTAAGCGGCTGGCCTCTGTCACCAGGTTGGCGGGGAGGGGAGAGTCGGGGCGGAGATGGCCGCCCGGCTGGTAGCCTCGGCCCTGCAAGGTGCGCCCTATGACCCAAATATGCTGGGGCTGGGGTTCACGGAGGAGCTACGAAAAAGGCAGGGGGGGATGGTGTTACATGAGGGACTGGACTATGACCTGGAGTATGACGCTATGGGGGGAACGGAGACGGTAAGGTCCCCCCACACATACAGGACGGGCAGGAGGACCAACCACAATCCGGACACCAGGATGGACCCTGGAGGAGGGGAAGGAGGAGGCGCAGAATAACGGGGGAGGGAATGTGACTCAGGAGGAGGCGGGAGGAAGGAGGAGGGGGATAAGGCCGAACCGGTCACCGAACAGGAGGTCGAACCGGTCACCGAATAGGAGGCAGAACCGGAGACCAAATCGGAGAGCGGAGACAGTGGGACATTAGACTCCGAGGACGACTCCTCCAGTACATCCAGCGGCTCCTCCTCTTCCTCATGCTCACCGTCCTCCTCTGGAGAGGACGAGGGGCCCTAGCCAACAGCTGAGAGAGTTAAAGGATGCATACGATCCCAATCTGGCGATGCTGCAGCAACAAGAGAATGAACCAAAAGGGAAGGGGAAGGGGAAAGGGAAAACCTCGGAGAGGAAGAAACAATTGCTGGAGCAGAAAAAAGCTGCAGAACTGTTGAATGCTCTCACACTTCACTGAGACATGGAAATATATGCTGTGATCAGGATCCTATCAATAAATACAATCCATTATTTTACCCAGATATACCAGAATGCTTATCAAATGCATGCATAATAAGCTTGAGGAGAGGGGCCAAATTTGGTCCAGACCTTATTATGGACACTTTCAAATGGCTCTCAAATCAGAACCGCTTGGCGGTGGCACGGCGGGAGAAGTCGGGGACGGAGGAAGATCACCTGGTTGGGAAGGCGGAGAGTAATTACGGCGGCAGGAAAGTAGTATATAATGTATCGGAACGGGACTATGCTTAAGTACTGTTTATTACTCAATCGACATGCAGCCAATCAGAGGCCTCCATTTGGTCACGTGACCCCCTCATTTGCATAATTACGTAATAGGCCACGCCCCCTCATTTGCATAATTACGTAATAGGCCACGCCCCCTTGATCACCAGCCAATCAGAGGAGGCCATTTGGTCACGTGACCCCCTCATTTGCATAATAGGCCACGCCCTCTTGATCACCAGCCAATCAGAGGCCACCATTTGGTCACGTGACCCCCTCATTTGCATAATAGGCCACGCCCCCTTGATCACGTGACCCCCTCATTTGCATAATAGGCCACAACAACATCACGTGGCTCTCTTTGTTTGTAAACAACACCACGTGGCTCTCTTTGTTTGTAAACAACACCACGTGGCTCTCTTGTTTGTAAATAACACCTACTAAGTTTAGTCATAGGTAGCAGCAGCAGCAGCAGCAGCAGCAGCATCTTCAGCAGCAGCAGGCAGCAGCCCGTGGTCACGCGACCTCTTCATAATTTGCATAATAAGCCACAACAACAGCACGTGGCTCTCTTTGTTTGTAAACAACACCTACTAAGTTTAGTCGTCGTAGGTGTCTAGAGCAGCAGCAGCAGCAGCAGCAGCAGTAGCAGCAGGAGCAACATCCCCTCATTTGCATAATTACGTAATAGGCCACGCCCCCTCATTTGCATAATTACGTAATAGGCCACGCCCCCTTGATCACCAGCCAATCAGAGGAGGCCATTTGGTCACGTGACCCCCTCATTTGCATAATAGGCCACGCCCTCTTGATCACCAGCCAATCAGAGGCCACCATTTGGTCACGTGACCCCCTCATTTGCATAATAGGCCACGCCCCCTTGATCACGTGACCCCCTCATTTGCATAATAGGCCACAACAACATCACGTGGCTCTCTTTGTTTGTAAACAACACCACGTGGCTCTCTTTGTTTGTAAACAACACCACGTGGCTCTCTTGTTTGTAAATAACACCTACTAAGTTTAGTCATAGGTAGCAGCAGCAGCAGCAGCAGCAGCAGCAGCATCTTCAGCAGCAGCAGGCAGCAGCCCGTGGTCACGCGACCTCTTCATAATTTGCATAATAAGCCACAACAACAGCACGTGGCTCTCTTTGTTTGTAAACAACACCTACTAAGTTTAGTCGTCGTAGGTGTCTAGAGCAGCAGCAGCAGCAGCAGCAGCAGTAGCAGCAGGAGCAACATCTTCAGCAGCAGTAGCAGCAGCAGCAGTAGCAGCAGGAGCAACATCTTCAGCAGCAGTAGCAGCAGGAGCAGCAGCAGCAGGAGCAGCAGCAGCAACATCAACAGCAAAAGCAACAGCCCGTGGTCACGCGGCCTCTTCATTTTGCATAATAAGCCACAACAACACCACGTGGCTCTCTTTGTTTGTAAATAACACCTACTAAGTTTAGTCATAGGTGTCTAGAGCAGCAGCAGCAGCAGCAGCATCTTCAGCAGCAGCAGCAGCAGCGTCATAGGTGTCTTGAGCAGCAGCAGCAGCAGCAGCAGCGTCATAAGTGTCTAGAGCAGCAGCAGCAGCAGCAGCGTCATAGGTGTCTAGAGCAGCAGCAGCAGCAGCGGCATCTTCAGCAGCAGCAGCAGCAGCAGCGTCATAGGTGTCTAGAGCAGCAGCAGCAGCAGCAGCAGCGTCATAGGTGTCTAGAGCAGCAGCAGCAGCAGCAGCATCTTCAGCAGCAGCAGCAGCAGCAGCAGTAGCATCTTCAGCAGCAGCAGCAGCAGCAGCATCTTCAGCATCAACAGCAACATCAGCAAAAGCAACAGCCCGTAACTTAGCATCATGTGCATCAGCAATAGCAGCAACAGCGACATTGCGACTAGCATCAGCGAAACAGGCTATGTTTTTAGCAGCTGTACAAGCATTAATAGCACTAGCCCTAGCAGCAGCCGCAACAGCGTCACCGTTAGCAGTCGCTGCAGCATCAGCAGCAGCAGCATCGGCAGCAAGAGCGGTAACAGTAGCAAGAACATTAGCAGCACGAGCAGCAGCGGCAAGAGTAACAGCAGCGTTGTTAGCAACATTAGCGACTTCGTATGCAGCATGTGTAGCACGAATGGCGGTACGAGCTTCACGTCTTGCACGAGCAGCAGCAATAGCTGCAGAAGTAGCCCTCACACTATCCAGCCACCCGTACGAATCTTGATAAAAACGAACTTCCACGTTGCTACTTGTTAACTCATCAGTAACCATGGACGTCTCCTCCGTGTGGTGTTGTCGCGGCTCTGTAGTAGTGTCGGGATGCTCACATTTGGTAGAACGTAGAGTGATTCCTGATGACGCCATGCTGAAGGTGGTAGAAGAAGTGTGTGGGATCCATGTTTCACTCTCGCTTATGTACTAGACTCCGAGATAAGCTTCTTAACTCAAGAGAAAAACTCTCACTAGGAAGGCGACCGGCTGTCTACCTGTGTAGGTGCAGGTTCGTTACATCTTTAATCCTGTTCGACTCCCCGAGGAAAATAGATGAAAAAAACAAAAGACCATCTTTCAAGCACTCAAATCCGCAGTCAGTAGGAAGCTATAAGGAGCTTAACTTGTTTTTGATTTAAGCTGTCTACCACACACACGCGCTTGTAGTCACAGCTAGAGTGGCAGACATCCGTCCGCCCGCTGGTGCATGACACTCGGCCTTAGACACCCCCTGTAGTTTTTTTTGTATACACAGTTGACTAGCGTCTTAATCTCTTACCCAGCTATAATCCCATATACATGTAACGCGCATTACTCCCCTTTATGGCAATTATCAGATTGATTTAAGGGTGGAAAGGGCTTAGGTGATTAGGTCCCTCTCTAGCTGAAAACAGGCTTAGACCATAACATGCAGTCATCCGGCCGCGTTAAACACCCCCTGTAGGCTTTTTTGTATACACTCTTGATCCCCTCTCTAGGTGAAAACAAAGCTTAGAAGATGCAGTCATCCGTCCACCGGCTGGCGCGTCACACCTGTCGTTAATCACCCCCTGTAGGCTTTGTATACACTCTTGATCCCCTCTCTAGGTGAAAACAAAAGCTCCGTCCACGGGCTGGCGCGTCACACCTGTCGTTAAAACGCCCCCTGTAGTCTTTGTATACACAGTTGTCCCGCCTTATCTATTCACCAGCTATAAGCCCATATACATGTACATGTGATTTTTGATATCCTCTCTGGAATAGGGTGGGGCTCAAGGTGAAAACAAGATTAGGACATTCGCTCTCTCAGCTTTATAAAGAGCCTCAATTGTTCTTGCAACAGCACTTCACCACCGGTACACTATCAGTCACGAGGCAGATGTTTGCGGTATGGTTCATACAGGTTACCTACTAAAAGCGGTTTGGGTGAGTAGATCACTCTTTTTTTTTTTTTTTTCCTAAAAAAAAAAACCACTTAGAACTCGGGTATGTATATGTAGCACTGTTAGTGTAAGAACACAGTAGAATCTACTGTACTATAGACTTAACCCTCTGAAGACGGTGGAGCGCGTTAATACGCAGGTCTGTGTCGGCGTCACTGTTTTTTTTTTGTTTTTTTTATTCTAACTAGAAAAAAAGAAAAAAAAGTCAGAAGTCAATCTACGACCTATCAAAGACAATTTTGTGATAAGTTCAAACTAAATAAGAGACAGTATGAGCGTCTCTTAGTCGCTGTCAAAGATGCGAATAACGAACGCGCTAGTATAGTTCCCCGCTCTTTCGTCAGATGGCGCCACAATAGGAATTTTGTACATTCCTACGATGCTCACGAACATTTTAACGCATAATGAGCTATATAGGCAACAAAGCGCGCTTCTAATATATTAAAATATAAAAAAACAATTCAATATTGTGTATTTCTGATAGAAATGAGTCTTTAAATACCAACTAAACTATAGCGAGATGAAAAATACCACATCATATCTAAGGCGTTATAAAAGATATACATAGTCAGAACCTCTCACCGAGACGGTAATCTGAAAAACGGATCAACTCGTTTTGACTCGTTGTGCCACAAGGGCCCCCGTCCAACGGGGCTTTTGAGGCCAGTCTGTCAAGAGTGATCCATGCTGCTTAACACGTGGCGTAATTAATTACGCCGATGTTGTGCAGCATATAACCAACTCGATCAGAGTTGGTTGGCCCCTCTTTAGGGGCCACACAATAAATAAAGAATAGAAGACTAAGGGAACGTTCACAAACGTCACCCCTTCCTACGGGGTGGGTGGGTCTTTGGGTTTAGTGACAAAACAGCGACATGTGAGTAGGAGGGGGGAGAGTCGGAGTTTGCGTGTCAGCTCTCTTTTTCTTTCTTTTTTTTCCAAGTCTACATATTATTTATGATTAAAATTTTATTTTTTTTAAACACGATAATATAGTGCGCTGATCAAAAACTGAATAGAAAAATAACCAAAATAGGTTGGGGAAATCTCTGCTATCTAGCTGATCGGTCGTTGTCACACGGTGCAGAAAATTTACTTTTAGAAAATCTATATTAGGACCACAGACGGGGCACATGTGTCACTTGTCGAATATAAGAGATGCCAATGGTCCTTGTCGAATTTAAGAACTAGGTCTTGTCCATTGTCTATTTTGAGAAGTAGTCTTGCCCGTCTTGCCCCTTGTCGCCAACTCCCAGCACCCCCGTGTCTCTTTGTCCATATTGGCTAAAACAGGACATTGTTGACTTGGCTATTTTACCCGTCTGGGGTCTTATTATTAATCCCTGTGTATAACTTGCAGCTTATATGTTGTACCAAAACCTCCTTTCAAAATGTCGCATGTGTGGATGTAGGAATTTGGGAGGTAGATTGAGATGGGGTAATACGCAACGTGTTTGGAGTATTTTGAAACAAGATACGTAACTTTAATAATGTACAGAAAAGAAAGAGTCACACTAGGCGGCAAATTTTTAGTATCAAATTAAAAAGCTTATGCTGTCAGTAATGCAGTCAGCTAGGAATAACTTGCATTATCACAACTTTTTTTTTTTTATTTTTTTTTTTTTTCCGAATTACTGAAACGTGAAAATTGATCGCGAAAATTCCAAATTTCCCCATGTATATTAGCCCCAAAGTAAAAAAACTCTCTCGTCATATTTTTTTCACTGCTTAGTGATGAGAAACAACTTAGGTTGTTTCTTAGTCTTAAGATAATAGGCTACATCAACTGTTATGACTGACACATGGAACAGTCCTGAACAGGAGAAGTTTTCTGGCTGCAAACATAGGGGTCGGTAACCCTTCTCCGAGCATAGATACCCACGTGTGCTGCTGAGAGAGATCAACCGGAACTATGAGCTAGCCAAGTCTGTGCTTGGAGAATAGGCAGTAACTCAAAAATAGAGGGCGATAACTGTGTTGTATTCTGGGAGGGTTTATTGAGTGCAACTTTATAGTAATATAGAATTGAGCCCGAACCAGTTCTATAGACAGAGGAAAAATATATCTAGGTCGCCAGATTCCATCTCTTTTCTATGCCAAAATATGTCGGAATCTCTTTTTTTTTTTCTTTTTTTTTTACTGAGTGGTTATTTTTTGATAGTGTAGAACCAATATCTGTCTAATTAAAAACCCTTATCAGTTCTGTTTTTACATACAAAGAATTTTCCCACCCTTCTAGGCTTTTTCAAAGGATAAGAATTGAGATAGCTGAAGGCCATTATGTATGTTTTAAACCCTTTTGGTGATACCCTACATAGGCCCCTAGACGGGGGGATGCTGTGTCACTTGGCGATTTTTTTTTTTTAAGAAATGGCTATGTCCCTTGTCGATTTTTAAGAAAAAAGCGGTTTGTCCCTTGTCACTGACACTATAAAAATGTCACTACCCCTCATGTCACTTGTCGATTCTAAGGAATACCCATGTCACTTGTCGATTCTAAGGAATATGTCTTTTCCCTTGTCACTAGGGTCATGTCGATTTGTCGATTTTTTACCCGTCTGGGGCCCCCTCTACATAAGGGAGAATCTAAAAAAAAAATTTAAAACGATTAGGGTCGGGCCAAAATGATAGGGTCGGTCGGGTTACCGGAACACAACTTTTTTTTGTTCGGCCTATCCCCTTCCCTCATGATTAGACCCGATACGACCCGTCACATTCATCATGATACCATCATACACCATGATACACACACGCCGCGCACTGCACACACACACACACACACGCGCTCTCTCACACACGCTCACACACGCTCTCTCACACACGCTCACACCCACCACACACACACACACACACACACACACACAGACAGACAGACAGACAGACAGACACAGACAGACACAGACAGACAGACAGACAGACAGACACACACACACACACACACACAGACAGACAGACAGACAGACAGCACACAGTACACCTGATGACCTCCACATGATGACCTGATGCCCTTCCTAAAAAAAAGCCCAACCCGACCTACCTACTCAAGAGGGTTTCAGTGTAGAGACTATTAGGGGTTTTTCTAATGCGTATATTATATTGAGATTGATTTTCAACTTTTGTGATGAGTGGGTGGTCCTGAAATGGACCGTTTAGAGATGATTGCAGGGAACTTGCTGCTGAGGCGGAGGGTGTGGTCATATCACGTCGTAGTCCTTCAGCATCTCCAGGACGGCGGGCGGTAGGCCTTCCTCCCTGCAGACCTGCTGCTTGACTTCTTCGATGCACTGCCGGATGAGTTGATCAGCGAACTCCGTGATCAGCTCATCGGCCACACCCTCTGCAGCAGCAGCACGCTGTCTCTCTGCCTCTTCTCTCTGTAGTGCGGCTACGAATTCCTTCTCCACGGCCGCATCGATCATAGATCGGGAAACGGCCACGAAGTTCACTCGGTGAGCCATTTTGTCGAACTGACTTCCTAACCGCCTGAGAGCAGCTGACGTCACACTTTTTTCGACGAGGCTATGACGCGCACGAGGTAGACAGACGACATCGTTTCACTTCCTTATTTGGAGTTTGGGAACTTGTGACACCGAAGTCATACCGTACGGTCGCGATAAAGCAACTAGTGTTGAAAGTGCGCCTGTCTTGAATAAGCGCCGGAGTATAAGAGCCTCCAAATGTTTTTTCTTAAGCACTAAAATCGCGACTTTGAATAAGCGCCAGTGCCTGGCTTGTATATAGCTCCTGAGTAAGAACTTCACCGAATTGAAAAGCGCTCCCTCAGAGCCCTTAATCGCGACAGTAGGGTACAAATCTGATGTCAACCCGCGCCAAAACAAAAAGGGTGTTCCGGTCACACGTACCTACGACGAGCGACCTTCAGCTATCACCACGTGAAGAGTGGGAAATAAATTTGTACGGCAAGAAAACTGAAAACTGATAACGATTCCATTAGATAAGTATTTGGTTCCAATCTATGGCGAGATATTTCCGACACTTGTCTCCACCAGAGCGATTGATTTATATGTCTGTAGGCTTCAGCTCTCCAACACTCTCCAATATCCGCCGGTGGATAATGGTCGCCACCCATAATTAGTGACAACTAAACCTCTGCTGGAGAGTGAAAGCTACGTTGAGTCTTGAGGTGCGAAGAGATACTATCTGCCGCAGCCTGATTTTAGTTCCACGCTATTTAGATAACCGCCCCATTTAAAATCTCTCGATCCTAGAAAAGAAAAAAAGTTTATCATGGACGCGTCTCAGTTTTAGTCAAGCCGTAAAGTGAAGAACCTGAGCTTGTACATATACCCACATGAGGGGTGAGCGCGCGATTTTTTTGCTGAAGCAGCTAATCAATGGAAAAGTAGAGAACACGTACTCGATCAAAAACTGCTTCAGAGGCTTGTTATCAGGTATTATCAGTTAAATCAAAATATTTCAAAACATCCAGCAAAGCAGGATGGCATGTCCTACAGCTGGGCGCTGACGAGCAGACGCCGCTGACGTCATTTTAATCAGGTCACAGCGCTTTTAGACACCTTTTCTGTAGGGCCTGTCTCATACCTTAGTATATAATACCGTAAACGCCGGGTGATTAGTATATGACACATTGTCAGTCGCGGATCCACAAAGAGGCTGGATAAGCCACGAGCGGACCCGCGACTACAATGTGACATAATCTAACCATGCGCTTGTTTTGTTTTGTTTCCATTTACAACAGCAAACATTTCAACATCCTATTGTTTTTTTTAAATTGATGAAAAATCAGCCCAATAAAAGTAAACATTTTAGAGCTAAATTTGTGGAGGATAGCCGGACATGCTGATGTCCCTAGACCCCTAAATTCGATATGGTGACATGGTCATTTTCTTAAAATTCGATACGACGACACGGGCATATCTTAAAGAATCGACATGGGGCATGGTCATCTAAGTGACATGGGACATGGGGCATTTCTTAAGTCCGACATGTGACATGGACCATAGTGACATGAGAAAAAAAATGTTCGAAGAGTGCATCAGAAAAGTACCATTTCAAGCCTAAACATTTCGCCAAAAAAAAAAAATTTCTTGGATGGTACCCGGCTTTGCAGTGTCTGGGTCCTTAAAAATGTACCAGAATGCTCAATTTGGGTTCTAAATATTTCAAAAACGTTTCTCCCTTAGTGACATGTGACATCGGCATTTCTTAAATTCGACATACGGCTGCATGGGGAGGACCCACCCGTCAAGGGTCCCATGATGACTGATACCCGCCGCGCTCAAACTAGCGTGGTGGTTCTAGGTAGACCTTCTTTCAGTATCCTCGTGACCAGATCCATCACCGTCTCTTGAGCGACCGCAACGTAACCTGCTCCGGTCATTTTGACAAAAAAACTGTCTGGCTAGCCGACCGCTGACGTCAGCTTAATTTTGACGACGTTGCTCATTACGCGTCATCAACAGTAACCAAGGTAACTATGGTTATTGTTATCCGGTCCGTAAGACACCGTAAGACGGCGTGTAGTCGCGTTTTGCTCTCCCTAATACTCTAATTTAAGTCGAGTTACCACTAACCCCCTACAAAAGAGGGTAGTCTCATTTGTGTAATTCAAAGTCGTTCCTTTGTTAGCAATAAGGGGGTCGTTCTATTCATTGATTTTTTTTTGTTTACAACAACAAGTCAAAGTACAGTCAATCAACCGAGATCCTTCCTCCTCCGTGGGGGTGTAGAAGGATCTCCCCCCTGAGGTTACTTGTAAAGTCACCTCTTGTAAGGGGCTACAGGTCGCAAAGTCGCTTTCGCTTTCGCTTACAAGTCGCAAAGTCGCAAGAATATTCAAGTCAAAAGTCAAATTTATTAACTATCAGTATGGTCGTTTGAAAGTCATCAAGTCACCGAAAAACTCCTCTACAGTCACCTCCGACTCGCCTCCTCCCTACCCCCCTAAAGGGGGGTAGGGAGGAGGCGATTCCCTAGAGATCAGATAAAAAAAAAATTTTCTCCCCAGCAGACCCCAAAAGCCCCCCCCCAAGTGCCCGCCCACCCCAAAATAGTGCCCCCCTCCCCCCCTCCCCTCCCCATGCATCTTAAAGTGCCCCCCTCCCCCCCTCCCCCTCCCCCCCTCCCCCTCCCCCCCCATAGAAGCCTCCCATTGGCTAGTCCAAGTTATGTGACCAAAAGGGGGGCGTGGTCTGTCTATTATCTATATTATGCAAATGAGGGAGGGGTTCAGGTCACGTGACCAAGGGGGTGTGGTCTATTTTCCAAATAAGGAGCGCTTCCGGTCACGTGACCAAGGGGGTGTGGTCCTATTATGCAAATGAGGGGGTCACGTGATCCATTATTATGCAAATGAGGGAGTCACGTGACCAAATGGAAGCCTCTGATTGGCTGGTGATCAAGGGGGCGTGGCCTATTATGCAAATGAGGGGGTCACGTGACCAAATGGCCTCCTCTGATTGGCTGGTGATCAAGGGGGCGTGGCCTATTACGTAATTATGCAAATGAGGGGGCGTGGCCTATTACGTAATTATGCAAATGAGGGGGTCACGTGACCAAATGGCGGCCTCTGATTGGCTGCATGTCCATTGAGTAATAAACAGTACTTAAGCATAGTCCCGTTCCGATACATTATATACTACTCAGGGATATTGCGATATGCTGTCTTATATGATATTACTGTGTACATAAAACTGAGACCTAACAGGCCTTACGCCATCAGATATATATGTTATTGCGATATAAGCGACAAGTGGGAGCAGCAACGGAGGCAGCGGAGGCAGCGGAGGCAGCGGAGGCAGCGGAGGCAGCGGAGGCAGCGGAGGCAGCGGAGGCAGCGGAGGCAGCGGAGGCAGCGGAGGCAGCGGAGGCAGCGGAGGCAGCGGAGGCAGCGGAGGCAGCGGAGGCAGCGGAGGCAGCGGAGGCAGCGGAGGCAGCGGAGGCAGCGGAGGCAGCGGAGGCGTAACCGGCCTTCCTCCACTGAATGTATCATTGCGATGTAACGACAAGGAGGGACAGCAGGGGAGGCAGTGCCCAGTAGGGGGGCCCCCTGGTAATTAATTTAACACTACTAAGTAAGTTAGGATGCCGAATTTACAACGGGGGAACTTAGTTTTTAATTAGCTGGGGAGAGTGTAGCAGGGACTGAGGGGAGGCTGTGGGTTCACAGACCCCCTCTGCCGCCCCGGCGTACGTTGTACATAAGCTAAGAGTTGAAGCGCTGGGCAGGGGAGGAGACAGCCGGCTCCGCCACGGATTAGCGTTGGCGCCAGTGGAATACCCGCTGATTAGGGGTGGCGCCGGTGGAATCCCCGCCAATGCGGAGACGTCCGAAACGGGGGTGTCGGCGAAGTTCACCGGCGCCCATGACAGAACATCTCCAGCATTGGAGAAACTTAGTTAGTAAGCTATATAAGGGGATGGGAACAGAGGGTTCCGACAGTCTGGTTTGATGCTTGAAGCAGAGAGATCTCTGACAAGACTTAGCTGGTGTGGCCACGCTACAGTATGAATGCCATCCTGTTGAGACATGCATCAAGCTAAGTATATCAATTATATTGGGTATTTCAGAATTCCTCACATGCTTTAGACCATTTTTCCTCAATTGTTGCACAGCAGTTTGTGGCTCAGCTAGTGTTAAAATGGTCTGGTATTTGATGCATTGAGGGAGTGCTTATTTTTTAAGATGACGTAGGAGGCAGCCGGATGGGGGGGGGCGGTAATAAGTTGGGGCATACACGTCCCCCTTTAAAACATTGTGTGAAATCCAAAAGGTGTTGTTTACTGCACCCCTGATCAAGGAGTTGACTTTTTTTTTAACCTCTTCCGCCCAGTCCAGCATCACCCCCGGCCCACCGCTTGTTAAGAAATGAGCAATCCCTGACAGTGCAGAAAGCGTGCGCAATTATCTCCAATTATACACTGTGATACCCGCTAGCCACTGCATCATACTGACCTATTTTCAAAGTTAAGCTGCATATTTATCTATGTGATTTACTTATGTGATCTACAAAAGTGTCATTATCTACATAACGCTTTTCACATGGAGATCAAAAGCATCTTCATTCTTATACATATCAAGTAATAACCACTTTATGCAAGAGACAATGAAAGTAAAAACTGACCAAGATCACAAGCCAACTGTATCATCCGTTTTGCTTTCACATACTCTTGTGTCTGAAATAATAAAGTATCAATAATATGTTTCAGAATCACAAGGTAGCAGGGTTCCACGGGAGAAATGTAAATATTACAATTGGCATGTAATATAATGAAAATGAATGATATTGTTTAACTAACATGTATTGGCACAGGCCTGCTAAGGATGTCATAGGTATCATAAGGCCTCAATGTATCACTATCTCTATAATAAATATCAGATATTACATACCACAGTATTGATACTCCCTGAATCGCAGCTTCCTAACAGTGAATGAAAAACTCCTTTAGAGGCTGAACCTCATAAATCTACCTCTTATTCTTATATATGCAATAACTGATATATTGCCATATCGACATCAAGATAATGAATACCTGATCAATGATAATATTTGCAACCAATTACATCCATACTGAAAGGTTTAGAGGGACCATATTAAGCAAACATTCAGGCTAGGCTTGCTAAGCACTTTATGCAGTGGTCGAAATTCACGGGGGATTTGCAGCATCCTAATGGCAAATTTAATGGCCGTTTTCTAGGAAGTTCATCTATATACATAACTTGTCATTACTTGACATTAAATGATAGATCTATCATTCACCTGAAGATGGATTGCAAAGAAATGAAATCTGTCATCATCAGTCACGACAGATGTCTACACAATGCTGCAAAAAGTTTGAGAGGGGTTCTAACACTCCCGGAAGTTGATATTGATGACTTGATCGGAATACGATGCTGTCATTGGTCGGACATGGGCTCCGCCATCTTGGATTGTCAGGAGACCCATAGCCACTTCCTGTCTATGTCTTTGTTTTTGTCTGCATTACTGAATATTTTCGTGTCAGAACTAAAACAATGTACTCTTAATTCAACTTTGATCTCCTCACCCAGCCTCGGTCCTCATGCTTTGCCTGGGTTGCCGGCAAAGCACTCGTACCTCGGCTTGGGTGAGGAGACAAAGTTTCATCCATCGTGTATTGTTTTTACGACAATATGGCTGACATTGAGTATATTATCACATTCTCCTAACACATTCAAATACATCGGTAAGTTCTCAATGTAACTGGACTAAACATCTGGATGGAGAGTGTACAGTTAGTGACGTCACAGTACCAGTGATGTCACACTGAGTCACAGACTTAGCGACGCCGGTACGTCAGCAAGCAACATTGCAATGTTACCTAGCATAATTAGCAACGTTACCATGTCGCCAAGCAATGGTGTTTGTTGTCAGAATAGATTGCCATTGGAAGCGCCGATAGTTTACCATCAGAAGCGCTGATAGTTTGCCGTCGGAAGCGCCGATAGTTTGCTGTCAGAATCGCCGATAGTTTGCTGTCAGAAGCGCTGATAGTTTGCCGTTAGAATCTTCAATAGTTTGCAGTTAGGTTCGTCGTTAAAAGTTTGCCCTTAGAATCCCTGGTGTCACTGATGCTAGTGATAGTTGCCAGCTTCCAGTACTCCCGGTACCATTAAGTAGGCCTACCATTAAAGTGTCTCGATCTCTTGGTAGTTCAGCAACACACCACAAGAGGGCACCTGTCCCAGACTGTCACATTGGTGTGGGCAAGTTGGCAAAATCCTGAGAGATGGTGTGACCAGGTCCGGGAAATGGAGGAAAACCCTCCCCAGAGCCGTTATTTACACCAGTGTTAATTTTCACAACGCAGGTAGGTGTGAAAAGTGATAAGAAACGAGTATACTTTTTTGGAGTGGCCTTATGCACAGGGGTCATTGTATCCATTGAACCATTCTACAATTTGAGGCCGTGTTAAGTTTGGGGCCGATTTAACTGAGGCAGTCATCTCTTGTATTTCATAGGTTGTCAGGAAAATAGGTGCAGTTTAGTCAACCATTTGTGTCATAGTGAATGACTATGAGAAAACAATTTGCTTCTTTTCGCTACCACTTCACTACCACTTGACAACATGCAAATCACCTGATTACCCTGTCAACTGGGAGGAATTACACTGAACTGCCGAAAATCCACACTCTGTTATTATAGTCAAAGGGTTTAATCGACATCTGACGTCTGATTCTTTTCACATATTTCCAATCCTATGAATGTGTTTCAAATGTTACATGTAGTACAATATCATAATTTGAGGATAGGGCACAATAAAATATTGTCTATAGGCAATAAGAGCCTTATCATATCTCTGGGGTCCAATGTGGCCCAAGTATACTGTTTTACAGTGCAGTTTCAATGGAGGAATTAATGGTGCACTCCAAAAAAAGTAA
The DNA here is from genome assembly GCA_947462335.1 of Harmothoe impar. Lineage (NCBI taxonomy): Eukaryota > Metazoa > Annelida > Polychaeta > Phyllodocida > Polynoidae > Harmothoe > Harmothoe impar. The sequence goes on from OX381716.1 coordinate 12,726,903, forward strand.
ATTGCACCATGGTTGAATAATTAGTTGAATCCTAACCTGATTTCTAGGGAATGAAAATAAACAAAGTAAGTAGCAAATGCAGTATGGCCTTTTGAAACATTCTGGTTCTTTTTTAATGAAATTGATTTTTGAGCCCTAATCATCGGATCATAGGCCTACCATTTTATCTTTAAGTTGCTGTATCTGATTTTAGATTTGATATTTCCCTTGACTGTTGTTTGAGCACACAGGGGTTTTGGGATGAGGGTCAGATTTAGAAAATCTAGTACTCGCTCGCTACCCACAAAAATGTGTGATTCAGCTTGGGGGGAAAAATGAGGAAGAGGACCCTGACCATGTTGAGGCTGACCACTGCTACCAGGCCGCCATTGTCTCTCAACAGAAGTTGGTAGCCACCACCGAAAAGGCACTGAAGCTCAAGATGGACAACACTTCTCGTGTGTCCAACCCAACCAAGGATCAGGATATAAACCCAGCCTTGGCCCGCAACAAACTGAAGCCTAACTTCAGTACCGGTAAAACCACCCGGGGGGCATAAAGGGAAAAACCCAAAGAAAAACTTCTCTAAAAACTCTGGCGGTAACAACGAAAACAAGGAACCGAATCCCAACCAGCTGAACCAGAAGAAGGGTACCTAGGTACACCTGACTCTCAACCAAATGATGACTCTGTGATCAATGACTGAAAGCTGATTAAAGAAGGACTTGGGGTTTGCTGAAAGTTGCAGAAAGCTGATTAAAGAAGGACTAGGAGTTTGCTGAAAGCTGATTAAAGAAGGACTTAAGGTTTACTTAAACTTGCTTAGAGCTGATTAAAGAAGGACTAGGAGTTTGCTTAAACTTGCTTCTTTTCTTTTTTTTTTCGATTGCTTAAATACTTGAAGGACGTGTTATATTCAGTGTGAGGTTATTAAGCATCAATTTTCCTGGGAGGCCTGGGCCAAGTAAGGCTGGGTTCTGGAGGCTGGGGCCGGGTTCTGGAGGATTGGGCTGACTACTGGAGCTTTGTGCTAACTACTGGAGGTAGGAGCAGGGTACTGGAGGCTGGGCAGTCAGATGGGCAGGTGCACGTGGGCAGTCAGTCTGGCAGAGCTTTGGGCAGGCAGCAGGTAGATTGTAGCAGGAGAAGGTGTGTTCAGGAGTCCAGGCAGTGGGCAAGTGAGGACCTCCCTCAGCAGCACCCCCCATTATAAAGGGGGTGCTGTCACGGTCACGTGACCGCCACGAGACCTCCCTCTGATTGGCTAGAGGTGGTCACGTAACCTCTGATGTACACTGAAGCAGATCAGCGTTGTACTGGCCGTCATAGAGTGCGGGTTGTGGCGCTTCTAGAGGGACTAGGGAGTCCCAGGATGACTCATTATAAAGGCCCCGGAGAAGGGCCCATAAGCTGCCTCCTGGCGGCCTGTAGAGCGCCAAAACACGGCCACAATCCGACCACAGAGCCTCCACACCTAGGGCGCGGAGAAGGGTCCATAAGCTGCCTCCTGTTTCTCTGTGCTTAAAGTAGGTTAAAGCTGCTGACAAGCTGCTGCTCCTACCTTCCGGATATTTAAAGTCGGATTTAAAATTGCAGGAAAGTAGGTTATGCTTAAAGAAGGTAAAAGCTGCTGACAAGGTGCGGCTCCTTCTTTAAGCAACTCGACTGCAGCTTTAAGCACTGACAAAAGGGGTTTAAATTTGAGTTATTATTTTATTTTATTTTATTTTTTTAAGTAATGTTTAATCAGGAGAAAACAGGTTAGGCTCCTTATATATTAGCGGTGCCTATATACTCCTGGCTCCTGAGGGCCGTTTTTTGTATGCGCAGTTTACAGGCTATTGGCGTGTACCAGACAGTTTACAGAACTAACAGTGTAAAATGGATGATTTTGAGAATGTAAAGGTGTAAAAGGATGATACATGGTAAGGTACCATGTGATTGGGATGCATAGAAAATAAGTCACCTTTTTTAGTAATAGTTTCACAGAATATTTTTACAGTCTGAGAGAGGCAAGGAATTTCTTCCAGTTTGTTTTAAACTCTTCTAAGGTAGGAATGAGCCTATCATTCACTCCCAAGTCATTCCAAAGTGATGCACATTTATAGGAAACACTTCTTTTGAAGGCTTGAAGTCGTCTATCATAAGTTTTCAATACAGGGGCATCATGCAGCCTAGTTTCCCTAGCAGGGATTACTAGGTGTTTATCAAGCTTGGCCATCTTGTATGCATGTATGGCTATCTGCTTGTGCCTTCTTTCTTCTAAGAAATGTATCTTACCATCATTGTGAATTTTCTCTATGCTAGTTCTAGGGGGTGAATATAGGACTATTTTTAGTCCTCTATTCTGTAGTCTTTGTAACTTGGTTAGTACCGTAAATTCTTGCGTATAAGCCTAACTCGCGTATAAGCCGCACCCCTAACTTTGACAAATTATATAAGCCGCAGAGGGGGTCTGAATATTGCGATTTTGGTATTGTAGTATACTAATAAAAACTCTCGTATAAGCCGCACCCTATATAGGCATGTTTGGGATCAAAAGAAAGCTGAGTCTGACTCGCGTACAAGCCGCGGCTTCTACGCGAGAATTTACGGTAAAGTCTTATTAGTGTTATGTACCAGGATACCTCCATACTCCATGTATGGTAACATTTTTGTTTTGTAGACACGAAGGGCCTGTGCATATGACATTTGTCTCCTTAACCTACCAAAAATATATAATTTTGCAGCTGCTTTGCACCTCATTTGATTAATTTGTTTGTCAAATTTCAAAGGTTGATCTAGTTTTACACCTAAATAATTATAATTATCTACAAATTCTAGCTCGGAATTATTCAAGGTTAAAGCAGGTATTCTAAAGTTCATTATTTGGCCAGGGGTTCCGAATTTCATTGCTTGAGATTTTTTTAAATTTATTGTCAGTCTATTGAGGTTACACCAATGAGAAAAATTATTTAGGTCATCTTCAGAGAGCGGCACAACAGTCTCAGAGTGTCCCAGGCTGGGATGTGTATTGTGACACCCAGAGCGTCTGTGGTGACCGGGACACTGAAAAAAGGAGAGGTACAGGGCCCCAGTGTAGGTTATATAACAGGCTGACGTAAGAGATGGGATAGATAGGCTGCTGTTGTGCTCTGCACTGTCTTGTAGTTTTCTGTAGGCAGATACTGGGTCATTTTCAGAGGCGTATATCACAGTGTCAACAGCATATCAGTACACCAGGTTATGGCATGGAAAAAAAGGGTTGTTTTTTTTTCGGGTAGAAATTTGGCAACATGGCTAATTCTGACCCAAAAAATGTGTAGATTAAGAATTCTTCTACCATTGAATTGGGTACCCAGGAAACCTATGTTGCTAAGAAAATAAACCTAGCAATCAACCAAAAACACCAATGGATTGCTAGGTTGGGATTTAGGGGGGGTAAGCATCATTATAATTCACCTGGGTACCCAGGAAACCTATGTTGCTCAGGAAATAACCATTTGGAATGGCTGTTGCTAAGCAACCGCTCAACCTAGCAACAGGCCAATAACACCAGTGGATTCCCAGGTCGGGATTAAGGGGGGGTAGGCATCATTAGAATTGACCTGGTTACCCAGAAAACCTATGTTGCTAAGGAAATAACCATTTGGAATGGCTGTTGCTAAGCAACCACTCAACCTAGCAACCAACCAATAACACCAGTGGATTCCCCAGTTGGGATATAGGGGGGTTTTTGGGTATCATTAGAATTGACCTGGTAACCTAGGAAACCTATGTTGCTAAGGAAATAACCATTTGGAATGGCTGTTGCTAAGCAACCACTCAACCTAGCAACCAACCAATAACACAAATGGATTTCTAGGTTGGGATATAGGGGGGGTAGGTATCAAAAGAATTGACCTGGGTAGCCAGGAAACCTATGTAACTAAGCAAATAAACATTTGGAATGGCTGTTGCTAAGCAACCGCTCAACCTAGCAACGAACCAATAACACCACTGGATTCCCAGACCCTCATTTAGGGGGGATAGGTATGGTTTAACTTCTTCTCAGGGCAATATTAACCCTATGGGAGATGAGTTTTTGGATTATTTGGCGGCCATCTTGGATTTTGGTCGGTTACGCCCCCAAGGGGTAAATTAAAAAGCTGGCAACATGGAAATTCTTAATCTACACCTTTTTTGGGTCAGAATTAGCCACGTTGCCAAATTTCTACCCAAAAAAAAATACCCTTCCATAAGCCGGTGGACTATATGAGCTAATTTTAGTAGAGAGACAAAGACTGTCTATGTCATTGACATAGACAAGGAAGAGTAAGGGTCCCAGAATGGACCCCTGAGGATCACCACATGTTAGGAAACCTTCACTAGAGGTGATGCCATTAGCGACAGTTTTTTGCGATCTATGTGATAAATAATTTTTAATCCAGCCTAATAAGTCATTTTTAATACCTAGCTCTTCACATTTTGATAGCAAAATTGCATGATTAACCACGTCAAAAGCTTTTGACATATCAATGAAAGAGGCTAGGGTACTTTTATTGTCATCCATACTATGAAAAAGTTCATCTGTAAAATCAGCTACAGTAGAAATGGGAATGTGCCCTTTTCTAAAACCCCCTTGTTTAGAATTTAGAAGATGATTTCCTTCAAGATAAAAAGTAATATGGGTATGAACAATACGCTCAAGTACTTTGCCTGGTAGTGGAATCTGAGGGATAGTCCTATAGTTAGTAACATTAGCTTTTTCACCTGGTTTGGGTAGTGGGGTTACCATAGCCTGTTTTGCCTTGGGTAAGTGAGAGATTAAAAAGAAAAGCAAGTGTGTGGACATGGCTGTCGAACTACCCAGCTAGCACCTTATGTAAAAAGTACGTCTTTTACTGGTCATATTCACGTTGATACGTAAAAATGACCCCATAATGACATCTTGAGGGAGTAAATCAATTTACATAGTAGTTTGACAGGAAACTTACGTATTATTTATATTTCAATGGCCATGTGAAAGAGACATTAGTCATTTGATATCATCCATACATTTAAATGTGGTCACTATTTGACATAATGAGTGTTTAAATCTTGATCAGAATATCACATCTTTTTTTAGAGAAATTATACATGTAATACACTGATGTTAAATTCATGACTTAATGTGCATGCAAAAATGATGTGACAGATTTGACATCAATATTACGTATACTTTATATATGTGGTACATCCTTATCTGGTCAGATTATGACGTCTATAAAACATCTGTACTTTACCTTTCAAGTGGTTCACTCTTTTAACACAAGGTGTCCCCTTAACCAATATTGATAGAATCCAATCTACATTGGCAATACTTTGACCATAAAAGAGTATTTATTCAACACAATGAATTTCCAAAGATGAAATTTGTCCAACTTTTGTCTGGAATGTATAATATGTTATTTTTGTTCCTGTAGAATGATTGTTTAAGGAAGAACCAGGAGATTAGTATGACCACACCTTTTCTGTGGTTGCTACAACTATTCAAATCAAAATACTGACCATGAACTGGCATCACATCTAGGCCAATTTGCTAGGATCAATGTTCTAAGTCACTGTAGGACCATTGGTGATGTCTATAGGCAAGAAACCCTTGATTATGTTGATTGCCAGGATGTTTCTTACTTCTGATGGAGTACCACACACAGAGAAAATAGGTGCAAATAATGTTTTAGTTTTACATGTTTTTAACATAATTATGCTGAGATCAGATTAATGTCACCCATGGCCATCTAAATTACATTGTGTATATATATCATATAAATAATTGATGATGATGTCTACATTATGTAACTTATTTACGTAAGATACACATGATTTTTTTACATGGATATTACATAGTCAAAAACACGTCTTAAAGATTTGCACCAAGTGCGTAATGGTGCAACTTTCTGACGCAACCAAATGCAGTAAATATCTGTTGAGAAAAGATGGAGAGATAATGTGATTCATACGAGTTTTGCTAGCTGGGTAGATACTTTCCACAATAGACTTAGAACTAAACACTACTGTTCTAATGGAAAAGGGAAGAGATTCTTAGATTCTAAGAAGAAATCCAAGAAGAAAAAGGACAAACAAGGCCTACAGCAACCCGTTATAGTAGAGGCCTTTGCTGCTCAGGTCAACCCTCCACCTGCACCCCCCTTTGGGAAACCTCAGGAGATCAAGGTGAAAGGTGAGCCCCTCCAGGCTCAATCCCTTTAGAAAACTGGTGTCATGAAAACACCAAAGCTCTAAATAAATCTATTCAACCTAAGGCAATAAAAGCCCATAACATAAGCACTAAGGAGAGAAAGGCCATCGGGGAACTGGCGGCTGACAAACACATCACAATAAAACTTGCTGATAAAGGGGGATCTATAGTAGTGATGGACACTGTAGATTATATCAGTGAAGCCCATAAGCAACTAAATGATACTACCACTTATCAGAAGCTAGATACTGACCCAACAGCTACTAACTAAAAGAAAGTAGAAAATCTAGTACAGTCCATGCTAGAGAATAAAGAGGTGGGAAAAACCCTTCTGGCCTAAAAACCAAGAACCCCCCGAATTTATTTCTACCGAAAATTCAAAAAGAGATGAGCCCCCCTCCCCTCGGCAGACCCATAGTGTCAGCAAACAATTTCCCCACTGAGAGGCTCTCAGCCTTTGTGGACATCTTTCTAAAACCTATGGTTAAAAAAAGTAATTCTTTCATAAAAGATACATCTGATTTCATTCGAAAAATTGCGGGCCTGGACACTGTTAGTAATAACAGCATCATAGGCACCCTAGATGTAACTTCTCTCTATACCAACATCCCCAATGATGAGGGTATATCAAACATAGCCAATTGCAAACTGTTAGATTCAACGAGAGACAAAGAAATTAATCCCAAGAATGGGACCCTTACCATAGCACTGGAAATTGTGTTAAAAAACAACAATTTCCAGTTCAATGGGGAAAATTTCTTACAGATAAGTGGAACAGCCATGGGGACCCAAGTGGCACCCTCATATACTAATCTATTTATGACCTCCATGGAAACAGATCTAATTGAAAATTATCATCTGAAACCCAGGGTGTGGTACAGATACATTGATGACATCTTCTTCATCTGGGATCATGGAGAAGGAGAAATGAAAAAATGGTTCAGCTATCTGAATGATGCTCACAACACCATTAAATTCACCTCTGAATGATCAAGAAATGCGATATATTTTCTTGACACAACAGTCAGAATCCATGAAAATGGCAGTCTGCACACAAACCTGTACACCAAGCCTACAGACACAAACAGTTAACTGTCGTATGATTCAGCCCACCCCCTCACATGAAAAAGGGCCTACCATACAGCCAGTACCTCCGATTACGGAGGATCTGTCAAGAACAAAGTGATTTTGAAAAGCATTTAAATGCAGAAGAATCACTGTTCAGAGACCGAGGGTACCCTGAAGAAGTCCTAAAGCAGGCAAGGGACAAGGTGAAGTCCCAAAACAGAGCCGACCTCTTAAAAGAGAAGGTTCAAGCACCAGTGCGGAAGGCAGAGGAAGATGACCGCATCTTCCTTACTGCCACCGTCAGACCCAACTACACTAAACTACAGAAGATAGTGAAGTCAAGATGGGACGACCTAGCTGAGTCTTGCTCCACCAGGAACCTCTAGAGGAAAAACCTGGTGGTGGGATACAAAAGACCCAAAAACCTCAGGGATTTACTCTGTAGGGCACGGATTGATTATCACCCGGTAAGGGATGAGAACAAGGAAGACGGCAGTCTGACTGTGAGAAGCAACAGTTGCAAAACTGAAGACTGTGACATCTGCCCAAGACTTTACAAGTCTGGAAAGATAAAACAAAGCAAAAAATGTTTTCTGAGACACAAAGAAAAACATTTGCTGTTACCGTTCCAATGTAGTGTACTGCATAGAATGCAAGACCTGCAACAAACGATACATTGGGGAAACCCAATGTGACCTACACTTCAGAATGACTGAACATCTGAAGGATATCGAATACAAAAAATATGGTAAAAGTGAAGTGGCATACCACCTCAACCGACCGGGCCATAACAGGATGAACGACGCAAAGATTTACGTCTTTGAGTTTGGGTATGAACAGCTACTCTCCAAACACGCCAACAAACTAAGGAAATCCTTAGAATGGAACTGGATCCAACGCCTAAAGTGTGTCATCCCACAAGGGATGAACATCATGGAGAAAGGTCACCACAGTGGAATTATTGGGAACTCCATGATACAGGGCCCCCCTAAAAAACACTGTAGGCTAAATTAAAATATTTTAATCTATGAGTGACCTACCCCTACCTCCTGAATGTCTACCTGATGAACCTTTGAATAAGATGAAACATCCTGATCTCAACCAGTTCTATGATGGACCACCATGGCACCAGAAACATATGAATTATTTTTCTAAAAAGGCTAAACATTATTTTCTATGTATTTAGGAAATATTCTCACAAGTGAGAAACACAGTTTGGACAAATCTGTTTGTTCTAAATAGATTTAACCAGACTGCACTATGTTTTGCTGTTCCCCAAAGGGGGAAGGCTCATTGATATTGACCCAATAACAATGATCCAGCCAATGGTAGTTCAGAGAAATAGAACAAGTGGTCACATGTTATGTCCAACATATGAGGGAGCGCCAAAAACGGTTTTACCTGGTAAGATCTGGATGTAGTACGGAGTGTTCACATCACCGTCCTTTCCACCTTCTGCTATATCTGATTTTATCAAATGTTATCCGTGGATTGTGGGAGGTCAGAAAGGGGGTCGCATGGTGCCCAGCCTTAGGATTTTACAGTGTATAGGTGGAATAAAACTGTTCACGGTGTTATTCCTAATTAACAATATATTGGGCAATAAGATCAAAATAAAGCAAAATTATAGGGAAAGAGAAGAAATGGAATAGATAGGAATGGATAGTATGGTATTTGTGAACACTCTGGCTCAATTTTAAGAAAATTTATTTTTGAGGCCTAATCATTGGATTTACAACTTTAACTAAAATCATGCACTGTACCTGCTGGTACTCCACTCCTGAGGAGTAGAGCTGTTGGGGCAGGTTGAGGCTCAATGTGGTGTCATCCTGCACCTTCCTGAACCACTGCAGGGCTGTCGGCATCTGCCCCAACCTCACAGCCTCCATCCCCAGGTCGTAGTAGTCTCTGCCATATGCAAACAAGAGGCTGTGTCACACCAAATCGATCCAAGTTGAAAGTCTATGACCGTGTGCAATCTATGACTGACTTGACAGAAAACAGTTTATTTAGGACAGATGTAGATAGAAATAGGCGCAAAAATGTTGGTAGATGTTTTAAGACATTATATAAGAAATTTGATTTTCAATTTTTTCTACATCTACCCTTAAAGACCACATCCGGGGGTTTTGAATAATATGAGAACACCAGAGTATGCCACTGCAATCATACTGTTTTAAATAATCCTTTAATACATATTGCATATATATGGGGATATAGTGGTATTTTTTAGCAAAAGTAGTAACTCTCTCCAAATATTGAATCAGTCAATGTGTGCTTTCCTCACTTTACACAAGAGGGCACTCCTGTCTAAGGTCAGCTGTGAAGCCGTCGCTAAGGACAGAAGTGCATGTGGGAAGTGTGTGTGTGGGGGGGGGGGGGGGAGGGGTACTGTAGGTAGGTGCTTTAGGCTGTCTGCAGGGGGGGCACCAAGACCCATGGCGTCCACTATCCAGCCAAGGATACATGCAGCCGGGCCGGCCTATTAGCGGCAGTCTGCACCGCGGCAGCGAGGAGGCCACTGTCCAGTCCTCACAATGTGTACACCTATTATATCAATTCTAATTACAGTAATGCATGATGGCTAACTTGGATTTCGATATTGAATAAAAGGGGGTTCATCTAGACTATTTAGATGCAATAATATGAGTTGTTACTGCACAAACATGCTTATAGGAGATATATACATTGCCATAGGTTTTGCATTTTTGATACCAAATGCTATAGTTTGTGTGTGGCAGGCTTGAGAAATGTTCACATGTATTACCATATTTCTATTTGCAATTGACATAGGGTTATCGCTGTAATTCATGGGTGGGTATCACCATAATTCTGGGATGATAGTATATGTAATTTCTACCTAGTTTCCTGGTTTAAAATGCCATGTACAAAAGTGGATCATGGGATGAGGTGTTGTTCCTTCAAACACTACATTCCGATAGACCAACACCAGGAAATAGTGATGCACTAATGGCTTGTTGTGAAAGCATGAGTTCGGTGTATCGGCTGATAATGCACGAGCCGCAGGCGAGTGCATTATGAAGCCAATACACCAAACGAATGCTTTCCCAACAAGCCTTTAATGCGTTTATACCACCATTTCTTCAATTATGTGAACAGGGCGTTCTGTTTGTTTTCGTCGTAAAATATGCTGCACTGTCCGGGAATGGAACCCGGACCGCCCGCGTTGAAGCCCCCCGCATTACCACTAGACCACCTCGGCATGTGTCCCTAAGCCAGCCTATATCAGGCGCCGTTAGTGCCAACGTCCTACATGCAACTTTTAGCTACGCGTAACTTAGTTTGTATCATCAAACAACGTTAACTAGATGTCTAAACTATTAAATATTTTGATATGAATCGGAAAATAGGAAATAATATTCATAGATTGTCCATCCAAAGAGCCCAAAAGTATTTAGTTTGGGTAGAAACAGAAACTTTCAAGCCGTCCCTAAAGGCTGTCATCGCATAGAGTTTACGGGCCATGACGACGTTGTCACTAAATCCACACGCGTGAACATCTGGGTCTGACTGAGGTGGACTATAGATCAATTCAGCAATAAAGGGTGACTTTTCAGGAAAGTTATTGATAAAGTTTTTGAACATTTCCAAAGCGCAACTGACAAATATTTAGATGTAGCCTCGAAATACTGCATTTAAATGTACCCTATTTGAAAGATAATTGCCTTGTGAATCTCCTGATGTGAGATCTAAAACCAACGTTAACACAACTTTATTATGGAAAAGTCACCCTTTCTTGACGCATGGGTCTATAGTGACACACGGCCTGTTCAGACCGAGGTACCATCCCACCCTCCCCACTCAGGCAGCCACGGCCGTTTGGTAGCACGTCCGCCTCCCATGCGCGGGATCCGGGTTCGATTCCCGGACGAATTCCCTGGCCATAATGGCTATTGAGTTCTTTCATTTCCTTGTTATAATATCATAAAACGTCTTGGTGTAGAAAATTAATTCTGAGCGTGCGTATATCCTGAGATAACCGCACGGCAATTATCCACTCTCGGCACGGGAAACGCCAGAATCGTGGTATAATCTAGGCTAACCCCCTTCTATTCATTGTCGAACTCAATGTAGCCATCATGCATGACTGTAATTCGAATTAAGGTTGCCAAGTTTTGGCCTGCCTGCGTTTCTGGGCTGGGAGTCAGTAACCCCAGAGGCCGACTGACTACTGCAAAGGCTTGTGGGGTGGGGAGGGGCACTCTCTTATATTTGGTCGGTGAACATGATTACAAGAGAAATGTTCAATTCTGGGGCCCTATATAGACAAGGGCCCATAAGAATATCCTGTCAAAAGAGTCCTAGTTTGTTGAGCTACCTCTTGTATTAAGGACACCAGATGTCAGGGGATGTTCATGTATGCATGCATTTACTATAGAAAATATGGGCAGGGCCTCCCCATTGGGTTGGTTGTCACCCAATATGAGCTCACATTGGGTATTGGGTCCTGTAGTTCATGTGCTTCGCACTGGGGACAGCACAATCACTGATATTTCGGTCCTGAGAGGACTGATAGTGGTCCCAACTTAACCAGATAATAAATGGATAAATATATCCTCCCATGAGTTTATGTTTATATAGGGATCAGTCAATATAACTGGGCACCTGTTTATAATAACGAAATTACTATTACAAAACTTCCGGATGTGGTCTTCAATTAACTGTTTTCTTTCAGCCAGTCATAGCTTGCACCCAGTCGTAGATTGCATATGGTCATATTTTGCACCTGGTCATATACCTTCAGCTTTGATCAATTTGGTGAGATACAGCAATGTGTTATGCCCAGCAAGTGTGAATTCGCCTATATCATTATAAGAAATTTAAAAAAAAAATTTGTATCATAAACTCTTAAAACATACATTAATTTTTCCAGCCATTTCTATGTACATCTGCCATAAATGTCATGACGGTCATAGATTGCACCCGGTCATAGATAGGACCCATCATAGATTGCAACTGGTCATAGACTTTGAACTTGAGTTGAAATGCATTTATCATAGCCTTAGACTACAGAACATATGCCCATTAAGACTATGCAGACTATGCAGATGTCCATTTATACTACTGGAGATATGAATTTTTAAGACATGGGGAGATGTGCTATTTGTCAAGGCATTTTGGCCCATCTTGCATAACATATGTATAGTAGAAGGTGAATATTTGTGTTCACCCTCCAATCAGAACTCAAGAACCGCGTGCACGTGCACACAAGTCAGAAACGTTCCAAAAAACGTTCTGAATTTCTCGAGTTATGACACAACAATTGTATAAGTTCCACTTGAGATTTTGTTTGCAGGGCAGTCATTAACTCAAAAAAAAAGTCAATTCTCAAGAATGTAAAAAGGGGTCAGGACTATAAACCAAAACCCTGGAAGGTCTTTCACAAGTAACTGTAAATCTTCAATATTTTATCTAAGTTACAACTACTGAATATGAGTAGGATGAGAATGTAGAATGGTCACTTTATAAAGTGATTCAGAGCGAATATTCTCTAATAGTGATGACTACCCCTCCTTCCAAACAGAACTCAAGAACGCACAAGTTAGAAAAGTGTGTAATCCTGGGTAAAACACAAGCTGTATACACATAATAGACACGGGAGATTCTCGAGAATAGTGAATGTTCCTAGTGACATGTTCAATGTTCAATAGTGATATGTTTTACTCATGCAAATAACAAGAGATTCCGCCAGTAGAATGATGATGTGTTTCACTCGTCCAAGAAAGCATCCAGAGAGGATTCCAGAAACTTGTTCAAAGAACTTGTTCAAAAAACAAGAAATTCCAGGGAATATGACACAAGAAATTTTCCTTAAGGGGTCGCTGTAGGGAAGATCCACTGAATCTTTGAGCCTGTGTAATTCAGTAGAAATCAATCAAACCTATACATTTTATATATCATTATGACCGTCTATAATTTCTCCACCTTATTCATTCCATTATTTGACATTTTAATGGCTGTGGAATGTAAATAGAACAAAAACGTTCTTTTTAAGCTTCTTCTCCTTAGAACATCATTATGGGATGGAAATAATGGATAATTTTCAGTTTTTACAAGCAAAATATATTTTTAGTGTGATACCCGAGGGTAGTTTTTAATATTTTGTTGATATTCCAATTATTAAGGTCTACAGAGCTGTTCAAAGTTGCATAGTTACCAAAAAATGGTGATTTTTACATAAAAATGGCGAAATTCATCATGCCCTCGGGTATCACACCAAAAATACATTTTACTCATAAAAACCGAAAAAAATACCTCATTTCCATCCCATAATGATGTTCTCAGGGAAAGAAGCCAAAAAAGAAAGTTTTTGTTCTATTCACATTCCACAGCAATTAAATCCCCAAATAATGGAAGGAATTTGATGAAGGTACCATATATGGTCAAAACTTTGTACAACATGTACAGGTTTAACATATTCTTTTTAAATTATACATGCTCAACTGTTCTAGTGGATTATGCCTACAGCGACCCCTTAAAACGTTCGCAAATTTTATAAAGTGTTTTAGAAGCAATATTCTAATAGTGATCTTACGAGTGATGACTACCACTGCTAATAGAATAGACTTTGTGAAAGAGTTTATGAAATGACAATTTCACATGCTATTCCTACCCATATTCATCACTCGTAACTCAGATAGAATATTCAAGAATTTTCCAAATCCTACCATACAGATAACATTAATGCTGCTGCACTGCTTAAAATCAACAACATATGTGTGAAACACTTTTTTGCCACTCGTATCTTTGCTAATAGTGGTGCCATTGCTAGTAGCACTCATAAATGCTTGTGAAACACTTCCCCTAATCCCCACTTACGAGTGATGAATAGACTGACGATCAGTGTGCCTACTGAACACTCATAAGCCTATTCTAATATCGGTGGTGCTTTTGAAATGTTTGGATTTGAATATTCCATTCCGGACCTTCCTGGAAGCTGTTTCACAAGGTAATGTAAATCCTTGAATATTCTTTTTGAGTTACTAGTGCTGAATATTGTAGGAATAGAATGTAAAATGGCCATTTTATGAAGAGTTTCAGAAGGAATCTTCAATTGGAATTTTTTTTTTTTTTGGGGGGGGGGGGTGAATGTATATAAATGCAGAAGTATTCCCAAAAAGGGGATGGTATATAGGTCCCCGTGTTGAGGGCTTAGGAAACACTTAAATTGCACTCATAACTTTCTTAATAGTGGTCCTACCACTAGTAAGAACCCCTAGAAAATGCTTGTGAAACACTTCCCCTTCTGCCACGGGCCACCACTGAGCTAAACCTCGGGGGGGAGGTCAGGTGTTTCTGTTCACAGAAACAGGGTAGTCAACTCTATGTTCCCCCTCTGCTTTGAGCATAGCATTCTGGTGAAAATGCATGCATTTGAATGCATTAAAATGCCATAATCTAATGGATTTGCATAATAAATAATATTACTGGGATGCAGAACACACAATTTTGCATTTAACTGGAGATATACCCACATTTAGCAAAGTCCCCCCTCTGCTTTGTGTCAACATTGCTGCAGTCCTCAAAGCACATGGCCTGCATACCTACAACACTGTGGGGAGCAAGGCAGGGACAGGGGTCTGTACACAGATAGCTCAGGTAGCCAAGTGTAGCAGTCAGAGTGGCCCACACTGTCCTACCTGACGGTAGGACTAGGACTCTGCTTGGAGACAAAGGTCAGTTGGTGCGCGTGCCTTCTGCCCACTTACTACTGCTGAATAGACTTATGAGCAGTGCAGCCACTGAACACTCATAACTCATATCTAATAGTGCTGAGCCTTTAGAAACACTTTGCATTTGAATATTCTATTGAGGCCCTTGTGGATTGCCTTCTTGGTGTTGTCAACAACCATACAGGCATAGAAAATATGCAATATTATAATGATATTCCTACCTTGGAACTAATCCACTGCTGGACTGGTACCCATGGACCTTTCCTTGGATGATGTTGTCCACAGTGAGGTCATAGGTGGACTGTATGGTAACCAGTGACTTTAGTGCCCCCTGCTGGTCGTCCACGGTCGGCATGTAAATCTTTTTATGCACTGCCCGGAATTCTGGAGAGAAAATCAGAAATGATATTGTCATAATTTTGATCCAATTATTTTTTTATGGGGGGCACTATAGTGATATAGTAACACTACCTTCTACCCATTTGCAATGGTAATAGCTTTCCCCCCTCCCCCAAAATCTCATTCAGAATCATACTTTCACGTTATTGCTTGGCTACCCTAAATCAGCCAGAGTATTCTTTTTTTTTTCAATTCTTTTTGTTTGGCTGGAGTGTAGACTTGAGTGTCTAGGCTAGAGTGTTAACTGCCACATATAGCGCCCTGCAAACAAAATCTCAAGCGGAACTCGTTCCATTCTCGTGTTAAAACTTGAGAATTTTGGATTGTTTTTGGAATGTTTTTGGAACATTTTTTGAAATTTTCCGTGACATTTCTTTTAATGAAACTCAAAAAGTCTTCATTCTACTCAAAAAGTCTTCATTCTAATTTCTGGTTATTTACATGAGGCCAAAAAAAAAAGGTGTGTTTCAGGCAACATGGTCAGAATTTCTAGGGTATGTAGGTCGGATTTTTTTTTTTTTTTTTTTTTTTTAACATAGAGAGAACCAGGAATGGGTCGCGAATGGAGAAATCGACTCGCGACTCACCAGAATGATTCAATAATTCCTCTATTGACTTGAAATATCAAGAAGTTATTGCATATTCCTCTTAAAAAGCCATTTTCTGAAGTTAATCAATCATTCAGGCCTCTGAGGTCACTGGGAGCTTTTTTTTTTTAAGAATTTGTAAAAATTGAGAAAAAGAAAAAAAAAATCAAAAAAAGAAAAAAAAATCTCCAAAATTGGGAAAAAAATGCTAGGGTCGGCCCTTTTTTGAATCTAGGGTCGGGTTGCCTGAAACACACCTTTTTTTTTTTGGCCTGAGTAAAACTTGGGAAATGCACGTCACCATTGAACACGTAAACAGGAGCATTCACTATTCCTGAGAATCTCCCCTGTCTTTCTTGGGTGTGCACCTTGTGCATATCTCGGGAAATGTGAACGTTTCTAACTTGTGACATTCTTTAGTTCTGTTTATAATCTAATTTAAATTAGAGCAGAAAATGTAATGACTGGAAATGTATAACCATTTTTGGGGCTCTAGTTTGAATTCTATAAAAACAGTTCCTAAAAGCACAAAATTCTGGTAGGCCAGAAATGGCAGAAAAGTTTGGAAGTGGCTTAAATATATTCCATGTAGGGGGGACACAATCGCAGTGGAAAGTTCTAGCAATTGTCCACATTTCTGCTCGGCAGGGATGCAGCCATAATAGGTTAAAGGTGGGTGATGTAATTGAGACGAAGTTGCAAAGGGGTACAATAGTAGGAATGTTCAGTCGTTTTTCTTTTACAAGAAAATACATAGTATGTAATCTGGGAATCCGGTAAAGTGTGTATAGAAAGATACAGAGGTGACAGATCTAATGTAGATTTCACCTTGCCAACAACAAGAAAGTGCATATAGATACATTTTCATATAGACCCATGTACACAAACATGTATATACATATCTACACATGTGTGAATACATATGTATATACATAATAATGATATATACATAAAGAGAGAGCGACAGACAGACAGAAAAGAATAGAGAGAGAGACACAGATAGAGACAGACATGATTATACATTTTAATACCCAACCTAGAGTTAGGCAGGCATACAATGCCCATTTATAGGCTATGCCAAGAGACAGACAGACAATCAGAGACAGAAAATATCAGAGACAGAGAATATCAGAGACAAAGTCAGAGAAACAGAGAGAGCCACATAGATGATATAGATAGATAGATAGATAGATAGACAGATAGATAGATAGATAGATAGATAGATAGATAGATAGATAGATAGATAGATAGATAGATAGATAGATAGATAGATAGATAGATCGTAAAACTGACAGTGGAACTTACTTTGTGCAGCACTGACGTCATTGACAAGTTGCAGGATGAGGGACCAGTCCCGGAGGAGTGCGTACGCCGCCACCGGATGCTGCAGGGCCTCCAGGGCATCCTCTGAGTCCTCAGCCATCCTTCGGGCATCACGCTGCCGCCTCTCGTTTACTCTACAGCACAACATACTGTACTTTAGGGATTGAAATGTTTTAAGCATAGGAGGATAGTGGATTTTCATGCAGATATCCGAAAGTTTTTCAACCCTTTAGTGCAGTTGAGGGACCCTCGACTGAGGGATCCCCATGTCCAATGTCGATTTTTAAAAAGTAG
Organism: Harmothoe impar; assembly: GCA_947462335.1. Taxonomy (NCBI): domain Eukaryota; kingdom Metazoa; phylum Annelida; class Polychaeta; order Phyllodocida; family Polynoidae; genus Harmothoe; species Harmothoe impar. The sequence continues at coordinate 12,744,446 of OX381716.1, forward strand.
CCATGTCACTTACCATGTACTTATACTCTTTATTATGTATGTTCATGCTGAACACCATGAGCTGGATTATTAGTAAGACATGCCCTAGGCTACTGTAATAATTCAGGATAAATAAAAGAAATTTCAACTTCAATTTCAACTTCAACCATATCAATTTCAAGAAATGCCTCATGTCCCAAGTGACTATCTAATCTTTCTAATTGAGCCTAGGCAGTGTGACAGCTTTGGTGACGTTGTTTAGATTATGTTGCATCAGTTTGCTGTGTAAAGGAGCCATAGCTTCCCATGTGAAAAGGGGTCATAGTTAGCCCTGAAAAAGGGCTATAATTTGCAGTGAATAGGGGCCATGGTTTGCCTTGAGAAGGGACCTCTTGTCCCATATGACTGCAGACAAAATCTCAAGCAGAACTCGTGCCATTCTCGTGTCAAAATGCAAGAATTTTAGAACATTTTATGAATGTTTTTTAACGTTTTTTGGAAATTTTCTTGTGTCATATTCACTGTCATTTCTTGTGGTGAAACTTATGAAGTACAGGTCCTCATTCTTCTTGTGGAATTTCTGGTTATTTGCAAGAGTAAAACTCGGGAAATACACGCCACCTATATATAGCCAACGCCCAGCAGGGCTTGCCAGCTAGCTTCAGGGCAGCTCGATGGTAAGGAAATGGTCACAGACCCACTTACCTCTTTCCGCAGCTCTCCAAGGTACATAACTTGGATGAATTAAGAATATTAGAGAAGTTGTTTCCTTTATGAAATAAACATATTGCAACCTATATTGACTTGACTTCTTTATTTACGACTTGATTTCTTTATTGTAGTATCATAAGGGTTCGTTACACTGGTGCCTTGACTAGTTCTAGCATGGGGAGGTTAGCGAGAGACAGGGGTCCTGGATGGACAAGGGAAAGTAGTGGGGGATCCTTCCCTCAGGGGACATCCAGGGGACATCCAGGGATGTCTCGAAAGGATGGGTGGCAGGCGTTGGGCAACCAGGCCCCTTGAGTAGATCCTTGGAAGACATCAACGTCTCCACGTTTAATGTCGGAGGTACAGCAAGCAAGGCGTCTACTATTTACAGGAAGCTGGTGATTGCGGAAAAGGAGTTGGAGAGGGTAATTCAGCATACCACACACTGGAGTTTGCAGCTCCAGCATTGGATAAGGAATTACACGATCAAGATCAAGATATTGAGGAAAGGCAATCCAGGATTAAATCATTGGTTGAGGAAAACAACCAGATGAGTCAGAACATAAATAGGATGAGGGTGGAGTTCAATCAAATGAACGACGACCTTAATAATTATGATGCTGAAGGCCCGGGACTAGCAGGTAAAAGATAATGAGTTCACCCGAGGAACTCGTCTCCAGGAAGGGAGAGCTGTCAGGGGAAGTCAACCTGTTGAGAGCTAACAAGATAAAAGAAATAGCTGGGAGCAACACAGAACCGGAGAGTAGAGACATCACACTCGTAGATGCCTCCTGCTTTCTGTACCAAATTATAAATGCCTCCTTCTTTCTGTACCTAATTATAAATCCCCCCAAAGGGAGAGATAGCAAAAAATAACCAGGGTGCTTTAAAAGGGATCCAACCAATATATGTTATACAGGATTGGCTGGGGTATTGATGGAAGAACTCCCCAGGGGGTTCCACTCTCACCACCTACCTGAGCCACCTGTCCCCTTACCCCAGCCAGTGCCTCATGTCCACCCTACTGGGTGCCAGAACAGAACTCCTAGTCTATATCCTTATTAAAGTTCCTGCTCCAAGAGTGGGCACAAGAAGCATATCTACCCATCCTGAATGGACACACAATCTACATAACTTCTCATGACAAATGTTTTGAGTTCAGTGCCACTGGAGAAGGAGTCATCACACAAGACGATAACTCATCATAAACTTGGATTTTATTAGAGGATAGAACTCAGCAACATCTATAAGGGAGGATTCATTATTAATGGCAGGGGTGGGGGTGAGTGTTTGGCAAATTGAATATGTCAAAAATTATTGCCCCCCCCCCTCAGAATAGGTTGAAAAAAAAGGCCCCCCCCCCTCCTCAGAATAGGTTTTTTAAAAAAGCGCCCCCCCCCCCCACCCTAGATCGTTTTCATCTCTATTACAGAAACGATGTTGGTTGTATGCATTTAATCCTGGGCACTTTTTTACCTACAATTTACTACCTTGCAATAAATACATACATTTGTAAGGTGTTTTAGTGTAAACGTCTCATGTACTTGCTTGTGAGTGATAATAGTCAAATCTCAGACACTTAATCACCATTTTTCGACTTACGTACCATTGAGTTTAAGGGCCCCAGCACTTATAAATTGGAAGCTCCCGTACCCTCAGTGCTAACATGAGGCAGGCACCTTTTTGAAAACTGACAAAACAGTGGGCTATTCTGAGTGTCAAAAGTGATCCAGTGCGAAATTTGGTGGAAGTTTGAGGAAAATCTTTGAAAATCTTGACATAATTTGGTAGAATATAACACAGGCTGTTACCAAAATTTCAACGTACTAAATTTGCGACATTTTAATGCCCCCCCCCCAACTTTTTTGTTGTGGGGGGCAAGACTATATTGTTGCCCCCCAACTTTTTCCAGAATTATGTGGGTTTTCAGGGTTGTCTCACTGTACCGTTATGGGGCCTAAAGTTTAAATCGAATAGACCATTCAATAATGCCTTTAGAACTCACCAAATTGCACCATTTCACTTCTGGAAATTCTAAATTTTCTTGGGGGAGGAAGGGGGCCGGCCCCCTCTCTAGGAGGGTGTTTCTGGTGGGGACTTATGGAGTCCGTAACTAATTCCATAAACCATAACTTTTTTATATCTTCTAGTTCTCAGCTAGGAAGACAACTTTGTTTCAGGACAGAGAAGTAAGGCCAAGCTTATATGGTCCTCATGGCATAGTTTTTATAACAACATTTCATTTTCAGAGCTCTTTTTGAAAAATCCATAGTCCATAAATTGACTTATGGAGTCCATAACTTGCTTGGTATGCCCTAGAATGATACCAAACTATATTGAAGAAACTCCCGCAAAATATAGAATATTGGAAAGAAGTATGTTAACATTTTCTAGCCTATGCATTAATCAAACCACTCAGAGAACACCATTTAAAGGTAGAATTCAAATTGTTACTGGGTCTACAGCCCTTACAACCAAAAGATCAAAAAGTTATTGTAGGGTAGAATATATCATCTTAGGAAATATAGAAGCATTTTAGAAGCTGATCCAGTAAAGGGCTAAAGTATGAGGTTTGGGGAAAAGTTTTTTCTTAATATAGAACCATGCAGTATCCATGCCTTACTACCTAACTTTGGTTGTATATTTTAGCTGTTGGGAAATTCATTTATTACAGGGTTTTACTGTTAAGACTGTCCTGGCTCACTGATTTTCAAAATGGTGTAGCGTTCTTGCTGAGGATTGTGCCAATGTCCCATGAGAGAAATTCCTGTTAAAATCTCTGTTTAGTGTCTGTGAAAAACACTCTGGTGGGGAAGGGAGAGGGGCATATATCTATAGAAAGTATAGAAAACCTACAGAAGTAGAAGGGTGAATGCTGTCCCTGACAGCTCTAAAAATGCACCAGAATGCACCATTTTGCTTCTAGAAATGCAAAATTTCCTGGGGGGGGCATGCCCCCAGACCCCCCTAGTGTAGTCGCTGCACTTCGCTTGCAAACTTGCTGTGCTGGGCTTGCAAACTTCAGGTACCCCCTGTATTTTGTATATGGTATCCATAATTATCTCTGCTCTGTACCACCCCCCTCCCCCCCAACCAAAATATTTCCAGACCTTTGCCCCCCCCCCAACTTTTAAATGGTTCTGCCGCCCCTGTAAAACGCATATATAAAAACTGTAAAAACTCGTTATCAAATCAGTAGAGAGAATCAGACCTTCAGTTTTTGCCTTCTCCCTTTATCCCGTTATACTACTCTCTCCATGGTACACTGAGCCAGGTACTGTACCAGGGGTAGACACTAACCTTTTCAGCCATGGGCCACCTAGGCCCATAGCATCAGAAATCTACGGGCCAGGACAATAATCTGCGGGCCCGGTTTGATTCTTATACTTTTCTTAAAGGTCAAAGCATAGATCTATCCCTGGTTGATTTATATCAGGGCCTACAGGAAATAAAGGGCACTCGTGGAATCCGGCATATGCCACTTGAAGTCAACAAAATTGCTATGTGGGATTTTTCAATGGTTTTTGACTCTTTGATACTAGCACATTTCAGAAAAAAATGTTTACGGGAATCCTCCTTGGGGAACTGCCTGAAATCCAACATGGCCGCCTTTGTACTGTCAATGGTAAATGGCCATAATTTTGCTTCTAATTGATGTATTCACTATCATGATACACCAATTGACATCAGCTCTAACTCATGCATTGATTAGAATTATTACCCAAGATCAAGGTCACATATATTCTGGGATTTCACTGCAAAAATTAATGAAAAAAAATAATAATTCACTGATAAAAAAAAGTATGTCTGGATCTATGTGCACATACCTGGATTTAATCATTTATCTGCACACCAGGTGGGGCAGGAAAAAATAGAGTGAATGAGGATCAAGGTCACATGAAGGCTACACCAGACCATGCAAAGGCTATTACAAAAATATATCATACTTTGGAAGTACATAACATTATGTAAATTGCACTTTTGAAATACAGAGTGTGAAACACCATGAAGTCAAAACATACGCATGAATTCAACCATTACCTGAGGTCAAGGTCAACCTGATATTATGAATCAGAAGCTGTGTATAGCGGATACTGAGTAAAAGGTTTATGTTACTGTATAAGGCTGCAATTATGCTTGAATACAACTCTGGTGAGTTACTTGCCAGTACTGCTTTCATGCAGAATTACGATCAGGCACATGATACATGGAAGCATTATGGCATCCATAAAGGGTAAAGGGGGATGGTAAGGATCAAGGTTTCAACTCCAAGGTCAGGTGAGAACTGTCAATAAGAAAGCAATTTTCCACTTTTGACAGTTTGCATGAGGAACTGTCAATAACAGGAATATTTTCCACTATCGACAATTCGAAATGCCAACAGCATTTTTGAACCTTACCAAGCACAGGGTCAGCATCTTTTTGTATCAGAAAATATAGTCTGGAAGCCATCAGAGGTTGACCACAACTTCTAGGATATTCAGAGTTGCTGCCATATTTCATTTTGAAAATGGCAGGGTTGTATTCCTTGACCTTGTAAATGTACTTTTCACATTTTTATTTGTGTTTCTAAGTTGATTAGAAGCCAAGATACGCAATTTTTAGTTTTCGGGAGCTTTCTGGTGGCCACCTTGAATATCTCAAATTGCCCAAGGGTGAGAGCTCCACATCCACCCTGATAATTCTATCTAGACCCTATACATCAATGATCTATCACCCCGCAGGCTGGCTGGGCTCCACACTTGTGATCAGACATATAGCACCAGAAAGCCATGCAAGTAGGGCAGTGCTTACGGTTATCATTAGAATTGACATGGTTTAGGTTCCTAAAAAAGATGGCAATATCTAAAAAGAAAGGCGGGGGTTGAAGGGTGAGTGATGCCTAGCAGAGGCATGCAGTGGGATGTATAGTGCAGTATATAGCATACCTGTGACGATATGCTATAGGCCCCAGAGTTACTTTGGAAATGGTCATTTTTAGGGGGGTTCCCCAAGAGCGATTTTTGTAAACTTTTTTTTTCTGGGAATTAAATATATCAGAGTGTATGAAAAAACAAAATAATCCCACATAGCAATTTTGTTGAGACTAGACGCCCTCTAGGTCTTCATTCACTGGACTATTGTGGAATCTGCATATACCGTAAAACCTCGTGTATAAGCCGCGGCTTGTACGCGAATCAGACTCAGCTCTCTTTTGATACCAAACATGCCTACATAGGGTGCGGCTTATACTAGAGTTTTTATAAGTATACTACAGTACCAAATTAACAATTCTCAGATGGCCTCTGTGGCTTACAGGATCGCACCAAACTCGGGGTGTGGCTTATACGCGAGTTAGGCTTATACGCGAGGTTTTACGGTGGTTATGCCCACTACACCACTGCGTTATGTTTTTGGTCAGTATTCCCGCATCCCTGAGTGTGGCACAGCTAGCGTGTATCCCGGACAGGTAAACCGCACAGCACTGCCTCCTAGGAGGATGCTTGTGAACTGCAGTGTGAGTTCGGGTCACGTGGAAGTAAATGGCGCCATCTACCGAGTCATATGGTATTCTGGTCTGCATTGAAGGGTGTTCTGGCTGCTGATTGGGTTATATTTCAGATGAAACAAAAATGGCTAAAATTGTGAAAATATTCACAGGTGTTCTCAAGTACCCGTTAGATGAAATAGTACATGTAGTTTTATGCTATGTAAAGGGTGGGGGAAATTCTGAGGCATGCAAAAACTGATGTGACCAAAGGTCGATTTTAGGCCCAAAACAGGGCAAAATGGAACTACCTGTACATCATTAAAAGTGACTTTCTTGAGCTTTTCATGGTCAACCCGTTTATTGAGGCTGAAACATTATGTGTGAGGGATTGTTTAACTAGACTAGGGCCAATACTATGGCCAACAAATTTTGTAGATAGCTGATTTTGTGTATTATGCTATATAGAAACATAGAGTAATAATAATTGCTTTTGAGTTTATATTGCATTTATTGTCACTATGTGATGTTCATAAATACAGTATTTGTCAACTTGGTAAGTAAGCATGGCGGTATAATTCCGCTCGGCTTCTAGGTATGAAGTGAGTACCATTATAAGGACATGAGACATGACATAATAGACAGGTGTGATACACAATGAATCATTTGAAGTGTTTTACACATAACAATGTAGTGGTTGTGAGCCAGATGAATAACAAGAGAATGACTTGGTGACACAGGTACATTTTGAATAGACAATGGGCAATCATTACAGTAGTACAATGGCATGTTTTGCTGTTGTGAGGGTTATTTGACATTATTTGAGAATATTTCTATAATGTACATGTACACTTTATAAGCCAAGGGTCAGGAATGGCAACTAATGTTCAGGTGGTTGTGGAAGCAGATGTTTATACCATCTGTCCATATACAGTTTTGTAATAACAGGTTTGGCAAGGAGCCTAAAGTTTTTGCTAAGAAGGATTTAGTCTACATATAGGGGGTAGCTTATTCCAAAGCTCCACCCCCCTATAAAGCGGACATTTACGGTAGCCCCAGTTAATCGAGTCTGGGTATGCCAGTTGCCCTGTATCAGCAGATCTAGTATGTGCACCGGTAGCAGGTGGTCTCTTAAACACAATACCAAGGTCAACAGGATTATGGACATTGCCATAGACGTATTTATGAATTTGGAGTAGTAGTTGTAGGTCAAATCTAATTCCTAAGAATTCAACATTGGTATCTTTATGGAGGTTTAGAACACTGTGTTTTATTTTGACTTTTAGACATACTCGTAGACAACGATTCTGGACATGCTGTAAACGTTTCTGATGTACCTCAGTGAGACCATTATATACAAAACCACAGTATTCTAAAACAGGAGCTATTGTCTGCTTGTAGACCAGTATGGCGACATGCTGTGACATTTTACAACGTAATTTTGCAAACATGTATATTCGATGTGAAGCTGAACTAACAGTTTTGCTAGTCATTTTATCTAGGTTAAGACGATGGTCAAGCACAATACCAAGGTATTCCTAGCCTGCACAAGTTGAGAGAACAGTATTACCCATGCATATGGCTATATATAATATCAGGGTCAGCAAGGTCTTTGTCTCTACTGAAAACCATGATTTTGGTTTTTTCAGTATTGACACTGAGACCCGCCTTACTGAACCAATTGTAGACAGCACTGCTGTCTGATTGAAGTAGGCGTTCTGCCTCTTTCAGATTTCTATGGGCAACATAAAAAACGACATCGTCAGCATACATTATGCAATGACAATTCTTTATGACATTTGGAAGGCTATTGATGTAGCAAATAAAGAGTAAGGGGCCCAAAATGGACCCCTAGGGTACACCATATGACACACCAGCCGGGCTCGAGATAGTGCCATCACATGCCACATGTTGTGTGCGGTTTGCAAGATAAGAGCATAACCAGTCAGTGATGTAAACCGGGACATTTATAGCTCCAGTCACCAAGAAAGGGCCAGTGAATACACCTACTTTGCCTGTCTAGTATACCCACTTATATTAGGCTGTGAAGGATTTTCTTTTGTTCCAGGATTGATACATGCATATATACCATAAATATAAAGTAAAATATCTACAGTTGTTGAGCAATTTATGTTTTTCTCATTAATAATTGGTGGGAAAGTGTCCTTTTTGGGCATTTATACCCATAAATACCATTAAATCAGGCAGAATTGAACACTAAGCAATACTTCTCAAGGGCTAATTGTGGTTACTATTGTTATCAGGCTTGCAATATAGTAATATTTTGTAGACATACTGTACTAGAAACCATCAATTGTTGGTTATAGATCCATTATGCTTGAAAATATAGGATAAATCCTCCAAAAGTTGGCCATTTTGGATCAAGAAATATACTTAAGATTGGGATTTTGAGAAGCCTGGCCCCAAAAAGCATGATTTTATCATACATTTCACATTGAACAGCTGACTTTTATCAATATAGACCTCTTATTATTATAATAGACACATATTTTCTAAAGGGGACCCCAATCTGTACCATTTTGATCATCACTGTCAGCATTTAATACTTTGTGCAAGTAAATTTTCATGTTTTTGGTACATTTGATCATACTGTACAAGTAATGGGGTGAAACATCCATTTTGAGCCGAATGGCAAAAAATGCAAAAATTCAACATTTCGCTCCCAACTTTGAATGAGTCTCTTTCATAGACCAGACTAGATACAATGCCCTAAATGGTCTCATTTGAAAGATAATTTGGTTTCTGAACTACCCCTCTTGAAACATTCAGCTAAAAGGTGTCACTCTGGTTGTCATGGCAACTTTGCCTTGTAAAAGAGTGAAAAATTTGAAATTTCAACATTTTAGAATCCTTGTTGCCATGGCAACAGCATCCACAATTTTTCAAAACTTTTTTCTCTAATGAAAAATTCATATTCCATAATGTCTTGGCTTTAAATTGGTATCAAAACGTTTTTGTGTGCCATTTGGTCATTTAATAAATGCCATTTAACTAAAAGAAATAGATGAACTTTAAAACTTTTTACCTATACTTCATGACTTTATCTATAGCTTGCGCATGCGGGCGATTAACTCGCCATGGTGTATACAAGCAAAAGCCTTCCGCACGTCCAGGAAACACGTTGCAACATACTCTCCATTGTCTCGTGCCCTATAGAGGTCATTCAAGAGTCTGAAGACAGCATCATTGGTTCCCCTGGACGCGCGGAAGCCATATTGAGAAGGACAGAGAAGATTGTTATTTTCTAGATGGTGATAAAGTCTTGTATATACAACACGTTCCATTATTTTGCTAGGGGCAGGTAGAAGTGATATTGGGCGCCAGTTACCAATTTCTAATAGGTTTCCTTTTTTGGGCATTGGTACCACTTTTGCTGAGGCCCAGGCTACGGGGAAGTCAGCTTTAGTTAAACTAAGGTTTAGTATGCGGGTTAATTTAGGGTAAAGAACCAACAGAGCATCTTTGATGACTGTAGTGGATATGCTATCGAGTCCACTGGATTTATGTAGCTCTATACTCTTAACCAGATCAAGGACTTCTCTATAGCCAACCTTCATATTCGGGTCAAGGTTATGGCTATTGCTTGTGGGCTGTTTGTTATTCGACACCACAGGTTTGTCCCCAAGGCCCTGAAAAAGATTGGGACCAATCTGTGAAAAAAAGGTGTTGATGTACTCAGGGACTGCATTCCCATGGACATCCTCCCTAGTGACATGATGCTTCAGGGATATTTCAGGCTTAATGTTACTGCTTTTACCGAGTAGGGCATTAAGTTCGCGCCAGAACTTGGTGGGATTCGAGGAGAGCTCATCTAGTTTGTCTTTGGTCCTATAATAAATTAGATCCCGTAATGCTTTTGCTTTGCCCAGCAGCTCATTGTCTATTTTCCCACCCCGACAGTATGATAACATAGCATCATTTCTGCAGTAAATAAGTTTGAAAATGTCTTTTGTTATCCATGGCTTGTTATAATCCTTAAATTTCATATCCCTTATTGGACAGTATATATCTAAGTATGAGGTTATGGCAGTTAGGATTAAGACCCAGCATTCATTTACACAGATAGACTTATCAAATTCATCCCAATTATAATCACTAAAATCACCACTGTCATAGTTCTTATAACTGCGACCTCTGACCTTCGGGACATAAGGTAGACTGGCATGCCTGATCCCTCGTACCTTGGGGAACGCTAGTGGGAGTGGCCAGGGCAGGTAGTCCAGCCTAGGCATAAGGTATTTCTTAAAATCGACATGGGACATGGCAAATTCTTAGGGGCGACATGGGACATAAGTGACAAGACATGGCCATTTCTTTAATTCGACATGCGACATGGGGAGTCCCCCATCTAGACGCCCTACAGACCGAGGGGAGCCAATCAAAACATCAACAATTGGAATATTCATGCGCCAGAGCTAAGGCCGGAAGCAACGTCATACAAGACTTTCAAATAGCCCTGATACGGGTGATTTTTACCGGAAGTGCACTGAGATGCTACTCCTACTATATGCCTATGAGATCCGTTATTTAAACAAAACCATTTAATAATAAAGCAGGGAGAGGTGTGGTAGGTGGGGGTCTCGATGGGGGGGGGGTCCCTATGTCACATGTCGATGTTAAGTAATGCCCATGTCGCCCTGTCGATTTTAAGAAATGCTCATGTCGCAATGTCGATTTTAAGAAATGGGCATGTCCCATATCACTATCTCTGAGATTTCTCATGTCCCATGTCACTAAGGCTCAAAATGCCCATGTCGCCATGTCGATCTTAGGGGTCGACCCCCTTCTAGGTGCACGTGTCCGGGTTTTAAAAATGTATTCACTCTTGTTGTACAATGGAGACCAATCATAACGAATGTAAATACTTAAAACAATATACAAGTATTTAACATTCACATACATTGAAATATATATGTATCACCAAATAGTACAGTGTATTATTTGAAGTCAACATCACCCTTGACACGTAATTATACCTATCATAAATCTCTGCATACAGTGAACAGGCTGCTGCTTAGGTTGTACACCCAGTTTTCGTTAGCCACCTATTAAAATTACTTGTATTTTTATACCCAGTAGTAGTATAGTATGTATCGGAACGGGACTATAGTTAACTACTGTTTATTACTCAATCGACATGCAGCCAATCAGAGGCCTCCATTTGGTCACGTGACCGGAAGTGACCTACTTAGGGGATTAGTGGTGACGTCACGTGACCTAGTTAGCCAATCAGAGGCCGCCATTTGGTCACGTGACCGGAAGTGACGTCATATGACCTACTTATGGACCGGAAGTGACGTCATATGACCTACTTAGGGGACCGGAAGTGACGTCATATGACCTAATTTAGGATCACGTGACCGGAAGTGACCTGATGAGTCACGTGACCGGAAGTGACGTCACATGACCTAATGGCCAACCGGAAGTGAGTGACCTCATTGAGGATCACGTGACCGGAAGTGACCTGATTGATCACGTGACCGGAAGAAGAAGAAGAAGAAGAAGAAGAAGAAGAAGAAGAAGAAGAAGTTTTTTGTTTAGGAAGTGAGGGTCTTTAGGATCACGTGACTGGAAGCGACGTCGTCACATGAGTGACGCTTTAAGAGACTGCGCGACTTACTAGTAAAAGAAGACGTATGAAAATAAAAACACAACAATATTTTATTTTATTTTTTATTTCTTTTTTTTTCAATCTTGATAAACACTCTATTTTTGAAAAGATGCACACGCTTATTATTTTTTTTCATATCTCTAAAGGACTCGTTGTCACACCGTCAGAATGCACGCGACGCTTATAATACAAGTAGCGCACGCCGTCTTTCTCTATGGTGTAGGTGACCATTTTGTTTCGCACCACTTTGAAATTTCTATTTACAGCAATGAGAGTTTTTCGTTGGCGAAGAACATCCAAGAAGTCGTCTGGTTCCTTAGGGTTTTGTTTCTTCTGTACGCCTTTTGCACTCCATTTTTTGGATTTTCTTTCACCGGTGTCGCTGACTCGATCGTAGCAAATGTAAGTCTTAGGGTTGAGACTTAGGATCCCGTCACCTTCCCACTCCGCTTTCATAAGCCCCGAAGTTCTCAGATCGTGAAGGTACCGTCTCTCACAACATCCGCCGGGCGGCGGACACCATTCTCGCACTCTTTCCGTTTTTGTCTTCACGAAAAGCTCTAAGTGATCGTCGCACACCACTGTCGGAAGCCACTTTCGTTTCTCTCTGAAGTACGTCTCTCTCAGGCGAGGTTTGACTAGGTCATCCAACGTGTCACCGCTGAGAGCCATGTAAAGACTGTCGGTGTCCATTTGACAAAGGGCATAATCGCGCCGATCGACGAATCTATCCAAGAAGTCGTATGTGAACTCTAACATTTTCAACTTCGCGTACTGGTATACCATGAACCCTATTTGAATAGGGAGGTTGTTCTTGACTGTTTTCGGTTGTAGTTCGACTTCAAACAGATCGGAACTCAACTCGGACGCCTTTTTGAAGCGCCACGAATTGGCCAATAGTTCGAACTTCCGACTGTCAGTGTATCTCACCGCCGTGTGTTTTTCTTTGTTGCAGATTGTTTTACCGTACGTAGCGTTTCCCATTAACTTGTAACAGTCTGACAGAATTTTCTCGTTCTCGTTCATGTCGCCACGTCTTCGCGCCGCCGTTACTTCGTCCGCGAAACCGGCAAAGGAGCGTTTAGGTAGGTATTCTACGACCAGCTGCACTTTGGTGACTATCAAACCGTGCTCTAAATACCACTTGAGAAGCGGCGTTCCCAAGAGAATATTTTTTCCGTGGTAACTCCCTATCAGACATCTCTGAGGCGTGTTCAACAGCTTTTCTTCCTGCGCAAAGTCTGACATGTGAGGTCCTATGTCCGATTTTGAAACGGTCGCGTTCTTGAAAACGGGGGTCATTTCTTCGAAGTAGTCTCGTAGGTGAGGCGGCGTAGTGATGTCCACTTGAACTAAACCGAACATTTTCTCCTCTTTCACAGCGGAAAGGATGTCGCTCTCGCTCATTGCGTTTCGAGACACTTTCAAAGCGTCAACCTTCCAGCGTTGTTGGGAGACCTTAACCCGCTCATCTCGACGCTTCATCTCTCGCCATTCGCACTCCCACACGACGACCAGCTTGTGACCTAGCGCTTTCAAGTAAGCGCTTACTCTAGTCGTTCTGTCGCGTCTCTCCTCTCTCAGTGAAGCGCACTGATATCGGTGCGACGGTATGCACTCGTGAGCGTGGAACCAACACCCGTGAAACTGGAAAACCGTATTAGAGGCCGCGTGAAACCCGTCCACGCGAATTCTCCGACAGCCTACAACCATCTCGCCGCCGTTCAAAGCGTGGCGCAGTTTCATGTCGCGGTCATGCTCTACGAAGCGTAACCACTCCAAAGCGCTGTGAGAGTTTCTTTGCCTAATTTCGGGCTTGAACTCGGTCTCAGGCCGTCTCACCGCGTAATAGCGTCTAGTCCTAGGATGTGTTGGCACGGTCTCGCTTCTTCGCCGTACTTGTGCTCCCTTATCCGCGTGGTGCCCTTCTCGTGGAATCTATGGAAGATGATGGAAGGACCGCCGACTAGATTTTCTTTGATCAGAGCGTGGAGGACGGCGTCGAACTGGGGGAACGTTGTGAACGCGTCTTCTAGGTTTTGGAAGAGGAACCGTAAAGTCAAACCGGCGAGAGAAACTCCGTCTTTCAACATGTCAATGCCGCGATCTTGGAAAAATTTAGCGTGATTTTTCAGAGCTTCTATGAAAGGTTTGACGTCTTTGTTGTTGTAGTGGATCAAGTAATCTTCCATAGTTTGCATCTTCTCGTCGGACCAAACTTTCTGACATGCGGCGTAGTCGGATTCGGACATTTTGACGCCCGTCAGCTCGCTGTCAAAAGCCGATCTCGGTGGCAGCGTTCTGTTTGCCAGTTTCCTGGTAGACGTCATCCATTCGTAAGGAAAGTGACCTTTCTCTTCGTTCCTGGTGAAAGCTCGCAAATAGGTCGCGTAGTTGTAACCGGGTGCCAAATAGTTGACTACGTCCAAGAAAACCGTGTGCTGTGTGTAAACCGCCAAGTATTGATTGCTTCTCTTTATGACGCTGAATTCTTGGTTTCTTCGGTCTCCGGAGGCAAAGAACGAGTGAAGGCGTATTTTGATCAGGTTCAAGTCGTAACGCCCCGAGTTGAAGCCCACGACTGGAGCTTGACGGATGTATCTCAGAAGACGCTTCTTCAGTTGAACTAACGGGTGTCTGGTCTGAGCCGCAGCGAAGCCGCCTGGAGAAGGGGTGAATGTCGCCTCCTCCAGCAGGAGAGCTTCACCTATCGCCGCATCTAACTTCGCTAAGGTCGGTCGGTAAAGTTCTAGCACGGCTTCCCCGATGACTTTGGCGTTCTCGTTTATGTGATTTAAAACTCGGTCCAACAAGGGGTCGGAATCTGCGTCGGATTCTCTGACGAAGCAGACGGGCCCCTCCCACCCCGGAAAGTCGGATGCGACGCTAGCCGACAAAGGGACGTGATCCCACAGCAGGGACACGTGTTCCGTCGACGGTTCTTTGCACGGTCTGAAGAAAGCCTCGAAATCGAAGGCGATCTTGTAAGGGTAGATTCCGGAATGTCCGTCGGGGGGAAAAATGGAGAAGTCTGCTAGCGCTTCGAAAATCGTTCTCGAATTTTGGTAGATGCCACCTACGTAGCGCAACTTGACTTGTCGGCAAGAGGAAAGCTGGTTCCTGTGTCTCTTCAGCAAGAACTCGGTGGTGAACGCCGCCTTACACTTGCAACATTCGTATATGCCCGCGTACGCGTTGAAGTCTGTGACGAGAGAGACGTGCAAACCGCCTTTCGCCGTCAGGTGTAGGTTGACTTTACCTCGGGCGGCCAGAGTTCTGGAAGGCGGTCTGATCAGAGTAACGCTTCTTCTCAACTTCCGCCCCGGCACTTGACGCGACGCGGTGTAAACCGCTATTTGTACGTCAAACAAGTTCTCTAACGCGGGTAAGTCGCGGATGTTCAGACCCGGAAAGGATTCAGGTGTGGCAGCGGGACAGAACTGACGTAACAAATCTGAAGCGCGCTTGCTGGTGTTGTATAAGTGAAAGGAAATGCAGCGGAAGATGCAGAGGTTGTCCTTGTTGGGAAAATCTAACACGCCGCTTCTCTTTCCAACTCGACCGGCCTGAGTGATCCTACCGCCTATGGGGAATTCCCCCGGTCCCATGTAAACGCAAATGTTCAAATTGGTAGGAAAAAGAACGTGCCACTTGGTGTCAGGGTCGCAAAGTTTCCGTACTTCCTCGCAAGCGACGGTGTTTTCCATCTTTGAGAGGAGCTCTTCCAAAGTTTCTGAATTAGTTATAGTAGGGAGCGGTTGTATGAGAGTTGCGTTGTTCTGGGAGGTGTGAAAGTAGCGCAGTTTGCTCTTGTCTTCTCTGTGTTGTAAGAGTAAGCCTACCGAGAAACCCACTTTGTATCTGAATCTTTGTGTCAAGTGAATGCGACGCATAGTATCTACAGCGTCACTCAACTCGCCGGTTGGTAGCCTGAAGTTTGTTACACTCACGCGAGTCCCGTGCATCCTGACGCCCGTTTGTATCGCAGGCCAATTCGCCGTGAACGTTTCCTCCCCGTTCGGTACAGCACATATGCGCGGAGGGATGGTCACCCCGTCCAGAGATTCGCGTCGACAGGCGATCTTTCGGCAATCGCCTTCGCCGCATAGAGGGCAAAACTTAGGTACTACTCTACAATTTTCTACGTGTCTCTCGTGGTTGTACGGTCTTTTAAAAATTTTGAAACACTTTTCGCATACGTACTGTGTCATGTTTTTTTCACTCAGTTACCAACTACTTAGCCGTCTAACTATCTATCTATCTATCAATCTATCTGTCTATCTATCTATCAATCTATTGTCTATCTATCTATCTATCTGTCTGCTGTCTGTGTATCCGTCTGTCTGTCTCATACAGCGTACGTCAAACGCTGTGTGTGTGCGCGCGTGAGCGTTGAGCGTCTCTCATTCCGAATCTATACCGAGATATTTGAGAATAATCTCTGTTTTGTCATCCAACTCTTTGAGCGCTCTGGCGGACAGCGTCACCCCCTGCTGTGTGGGTTTTTTGTCAGGACCTTCGTACTTGCGCACGTGGACGAGGTTCTTACCGCTGTAGTAGCTCACAGCTGCGTACACTTCGCCCTCCTCATCCAGCACTGCGAACCAGGGGGTGTGATTAGGTCTTCCTTGCGCGGCCGCTGTGTCGCGTATGCGCACCACTGCGCGGATATCGGCGATGCGTGCTATTAGCTCGCGCAGCGCGTCGGCCGTGAAGTGCACTCGCTTGCTTCTGGTCAGAGACGCCTCTTTCACCTGGCCGTCTTTTGTGTAGCGCGGCCTCCTAGACAGTCTAGCCACGTCCTCCCAGATCTCCAGCGTCAAAGCTCCGTCTAAGCAGAACTCTAACCCGAGAAGACGGGAGAAGGTTTTCTCTGCTTCTTCTCGTCCATCTCGTTCTTTTTCTTGTATTTTTCTCTTCTTAGTAGGCCTTGTTGTTCTGGAACTCACCTTAGAACGTTTCACACCCGCAGGAAGAGTAACACCATCAGCGTGAGCTGAATCAGCAGCAGAACCGATAGCAGGAGCAGCGTCAGCGCTGGTGGTATCCGAGGCCTCGTTGTTGGAACAGAGCAGCCACACGCCGTCGGTGCTGAGTGTAGCGGTAGAAGATGAAGCGCCGCCGCCCTTGTAAGGTGGCGGTGAGGGCAGTCGCCACGGACCGGACGCGCTACCAGTGGAAGTGAGGTCGAAAGGTCGAAGAGGGGAGCCGAAAAATGTACCGCCCACCCCTTTCCCTTCGGGTTCTTCGTACGCCTCGTCGTCAGCGTCGTTCTCTGTCTCACCCTGTTGCTGCTGCTCCTCCTCCTCCTCTTCTTCTCGGTTTAGGGGCTGAGTGTCCGAATAGCTGTAACTCTCAGCGCGAGCGGCGTCGAGGGCGTCGGTCGATGTAGTGGTGGAGGAGAGGGGCTGTGCAACGTGCAGCAGGTCATCAAAGTCATCAACAGTAGTGGGGAGGTAAAAACCCGGTTGCCAGTACTGCCCTGTGCCAGGAGCGTTGTCGTCAGTAGTAGTAGCGGTAGCAGCAGGTGCAGCAGAAGCAGCAGCAGCAGCAGCAGCAGCAGCAGCAGACGCAACAGTAGCAGGCGCAGCAGCCTCAGCAGGCGCAGCCGTAGCAGGTGCAGCAGCAGCCGCAGCAGCCGCAGCACGAGGATCACCAGCAGCAGCAGCAGCAGCAGCAGCAGCAGGCGGGGCGGCAGTAGCAGCGGCAGCGCGCTTAGCAGCAACGTGTACCGTCGCGAGTGTAACAACGTCGCTAGCACGACGACTACTACCAGTAGTACTACTACCACTACTACTACTACTAGTACTACTACTACTACTACTGCTACTACTACTACTACTACTGCTGCGAGCGCTCGCTACAGCGGGAGGGTGATAAGACCAAGCGGCTGCGGCGGTAGTCTCATTTTCAGTAGCAAGAGGAGGCACTGACGCTAAACGAGCGCTGTTCCGCATAGTCTTCTTGTTCTTGAACTTGCTTAGATCCTTGGACGGCGCTAGGTGTTGTCTTTTGCTCATGGTGGTGACTGTAGAGAGCAGCAAAAGAATGAGTGAGTGAATGGAGGTTTCCAGGCCCCTTATATACGCCTTCTCGCTTCTAGAGCTAAGCTACTTACTGACCCTGTTCAGCTGCCGCCGGCTGGCCGGCGGCCATTCACAAAGAGAAACAAAAGACATAAGGCATGACGTTTTCAGCTGGATCCCTTTCCCCCCTTTTGAGAGATCGACTGTCATGAGCTAAGCCACTTACCACCCTGTTCAGCAATTCAACGCGCATTAGCTGTATAAAGGATTAAGCGGTTGCTGCCGCCGACTGACCGGCGGCCATTCACAAAGACATAAGGTATGACGTTTTCAGCTGGATCCCTTTCCCCTCTTTTTTGAGGGATCCACTGTCATGAGCTAAGCTACTTACCACCCTGTTCAGCAATTCAACGCGCGTTAGCTGTATAAAGGATTAACGGTGATGAGCTTAGAGTGTGTATACAAAAAAAACTACAGGAGGTGTGTGGCGTGAAGCAGGACCCCCTAAGACGAACGTGTCTGTGAGTAGAGGCGTGTGCATGTGGTGAGCGACTTAAGTGTAAGACAAAAAAAAAATCACCACCTCCTGCCGTGGTGAGTAGACCGGGCCGGCCAGGCGGCGGCCGGCTAGTTCAATAGGGAGGGGTGACAGCTGACTAAGGCTGTGCATGAAAAAATCCGATTTTCACCTGACCTCTGACGTTTGTTACAATGAATGTCAGAGGGAGGGAGACGTCCTCAGGTAGGGGGTAGGAGGTAAGGCTATGGATGAGGAAAAAACAGCTGGTCTCCACGGATAGCGATGACATACCCCTCGTCATCTAAGCTCTTAAGGAGCGGAGCGGCTGAAAAAGCGTCATGCGGACAGGTCGCTAGACAGCTGGAGTGCTGTTGGAAATGGGATTAAACTCCCTCTGTATAAAAGCTCTGATTTCTGTTGGAAAAAAACCATATCGCCTCTGACCACAGTAACGTCTACTACCACCACCACCGCCACCACCGCCGCCGCCGCCGCCGCCGCCAAGACGAGACGAGATGGCTCAAGCTATTCCACTTTCAAGCTCGCCTTCACCGCCTTGTCCACCTGAAAAAAAGTTAATGCGGCTTGACGACGTGAGACGCGCGAGGCAGACCGATGGGGAGAACAGAGAGGTAGGACAGCGGCGCTTAGCCTATAGCGACACCTTGCTTCGTCAACTAGGTAAAGAGTTGAGCGGCTCTTGGAGAGAGTTGGGCAGTAGCTTAAAAGTTACCGCCGCCCGTATGGATGCTCTAGTAGAGCGCAGTGTCAAGACACCGGAGGAGCTGTGTACGGCGATGTTCCGAGTCTGGTGGGGTGAAACCCCGCATCGTCATAGATGGGGAGAGCTCGGTCGCGTCTTCACCCGCATTAGACGCGTGGAACTGTTGGCTCAGTGGATGTCCCTTCTCCACAGACAGGGGTTGGATTTCGAAAACCCCGACTCGCGCGCGATGCATAAGCACTTGGGCACCCTCGGCAGACGTCTAGGTAGCAGGTGGAAAGAGGTGGGGGACCATTTAAAATTGTCGCCTGAGAGGTTAGATAAGATCGCTGAAGAATGCGAATACGGAGGAAGTCCCGCTGAGTGGGCCTTCCGAGTGTTGAAAATGTGGCAAGATGAAGCTGACGGTGCCGGCGGTACCCCTTTTGAACTCCTTCGAGTGTTGACTGAGGACATGGGAAAGTTTGACCTCGGCATCGCGATATTACTTGACTTTATCAAGCAAGAAACAACGAGAACGACGGACATGTGAATTGTTGTGTTTTATTTTCATACGTCTTCTTTATTAGTAAGTAAAAAAAAATATTATAACAATTAAGACGCGTGTCCTCTTAAAGTGTCACTTCCTCCAGTCGCAGCTGATCGCCTCATCGAGGCACGTGATAAACAAAAAAAAATGAAGAGACACGCTTCTTCCTCTCGAGAGGAAGAAGCGTGTCTCTCGATTGAAATCTTTTCTTTTCTTTTTTTCTTAAAAGAGACAAACGCCCCTTAGAGTGCCCCCCCACCCCCCTAGAGTGCCCCCCTCCCCCCCTCCCCCCCCCCACCCGCCCCATGCATCCTAAAAGCGCCCCCCTCCCCATGCATCTTAAAGGGGCCCCCTCCCCCCCTCCCCTCCCCTCCCCTCCCCTCCCCTCCCCTCCCCCCCCTTATACACTCTAAAGAACGCTTCTACCTAGTTCAATAAGTCACTTCCAGTCGCTCGTAAAACAATAAAAAATGAAAAAAACAAAACTTATATCGTAGTGTTTTTTATTGGTTTACCGAAAAAAATAAGAGACTCGCCTCCTCCTCCTTCTCCTCCTCCTCTCCTTCTCCTCCTCCTCCTCCTCATCCTCCTCCTCCTCCTCCTCCTCCTCCTCCTCGTCCTCCTCCTCCAAAAAAAAAAAAAAAAATATCACATTTTAAAGCGCGTGATCCCTTAAAGACGCTCATCTCTTCATTAAGTCGCGTGACGTCACTTCTTCTTCTTCTTCTTCTTCTTCTTCTTCTTCTTCTTCTTCTTCTTCTTCTTCTTCTTCCGGTCACGTGATCAATCAGGTCCCTTCCGGTCACGTGATCCTCAATGAGGTCATATGACGTCACTTCCGGTCCCCTAAGTAGGTCATATGACGGCACTTCCGGTCCATAAGTAGGTCATATGACGTCACTTCCGGTCACGTGACCAAATGGCGGCCTCTGATTGGCTAACTAGGTCACGTGACGTCACCACTAATCCCCTAAGTAGGTCACTTCCGGTCACGTGACCAAATGGAGGCCTCTGATTGGCTGCATGTCGATTGAGTAATAAACAGTAGTTAACCATAGTCCCGTTCCGATACATACTATACTACTCCCAGTGTAATCAAAGATTCAACTTGTATGAATATTAAATAGTTTATAAATACATACAGATTGCTAAAATAAATACAAATTACCATAAATATAGAATTATGCGTTCCAACAGTTGTCAAAATGTTGTTTACAAATTTATGTTAAAATATATTATACAATACTTAATATGTACACTATGTAATCACTATATACACCATTTAATTAAGAATATATACAGTATTTTGGAATTGATACAGGACACTACAGGAGACTATACAGTTGATTTCATTTTTTTCCTAGCGGGCAAAATACAGAATACAATATAAATTTTTATTTGACATATTATATCACAATGGAAGACAATACATTTTGATAATGTTTTTGAGAATATAAAATATCTCAATAATCCAATATAAGTGCTAAACCTTTGATTAAAATGGTGAACTTTGGATATCAATTTTACTTCTATATTAATGTAAATCTATGTAGTATTTAAGTTATACCAGTGACCACCGGTATCAGACATTTCTTCTTTTTTTTTATGACCCACTTAAACGTATTTCTATCCAATATGTTTCTCTTTTCAGGTGATAGCTTATTCCATCATGTAGACACAGTATACTCTAGGCTCCTCTTATAAGCCTCACAATGGGGTAGTTTATTACCAAGCAAAATACCATCAGAACTTCGGGTATTAACAGACATTCTTTTAATGTATTTTTTTTTACTAGACCTCTTATGTCCCTCCACATAAATATGTGAAATTCTTCTATCAGACAAGTAATTTACATTAGCTTTTGCATGGATGTAATTTGTGGATGTTCGCATAGGTTATTTCAAACACACTTTTAACACCCTATTTTGAGACCTTTGCATTTTATCTAACAATGTACTGCCCGACTTGGCATATAATATATCACCATAATCATAAATTGGCATTATATAAACCTTATATATTTTGAGCAAGTTATCCTTGCTAAGAAATCTTGAAATCTTTGTTAGTTGATAAGTACGATATGATACAGTTCTCATTTGATTTTTCATAAAGATATTGTAATTTAGCCTATTTGTAACTAAATACCCTTTGCAAGTTTTCACCTTTGATCATCAGCCTTACATTTTTGAAACCTTTTTTACCACAAAAGCACATGAACTTTGTCTTACCAATATTCACAGTTAGTTTATTTTTATTACACCAATTGACAACATTGTCTATATTACTTTGCATTGTTCGCACAGCAACATCTTGATTGTTATGTGTGGTAGCCCCCTCCCCCCCCCCCCCCCCACTCCAAGCTCGCCACCCTACCCCGCCACAACGGGTGCTGCTGCATCCATAAAACTTCTATAGTGCTATTAAAATGAGGTTTCTTAAAGGCGCAATTTGTCGGTACCCCTCCAGCGACAGTCGGAGTGGAGTTGGGACAGGTACTCAGCCCTATATATAGGGCTCCAGAGGGGTAAATTCGACAAGGTGGCAAGCCCCTGTTTTAAGCATTATGGGCAAGGGACAAGGGCATGCTTGGGATTGGCGACAAGGGACAAACATGCTTCTTTATTCAAAATTCTTTAAACTGACAAGGGACAAGACCCATTTCTTAGGATCAACAAGGGGCATCGGGGTTTCTTAGGATCGACAAGTGACACAGCTACCCCCCGTCTGGGGCCCTATATATAGGGGTGCTGGACCCTTGAAGGGCCTGGCATATGAGACTGGAGGAGAGTGGATCATGTAGTTCCTAACTGTGCCACTAGCAGTCTGTAGTGTAGTAGTAGCGGACTGCATGGATCACTAGCCACCCCTGTGGTTATTATTACCTTGAACCAGTTGAGGATGGTTGACCCAGCCTGGTCAGGTGAAATTGGTAGGGGAACCATGAATCAGGCTTGCCTTGGTATGAAACATTCTATAAAACCATAAAGCTATCATAACCTCCTAAAATATGTCATTTAACTAGGATTCTAGGGATACACAATGCAGAAAGGAATTCTTATGTATTTAAGTGTGTTTTTTTAAAACCAAATCCATGGGATGTGGTCTATTCAAGGGGGAATATACCATTTTCTGTGGACACACTATACCCAGTGAACAACACACGTTGATATAACGTTCTGCAAAGTTTCTAGATGGTTTGGAAAATAGTGTTCAGCTTGAAACGTTATTCTTAAGCCAAAATAACGTTTTACTGATATACATTTGATATCAGAACGTTTGCTAACGTTAAGAAAACGTCATGGGAAAAAACTTTCTTGTTAAAAAGTTATTTTGACATGAATATAACGTTGGGATTCCAACCTATTAATTTTCAGAAGATATTCAAAATGTGTTCATGCGAGCACCATTCTGATGTCAAAAGGGAGAAGCCCACGACAATTGCATTGATGATCTAAAAATATGGAACAACATTTGTTTAACACGAAAAAAGTTTCGCATTTCTGGGATATTCTGAAAGGACCAGCTATTGTTAATCTACTTGCTGATGCACCAGAAAAACAATCTATACATTTGTTGACAAGTGGTATTGAAGAGAATATGAATAGATTTGTATGGATTTGAAAGAATTGAGTTGATTATATTTTGGCCTACTTGCCTACACGTTTATGACTGTGCTTGTAAGCCTGAACTAAAAAGTAATTGAAATGATCAATTAACTCATTATTAACAATTGCTCGACCATTTACCTTGTCACAATTATAAATTTGTATAAGCAGGAGTAGTATAGTATGTATCGGAACGGGACTATAGTTAAGTACTGTTTATTACTCAATCGACATGCAGCCAATCAGAGGCCTCCATTTGGTCACGTGACCCGTTGCCATGGTAACGTGACCTACTTAGGGCTCTCAGCCAATCAGAAGCCAGCATTCTGGGTGACCTACTGACCTACTTAGAAGCTCTCAGCCAATGAGAGGCTGGCATTCTGGTAACTATGGTAACGTGACCTACTTACGTCACGTGACCTACTTAGGCTCAGCCAATCAGAAGCCGGCATTCTGGTAACTAGGGTAACGTGACCTACTTAGGGTTTGTTTGTAAACAACACCACGTGGCTCTCTTGTTTGTAAACAACACCACGTGACACGTGACTGTTTGTAAACAAACAACGTATATATAGAAAAAAACACAACAAGTTCCATCTTATGTTAAAATTATATTTTCGAATAAAAAAGCACATCTGTAACAGCGTCTATGTGTAACTACGCGCGTTCTCATTCAAACACTATAACACTATCATACCGTAGCAGCAGCAGGTAGGACCGGAAGAAAAGCAAGCGCACGAGCAGAAGCGACGACACCATTTGCACCATCCGGCCGTCGCGTTGGTAGCCCTACTACCCGTCGCGCGTTCCACTGGAGCGGCTTTAAGAGTGACAAATGACGATTCTTTGTCGACGCGACTGCTAACATCAGCATCGGCAGCAGCATCGGCAGCATCGGCAGCAGCATCGGCAGCAGCGGCAGCAGCCTCGGCAGCAGCGGTAGCAGCAGTAGCAGCAGCGGCAGCAGCAGTAGCGTGAGCATTAGCAACAACAGCAGCAGCGACAGTAGCAAGGGCGGCAGAGCGGGCACTAGTAGCGTTATCAGCGGCGTCATCGGCAGCCGCAACAGCATCAGCAGCAGCAGCGTCGGCATCGGTAGCATGAGTAGCTGCATCGGCGGCAGCAACAGCAGCAGTCACAGCCGCAGCGGCAACAACAACAACGTCATCACGACCCGCGTCACTAACAGCCGCAGTAAATGCAGCAGTAGCACGCTGAGCAGCACTAGCAGCAGCAGTAGCAGAGGCTACAGCATCAGCTTCACATTCGCGCGCCGCTTCGTCATTCCGCTTCATGTCACGGTAGCAACTTTCCATCACGAGGATCTGCAAATTGAGGCGCGGTGCTGGTGGTGGTAGTAGTAGTAGTAGTAGTAGTAGTAGCGTGAACGATGATGACGATGCTGAATGTGGTTTCACTCCCCTTATATACCCTTACGCCCCGCCTTTTTTCAAGCCACCGGCCAGCTGCCCCTTCACGGCAGGTCTTTAGATCAGCCTTAAGTCGCTTACTACGTGGCTCATCATCCCTCTAATCGCATTTTCCAGCCGCCGGCCGGCTGTCTGCTGATGACAGGCGAGGGTGATTTGTTTTTTTCTTTAGATATAAGCCGCTTACCACACGCGCACCCTCTAGTCACAGACAGAGTGACAGAAAGGGAGGGGGTCGCTTTGTTCACGCTACCTGTAGTTGTTTTTCTATACACACGCTGAGCCCATGACCCGTTAATCCTTTATACAGGTAACACGCGTTCAACTAATTACCCTATTGTATGACAGTCGGTACACGGATTTAATTTTAAACCGCCTTCCCATCTGGGATCCATGTCTGGCGGGGTGGAAGGATCCAGCTGAAAAGTGTGATTAGGGCTTTTGTTTCTCTTATGATAGCAGCAGGTCAGCATGCGACAGCTGAAAATGTCAGACTCGCCGCTCCTATAAAAGACTGAGATGCGTCTCTCTTTCCACACACCCTTCTACCATCGCCGCCGACACCGCCACCGCCGGCCAGCCGACCGCCGCCACCGCCTGCAGTCACCGCCATCACGCCAGCAGGGAATTTCGAGCTGAGTCTGCTTATTGCTTACTTTTTTTCTTTGAGCTTTTTGTTTTCTTAAATTTTTATTTTCACTCAGTCTTTTTTGTTTCGGAGGAAAGAAATATGGCGCTGCAGAGGGCGCGAGTTTCTAAAAGACGGTCGCGCGAACAAAGTGCTCTCCTCAACTGCCCGGCTATTTTTTTATCTCAAAGGAGAGAGCGTCACGTAGTTGAGGTTCACGCTTCTCTTGAGGCGTACCGAATTCTCGAGAAATGCAAAGCTGAGCGCCATCGTCGTTATACAAGAGCGGAAAAGGAAAACGTAGCGACATGGCCGAGAGCCGTCTTCTCAGAACAGCATTTACTCTACTATTGCATAACAGCTGCTCTCAGCGCCCCCACTCGTTGGGCGTTTCATGAAAAGAAAGAGCGCCGCTACTCTCCTCACCCTGCCTCCTCTTATAAAGTGAGAATAAGTGCTATGAAAC
The DNA here is from genome assembly GCA_947462335.1 of Harmothoe impar. Taxonomy (NCBI): domain Eukaryota; kingdom Metazoa; phylum Annelida; class Polychaeta; order Phyllodocida; family Polynoidae; genus Harmothoe; species Harmothoe impar. Next base: position 12,770,163 of record OX381716.1, read on the forward strand.
GATTCGACAAGCCGATCGGTTTCTTGGGAGCGACTGCAGCTCCCACTCGGTGGGCGCGCGTTGTGGCCGACGTGAACACGGTCTCTAAACGTTTCGACGTCGTCACTTGTTATCCCGCATATTGCAACGCAGCCGAATTGAAGAAGATAGGGACGCACTATTTTAAACCATACGCTCCAATATGTATTTGTCACCGCCGCGCTCACACGCCTTATTGCTTTTTCGAGACGATCGTGTCACAACACAGAAATAGAAAAAAAAACGGCAAAGCGACGAGCTTTGCCTAAATGATCAAAAAAAAAAAAAAAAAAAAAAAAAAAAAAAATTAATCTCCTCCTCCTCCTCCTCCTCTTCCTCCTCCTCCTCCTCTTCTTCTTTTTTTAAAAAAAAATAAATATTTGTATCAGACTCCTCTGGAGTCTGATACAAACATTTATGACTATTGAGTGAAAATAGAATTTTATCGCAAAAAAAAGTCACTTCTGCCGCCGCTACTGTGACACCGGCCGGTATCAATAAAAAGGTCGGCTGACTTTTCTCCACAACCATTCACTACCGACCGTTCGAGTGAGAAACACAGCAGACAGTCAGACACACAACCGCTCTCTGACGCGTCCTGAAAAAAAAACAAAAAAAAATGTCCAGTAGTAAAAGCAAACTCTTCACAGAAATTCATTTCGACGCTCGACTACAAGGACCCTTTAGTTGTATCATTAGCGGTCCGTCGGGTTGTGGAAAATCGCGCTTGGTGGATCAATTTCTGAGCGACGTGAACAATTTGGTCACGCCGCCGGTGGAAAAGACTTTTTACCATTACGGCGAGTGGCAACCTCTGTTTGAAAAAATGCAAAATCAGTACGGTGTGGAATTCAGAGAAGGTCTTCCTAGCAAAGAGTCTATAGCGGGAGACGTGGAAGTAGCAGAAGACGCTTTACGACCCCACACTCTACTGATATTGGACGATCTGATGAGCAGTTCCAATCAGCAAGTGGTAGCCGACATCTTTACTAAATACTCGCATCACTGGAACGTGAGCGTCATATACATCACTCAGAACCTATTCCAGAAATCACCCGACTTTCGAACTATGAGTCTGAACGCTCACTACATGATCGTTTTCAAGAACCCGCGCGACATGGGGCAAATAGCTAGTCTGTCTCGCCAGGTGTTTCCGTCCAACGCGGCGGCCCTCTCTAGTATATTTACCCATGAACTCAAGCGACCTCACTCATACCTCCTTCTGGACTTCAAGCAGTCAACACCTGACGATCTGAGAATACGCTCCTCTTTGACGTCCATACACTCTCAGCTAGTGTTCGTACCGCTAGACAAAAAAAAGAACAAGAGAAAGCAGTAGCAAAAAAAATGTCTTCTCATCTACTCGAAAGACACTTTGGTACTCTCAAGCACTTAGCTAAGTGCTCGCCAAAGGACTGCTCGCATCTAATAGACTCTGGAAGCGACGATCTGATCGCAGCGTTAAGTGAGATCTGTCACAATTTACTGGTAGGGAACATCCCGCTCAGCGACAAACAACTGGACAAGCTTCGAGAATCGGCTGACGTGTTGAGGGAGGTCGGCAAAAAATCTACGCCCATCAAAAAAAAGAGACGCGTCTTGGTACAAGAGGGAGGTTTCCTCATTCCGGCTCTCATAGGGATGGCCTTACCGCTTATAAAGAGCATTCTCCGTATATGAGACACCTCATTCGACACCTACTCGCCGACAGCACCACCACCACCACCACCACCACCACTACCGCCACCACCAGCGGCATTGCCACCGTCGTCCCCATGACGGACTCAGAGCAGCAACAACACTACAAACGTTTAGCGCTCGTGGATCCTGAGACGCTCTACAAATCATCACGAGCAGGTCTACTTCATCATGTGCCCGCTGCTGCTGCTACTACTAGCGCTGCTACTACTGCAGTCGCTGCTGCTAGTACTTCTACTGCTCCAAACCTTCCTCCTCTTCCTGATGAGCGCACTGAAAAGAACGAGAGTTCCGCTCCTGCCACCGCCGCCCGCCTACCTGCCGACATGGCCTATTACCACAAGCAGGCAGAACAGTCCCTTCATCCCGACGCGGCCTTGCACCAGGTGCTACAGTTTATCTACAGGGACTTGGATTTAGTGTTGAACGACCCCACTTTGGAATCGCGCGAGAAAATGTTGAAATACCGAAGGTTGTTGAATAGATTGCAATTTTTTCTCGCGAATCCCCACAACAGCAACATCTCTTCGTCCTACTCTTCTTCGCCCCCGGCTCACCTCCGTCAGTCTGCTGAAGAGGCCAGCGCGTCCCTACTCGAGCGGTTGGTGAACCAAGTTCCCAAGAGGAATCGCACTCGGACCGTGGCGCTGTACAAACAATTGGAGAAATCCGGTGTGATCAAGTGGAACGAGGACGGTGCGGTGCGCGAGATGTCGGGTCGGAGAATACCACCTGAGCGTCGCATCAACATAGTGGACTTACTGAACGACGCCGCCAGGTTCAGGAAGACGGCGCCCAGACCGGCGGGCTACTCGCCGTTCACGAAAGCGCTGCGCGAAGCAGTTCCCACAGACTCCTTGATCGGAAACCATCTGTATAAAGCGAGCGGACCTGGCCAAAGTTTGGACACACGGCTTGCTGACAGAGGTCGGAAACGACCGAGCTTCGACTCGGAAGAAGGAGAAGCAGCAGCAGCAGCAGCAGTAGCAGCAGCAGACTCTTCTCTCCAGGTGGTGGACGATCAATCCTCTGAAGACGAGGAGGACGACCGTGAACTTTTCCAAACTCCGACTTCCTATAGGAGCGTGCCGCGTAAGAAAAGGAAAGGGCGCAACCGCCTAGCGGCGAGCTCGTCGTTCACGCCCTCAACAAGCCCACCATGGGCAAACCAGTGAAGAGACTGACCAAGAAGGAAAAAGAAAAGAAGCGCGTAGTAGCTAGATATACCGACGTCAAAGCGCCCTCCAGTTTCACTAGCGTGACTAAACTCCAGAAACATCATTTTCGCCACCTGAACCCGGCCGTCATCCGAGATGCTTTAGTGTCGCTGGACGCCTACACTAAACATAAACCCATTCGGAGAAAATTCGCAAGGAACAAGACTATAACCGGCGCAATCGATCAGCAGTGGCAGATAGATCTGATGGACATGCAAGCTTTGGCGTCTCACAACGACCGCTTCCGGTACGTGGTGACGGCGATCGACGTTTTCTCTAGGTACGCGTGGGCCGTTCCCATTAAATCCAAGAGCGGCGCTGATGTCACCGAGGCCTTCCGAGAGATGACAGGCACTGGCGAGAGACGACCGCGCACTGTTCAGACAGACAAGGGGAAAGAGTTTTTGAACAAGATCTTTCAAGATCACTTGAAGAGCGAGGGCATAGAGTTCTTCACTGGCGAGAACGACGACATCAAAGCTAGTCTAGTGGAGCGCTTGAACCGCAGTCTGAAGGAGAAGCTGTGGCGTTATTTCACACACAAGCGCACGTATCGCTACGTAGACGTACTGCACCATGTAGTGTCTTCTTACAATCGCACTCACCACAAGACGTTGAAAATGGCGCCGGCTCAAGTCAGCTCGGAAAACAGCGAAACAGTTTTCTACCGACAAGATCTCCCAACTAACAAACAAATCGACGAAATATGGAAAAAGAAGAAAAAAACAAAGACGTCCGCCGTCGACGTCATCGCTCCGGGTGACAGAGTGAGGATGTTGAGAACTAAAGGCGCCTTCGACAAAGGGTACGAGGGAAACTGGCGCGAGGAAGTGGTCGACGTTGCTAAGACGTTGGGAAGCAGAGGGTTCGAGCTGAAAGACGACAAGGGCGAGGAGATAAAAGGCGTCTTCTACCCGGAAGAGGTTCAGAAGGTGTACAAGAGTCGTTACGACAACAACTACCTGATAGACGAGGTGTTGCGCCGCAAGACCGTCGACGGTAAAGAGTTAGCTTTCGTACGTTGGTTAGGTTACGACGACAAGTTCAACGAGTGGATCCCCGTCAAAAAAATAACGTAGAAAAAAAAAAAAAAAAAAAATGAACATCACTCTACCTAGCAACAGCTCTATGGAGTATTATCCTGACAACAGCTTGACGTCTTTCCGAACTCACTTCGACTCGCCGCTCCTTCTGCCCGAAGCGTACGAAGCGGCTCTGACTGAGATCATCCTCCCTACAGAATGGACTAACGTGCACGACGACGACTTGATCATCGTTGTTCCTCTGCGCACCAAAGGTTCGCTAGAGGAGGCGATCCAGGTTTTAAAAGAAACTAAATTCTCCGAAGGAAAAAAACCACAGGTAGACTGGAAGAGAATGAAAAACGCGAACGGTCTGAGCAAGCTAACGTTCAGCTCAAAATTCCCGCTGAGCTGGAAGGAAGCGAGCTATGTAACGGTGGAAGAGATATCAGACACGTCGGAAGAGCAGCAATTGAAACCGGAAACAAAAAGGTTCAAGAGAGAGGTCGACTTGAGACAGACGAATGCCGTATACAAGCAGTTCTTGTCCCCGGCGGTGAAGAAGAAGACGATCAGCCATCAAGCAAGACAGATGATCGAAAAGATGGAGAAGGACATGGGAGTGCGCAGTTTCATGCCAAACATATTCGAGATACCTCCTATTTTCACCGGAAGCAACCACACCCTAATCGAGCGCTTGAGTGAGACGTTGCGAGATGACAGACTAGAGGGCGACAGCTTCTTGCTCAAACCGATGCGGATCTTATCGTACGACGCCAAGACGAAACGCGTCACCATCAAACCGCCGAGACACTGTGCTGTCCTGCTGAGTCAGCATCTCGCATGCGTTCTAGGCTTCGGAGAGAAGACGTGTTTCGCGTCGCCGACTACCGGCGCCTACTCGATGGATGTTTACGGGGACGTGCACTCTGTGTACATATACACCGACATGATCCAGGAGAGACGTGTGGGCGACATGCAAGTGCCGCTGTTGCGCTGCGTGGCGGTGGACAGAGGCGGAAAGCGTCGAGGTGGCGTGCAAGCTATCAGTTTTCCCCATTTGGATTATTTCCCCTTAAAATCCAAGAGGTTTACCGAGGTCGGCATCTATTTAAGAGACCGATCCGGTCATTCCATCCCATTCGGTAGAGGCGAGGTGACCGTGACACTTCATCTGAGACCTATTGAGCGCTGAAAGAGAGAAAAATGATGCGTCAACGCGTTCCGTACTTTCCACCCAGGCGCACCGTCGGCAGAGGGTACAGCGATTACTACAACGCGCAGCTGGGCAACGGCGTCAACGTGTACAGCGGGCGCTCTTTCCAGAGCGGGCACGGTTTAGGCGGCGCTCTGTTAGGTCTGATGCGCTCGGCTACCCCGCTATTGAAGTCGGTGGGAAAAACGCTGCTCCGCGCCGGTGTGGGCGTAGCTAAAGATGTGCTGGCGGGTCGGACTTTAAAGAGCAGCGTGAAAGACTGAGGCGCAGGCGCTCTGAAGAGACTGGCGAGTACGGCGTTCTCGGGAGGAAAGACGCCTGTCGCGTCTAAGAAAGGGTCGAAACGTCGCCGGCATTCTCCTCAGACGGGCGGTGGCTCTTGCAAGAGACGTAGAGGGGATGTATTCGACCGGTAAGCGCCTAGGCGTTCAGGTATAAATAAAAAGACTGGAGGCGGCCGGCGTCAGTCTGTCGGCCGCATGAAGAGAGAACACAATGGCTTACGTACACGAGAGCAGTAACGAGTGCGCGCTCTCTGAGCTCGACCTGCACACCGTAGCGCCGACTCAGACTACTATCTTAAAGTCGTCTTTCCTGGGGATAGAAACAAAAAACTCTTTAGAGGATGGAGGTAACATAAATTTCACCATCAACAAGTCGCAAGAGTACACAGACCTGAACGAGAATTACCTTCATCTGGAATGTCAAGTGCTAAAGGACGGAGCGGCGATCGAGGACACCGACGCGGTAGCTCCGGTGAACAACTTGGCTCACTCGCTCTTCAAAGACGTCCAAGTCTCCATCGGCGGTTTCAAAGTGTCTGGCAACACCGAGACCTACCCTTACCGAGCTTACTTGGAAGGGTTACTCAACTACAACAAAGACGTGAAGGACGGCGTCATGAGCGCCCAGGGGTGGCATGAAGATACGCCCGGTCAGTTTGACACGTTGACTGACGCGAATGCGGGGTACAAAGCGCGCAAGAAGCTAATCTCCAACAAGCGCTTTTCGCTGATGGCGCGACTGCACTTTGACCTGGCTCATCAACCGAAGCTCATCGTTGGAGAGACAGAAATCAATCTCACTCTGAAACAAGCGGCGCCCTCTTTCTATCTGATGTGCGCCGCTGACGGAGGCTACAGCTTGAAGATCTACAAAGCAAAGCTCTACGTGCGACGCGTGCTGGTGGCGGACGCTGTAGCAGAAACGCACGAGAGAGCGGTGATAGAACACGGGCCCTTCGACTACCCGGTGAACAGAGTGGAGGTGACGACCTACGCCATCCCTCAAGGTAACAGAGATCACAGCTACACGCACTCCAACACAGGCCAGCTTCCCAAGTCGATGATGATTTGCTTCCTTGACCACGACGCCTTCAACGGTAGCTACACCAAGAACCCGTTCGAGATGAAGCATTACGACATCAGCTCGCTTCAAGTGATAGTGAACGATCAGAAAGTGCCGAACGACGCCTACGTGCCCGACTTTAAGACCAAAGCGGCCGTGAGAGAGTACTTGGCGCTACACACGGAAACGGGGATGTACGAGGGCGCGCGCTCCTGCGGTATTTCATACGAACAATTCCTGAACGGTTACACGGTGTTCCCCCTCGACTTAACCCCAGACAGATCGCACGACGGGTGTCGCGTGAACCTTATAAGAGCGGGTCAGCTGAGGGTGGAAGTCAGTTTCCGCTCGGCGCTACAAGCGACAACAACGGTGCTACTCTACTTGGTGTACGACAACGTCGTCGAGCTGACCCGAGATCGACACCCCGTCACCGACTACCACATGAACTGAAGACAAGACGGCGGTACTTGGCGTATCGTATGAACACGCTTGAAATAAGCAGAGTGTTGAAGGAAAACGTTCACACAAAACATCGTTTCCTGGGCGTTTTCTCTTGTGACACTATTCCGAAGCACCCTATCAAAGACACTTGTTTCGTGAGCAACACAGATCCGCAACATTTACCAGGTCAGCATTGGGTGGCGTTTTACGTGTCGAGCACGGGTGAAGTGTACTACTTTGATTCCTTCGGCTTACCGCCGCTGAGTGCGGAGTTCTTGTCTTTCGTGGAACGCTCTGCTCCGTTCAAGTGGCAAAGAAACCGCATTCAACTACAAGACACTTCTGCTGACACCTGTGGACCTCATTGCGTTCATTTCCTAATTGAAGCATGTCGAACAAGAAACCCCAAGAAGTGCGTCATGCGCATGAGCAAAATCCCAAAGCTGAGCGACCGGGTCGTGAGTCAGAAGCTATCGATGATGCTGTTGTGACGGGTTGTTGCGATGGCGGCCGTTTCATGGAGGCAAAGATTCTCTGCCTTGCCGAAATGGTGTTGGATTTATCCAAAGTCGTGCAATGTCTATTGGAGAAAAGTCGTCCGGGGTGTGGTGGTGCGAGTGACGGCGGCGTGAGACTTTGCGGCCTGTTGAGTTGCTGCAAATCGAAGAAGCAAGCTAAAAAAGCATAAACTTGTGTGTTTTTTCTGATTGAAATGAAAATAAAGAATAAAATGAAAAGAAAAGAAATTATCTTGTTGTGTTTTTATTTCTATATATAAGTTACATAACTTTTTTTTGTTTGTTTGTTTACAAACAGTCACGTGTCACGTGGTGTTGTTTACAAACAAGAAAGCCACGTGGTGTTGTTTACAAACAAACCCTAAGTAGGTCACGTTACCCTAGTTACCAGAATGCCGGCTTCTGATTGGCTGAGCCTAAGTAGGTCACGTGACGTAAGTAGGTCACGTTACCATGGTTACCAGAATGCCGGCCTCTGATTGGCTGAGAGCTTCTAAGTAGGTCAGTAGGTCACCCAGAATGCTGGCTTCTGATTGGCTGAGAGCCCTAAGTAGGTCACGTTACCATGGCAACGGGTCACGTGACCAAATGGAGGCCTCTGATTGGCTGCATGTCGATTGAGTAATAAACAGTACTTAACTATAGTCCCGTTCCGATACATACTATACTACTAGCAGGCATTATGTGAGTATCAAATATTTAAATATTTCTACATATTTAAGTGATAATATCCATGTATATGTGTCTATGGGTTATAACACTGTGCTGGGAATGTTAGGATTTTATGAAAGATGTGGATAAAGATCTGTTTTGGGAATACCAAATACACAAACTAAAAGTGATGGCGTACCATTATAACTACACACAACGAATAAAATGATGCAGACAATAAGGCTGTGTCTCACGACCTTGGGCCATGTTTTTGTCTCTGACCAGGTGCCGTCTCTGACCAGGTGCCGTCTCTGACCGGCTTGGCTTGATGAGGTCAAAATACCAACAGCAGGAGGCTAATTATGATTATATAACAACCGCCATAACGTTTTTACAAATCCTTATATAATATATGGGTATAATTCTTTTAAAAACACCTTTTTTCTGACACCTGGTCAGAGACGGCACCTGGTCAGAGACGGCACCTGGTCAGAGACAAAAACATTGGCCCAAGGTCGTGAGACACAGCCATAAGCACACAACAGAAATAAGATTGAACGTGTGATTACCACCGCACATGACTCAGGGTCAGGGTGATAAAGTGATTGAATTGATGGACTAAACAACTGAATCCGTAAATATTATTTCGGGAACAATGAATTATTTGTTAATTCTTAGAGCAGGAATGTATTCCTGGGTCAAAACTACCCTCAAATCATGTGTCACACTAGTATGTTATCATATTTCAGCGGAGCAGCCCACTCAGCAAAAAGACGTTATTCAACCCTAGAAAAAACGTTCACTGAAGGTTTGAAAAACGTTCGTTTTTAACGTTTGTTTTACGTAAAAACGTTGACTCCAAATAACGAAAATAAACGTTTTGTACAAACGTTTGGAAGTGCAACCTTATTCCCATGTTAAATAACGTTTTTCAGAGATCAGAATAACATCTTTTAAGGGTCAAAATAACGTAATTTCTATTGGGCAAAGGGCACCAAACCCATCTGGAAAATGAGCATAGCAGCATCATATATTTTTTGGTTTCATTTATTTTACCTTATTACCATTTTGTTTGATGAAAGAGACTTTGTTCTGAGGGTGTATTGGTAAAGCACCAATCCACTGGTCTTTCCTAACCATACATACATGATTTGAAGTTCTTTCCTACCTTCAGTAGGGCTACACAAAGAAGCCCTTGATACATGTAGGTATTACAAATACTCATTCGAACTGGGGTGACTATATATTTTTCAAATACCCATTAAATGGGTGTTTTAGGTATATTCCCATCCTGCACTATATAGATATGGTTGACCTTGCTGCTTGTCTATGGAAATTGATTTGATATGAAATATTACAAATATATGTATTGGATAAATTGGGATAATTATCATTGTGGCACTTTTTATATGAGATTAGTGTGGTGAAGCATCAACAAAATACCATCAAAGGAATAGTGCTGCCTCCTGGTTGCAGATACTGGCATCAAGAGAAACGTTTATTTACACCAAAATAACGTTTTTATACAAACGTTTTAGTCCAAACCATGTGGAAACATTGAATAATGTATTGGATGCAAAGGTTTTGCTCTATACCATATAGAAATGTTCAATAATGTTTTAAATAGCAACGTTTTTATGTAAACCCTGTAGAAACGTCATATAATGTCATATAAAAAAACGTTCTCCTCTAAACCATCTAGAAAGGTTAAATAATGTTCTACATAGCAACGTTTATATTATGAACCATATAGAAACGTTTAAACAACGTTTTTAAAGAAACGTTCTCCTGAAAACCATGTAAAAACGTTTGCAAATGTTAAATAACGTTTTTTTGTTGAGTGGGAGGTGGGTGTGGGCATGCTGGTGGGTGTGGGCATACTGGTGGGTGTGGGCAAGCCGGTGAGTGTGGGCAAGCAAGTGTGTCTGGGCAAGCCGGTGGCTTTGGGCGTCAGCGCCCGGCGGTGCGTAACTGCCGTTTTGTGTCTTGGCCGAAAAGCGAGCCGATCGGTGCCTCAGCAGCAACACCATCTCCGTTTCTGTTTCGCCGTGTCGGTCGGCCACGGGGCGGAGGGTGCTTCCCCCCAGTCAATTAACACTGCATACATGTCTAGCAGAAAAGTGAGGTACTCACATCTCCATATAGTCTTTGTTACAATATGCGCATTGTCAGTGCAAAGTGAATCAGGGTTATCAAAACTCTGATCTGTTACACAAATAATAGCAAGTAACCTCCCCTGTAAATTACTTCTAGTACTTACGTGTTTGATAGATGTCTGAAAAAAGGCATCTCACCTACCCCTCCCATAGAGATCGCATTGGTTGTCACAACATATCCAAATTTAGGGTTGTCGGTTATCTACGCACTCCCATAGAGCTCTATGCTGAAGCAAACTAGCAGCAATTACTGCCTAATTTTCTTTGTTGTTTTTTAGGGGGTTATAATAGGAATTTGAAAAGAAAAAAAATACACCATTAGATAGATATTGTGGAAAGTGATCTATTGAGACCATGCAAGATGCAAAGGGTGAAATATTGACCAAATGGGAGCAATTTCATTTTTTCAAGAAAAAGAGGTGTGCAGAATTGTCACACTTGACTCAGGGGGGACCCTGAATCAACAATCTCAATGGACGATAATATAGCATACATTTAATGCCACGTGGTGGTAAAATACTATAAATGCGTCAGAAAAACTTCTTAACGTTTTTATGATTCAAGCTTTCTAGTTCTACACTAGATGGAAGCTTAGTTGATAATGGTATTAGATTGGAGTCCGTTTCTGTGTAAAATACCCCTATTATAATGAATAACACTACAGCTGGTTCGACATTTTAGAGGTATTTTCTCAATAGATTATTGTGAAATACATTAGATTTATATTTGATATTATTTGAGCAAGTATTAGGTTAAACACCTGTTCTAGAGAGGTGGTAATTGTACACCATGCATGCCTTCAGTTTCCCTGCACATCAGTCATTCAGTGCGACTATGTAACCCATGGCTGAATCAAACCTTCTCAAAGGTACACTCATGGTGTAGGAAAAATATATCCTACTGATAATTGTGATCTAGCAATTATCAGTTGTGGCACTTATTGTACCCAACAAATACAGCTACGGAATTCAGTTACTTTGAGCAATGTCTGATGCTTTTACAAAGGGGAAAAATGTATACTGGTATATCAGCATTATTAAGGAAAATATTGGGGCAGGGGGGATGGGCAATGGTTTGGGAAAAAACGTTACATAAACGTCCATAGAACGTTTTACAAAACGTTTGACAAAAACGTTATCTTAACGTAATTTAGAGTCCATGTTTTTTCGTAATAAAAACGTTATAAACACAAACGTTTGTCAACATTTTAGTAACGTTTTTCTAACGTTAATAGAACGTTATTTTGTGAACTGGGTAGTGGCAGTCTAGACAGTCCGTACACTGGTGGGTATCAATAGTATTGTATACTACCACTGGCATAGTCTAACTGCTGGTCACACCAGTGCAACTTATGTAGAGCAGTGAATTGCTGGAAGGGAAGTTCGCTGGCGCCCATGAAGGAACGTCTCCGACGTCGGAGAAACGTTAGTAAGCTATATAAGGGGGTGGGAACGGAAGGTTCAGACAGTCTGGTTTGACGCTTGAAGCAGAGAGGATCTCCGACAAGACTAAGCTGGTGTGGCCAAGAGAGCCGGTTCAACTGTACTTAACGAGTTCTGTCTCCTTCCACATTACGGCGGACGCTACTTTATATATATATATATATATATATATATATATATATATATATATATATATATATATGTTTATATATAGTAACGTGCAGCCCATTCGGCTGATAAAGGAAGATTGTTCTTAAAATTCTTCAAAAACACGGGTGATTTGTGGTGATTTGTGGTAAGCTTCAATCAAAAGAATAAGCACACACATTTATAATGGTGCGTCATGCATTATGTAGAATTAGTTTCTGTCAGGGGTGCACGACGTTAGATGGTCCGGACGTTAGATGGTCCGGACGTTAGGGGGTACAACGGTTGGATGGTCGGGCCGATTGTCATATGGCCTATTGTCAGGGGGGCTAATCATCATGTGGCTAAAATGCTGAGGGTCAGCCGTTTCTGCCAATATGGGTCCAACTTACTGCTCCTTAATATACTGAGTGATGCTTTTAAACCATAAGGGATTGTACAGTGCTTTAACTTTAACTTTAAATAAACAGTATTTCGTTCCCTGGGTAAATTCAGGCATTAGATTGGAAAAAATAGGACATCACTATATCATTTGTATGGCCTATGCTCAGGTGGTTTTGTAATTGATATAGGGCGTTATCATAACCTGCAGGAATTCTGCTAAAAATGACCTTTAGGCTGTGTCTCATGAACTTGGGCCAATGTGTTTGTCTATGACCGGGTGCCATCTATGACCGGGGCACGCATGGGTTAGCTCTCCCCAGTGAGAGGACAGACGTTTAGAGCGTTATCTTAATAAGACTATTAAGACTGTCTTAATTGTCTTAAAGTTAGTTCCTGGAGTGGCCACCTTACCTTTCACCACAAATCCTCTAGATGGCACCACTGTAAGTTTGTAACATTGCTGTATATATCGGGGGCTCTGCCCCCGCACCCCCTTCTTCTTTCTCTCTTTTTTTTCTGTATCCTGCATCCCCCCTCCCCCGACCAAGTGTGTAGTGTACACCTAACCCTAACCCAAACCCCAACCCTAACCCTAATCCTAACCCTAAACCGCTGCCCCAACGTAAGATACTGAATTAAGACTTTAAGACTTAAGATTAACATAACGCTCTAAACGTCTGTCCTCTCACCTGGGAGAGCTATCCAGTATTTGCATGACCGGGTGCCGTCTATGACCGGGGGCCGTCTATGACGGGGGGGCCGTCTATGGCTGGCTATCTAAAAAAAGTTGTTTGGAGGAATAAAAAAAAAATTTAAAAAAATTTAAAAACATTTTTGTAAATAAAAATTGTAATAGATTTATTTTTTTAAATGTTTATCCCTCCAAACAACTTTTTTAGATAGCCGGTCATAGACGGCACCCGGTCATAGACAAACACATTGGCCCAAGTTTGTGAGACACAGCCACTATTCTGGGAAGGCGGGGGGGAGGGGGACATTAAGGGTACCAGTCACTATGTATTCTAGTATTCCGTGTTAATTATAAGTGCTGAAACATGCATTTTCTAAATTTTAACTGGTTTAGTAGTATTACACTGAATAAATATAAAGGACAATTTTAGACCAAAATAGTGATTATCAAAATAGATAAATTGGATATCATTTACACCCCCCACCCATTCCTTGTGGCGTCAAGGATGTCTGGGCTCTGGCCTAAGCCAGCCTGCATGGCGCCTGTTGTGATAGGTGTGCAAATTACAGAAGGGGTAAATGCATGTAAATATATATATACTAATGTAAAGCTTAGGTAAGCCGGTGTACATTTTAGACACAATCTATGCACAGACTTACGATGGCCGCTACACACATGAAATTTTCCCTGACATTACAGAGGGGTAAATCCATGTAAATATTGAAGGATGTTCAGGGTATGTAAATTGGTGTAAATCTTCTGCACGATCTTTGTACAGAATTCGGACCAGATTTACATGTATACATTTACATGCATTCACCCTTTGTAGACCCCATTTCTCGTGCAGTGCACTTCACAGAGGTTCATCAGGTGGCATCATTCATGTGGTAGTCGGGACTCACCGACCAGGTGTGGATGAATGGCATTTCATTTAGGGCCAAGTCATTTATTGCCAGTGGAGGTGGGGATCGCTGGATATAGGGTAGGGGGTCATAATGAAAGATATCTATGCATTGACCTAAATCGGATATAGCAACTTTAACTCTTCCCAGCCAGCTCTATGATAGTTTAAACTCCCCAGAATAGAGCGGATTGAGGCCCCAGACCCAGCAGTATCAATATATGGGGCTAGATTGTGGTTAATATGATAATTGGTATTTGTTATACATGTATCTGTATGACCTATTTGTAATCTGTATGTAATTTTCTTTCACATGGTACCGTAATAGCAGGTCATGTCTATTCAAAATATTTATAATATAGTAGTGCTCATGGTATTAGAATTTGATATAAAAAATTCCCTCCTCAAGGCACATTATTGCCCTAGCCATTTTTGACCAGGCAGTGCATTAATACACTGTAATGGGACGTTAAACTCAATCAATCAAATCAATTCTATCAGTCTGTGTACTCACTCCCTGAGCGTGTCCAATCTGCGCTGTTCCTGTTGGATATAGGCATCAACATGCTGAGAGTAATGCTCCTCGTTCTGCCCCAACGTCTGCATGGCATCCAGACTGCTGTACACATGGTTCCCCTCCACCCCTAGAGGCCCCACCCCCAGCACATAGAGGATGACCACTGGTAGCAGGCAGTCATGGAGGCCCATTGTTAGTACTGTGGTAAACTGACCATATGTGAGATGGAGCGATAGAGAGATTGATCCTTGTTCAAGGAGGGTACCTGTTATATATTCTATCATGCACCAGAGAGCTCTACTGGAGTAAGAGAGTGGACGGTACTTGGGAGGACACGCTAGGCTAAGCTCACCTATTTCCGACCCACCACCTTGAGCCGACCCCCATCTGCACCATATTGTAGATCATGTATATTATATTGGGTAACAAAGACGTTCTAGAAAGAATTTTGGTTCAATTGGACTTCTGTACAGTTTGCTTATTCATTGGTTTGATATGATAACAATGTGTGGTAGTGGCACTGTTTGACCTGTTTTTAGATGGACAAAATTTGATTTTCCGCAGGAATGCATGTTTTGGTCATTGTTTTCATTTCCTTTCCATCATTGATATACTGCTTATATGATTTTATATCTTGGCGAGTAGGGTAGGGCATGCAGGGAGACTAGCTGGTGCACCTCAGACACTTTTGGACGGTTCCGTCAATGGACTGAAAATATCTAATTTTTTTGATATTCCCGCATTTTCCTGCTTCCACCAGTCCGTCCGTCGACGGATCCGTCAACGGACGGACCGGTGGAAGCCATTTTGACGGATCCGTCACACTTTTGGTGGGCTGGTGACGGGGAAAATGGCTTCCACTGACCTGTTACTTGATGGATCCGTCCAAAAAGTGGACGGATCCGTCCAAATTTGGACGGTTTCGTCACGTGGCAGGAATATTAAAAAAATTGGATATTTCAGTCCGTGGACGGAACTGTCAAAAAGTGTCCAATCCGTCCGATTTCACGTCAGGGCGCAGTGCTGCAGACTGGCAGGAAACTTGTGTACCTTCAGTTGACGGGCGAAACAAGAGGTGGCGCTGCAGGTTGTGTTTTGCCGTTTTCTCCTTGACCTTGACTTCCGTCCGTACAGGAAAGGATCCAAAATGGCATCACGAGACAGCAAGAAAGCCGCGGCCACGCTAACCAAAAAGGATGACACAACTGTTGGAAGGGGGAGAGGTAGACGAAGGAGGGGCACAGTCCCCCCGGAGGAAGTGCCTGTGAAAGCGATGGGTAGACCCAGACGTAAAAATATGACAAAACAGTCGATGAAAGTGACATACATCCTGGCGGATTCTCAGTCAGTTGCTTCTAACGAGAGTGAGGAAATCAAAACCGCTGGTACACATAACCCAGCTAACAAAAAAACGTTATCTGACGTTACAATAACGTTTTCTAAAGGTTTGGTAAACGTTATAGAATGACGGAAATATGACGTTATCTGACGTTAAAACGTTGACTCCAAATAACGTTATAATAACGTTATACAAAAACGTTTGAATGTGTAACGTTATGACAACGTTATTTTACGTTTTTTGGGGTTTTGACTAGATCTAAAGCTCAAATTCCCAGGGCACTAATTAAACTTTTGAATGTGGTAACATCTCAAACGGGATTCCACATGCTATGCTTTCAGCAATCCAACATATGCATTTAATGAGATAAAATGGAGTTGCTAAAGGTCCCTATTTGCTGTTTATACTCCGCTAGTTTGTCCGGCCTATTGTTCTCACTGTAAGTTTATTTTCATATTCTCCTACAAGGAGATATTACACACCCTGAGCGGAGGTTTTGTAGCCCCTGAGCGAAGGTTTTGTAGCCCCTGAGCGGAGGTTTTGTAGCCCCTGAGCAGAGTTTTTTTCAAAATAACCTCCTGAGGAGGTTTTGTAGCTTCATTCCTCCTTAAAACCCTGATCCTTGTGGGATTCGAACCCAGGCATCGATAAACCATACCATGTAAAGACCTTTGCTCTGACCATTAGGCCACAGAGGATGCCTTATATTACATGGCATAGAGCTCATACTGGAGGTGCAGAGGGGTCAAAAGTCAGGTAGGGTAAATGGGGCAATATAGGGACCTTTAGTAGGGACCTTTAGCAACCACGTAAAAGCTTATTAAACGCAGACGTATCCTATCCTTTCAGCACTGCTATGTCTGCGTTTAATGAGCTTTTACGTGGTTTGCTAAAGGTCCCTAATAATCCACATCCTTAAACGCAGACGTATCCTATGCCTTCAGCACTGCTACGTGGGGTTAGGGATAAAAATGTTGACACTTTGACCTGGGCTCGAACCTTTACAAGTGCTACCTAGAATTTGAAGGCAGGCATGCTAACCATGACACCTGCCCAGGATGATAGAATATACCTCTCAATCAAGTCTATGATGTTACATATAATTATATCTCTATCTCTATCTCTATCTCTATCTCTATCATTATCTCTATCTCTATCTCTCTCTCTGTCTCTCTCTCTGTCTCTCTCTCTCTCTGTCTCTCTCTCTCTCTGTAAAGTTGAACCTGAAAATGAGGATTTAGGTCTATGCATCCATGATAACCCTATAGAAACGTTAAATAACGTTAAAAAACGTTGTGAATGCAAACGTTTCTATGGATAACCAAATAAAAACGTTAAATAACGTTGTACATAGAAACGTTTCAAAACGTTTAAATACGTTTTTTGTTCACTGGGAAGACGTTGGGGGTAAAGAGAGGAAGTGGGAGACTGTCCAAGGACACTGAGCCAGAGGAAAAACCAGTAAGCCGGGCTGTGGCGGGTATGCCAGAGAACACTGAGAAGGAACGCCAACTGAAGAAAGTATATAACATTCTAAAAAAAGGGGAGGAAAAGGAACTGGCCATTTTACTGAGGGAGGATGTGTCAGAAGATAACAAGGAGGAAGCCGGTGTGTATTTAATGCAGTCTGATGACTCTGAAGATGTTACTGATGTTAAGGAACACAACCGGGGCAAGAATGTGCTGTCTGAAGGTGATGACTGTGCCCTTCCATGCTCCACACAGGACGATATAGATTCCCTGGAGGAAGATGATGAAGCTCTGGACATGACAAAAGGCTTTGTGAACTCTGTCAGGAGACACCCAGGTTGTATGACAAAAGTATGTAAGATGGCGACGAACGGCAGTGGTTAGCTTTGAGAAAGTCAACATTAGATCCACCAACATCGGAGTCTATGTTGCATATAGGACACTTACTGAAATCCAGTCAGCTCCATGAATAGCTTTGCTCGCGGAGGGTTATTATTTTAACCATGGGAGTATCAAATGGAGGAGACACGAGAAGGGATTCAAACCAGAAGTCAACGTAAGGAACAGGAGGACGATATTAGGGTTGATTCAGGCCCTCTCACCACCGTCACCGAGGTAAAAACAAACCGAGTGTCAACATGGCAAACGACAACGCTACTGTACAATTTATGGCCGATATTAAGAAGATCAATTGAATCTACCCTGGATAGATTGGGCTCCATTGATACATGTCTAAGTGGACTTACTAAGAAAGTTGACGAAAATAAAGAGTTAATCGAGTCCTATGTTACTGCTAACGACCTGGTGGTGTCCGGCCTGAAGGAACGTATAGAGGATATGGAAGAACACCGGGGTAAGGCAGATCAGTACTGCCGACAGTTAGAGCTGGACAACGCTAGGCTGGAATACAAGTTAGATAAACTCTCACTCAGGGTAAGACAGAATGACGAGATGTTAAAGAGGCATAACATTCTGATAGAAGGGGTACCTGAGAAGCAGGGCGACACTCCCAAGAAGATATTGATTGATCTGATGTCGGATATAGGTGCCATAAAGGGTGACGAGCGTGTTCATTTTGATGCAGCCTATAGGATAGGGAAACAGCGGGTTAACCAGACTAGGCCTAGGAACATTAGGTTTAAGGACCTAGATCTCAAGCTCAGGCTCTTCCAAGAAATTGGCAATATGAAGCACAAGAAGAGGTGGGAGAACATATATGGGTCTGACGATCTCAGTGTAGAACAACAAAACGAGAGAAAGGAGCTGAGGTGCTTAGCTTAAGTAGCAAAAGTCAATGGTCTGTCTGCTAAGGTCAAAGGGGGAAAACTGGAATTAGGCGACAAGACGATGACGTATAGAGAACTGTATCAACTACCCAAAGAAGTCACCATGGAAGCAGCTTAGTTGGTCGTGATACCCTCCAGGACCTTTTTCCAATCGCATCATGCTTATCTTTCAAACATGCATCAATGTGAGATAGAGCATGAGGGTATCATTTGGAACAGCTCAGAGCAACTCTTTTGGTACAAGATGGCCAAATACAACAACGACGATGAAATGGCAAGAAAGATCATGTTAAGCACGGTTATGAAGCAAAGAAGATGTCCTATCAGATCAAGGTGACCAAGGCCGACAACGCAACCAACAGATTCAAAATTATGGAGGAGGTGTCCGAGCTAAAATATCTTCAGAACACTGATATGGGTGAGAGGTTAAAGGCAATCACTGGTGGGATTTATGAATGTACATTAGAAAAGCCCTGGGGATGCGCCATATATTACCTTTTATATACTTAAAGCGTGATTGATGAACTCACAAGATCTAGAAAATAATACAGTAGGGTAAACAAGCTACAGCATAGTGCAAGGAGGTGTTGCCTGAGCAGTAACCAAACCTGACGAATGAGAAGAACAGTCGACCTTTTATACAGGCCTGAGGGGTCACATGACCGTACCTGCAGCACCACCTAGTAATGAATATTATGTAGTACGTTACGAAACCTTAATGACAAGTTAACCGTCGGTAACTTCAGTACCGTAGTTCACCGTCGGTTCACATTAAGGAATGAATAAAACATGTTATGAACAATAATAGAACAGTGTCGTATTACATCATTAAAACCACATAGAAATACATATACAAAATATCCAGCTGTCATAGCTGTCCGTTTAGAATGTAGGTAGGGTTGGAATTATAATAATAATACCTCTTGGATACATTTATACCACGTATATCTATTATCAACACGTAACATTTCTACTAATAGTGAAAACAGGCATACATACATGAACAAATGAAGTTAACATGTACATAACAGTGAATATAAAAAATATAGTCTTTGTATCAAGTCCCTTAGACACATGATAAAAACTGTCCACTTGATCATCCTTGACTAGAATCAAGTAATAAATAAGGCACCAATAACCATCTAGGAAACAAAACACAAGACCTACTACTCTTCAGCCTTGGTATAAAACCATTGTGGAGTCAGTGTTCTTTATATAAAAATGGACCTATAGTAGTTCCCACATGCTTTCGCGAATAATAGTTTATATAAAATCCATAAATGCAGATCCTAAATAAGGTGGGATATGTCGTCAACCTTATTAGGGTGGTACTCCAGTACCTAGCAGTTCATGGTGGTAGAGGTGAATAGAGTCCTACACTGGTATAGTGCAATATCACCTCTTGTGAAAATATAATTTTAAAAGGTAGGTCCATGCCTCCATAAATATTAATATCACAGGAAGGAGATCCTCATAAGTTCATAGGTCACGATATAGTATAAAAGTGACCAGACTGGATCAGTAGCCCCGGCCAGCATTAGAATCGTTGATCACCAACGGTTGTGGCTTCGGTTAGCCACGGTAGTACCGTCGGTTGCTTCCTTCCCGGCGTCAGCAGCGACTCGGTAAGTCACGACCGCACCGTCGGTTCGCTGGTTTCTCAGGTCCGGGGGCGGGTAGCAGTGTTGGTTTAGATTTACCTAGGGGCGGAACAGTGCTCCCCAGAGGGGTGATAAGGCACGACTTTTAGGTGCCTTATCATGCTTGCCTCTGCTGACTCCTGTGTGGAAACAACCACAGTAGTCGTCAGCAGAGTGGAGAGGTCACCCTCTACTGTCGCCGAGGAAGTACTCGGGGTAGCAGAGGTGTCCGGTGTCCCTCCTCCAGCCTCTAGACCTGATGCTGTTCCCAGGTGAGGAGCATCGTACCGAGGAGGCTGTGCTGACAGGACCAGGATGGTCGCCAACGGGGGTGGCCTTGCGGGCATTACCAGATGGGTCCTGAGGTCTGGAAATCCAGCCCTCTCCAAGTCTGTCAGCTTCAGCCCAAATTCCCCAAAGAACCTGGCGTCACAGGTATTCAATCAGGACTCGAGCTGTGCGATAGTAGCCTGGTAAAAGGCATGCTCTCCCTCCAAGCTTGGGCTTGGTAACACACGGCTGCGGTTCAATTCGTATTTTCCTAGGACGACCCCGTTTTCATGTCACCGTAGGTACCGTTGGTTCAACCGTTGGTTTTACCTTAGGTACCGTCGGTGGCACAGGGTCAATCGGCGCTTTCACTGGACCAGTGCCAGTGCCTAGGGAATCATTGTCGTCATCACAATATGGCACCCCATACCAAGATCTGAGTCTTGCCACATGTGATTTTGTCAATGTTCCCTTTTGCAAACGGATCACCACAGTAGTTTCACTAACCACCATAGTTACCATATGCGGTCCATCCCAAGAGTACAGGGTCTTGACTTTGGAATTAGGTGTGCTAAACCTGGCTACCTTATCCCCATAAATTGGCGGTGTTTAAGGCCCGTGTCATAGCCCACCTTCTGCAAAGTTGCAGATTTTTCCAAGTTGTCCCTCACTACTCCATAGGACTCTCGCAATGTTTGTCGCAATGCCTCAACAAACATCACTGTTCAGGGTTGCTCCAGCTGATGCCCCTGCACGCCATAGACCAAATCACTCGTCTTCACCCATTACGAGCAAGTTAGGAGTACAGCCCGTCGACGCATGTTCGGTAGCATTGTAAGCATGAGTGATATAGCGACCGTGCTCATCCCAATCATCTCAATGCTCATTAACCATTGTTGTGAGACACTGGATCAACGTCCGATTGAAACGTTCCACCATGCCATCCGATTGAGGTCGGTAGGGGTTCGTATGCATCTTGCAGATGTGTATTTTACTACACAATTCTGCCCACAGTCGAGATTCAAACTCACGACCTTGGTCGGAGTGAAGCATTAAAGGACCTCCCCACGTGAGGATCCAATTCTCGAACAGTGCTTCTGCGCAGGTAACAGCTGTATGATTTGCCAATGGATATACTTGGACGTACTTGGTGTAGTAGTCCTGTACCACCATCATACAGGTATTACCCCTCGGAGTCCTATTGAAACCACTAATGATATCAACCGCGATCCTGGCAAGCCGAACACTGAATAGCTCTTGACTCAGAGGTAGTTTACCCATGCCAGGTCCAGGCTTTAATAAACAGCATTGGGGACATTGCTTCACCCAATGCCGTATGTCCAAAGTCATACCAGGCCAGTAATTTTTACTCTTTATCTTTGCCTCAGTTCGTTGTCTGCCAAAGTGTGCTAAAGTTCGATGCCCGTGGCAGTAATTGAGCAACTGCAGTCTTAATGACAAAGACACCACAGACTGAGCCGCTCTTTTCCTGCCAGGTTTCACTCTCCAGCGGCACAATACACTGTTCCGTATAAAAAGATTATCCCACTGCGCTAACAGTTGTTCTTTACATTCCAGTGAAAGTGCGGGTCGAACAGGCTTGGACAGGCCAAGCAGCTTCAAGGTGTACACCCTCGAAACAGCCGGATCTGCAAGCTGCTCATCTTTCAAGTGATTCAACGTCCAATTAGGAACTTTCGCACCTACCGACGCAATCACCGCATTGTGAGACCCACAGTCTTGGCAGTCCACACGATGACAGTTCCGGATAGGATAGCGGGACAAGCTGTCCGCATTCACATGATTGACACCACTCCTGTGTATGATATGCTCATTCATCATTCCAAACTCAGAGAGGTGGTTCAACCATCTATCCATCATCCCCTCAGCGTCTTTAAAATTCAAGAGCCACTGAAGAGATGAATGATCTGTCCGTACAAGGTAATCACCGCCATACAGGAAGTGTCTGTACTTTTTTGTGTAAACCACCACTGCCAAGAGTTCACGCTTGGTCGTGCAGTAGTTGCGTTATGTTTTGCTCAGACTGTTAGATGAGAAGGCCAGCGGCACTTCTCTCCTATTCTGGATCTGCGATAAAGCAGCACCAATACTTGTATTAGAAGCATCAGTGTCCAAAATGAACTTTCCAACAGGAGCAAGGTAGTGCAAAACAGAAGTTTCCGTTAAGAGTCGCTTTAACTCCATGAAAGACTGTTCTGCGGCTGGAGACCAGACTATTTTAGCCTTAGCCTGCTTCTCTCCAATCATTAAGTCCTGTAAGGGAGCAGTGATTTTCGAGAATCCAGGTATAAAATCTCTGTAGTAAGAACAAAACCCAATGAAAGAGCGTATCTCTTTCGTGTCCATCGGACGAGGCCAGTTCTGTACCACTTCGATCTTATTAGGATCAGCCATGATGCCATGTTCAGAAACAATCCTACCCAGGTATTCCACTGATTTCCTAAAAAGCTTGCACTTTGAAGGTTTCAATTTCAGACCATATGATAAAATTCGTTTCAGGACAGCCAGGAGATTCTGTAGTGTTTCCTCCACAGAACTCCCGAAGACTATGATGTTGTCCAGGTAAA
This sequence comes from Harmothoe impar, assembly GCA_947462335.1. NCBI lineage: Eukaryota > Metazoa > Annelida > Polychaeta > Phyllodocida > Polynoidae > Harmothoe > Harmothoe impar. The sequence continues at coordinate 12,793,125 of OX381716.1, forward strand.
CTAGGCACTTTTTCCAAAGTAAACCCCGTAACCTGGTCTCTATCATTGCTTGAAAGGTTGCCAGGGCATTGCATAGCCCAAATGGCATGACGTTGAACTTAAATAGTCCCATATGGGTAGAAAATGTGGTTTCCTCTCGGTCTCGGGGGTCCATGCCAATCTGCCAGTAACCAGATTGTAAATCTAGTGTACAGAACCATTTTGCCCCACCTAAAGATTCCACACATTCATCTAGGGAGAGGGTATGCATTCTTCCTAGTGACCCCGTTCAACTTCCTATAGTCTTCTTGGTGACCATCACCACAGGACTTGACCATGGACTTTCACTTGGTTGAATCACATCCTCATTCAACATCTTTTCTACATAGATAACACTCAGTACCCAGTACCTGGTTTTATTGAATACTTGCACAGACTATTCCTTTGAGAGGACTCTTAACATTAAATTGACATTCGCCCAACTATAGGAAATCTCTCATAGTAATCACAAATGAATCAGGAAATCAAATGGAAAACAGCCCCGGTTGTCAGGCTTTTGACCCCTCTCCAGTCACCATACTTTCCAACACTTTAAATTTTGTACCAAGCAAATGTGTTTTTTTTTACAAAAACTTAGATATGTACGGTCATCTTAATGATGTTTTTATGTCATACCCAGTACTTTCATTGGAGGGGGCAAACCCCCTTTAATAAATATAGGATCTAGGTGTTGGCTACAGCCAGTCCCATATGGCTCCGGGGTTTTCAGCCATGCCCACCCCTACTGTCAATTTCGCACCGTGTCAAATTTAGGGCTCTAGAGCCATAGGACACTCTTCCTAATCATACATGCAAACTCCTCTGATTTTTTCTGCAAATTCTTCTTCTTTTGGTTTGTGCAGTTTCAATGAGAAGTTCATTTTCCTGTCCAAGGCGGTGTGGGGAGGGGAGTGTCCGCAATTACGTATTAGACATAAGAAGATAAATCTACGGTGAATCATCGTAATCCAAATCAAGTAAGCACAAAACAAGTATTCACTATGAAATGGCTGATATTTACAATGCTTCATTGTATTCAGAATAACGGTGAATCTCCATAGGGCAAACCCGTAAAAAGTATACATATCTTTTACAGTGATATATATAGCTCATTACACTTTGCTAGGGAAATTTTTATAATGATTATTTCAACATACCCTTGATAACTGAATATATTCCTAGAAAATGTTGTTGCATGATGCTGCTGCCAGGGTCATTAAAGACTGTTTAATGAATATACCTAGATTTAGCGTTAAATTTAATGGTGCATCACCGTTACCCGATGTTACAGTGAGGCAGCGTCAACCCAATTGCTTTTACAGTGAACCTCCATAAACCATTACGGTAAAGCACTGTTATTTCCTTTACACTGACATTCTGTAGTATAGGAAGTTATTATGACTGAAGAATAATCTGTCTTTGCAAATCACTATAAAGGAAATAATCCTTAAAAGTTTGAGTCACTGCAATAGGTAATTAAGTATCCTTAGTCATTATTTAAAAATAATGGTGAAAGCCCGTATATAATTACGGTGACTTCCAAAAGAAGGTGACCCTAAAATAAATGGTGCTAAAATAAATCGTTGCCAGTGAATCACAGTTTTTTCTACGGGGATTTTTAACAGTGAAGCAAGTCTATGTTCTCACGCTATAGCTCTATATATACGTTGTGTCTCCATTGTAGCGGAATAAATTCATGTTTTACACAGAGATGAATCTGCACTCACATCAGTCATTGTTGAAGTGAGTTGAGGCGTGATGTGAAAGAATTGGCGGCCATGACCATTAGCATGCCTGACAGGTCACAGAACATTGGGCGGCATGGTTAGCTGAGGTAACCCGGTGCAACCAGGTACAATGTACTTCCTGGCACACCCAATCATTCATTTTGTGCCTGAGTGATTTGGCTACCCACCAGGCTGTGACAGCCATACTAACTATGTAAAATGTACAATAATAAGCTCTATAGATATGTGCTGCGCTCCAGGTTCTCTTATCATAGTCCATGTTATCGTGAGTCCTTTTGAATAGCACACATCTATTTGGAGAGATATCTCCTGTATACGTAGTCTAAGGCTATTATAAATGCCGTTCAACACAGCCCGTGTCTCACCAAATTCAAAGTCTATGACGGGGTGCAATCAATGAAAGGAAAGAATTAATTATCACATGTTATTATTGGCATATAAAAGAGCTCAAATTCCTAAGTACAGACGAGTCACAGTTAGAGCAATGAGGTAGGCAGATGGTCCAATCTTAAAATACCACAAGATACATTGTAATGTTTACCAGCATAGTCTTGAGGTACAATGTGCTTGGAAATGGCTTGCCATTGTCCCCTATAATAGAAATATTGAACCAGGACCAGGAAAATTGATCGCTATACTTGTAATCCAGCTTTCATAAGTTTTTCTTTTATATGAAAATGTCTATACTGGTACTGAAACTCCTATTTCTTTGTGATAATATATTTCCTATGAAATGAAACTACACCCTTCACATACTGTCATATTGTATTGATGTCTTCTATCTTGCTAATGCCAATATATTCTAAACAGATTGTTAAATAATTACTGTGATCTTCATTGGTAGGTCTTTAATACCAGGCATTGGCTGAAGGCCTTCCAGGACTGTTTCTTTGACACGTAATATTTGACCAAATATCCACATGAGCTTTTGTTCTTATGCTACTTAATGCACATTGAGCCAATAAGTTTTCCATGTATATGATATATAAACGTTATATGTTGTCAGCCATATGTTTTTTTTAAATGACTGGGTGCCAAAAAGTCATTGGCCGTTCTGCATCCTTGGTCACAAACCCTGTCGAGTAACTTGCCAGGGCTGCATTCATGCATCATGACGACCGCACGCACGGGTTTAGAGCGTTATCTTAATAAGACAATTAAGACAGTCTTAATAGTCTTCCGGTTTGGGTTAGCGACCCCTTTTTCCTACCCTAATGTCAACCTCATCTATTATTACTACAAAAATAAATTCCGGTTTTGGTTGGTGAACCCATTTACCTACCCTAACGTCACCCATAAATACAAAAAAATAATTTAAATGATTTATTTTTAATGATCCCGTGTCAGTAGTATGATATGTATCGGAACGGGACTATACTAAGTACTGGTTATTACTCACTGGACACGCAGCCAATCAGAGGCCTCCATTTGGTCACGTGACCGGAAGTGACGTCACATGACCTTATTAGGGGAGACCGGATGTGACGTCATGTGACCTACTTAAAGGTCACGTGACCGGAAGTGACCTGATTAACCAATCAGTGACCTCCATTTGGTCACTTGACCGGAAGTGACGTCACATGACCTAATTAGGGGATTAGCATTACGTCACATGCCCTATTTAGGGGATACCGGAAGTGACGTCATGTGACCTACTTAAGGGTCAAGTGACCGGAAGTGACCTGATTAACTTGACATGCAACTAATCAGTGACCTCCATTTGGTCACGTGACCGGAAGTGTCGTCACGTGACCTACTTAGGGGATTAGCGATGACCGGAAGTGATAGAAGTGACCCAATTTTTAAAAAATAGGCCACGTGACCGGAAGTGGCTTACTTAAGGGGTCACGTGACTGAAAGGAAGTGACTTAATTAACTGGGGGAGGAGAAGGGAGGAGGAGGGGGTGCATAGGGGGAGGGGGGGTAGGGGGGGTCCTTCCCAGTGGGCACAAAATTCTGTTCAATGTTGAATCAACGTTGAATCAACATTGAATCAATGTTGACAACCATTTATCAATGTTGATTCAATGTTCTGTGCCCACTGGGTTTGGGGTGGGGGGGGGGGGTTCTCGGACTGCATGGGGAGGAGGGAGAGGGGCACTTTGGGGGGGTCCTTTGGGAGTGAGCGTCTGTTTGGGGGGAAAAAAAAAGAATTTTATTTAATTAAGAGACTCGTCTCCTCTCCCTGGGGGGGAGGAGGAAGCGAGTCTCTCTATTTGGTCACATGACCGGAAGTGAAGTCACGTGACTTACTTAGGGATTAGCGATGACTGGAAGTGACGTCACGTGACGCCCTTAAGGGGGGTGCGTGACCGAAAGTGACCTAATTAACGTATGAAATAAAACACAGCAAAATAAACTATTTTTTTCATTTTATTTTTTATTTTCATTTTGAATCGTTTGATTAATGTATGTTGACCCCCGGTGAATCATCTATGACGACCTATCTACGGTGTCCTCGTCCAAACGGAAGAAACACCTATCAATTGCCACTGGCAACCCTCCCATCTGCCCTCTGAGAGCCGCTATCTCATCGGTCAGCAGGTTTATTTTCTTCAGCATTTCCGTCAGCAAAATTCTGCTTTGCGGACTTATATTCATTGCTTTACAGGCCAATGTAGGAGAATGTCTGAAATGTTCCACAGCGACGTCATCTCTGTCTAAGGCCACTTAAAATCAATAATCAGCTTTGCGGACACTTTTTAGTAAAAAAGGGTGCGGGAGGGCGCTTTTTAATTTTTTTTGTGACACTTTTTTCTGGACGGGCGGGAGGGCCTTTTTCTTTTTTTCTAAAAAATTGATGGTTTGCACTTGGAAATAAGGTCTAAAACCCCTTTTAAATTAGGTTTCTACCCTTATTATCAGCTGAGATATTGATCATTTTGCAACTTGTCATAGGAATTTTTTCAGATGCGGCCATTTTAGGCCTTTTTTTTCTCAAAAGATCAAAAAAAGCACCCATGCGGCCCTTTTTAGAGGATGCGGGCGCTGTCCTCAAAGCTGATAATCAATTTTAAGTGGCCTAACCACGTGTGTATAGTGACTCCACATTGAAAGCATTGAACAACATCCTTACCACCTATGTAAAAGAACCCGTGGGCGGCGAGAGTCTCTGCGAAAGAGCGCGGTCTATACCACCCAAAGGCGTTGAAAGTGTCTGGTCTCCTCCCTAAACCCGCGAAAGCCGCATGCTTGGCCATCCTGTTGTCGTTGCACATGACAGCAAGGTGGATAGTCAGGCAATCAGTTGGTTAGTTGGTCGGGTAGGTAGACAGGCACGCAGACAGATAGGTAGGTAGGCAGGTAGGTAGGCAGGCAGGTAGGTAGGTAGGCAGGCAGGTAGGTAGGCAGGTAGGCAGGTAGGTAGGCAGGTAGGCAGGCAGGCGACTTTTTTTTCCCAACTGCGCTCCAAATGAGACACTAACCAGCGAGTGGCCGTGTTTAAACTCCTCTCCCGCCGGCTGGCTGCACACCCTCTGAAGACGACGATGACGACACTGCAGACACTCCTGTGTAGCGACTTAAGATTTGATCGCGCAACGGTGCACAACTTCTTTTTTTTTTCTTTTCTTTCACAGGTGAATTAGAAAGGGTGTGCTCGATGTTATATGTAACTACTCCCTTAAAAGTCATAGCGAGAGCGCCTTTCTCGGTGTTGAAAGTGAAGTAATATATGGATGACGACGTCAGACCTTCCCATGCGCTCCAACAAGACTCGAATGAGTTGAAAATGTGTACTGTGACGGTCAGCTTGCCATATTTTCAACACTTCGAAGACCTGCCGAGTGGGGTCTTCTTTGGATTGTTGAGCGATCCTATCTAACTTGTCAGACGACAAAGGTAAATACTGCCCCAGGTCTTTCCACTCGCTACCTAGCGATTCGGCCATGACGCTAAAGTACCTCACCATTGTAGGCAAGTCGGGATTGTCATAATCCAACTCACACTTGGTGAAAAAGTCCAGCTTCTTAAGCAACAGATCCGGTCGAGCGATGCCGATGAAGGCGAGGGAGAGCTCTCGCCATTTCACATCAGGTGTAGTTATACACAACCAAGCTCTGAACATCTCCGTACACATCTCCTCCGTCTTCTTGACAGTGCCCCCTAGGGTGTCCATACGGGCGGTGGTAATCCCCAAGCATCCTCCCAACCATCTCCAAGATACAACTAACCGCTGACCTATTTCATGATGTAACTGATCGCTATATGCGAAGCGCGCTGTCTCTCTTCTCACACCATCACCATCAGTCTCCACACGTGCGTCACGCTGCTCTTGAGAGGGAGAGAGCGCCTGTGCCATTGCAACTGTTTCACCACTCATCTCGTCTGCAAAAAAAAAAAGCACTCTATGAAGAACGGGTAAACGGTGTGGTGATGGTGGTGGTGCTGTTGCTTGCTGCAGATGACGGAGGTAGTGGTGGTGCTGGTGGTGGTGTTGGTGGTAGATGTGGTAGGCATAGCGGTCAGACGTGATATGGGTTTTCCAACAGAAAAATCAGAGCTTTTTATACAGAGGATTTTAATCCCATTTCCATCTGCATACCCGACTGTCTAGCGACTTATCCACATGAGACCTTTCATCTGCTCATTAAGAGCTTATGAGGAGGAGGAGCTGCATTCAGATTTTCTTTCCATCTCCATCTGTGGAGGGCAGCTGAAATCTGATTTTTATACGCCCCCTACCGAGGGAGGGTGGGTCTTCTTTTTTTTTCTAAACACATAAAAAAACTGAGCCCTTTTCCCTGGGGACCACTCTCCCTTTTATGATGTAACAGCAGAGGAAGGTGAAAATCGGATTTATAGACATCCTACCGACTCTTTTCCCTGAGGACCACTCTCCCCTTTATGATGTAACAGCAGAGGTCAGGTGAAAATCGGATTTATAGACATCCTACTGTGATAATAGGCTTAGCGCTCTGTCTTGTAAGAGTCGGCAAAACCAGCAGGTATCCAGAAGCAGTCGTATATAAGGGAGGTGGAAAACTACCATTCACTCACTCACTCTTTTCTCTACACACACCATCATGAGCAGAAGACAACCGTGTAAGCTACAGCTACCAAAGAAGGGGAAAAGTGGTCGTTTAGCGGTCTCTCTTGCGACTGAAGATGGTGCTACCACCGCAACCTCTTGGACTTATGACCCTCGCGGTGTAGCGAGTACTAGTGGTGGTGGTACTAGTGGTGGTACTAGTGGTAGTAGTGTTACTACACATGCTGCTGCTGCTGTTGCTGCTGCTGCTGCACCTGCTGCACCTGCTACGCATGCTGCTGCTACGCATGCTGCTACTGCTACGACACGGACCCCTACTGTGCACCCCCCGCTTGCCACTGCTACACCTACTACTGCTGCTGCTGCTGCTACTGCACCTACTGCTACACCTACTGCTGCTGCACCTGCTGCACCTGCTGCTGCTGCTGCTGCTGCACCTGCTGCTGCTACTACTACTGACGACGGGTCTCCTCTCACAACACCTTACTGGCAACCGGGTTTTTACCTCCCCACCACTGTTGCTGATTTCGATGAAGAGCACCATCAACCGCAGCACGTTGGAGAAGGGCCCACTACACCATCCTCAACAACCGTCGCCGAATGCGCTGACACTTACATTGATTTGGACACTCAGCTCGAGCACGTAGTAGGAGTGGACGAGGAGGAGGAGGAGGAGACAGGGGACGAGGAGGGGGTGAGGAGGAAGAGGAGGAGGTTCAGGTGTTTTTTCGTGCTCCCCCCTCCCCAACTTATGACGACTCCTTCATGGCTACCGGTGCGGACGTTGCTCCTGTTGTTGGCTACGCAGGGCCTCCCCTTTCACAAACCTTGGTTTATGTTGCTGGATGGGGAAAGGGAAGTGTACGCAGCTGTCAGCTTCTACAAGGGTAAGAACGTGATCCACGTGCGCAAGTACGAAGGCCTTGACAAAACCCCCACACTGGAGGGGGTGACGCTGTCCAACAAGGCGCTCAAAGAGTTGGATGTCAAATTTCTCGGTAGAGTTCTGGAATGAGAGGCACGTGCACACACGCGCGCGCGAGATAGTGTTTGACGGATGCGTAGACGGAAAGAATAAGAGAGATAGATAGAGAGATAGATAGTTAGCGATAGACAGCTAGGTAGATGAAAAAAAATAAGAAGAAGAATTTATATTATATTGGTAACTCAGTGAAAACATGACGCAGTACATCTGCGAAAAGTGTTTCAAAAGTTTTAAAAGGTCGTACAATCACGACAGACACGTGGAACAATGTAGGGTAATACCTAGGTTTTGCCCTCTATGCGGCGAAGGTACTTGCCGAAAAATCACCTGTCGACGCAAATCTGTCAACGGAGTAACTATCCCTCTGATGATATGCGCTATTCCGAACGGTGAGGAAATATTCACCGCGAATTGGTCTGCAATACAAACAGGTGTCAGGGTGCACGGGACTCGCGTGAGTGTGACAAACTTAAGACTACCAACCGGCAAGTTGAGTGACGCTGTAGATACTATGCGACACATTCACTTCACGCAAAGATTCAGATACAAAGTAGGTTTGTAGCTAGGCTTAATCTTACAACATAATCTTACAAGACAAAAGCAAACTACGCTACTTTCACGCCTCCCAAACAATGCAACTCTTATGCAACCGCTTCCCACCATAACTAATTCAGAAACTTTGGAAGAGCTCCTCTCGCTCATGCAAAACACCATCGCTTGCGAAGAAGTACGGAAACTTTGCGAATCTGACACCAAGTGGCACGTTCTTTTTCCCACTAATTTGAACATTTGCGTTTACATGGGACCCGGGGAATTTCCCATAGGTGGTAGGATTACCCATTCGGGTCGAGTTGGAAAGAGAAGCGGTGTGTTAGATTTTCCCAATGCGGACAAACTATGCGTCTTTCACTGCATTTCCTTTCACTTATACAAGACTCGCAAACGAGCTTCGGAATTGTTACGTCAGTTCGATCCCGCTGCCAAAGCTGAAACCTTTCCGGGTTTGAACATCCACGACTTACCCGCGTTAGAGAACTTGTTTGATATACAAATAGCACTTTACACCACTCGTGCAGTGAGAGGACAGAAGTTGAAAAGACGAGTTACTCTCATCAGACCACCTTTGAAAACTCTGGCCGCCCGAGGTAAAGTCAACCTACACCTGACGGCGAAAGACGGTTTGCACGTGTCTCTGGTTACAGATTTCAACGCATACGCAGGCATCTACGAGTGTTGCAAGTGTAAGGCAGCGTTCACCACCGAGTTTTTACTGAAAAGACACAGGAACCAGCTTTCCTCTTATCGACAAGTCAAGTTGAGATACGTGGGTGGAATCTACCACAATTCGAAAACTATTTTCGAAGCGCTAGCAGATTTTTCCATTTTTCCTCCCGACGGCTATTCTAGAATGTACCCTTACAAGATCACCTTCGATTTCGAGGCTTTCTTCAGACCGTCCAAAGAACCATCCACCGAACACGTGTCTGTGCTCTGGGATCACGTCCCTTTGTCGGCTAGTGTCGCATCCGACTTTCCCGGGTGGGAAGGTCCGGACAGAGTTTTTAATCACATAAACGACACCGCCAAAGTCATCGGGGCAACGATGCTAGAAGTTCACCGACCGACGTTAGCAAAGTTAGATGCAGCGATAGGTGAAGCTCTCCTGCTAGAGGAGGCGGTGTTCAGACTTTCTCCCGGTAGAGGCAACGGCGGTGGCGGCGGTGGCGGTGACCACGACTTCACTGCAACTCCGCACAGACACCCATTAGTTCAACTGAAGCAGAGGCTTTTGAGATATCTCCGTCAAGTTCTGGTCGTAGGTTTCAACTCGGGGCGTTATGACTTGAACCTCATCAAAATACAGCTTCACGCGTTCTTTGCCTGCAAAGACCAAAATAAGGAAGAATTCAGCGTCATAAAGAGAAGTAACCAATACTTGGTTTACACGCAGCACACGGTTTTCTTGGACGTAGTAAACTATTTGGCACCCGGTTACAACTATGCGAATTATTTGCTAGCTTTCACCAGAAATCAAGAGAAAGGTCACTTTCTTTACGAATGGATGACGTCTACCAGGAAACTGGAAAACAGAACACTACCACCAAGATCGGCTTTTGACAGCAAACTGACCGGTACCAAGATGACCGAATCCGACTACGCCAAATGTGGAAAAGTTTGGTCCGAACAGAACATGCAAACTGTGAGAGATTACTTGATCTACTACAACAACAAAGACGTGAAACCTTTCATAGAGGCTCTGAACAATCACGCTAAATTTCTCAGAGATCGCAGAATTGACATGTTCAAAGACGGAGTCTACCTTCCGGGTTTGACTTTACGGTTCCTGTTCCAAAACACAGAGGCGATCGTAACGTTTCCCCAGTTTGATGCCCACCTCCACTCTCTGATCAAAGAAAATCTAGTTGGCGGTCCTTCGATAATCTTCCATAGATTTCACGAGAAGGGTGCCACGCGGATAAGGGAGCACAAGTACGGCAAAGAAGCGAGAAGGTGCAAGCACATCCTAGGAGTAGACGCTAACTCTCTGTACTTGCGCTGCATGAGTAAAGTGCACTGCACGGGTAATTACGTGGTGAGACGACCTGAGACTGGGTTCAAAGCTGAAATTAGACAAAAAACACTCTCAGAGTGCTTTGGAGTGGCTACACTTCGTAGAGCACGCCCGCGATGTGAAACTGTGCCACGATTTCAACAGTGGCGAGATGATTCTAGGTTGCCGAAGAATTCACGTCAACGGGTTTCATCCGGTCACTAATACGGTTTTCCAGTTTCACGGGTATTGGTTCCACGCTCACGAGTGCATACCGCTGCACCGATATCCGTGCGCTTCACTCAGGGACGAGAGACGCGACAGAACGGCTAGAGTAACCGCTTACTTGAAAGCACTAGGTTACAAGCTGATCGTCGTGTGGGAGTGTGAATGGAGACAGATGAAACGTCAAGATCCATAGGTTAAGGCATCCGAACAACACTGGAAGGTTGACGCTTTGAAAGTGTCTCGAAATGCTATGACCGAGAGCAACATCCTTTCCGCTGTCAAAGACGGGAAAATGTTCGGTTTAATTCAAGTGGACATCACTACACCGCCTCACCTGCGAGAATACTTCGAAGAGATGACTCCCGTTTTCAAGAACGTAAACGTTTCGAAATCTGACATAGGAACTCACATGTCAGACTTTGCGAAGGAAGAAAAGTTGTTGAACACACCTCAGAGAAGTCTGATAGGGAGTTACCACGGAAAAAATATTCTCTTGGGAACGCCGCTTCTTCAGTGGTGGTGGGTATTTGGATCACGGTTTGATAGTCACCCAAGTACAGCTGTTCGTAGAATACCTTCCTAGACGACCCTTTGCCGGTTTCGCAGACGAAGTAACCGCAGCGCGAACACGTGGCGACGTGAACACGAACGAGAAAATTCTGACAGACTGTTACAAGTTAATGGGAAATGCCACGTACTGTAAAACAATTTGCAACAAAGAACGACACACCACTGTGAAATACACGAGTTGACCTCAGATCTCTTTGGAGTCGAACTGCAACCAAAAACGGTCAAGAACAACCTCCCTATTCAAATAGGGTTCATGGTGTACCAGTATGCTGAGTTGAGAATGTTAGAGTTCACGTACGACTTTTTGGTTAGATTCATCGATCGGCGCGATTATGCTCTTTGTCAAATGGACACCGATAGTCTTTACATGGCTCTCAGCGGTGAAACGTTGGATGACCTGGTAAAACCCGACCTGAGAGAAACGTACTTCAGAGAGAAACAAAAGTGGATGCCAACAGCGGTGTGCGACGATCACTTAGACCTTTTCGTAAAGATAAAAATCGCAGGTGTGCGAGAATGGCTCCCTCCACCCGGCGGTTGTTGTGAGAGACATTACGTTCACCATCTGAGAACTTCGGGGCTTTTAAAATCCGAGTGGGAAGGTGATGGGATTCTAAGTCTCAACCCTAAGACTTACATTTGCTACAATAAAGACTTAACAGGTGAAAGAAATTGCAAAAAGTGGAGTGCAAAAGGTATACAGAAAAAACAAAACCTTAAAAACCCGAAAGACTTCTTGGATGTTTTTTCCAACCGAAAATCTATCCTTACTGTTAATAGAAATTTCAAAGTAGTGCGAAACAAAATGGTCACTTACACAATAGAGAAAACTGGAAAGCTGAGAATTTTTTTGGGGGTCTGCTCGAGTGTTAAAAATAAGGTTGATTGGAATGAAAAAATAAAAGAATAAAAATGAAAAATGTTGTGTTTTGATTTTTATACGTACTCTTTGTTTAGACTAATCGACTCATCGTCGTCGTCAATTTTTTCCCGCCCCAAAAAAAGAGAGTCGCTCGCCTCAGATTTAGTCTATTCAATTTTGAGTCATGTGATGTTATTTGTATAATAGTGGTCATGTGGTCTCACTTCCGGTCACGTGACCAAATAGAGAGACTCGCCTCCTCCTCCCCCCCAGGGAGAGGAGACGAGTCTCTTAATAAAATAAAAAAAATTTAATTTTCCCCAAAGAGACGCTCACTCCCAAAGGACCTCCCCAAAGTGCCCCCCTCCCCTCTCCGAGAGATCCCCCCACCCCAAAGGACCCAATGACACCACTTTCGGTCACGTGACCATATGGAGGTCACTGATTAGTTGCATGTTGAGTTAATCAGGTCACTTCCGGTCACTTGACCCTTAAGTAGGTCACATGACGTCATTTCCGGTCTCCCCTAAATAGGGCATGTGACGTAACGCTAATCCCATATTTAGGTCATGTGACGTCACTTCCGGTCAAGTGACCAAATGGAGGTCACTGATTGGTTAATCAGGTCACTTCCGGTCACGTGACCTTTAAGTAGGTCACGTGACGTCACTTCCGGTCTCCCCTAATAAGGTCATGTGACGTCACTTCCGGTCACGTGACCAAATGGAGGCCTCTGATTGGCTGCATGTCCAGTGAGTAATAACCAGTACTTAGTATAGTCCCGTTCCGATACATATCATATACTACTCGTGTCCCGTTTTCAATAACCCATATCACTCGTGTCACTAAAAGATGTGGTTAGGTATCCATTATTAGTGTATAAACCAATTGGGAAAGGATATTGGTATGCCCCACGAAATTTTAAATGTCTAGACTTGGAAAAGTGCATTCTGGTGAAAAATTGTGCTATTTATATTTATGTCACTAAGCCCAATGTCTCATGCTAAATTTAAGAAATGGCCTCACATGTCAATAGGATGGCTATACGGCAATTTTAAGAGATGCCCATGTCGCCAAATCAATTTTAAGAGATGCCCATGTCGCCTTATCAATTTAAAGAGATGCCCATGTCGGCATATGGATTTTAAGAAATCCCCATGTCGCCATATCGGATTTAAGAAATGCCCATGTCGCCATATCGATTTTAAGAAATCCCCATGTCACCATATCGATTTTAGGAAATGCCCATGATACCATATCAATTTTAAGAAAACCCTATGTCGCCATATTGATTTTAAGAAATGCCCAAGTCGCCATATTGATTTCAGGGGTCTAGAGCCATTATAAGTGGTTACGTGCCCTGTAAAGGCTGACGGTCTGCTATAGACCAAAGCGTCATGAAAGGGTAACATTTTCAAAATAAAGTTGCATTTACATTGGTTTATGGAGAATGCACGTAACATTCTCTATAGCTATAGCTATATTTACAAACAACTCATATCAGGAGATTCACAGTACAATTATCTTTCAAATAGTATATATATTAGAATGCAGGATTTTTAAGTATTTGTCCCTCTTTCTTGTTTCATTGGCCATAGCTTTGATGTAAATGGCCGCTCCCACACCTTTGGCCAATGTGTGGTCATGTGACCCCCTTCAAATACAGACTGCCCGCCTCCTCCTTCATCGACATCCTCAGACCCCATCTGTCACCAGCTGCCGCACACCAGGCACCACACAGCCTACACACTTGTACCCCAAGGTAGGGAAGGGTTACTATTCATTTAACTTTAACAATGAAAGCCTACAGTGGTTTCCCTCCAAACAGAACTCAGGTGCACAGTAAAAGCTACTACAGGTGTACAGTTTATTGTAGTTAAACAGTAGAATCTAAAAACCTACAGTGCATGCTGTAAAACTACAGTAGATTCTACTCTATACCTACAACTACTATTAACAATGTAAACATGTCGAGGTTGATAATCTGCTTCCCAGCTAACAAAAAAAACTTTCCTAACGGTTGGAAAATGTTTGCTGGAGGTTTACAAACGTTTGCAAAAAACGTTTAGAAAACGCTTTAAGGTGGGTCGATCCCATTGAATCAAAGTGTTCAGAATTCTACAAAAAAAAAATTGTGAGTACCCTAAATAATTCAAAAACGGAAAATGAAAAGAAAAATAGGGGCTTCCGAGCTACTTTTTAAAATATGGAATTTTGAAAAATAAAAGTATTTTTAATTATATATCAAAAAAACGAAAATAATCTAAAAATGTCTATGATTTTATTTTCTGTCATCCATTAACCACAGAATTCTAAAACATCACAGAATGAACATAATGATATATACCTTTATTCTAAAAATTGTTTTGGAGTTTTATCACTTTCCATTTTTTGGAAATATGTCATATTTCGGAGAAGAGTAGAAATCAATTTTCATAACTTTTTTACATAACCAAAGAAAAATAGTAGTAAAAATGTTCAGATTTTTCTTAAACTTAATCAAAAGTTTGCTGAGATCATTTGCTGATGAATAAGAGTCATTTTGGTATGGGGTCCCGTGCATAATTTGAGGGTTTTGGCCCTTTGAAATAAAAAAGTAATGGAAAAACTGACGAAATCAAATCTTAGAAGCATCGCATTATGGGTAAATTCCCAAAAATCTGCATGTAAAATGATCTCATCATGTAGGTTTGGATATATTCAAGCAATTTATTCACTTTTATGGTCTTTCATATGCCATTTATTACTTAGTAAATGAAAAATCCTGAAAAATCTTAGAAAATGCCGAAAATACCTAAAATTTTCATATCAAAATAGAAAGTGCTCTAAAATGCTCAATTTTGCTCAAAATCGTCCAAGATTGATTGTGAATATAGAAAATTGTTCCGAGCATATGCCTACCAAAAATTGTATTATTCTGACATATTTAAGTCATATGATCTAAAAGCCAGGCTGAGAACCAAACCCAGGATCTATTCCGCATTAGCGAGATACAGTGGCTCCACCTTTTGGACCACTGGTAACAATCATAACCCTTTGCTCTGCAAGGACCAGCTCAGCCAAATCTCGTGGCCGAGATTAGGGTACAAACAGGGCTCAGGTATTGTCAATAGGTTGTACCTGGACACTCCTAATGTCACCTGTGTCCAGTATAGTGTAGTGGTTAGCACTGTGGACTCATAATACTGGGAGCCCAAGTTCAAATCCCTACCAGGCCAAATAACACTATGTCCTTTAAATACATATTTCTAAATTTTCTTTAGTATTGTGAATAATGTATTCTGTTTCCAAAATTGCTATACTTATGAATTTGATTACCAGGCATTGCCTGGAAGAGATTTGAACTCAGGTACTCTGCATCATGAGTCCACAGTGCTAACCACTACACTATACTGGACACAGGTGACATTAGGAGTGTCCAGGTACAACCTATTCACAATACCTGAGCCCTGTTTGTACCCTAATCTCGGCCACGAGATTTGACCAAGCTGGTTGCTGTGAGTACTGGGAATAGACCTAGTACCAGTGGGAATGGCGCTATCCACTGATCATCTTGCTAAGGCCCTATAGATTGGGAGTCCCAGGCACTCCGTCATGAGCTAACAAGGCTGAGGGCCGAGGGACCATATAAGCCTGAAGAGATTCTTATCAAGACAACAAGAGCATAGCCCATTAAAATGTCCCTAGACCCTTAAATTCGACATGGACCATTTTGAGGCTTAGTGACATGGGACAGGAGGAAAAATTAGATAGGGACATTGGGAATTTCTTAAAGTCGACATGGTGACATGGACATATCTTAAAATCGATATAGCGGCATAGCTATTTCTTAAAATCGACATGGGACATGGAAACCCCCTAGCTATCAAGGGCCCCATTAAAGCAACGGCCTCTCACCAGTCCCAGGTATTATGTAGGGAATAATAACACACCAGTTCTTCAGATCCCCAGCAGAATCTGTAGTGTAGTGTTTATGAAGCCTGCTTTGCAATCAGAGGATCGGGAGTTCTATCACAGAGGGTGCCATGACCTTTTCTCGACAAAAAGTATAGTTATTCTTTGGAGGGGGAGGGCGGTATAAAAAAAGGGGGGGGGAGTATCTTAAAATTGCATTATGCTATAATTTTTACATAGAGAGTAACAGAGGATTGGTATTTAAGCAGCAAGGTCCGTTGTTTTAAAACATTCTAACACAAACGTTTGTTTCCAAACCATAAACAAACGTTTTAAAACGTTCTAAAACAAACGTTTGTTTCCAAACCAAAAACAAACGTTTTAAAACGTTCTAGAAACGTTTTTTGTTAGCTGGGTTGGCCTTTATGTTTAGGTATGCACACGTTTAGACATGATATGTTTAACTATATGAAGCATTTGTGAGTATTTGTTCACGGAATGTTTATAGTGCATAGGGTGATGTCATCGATAAGGGGTATGGAGGTAAATGCAGAATGATGGCACAACCATGCTATTCCTATACTAAATGATAATAGAGGGGGTGGGACACTTGGAAAATGCCTGAGAAGTGATGATATAATACTTGAATTGCCTCATATTAGGAAATAATTATGAGCCTGCTGGTCAATGGGGTAGTTGACAACCAGTTTATGTTGGTAAATAGGACAGCCGTGCCCATCAAAGGAATATACACCATATTGTTACAATTCAGTTTTGCAGAAGGAAAACCTTCTTAACAATGGCATCAGTTACTACGGTTCTGCTCGGAGTTTGCGTCCTCGTGGTGCTCGCTGCTCAGGGTATGTATAATTCTCAAACTGGGTCCCAGCTAGCAAGGATACGTTGGGCCAACGTTGGTAATGGTTGGCACCGTCGCAGGCAATATCTCAACGTTGTGCCAACGTTGAACTGCCAGGGTTGTACCAACGTTGGCAAATTTAGGTTGTACCAACGTGGGCAATACTCCCAGTGATCTGCCAACGTTGGTACAACATCAGATAATTCATGTTGTGCCAACGTTGGCAAATCAATGTTGGCCCAACATTGAAAATGCTCTCAGCAATGAGAAGAAAACCAATGTTGGCCCAACGTTGCATTTCTAATGTCCACCAGAGGGCATTGATAGTTGTTTGTAGAGATTTTTACCCGGCAGCCCCATTATTTGTCACCATAATGGGGCACTAATATCATCCCTCTGGGTTGTATAAATGTTTAAGCAAGAGTTATGCCATTTATAAGCTATAAAATGTTTAATTACTAAATTATTAGGTGAAATAACAGGATCCTGGCAATATTTCTATGAGGACACCATTTTGTGGGGAATGACAACTAGATAAGGGGCATGGGTTAGGGTCTTATTCTATATCACTTCTTGGCCCTTTTAGCTGAGATTAAGGTGAAATGTAAATAGAGAACTAAATGGCTATCTCTATAAAATAATGACATGTTTGTACAATCTGGTACAATGTTGCGCCAACATCAGAAATGAATATTGGGTCAATTTTGGGAAATATAATTATGTTCGAACAACATCATCTTTAGGCTCCAAATATGGTTGGCTAGACGTTGGGACATCGTCTATGTCCAACGGTTGGTGCAACGTTTGTCCAACGTTGGCAAACAGTGACGTTGGGCCAACGTTGTACCAACGTCACTTTTTGCCAACGTTGGCAAAGCGTAGAAATGGACGGCCAAAAAGCACTTTAGCCAACGATAAAGTCTAACGTTGGCCCAACCCCAGCCACTGTTGGCCCAACGTTGGCCCAACGTTGAATTGCTAGCTGGGGTGTTATATGGCTGTGTCTCATGAGATTAATACAGTCGTTCACCAGGTGACGTGTTTGACCAATAAGTGTTATAATCTTTAACTTTTCCACCCATTTCTTTCTATATACGCCCCATTTCAGTGATGTCACCTGGTCAAAGACTATCAACTTGTATCGATCTCATGAGACACAGCCATAAGTGCCTCTATCTATGTAGACAATTGAGAGGGTATACTCTTCCATAGAGGAGTAAGTGGTTTGGTCAATAGAACATAAAGGTATAGAACTTGCTGCCCTGGTAGCAACAGTCGGAGTGCAGGCACGACAGGTACTCAACCTTTTATATACGATGGCCCAGGGTTTAATCACACATATATCTATTCTTAAAGAGGAGAGTTATGGGCAGGCATATATCCAATAAAAGTATTAAAATGTGTGGTCATCATAGTGTCAGTGGGATGTAACTCCCCCAAATATAATTTTCACGACTTAGAAATCGCAGCTACACAGCCCACTACACAATATGTTGTCCGTCTGTATTGACAACTTTGGGTTTGAAGCAGTCCAACATGGCGGCAGAGCCCTTTGGTTTGGAATATTGGCAACTAACAGTTAATATTTTGATTTCAGTTAAGGCAGATGAAGAGCCCTGGTCTCCAATGTATAGCCAGGACCTCTGTGTGGTAAGTTGGAGGTTTTGTTTGTATAAATTGAGTTCAGTCTTTTGAGCTATCTGCTCTTTAAGCAATAGGGATGTTCCAGAATGAGTTTTCTAATATATGATTAACTCTGTCTCAATTAACTCAGGTAGCCAAGTAATTCACACAAGGTGTTAATGATTTCAGTAATTGATGCACTAAGTGGTCCATGGACATATACATATACATGTATGTAATTATTCATGAGTTAGAGTAAATATATTCCTGTTTGAACAGACATCATCTATATTTTCAGGGCACCTGCTCAACACCCTGCGACTCCGATGAGATTTGCATTGCTGGCAAGTGTGAGCGCAGAGGTACTGCTAAGTCAAGTTAACCTAGTCCTCTTCTGGAAAACTCATCTCAAATGTTCTATCAACCATACTTTTAGCCAAGTAAAACATGCATACAAAATTAGGTTCATGGTACATTTCAGATCCGAGAGCAGTATTATAGTTCACTTTTCATATTGGGTAGGTGCTGTTAAAGGTAAATTCGATCTTTAGAAGAGGTGATGTGAATCAAGGCATGCATCTGCTGCACAAGTTTGTGCGTAACTGATTGATGCGCATGTGCATGGCATACATTTCTGTTGATGCTACTTCGCTGGCTGGGGACCAGCTATAAACTTAGGTTCATGGTACATTTCAGATTTGCCTCCTTTCCAGATACAAAGTAGTTTAAATCTAACTCTAGTCGCGCTAATATTGTCATTAAGTAATGAAATCTGACAACTGCATCAACATAGAATAGAAATATTATGAGTAGTGCAAACGTTGTATAGATCAAGGAAGGAATCGCTCATTCGATCTGCAGCCAATCACAGGTCAGCATTTGATCACATGACCTACTCATTATGCAAATGAGGACCAATGAGCATAGAGTATTTGGTCACGTCACTAATGATTATGCAAAAGGGGACGGCTTATTATGTAAATGAGGGTGTAACCTAGTTAGCCTAGCCAATCAGAGAGCAGGATTTTGTAGAGAGAAAATTGTTTTTTGTAGAAATATTTTTTAAATGAGAGAAATAAAATAAAAACCTTTTTTTTAATCATGCACACACTCAACACACAACTCTTTACAACACTTTTGTGACGTATAAAAGTATTATGCAAGTATTAGGTCAGCGTTAGTATTACTTCCCCCGTCCAGGTGGCGCTATGGGTCCCTGGCGACGGTCTCTAAGGTAGGACGCGCGCGTCCCCGGTATGTTTACTCCACAAATTTAAATTGAGCTGAGCGGACGTGTACAGTCCTACCTCCCGCATTACTACCATGTTGATGGAGAATGACGGATAATACAGGTAAATCAGAGAAATATTGTCACAGGTGTGGTGTATCCCACCAACCCCCGGTGGGGAAAAAGTGTAAAAGTGACATAAGTGGAGAGCAGAGCGGCCCAGCTACCAGGAGTAAAAGTGCCAGCATGGACGAGAGACTGCTGGACGAGGTGGTGGACGCTGATCGGGACTCTGAGGAGCTGGAGCTCATTAACCAGATCAAAGAGCAGCGCACACTGGACCGTAAAAGGAGACTACGCCTGGAGCTGGAGCTGCTGAAGGCCGCCAACGAGGATCCCCCAGAGTCCGGGGGGAGTGGGGGCAGCGCCGGCGGCAGCGGGAGCAGCGCCGGGGGCGCCGGGAGCAGCGCCGGGGGCGCCGGGGGCAACGGCCTCCCGGGCCGCTGGAGGGAGCTGGAACCTGCCGCGGACGATAAAGAGAGGAAAAAGAAGAGTAAGTTTGACCTCTCTGTGTACCGGGAGGTAAGGACGCTAAGCAGCTGAGTGAGCTCCCTTTCAGTGAATTTGTGTATGCATCCATGAGGTGGGGGGTCGATATGGACGACCTCACCGTGGAGGAACTGAGGGGCTTCATGGCGCACATTGGATACATGGCCATGAAAGTGACGTCCAACCTTTACACAGAGAAGGCAACATGGGATTACGATTCTAATGTGAGAATGCTGGCCGACCGCAGCGGAGCGGCAGTGTTCACAGGCGGCATAGAGAGGATTAGCTTGCTGGCGTTTAACTATGACAATACGGTGCAGGCAACCAGGCAGCGCGCTACGACGGCGGCGCCAACCAGCCGAGACGGGGCGGCGGGGGCGGTAGTAGGGGGAGGGGCAGGAGCCAGCCCTCAGACCGCCGCCGGGGGACCTGTTATGATTGGAACCTGGAGAAGGAAGGCTGCACCGACCAGCGATGCAATGCCTACTATACATGCATGTATTGTTGGGACGCGGGCCATAAAGCACCGGAGTGCAACCAGCGCGGCACTTACGGCCGCGGGGGAGGAGGTGGCCGCGGTAACCGACGATAGGATGAGGGGCGGCCGGGGGGAACCCCCTCCTCGGCCGTCACCGAACAATCAACCTCGCCGCCGCAGGGACCTGCACGCGCCAGTGGGCGCCAGTCATGCGGGGAGGAGTGGTTCTCTGTAGAACACACCACTGACGGGGCGGGTCAAGTGGGGTATATTATACACGCCAGGGACGATGTACATGAGGGTAGATCAGCTGTTCAGTTCTCTGTGGGCCAGGAGTGTATCAATGGTAGTTACAATTGTACTCATGTCATTAATGATTCACCTGTTCAGTTAAAACCCTGTCGTATGTATGTAGAGTGTTTCTGCAGGGGGGACATAGACCCAGATTGGCATTATTTAATGTATAAATTTATGTGCAACGAGTATACGGGTGACACCACAGTGAAGTTCTCTTACAATAGTGTAGACATGGTGACTGACCTCCTCCAGGAGGAGTACTGGGTCAGCACCGTGGACATCAGTGACGCTTACAGGGCTCTGTCCACACACCCTGTGAGGAGTAGTCGCCTAGGCCTGAAATGGGTGTTTGAATCAGGCGAGGAGGTATACATGAGAGACAACCGCTTATCTATGGGCCTGAGCTCCAGCCCCTATGTCTTCTCCAAGGTATCAGACTTTGTGGTGAGGTGCATGATACGTCAAGGATATGGGGGGGTAGTCAACTACCTAGACGACTATGCTATAGTCTCCAGTACCTATGCCGAGGGGGTGGAGGCCCAGTTAGTCCTGGTGGGCATATTGAGACGCCTTGGATTTTACGTCAGCTTCAAAAAGCTAGTCTCACCCCGCCAGGTGAGCAGGTTCCTGGGTATAGAGATAGATAGTATACAGATGAAATTGAGACTACCCCAGGATAAAATGGACAAACTACACACCACTCTCAGGAAGTTTGTGGGCGTGGAGAAGGCCAGGAAGGATGACATGGACAGTCTAGCGGGCCTACTGTCCCACTGTGCCAAAGTAGTGAGGGGGGGCAGGTCGTTTACCAGAAGGATATTTGATCTATGTGCCTCAGTGTCCAAACCCTTCTACAAAGTGAGACTAACCAAGGGGTTTCAGAAGGACATACAGTGGTGGCTGAAGTTTGCCGACCACTTTAATGGGGAGTGTGAATTCTTCAGGAAAAATAGGGCGACCCTGTCATCCTACAGTGACTCCAGTACCAGCTCGGGATTTGGGGCAATCCACATGAATGACTGGATAGCCGGGGCATGGCACAAAGACGATGCTGAGGTCATGAGGAAGTGGGTGGGTCACCACTTCTGTGACACGGAGGACCTATGCTATAACAAGAAGGGGGACCCAGAGCACATCAATGTACTAGAAATGTGGCCGGTGCTACAAGCAGCAGAGCGCTGGGGATACCTCTGGGAGGGGTCAGACATATGCATGGTCACAGACAACACACAGGTCAAGGCAGCTCTGAACTCCGGTAGGAGTAAGAATGCCACCACTATGGAGTGGCTGAGAAGGTTATTCTGGCTGTCTGTGGTGCATAGGTTTAATGTGGTGTCAGCATACATAGCTAGCGCGGACAACACCATATGTGATGCCTTGAGCCGACTGGTGGACCCGTCGGCGGTAGAGAGGATAAGAGAGGCTGACAGAGAGGGCCTCATGTGCTGTAGTGATATATTCATGGAATCAGCATTCTCCCTCCTTTCTTCCAGAGTTGGGGGAGCTGAGGGAGCAGTGCAGGGAGCTGATGCAGCATCACTACGCGCCAGCGACAGTGGAGACGAGGAGTGTTCAGATGAAGAAGTATGCAGAGTTCTGCGGGGAATACGAGGGAGTGGTGTCTCCTTTCCCTTGTGACTCGGCACAGGTGTGCCTATACATAACACATCTACATAAGCAGCTCCAACACAGTTCCATCAGACAATACGTGTCAGCCTTGAGTAATGATTTGAAGTTAAGGGGCCACCCGCCGGTGGACTACTCAGACTATAATATACAGAGATGCCTAAAAGGTTCCAAGAGACTGTTGGGGGACAGGAAGAAACAGGCCACAGGGCTGCTTCCACCCAACCTATTAAAAATACTGGCCTGCCTGGGGGACACGCCAGGACACACCTGTTTCAGGGCAGCATTACTGACGTCATTTAGAGGCTTGCTGAGGAAGTCCCACGTCACTATATCACCATGTACTCTCAAGAGGAGGCACTTCACCTTCTATAGGTGGGGAATGTTAATAACAATTGAAAAGTCCAAGACGATACAGTTCTTTGAGAGGACAGTGGAAATACCAGTGGCGTATTCCCCGCTGGAGGAGCTGTGTGCAGTGACCTGGACTCTAAAGCACTTTAACGAGGTGCCAGCAGGGGCTGAGGACGAGGCTGACAGGCTGCCGGGCCCCGGCCGGTCAGTAGCACAGGATTACAAGTCATACAATGACACATTGAAGGACATATGTGAGAGATTGGGTCTGGATCCAACCAAGTTCAGCACGCACAGCATGAGAAGGGGCGGGGCAACGTTCCTAGGCATGATAGGGGTCAGTGTGACCGAGATCAAGCAGAGGGGGGACTGGCAGTCAGACATCTGACAACTGCGCTAATATTGTCATTAAGTTTTTTTGGCATAGCAACTCATTGATTTACCAACCAGTTGCACAACTTGAGGTTTCTGCTCATTTTCAGGGCACATCTTTTTGGGTTTTGGGTTTGACAGGCTTCTATTAAAAGTGAATACAATGAGGTCCACAGGTCACTACAGATGTGTGTTGTAATTGTATACAGTTGCTTTGACACTTGACAGGTTTTGAAAGCTATACAAACAATATAAATGCAGGGCTCAATGGAGGTCAAATGAATCGAAATAGTACACGACACCAGCTTTTGACACATAAAAAGCCACCCAATGTGCACCGGGTAAATGTTGTGGGTCTGTATTGCTCGCAAAACAGGTGTCCTTCACAGGGTGACTAGGGATGGTGTCACAAGAAAAAAAAACACTAAAATGTGAGACTCTGTGTGAACGTTTTTGGACAACACTCGCTCTATTTCTAGCGTATTCATACAACCACTCAGATCACCATTGCGACTATCTAAAAGTGGTCGTAATAGCAAGGTGGTCGCACTGGGGGGAGTTATGGTATATTATGGAATTCTTTTAAATATATGTTGTTCATATGTTGTTGTAACAGCCAGCCCCATCCCAATTACTGTTAGGATATTCTCTACATGGATCAGAAGAAGTCATATGGTTGACCCATTGAGGGCGGATGCAGACTATATTCTGCATCCACCCCAGGCCGAATGTAGAGTATTTATTACACCATGAAGGGCCGGATGTACACTATAATTGATTTGGGATTTAAGAAACAACCCCTGGCCCCAGGGAAAAATGTTGAAATAATCCGGCCCCTTAGCTAGGATTAATTATCTTAGGCCGGCCTTGATGGGTTAAGCCTCACACACCTTAGACTGTACAGTGGCCGGAGGTGAGAGAGGCAGGGGCCCCCTCACACGCCTGAACAGTGGCCGGAGGTGTGAGGGGCAAAAGTTGCCTCACACACCTGTACAGTGGTCGCAATAAAGGAAGAAAAGTGTGATTTGGGACTGAGGAATTAGTGGTCGCAGGTTGAGGTGGTCGCAATAGAGGGGTGGTGGCATTCAAGGGAGTTTCTTACATTAAAACTAAGGGAAAAACGGTTGGTACTTTCCAAATGTGGTCGCAATGATGGGGTGATCGCACTGGAGAGGTTGTTGTTAAGTGAGAGTTGACTGTAGTCTGTGATGGGATGTCTGTCTCTTGTCAACTCAATCAAGTTGTCGTACACCAAGTACAGCAGCACGGTTGTGGTCTCTGCTAATGCTGTGCTGAAACTCACAGTTGACCCGTCTTTATAAGTATAACCCGACAACCGTCATGCAAGTGGTCCGATGTCAAGTCAAACGAGAACAATGTGTATCCATCTGTAAAGTCTGACAGCTCAATATTGCACATCCCCATCTCCGTGTGAAGGGCTAGGTATTCTCGCACTACTTGCTTGTTGACAGAGTTGGGGGTGTAAGCATTGTTGGGGACTTTGTGATCATTCACGATGACTTGCACCGCGTTGACATTGCAGTGTTTCAACTCATAGGGATTTCTCTTGAAGTGACTGCTGAACGCATTGTGATCCATGAAGCAAAGCAACATGCGTGACGGTAACTGACCCGTGTTGGAGTGTGGAAGTGAGATCTCTGTTTCCTCTGGTAATGGCATAGGTCATAACTTCTACTCGGTTTCAGGATTTATAGTCACAGGGCGCACATAAAGTTTCGCTTTGTGGGTTTTGCTTTTGTACTCTTCACCCTCACTCATCAGACAAAAGCTTCGTGGAGCTTGTTTCAGGGTGATGCCCATCTCTGTTTCTTCAGGAATCAACTTGGGCTGATGAGCGAGATCAAAGTGGAGACTCATCAGTTGAAAACAACCCTTGGAGATCAGGGCTTGGCGTGCTTTGAAACCCGCGTTTGCATCGGTCAGCTCATTGAACTTTCCCGCCGTGTCCTTAAACCAACCTTGAACTGTCAACAGGTTTTCCTTTATGGCGCCATTGTAGTCCGGAAATGCTTAGAGATAGGCTCAGAAATCATAAGTCTCTGTGTTACCAGAGATTTTGAAACCACCCATGGTGACTTGAACGTCCTTGAAGAGAGAATGTGCAAAGTTGTTCACCGGCGCCACCACGTCCATACCCGCTACGAGAGGTCCTCTACCGTCCGCTTTCATTACTTCCCCATTGGGCACAAAATTCAGTGCAACATTGGATCAACGCTGAATCGAAATCAAATCAACATTCACAACCATCTGTCAGTGTTGATTAAATTTTCTGTGATCACTGGGTTCAACTCCAGGTGCACGTAGTTTTCGCTGAGGTCGGTATACCCCTGAGATTTGCTGATGGTGAAAGTAATGCTACTGCCGTCACCCGACGGGTTTTTCATTTCGATTCCAGTGAACGCTGACTTGAACACACTCTTCTGAGTCGATGGTACAGCATGGAGATCTAGCTTGCTACACTACACTCACCGCTGTTCTGGTGCACAGATGACATGAGGATGTCCAGCTAGTCGAAAATATCTCTCTTTGTGCGTGGAGCTTTCTTCCGAGCACATCCAGTGTCTCCACTCCCCGTTTGTCCACATTTGACTGGTGTCTTCTTGCACGGTTTCTTCTTTATATCAGCTCTCAGGCACGCCCTACCAGTCAAATTTTTCAGGGCAGCCATGCCGCAATTCTCTAGACTCGTTGTCTCGTCAGTCGAGCGCCGTGTAGCATGTCGTTAGCAACACCCACACTGGCACGTAGACGGTCACACCGTTTCCACATTGAGCTCTGTAGTACGCACCGTAACCGTAACTCTTTGTCCTACCGCCAGCAACTGTCGGTAAGGTGGTTGTTGTAGAAGCATGTCTGTTGACGAAATGGTCGTAGATGAAGTGTCACCATCACTTCTCCTCTCAAGAATGTTATCGGTTTACTCGTTCTGTCTCTTAAATATACACTGATGGAATCCAACCTCTGCGACTTGAGCGGAGTGTAGTATAGGTGTGGAAAACTGACTGTCTGTATTCCACTCATGTCTGGTTTACCGCCACACAATGTAGCAGGAGAACGTGCATGTCACCGACTCTTCTGTCTTGGATGGTGTCCGTGTACACGTAGACATAGTACACGTCACCAAACGGGTCCATGGTGTAGGCATCGGTCATGGTTTTCTTGAAGGATGTCTTGGCACCGAAACCTAGTATGTGTGACAGATGCTCGGTGAGCAGCACGCACGTGTTTCTCAGAACCTTGACGGTGACAATTTGTTGTTGATTTGTGGAGGAATAATTTTTTTGACTTGAGGAAGTTATGACCGTCCAAGTTGTGTACCAGCAGGCTGTTCATGTGTCGGACGAGCTTGGTGTTGTCTCGAGTGAAGAAGGGAACTATACGGCACTTGCGCATTAGGCTATGGGGGCCGCCATATTGGTTCAGAGCAATGCATTGTGGTTAGGCCCCCGACTCCAGAGCAGTGCATCATGGGTGAGTTTCTAATAAGCACCTTTGTTCTAGGTGTGAGGGGAGGGGATTAGCCTGATAAGGAGATAGAGGTTTAGCCCCCGACTACCTGAGGTACCAGGATGTGCTAGTCCCGTATTAGGAAATATGTTTGGTAGAAGCGAGCGAACACAAGTCGTTTTTTCCATGTGTTGCACCAGACCCTGGGCCAGTTTCCGTAGTTTTCGATGTTTCCCGGAAGTGCGCGTAGCTACTCGCAGTTCTGATGTGGTGTTGTGTGACAGCGGATTTCAACTCCAGTTCCAACCTGTTGCAGCTACTTGTTTCCATATCTCCGCATCCAACTCTGTGCGCGACAACTTGTACACCGTATATCGCTCTTTGTCTGTAACAAGGAGTTCACGCTCTTTACTATCCTCTGCATGTTCATGACTCGATTGATTCTACCCCAGTCAATGTCAAGGGTTCTCTCCTTCTTGAACGTCTTCTGTGCCTTTGTCTTTGTTCACAAGGGGACCACCATCACCATGTCGTCGTTCCTCATGTTGCTCCACTCTGTGGGTAGAATGATCTTGCTGAATCCCACTTCGTGGTCTTACCCCATGGTCAACGGTGTCTCGAAATGGGTGTGGAAGGAGGACAGGGTGTTGTTGGGGTAGTACTCTGTGGAGCTGTTGCTCGGAAGTGTGATGTTCATGTCTCAAAGGTCCTTCACTCTCGACACGGGTATCCACTCGTTGAACTTATTGGAATAGCACTTCCAACGGACAAAGGCCAACCATTTACCGTTGACCATCTTGTAACACCTTGTGTATGAGATATGTCTTACCAATGTGATTCTTGAGCACCTTTTGGACTTCCTCCTGGTAGAATACGCCTTTTATCTGTTCACCGGTGTCATCCTCCAGCTCAAAGCCACGATCTCCTACCACTCGGGGCACCTTGAACACCTCTTCCCTGCAATTGGCTTCGTAACCTTTGTCGAAAGCACCTCAAGCTCTCAGCATTCTAATTCGATTGCCGGGCACAATGTCGGAGCGACACCCACCTTTTTGCCACACTTGCTTCACCTGTTTTTGAGTTGGGTGTCGTGGCGGTAGAAAATGGACTCGCTGTTGTCGGGGTTCATGTCTGTCGGTGGAATTTTCAACGTTGTATGTTTGTGTTGTTGTAGGATGATATGACATCGTCGAGAATCTCCAGATAGCGATATGTCTCCTCGTGAGAGAAGGATCGCCACAGTTTCTCTTTCAAGCTCCTGTTGAGTCTCTCCACTATGCTCGCTTTGATGTTGTTGTTCTCACTGGTGAAGAATGCAATGTCTTAGGCGTTCAAGTAGTTCTGAAAAGTCTTGTTTAGAAATTCTTTTCCCTTGTCGGTTTGAAGGAGTTCGGCTTCCTTTCCTCGGTGATCATCTTGAAGCCCTCGGTGACATCGGAACTCGCCTTGGACTTGATGGGCTTGGACCAGGCGTATCTCGAAAACATGTTGATTGCTGTCAAGACGTAGCGGAAGCCATCGTTTTGTCGAGCCAACACTCTGCCTTTCCATCAGGTCCAACTGCCACTGTTGACTGATGCCACCCATGATCGTCTTGTGTCTTGCAAACTTTTGTTTATGGGCTTGTGTTTGGAATAAGCGTCTACAGCTCGAAGAGCTTGCTCGATATCCGTTTGAAATGGTGTTGTTTGAGTTTTGTAATGCTGGTGAAAGCAGCTGGCGACTTGACACTGGTGTATTTCAATACTATGCTTCTTCTCAACTTTTCCTTTGCTGAGCCACCTTGGAGGAGCTTCAGAAACGTGACACTGACAGTGACTATTTCATACAAAGACACCTGTTAGTTGCATTGAAGAGACCTGCTTGCGATATATACAACAAGTCCCCGTGGTGGGTTTCAACTCGGGTTGCTATGACTTGAACTTGATTAACTTTTTCCTGCTGGCTAGTGCATTAATGCACTACCTTGTAAAAACGGCTAGTGCATTAATGCACTATAAGGAGGGCATTTCTGGGATGAAATGCTATTACACTGAGCACCCGCAATAAATATTTTGAACAGACATAACCTGCTATTATGGTATCATATGAAAGGAAATTACATACAATTCAGTCATTTGAAAACGTGTCTCACAAATACCTATTCTCATATCCAACACAATATAACCCTATATATTAATACTACTTGGACTAGGACCTAATGTGCCATATTCTAGGGAGTTTAAACTATCATGAAGCCGGCTCAAAAGAGTTAAAGTCCACCTTCACACATTTTTTCTCTTTCGAAAGAGGAATCAGAGTGTTTCAGTGTCATCAAGAGAAACAACCAGTATTGGCTGTCTACACCAAACATACTGTGTTCCTAGATGTTGTGAACTATTTGGCACCAGGTTACCAGAACTACATGCTGGCTTTCACCAAGAACGAGTGTACCCTAGTAGCTAGTCCACAAAGGGCCAAATCGGTTTCTGCTTGGGCAGATCTCTGTACCTGGGGTTTACCTGGGCTAGAGGCAGGGTTTCAGGCAGGGCCCAAACAGGTTGCCAGAATTGGAATAACCGATCAGAACCCGTCTTGAGCCCGTTGGTTTTGGTCATTGGGTTTTAGCGTTGCCCCATTCAGGCTGCCTGATGTGGGCAGAGATCAGTTTCAAAGTGGGTTACCCGATATGGGCTGAGGTCGGGTTTGAACAGGACTGACTGATGTGTAGTTCTGACACTTAACACTTAACACTAGATGGCCCACACTATATAATATGTAGAGTTTTTATTAAAAGCAGGATCTACTTTCATTAATACAATGGCACCCACATATGCCAACCTCTTTATGGCAAACCTGGAGGAATCCAAAATATACACCTCTAGATTACAATCACTCTTGTGGACTAGATTTATAGGTGACATCTTTTTCATTTGGCTCCATGGCCAAACTGAACTAAATGAACTCACTCTCCACCTCAATAGAATACACGAGTCCATAAAATTCACAGTGGTGACCTCAGTCCCCCAGGTGAATTTTCTGGAGACAACTATTGCATTGGACAGTAAGGGACAAATTAAAACTAACCTGTACACCAAACCCACAGACAGTTCTAATCACCTTCACTTTAACTCGGCCCACACCCGACACAGTATCAGGGGAATCCCATATGGTCAATTCCTTAGAATTAGAATCATATGGTCTGATGAACAACAGAATCTGGAGCATTGTATCCACAGAGGCAGACATTTTGTCAGATGTTGATACCCATCTGGGATTGTGGCAGAGAGTTTCTTTAGAGCAAGCCAGTAAAACCGTCCCTCATAACGACTAAGTCCATTGAACGCAGGGAACAAAATGAGCTGAGCTACTTAGTCAGCACTTTTGTCCCTGGTTTCAATGGGGTTCACAAGATTGCACTGAGGAACTGGGTCTTCCTCGGCAAATCGTGCAGTACCCGACAGATCCACTCTAGTGGATTTAAAATGTCTTGGATGTCCTGGTCAATAAGTTATTTGGTGTCAGGGTGCTGTGAGGACATTATACTTCCACTCGGAGTAGGGGGGGGGAATTTTTCTTTTTTTTCGGGGGGGGGGGATTTGGGATTTTTTGGATGGCATTTAAACCCATATTTTTCCCAGGTGGTACCACATGACCAAATTGGGCAACCCGGCCAAAACACAAGCAAAGCCCAACAAAAACAAGTGACCAAACCCACCAGGCTCAACCAGGCCACACTGTCTTTGCTACTTGGGTAAAGGTCGCTTTCCCGACGACTGTCTGACATCTGTCAGAAAACTTGAGAACACCTCCCTACCCACCAGGTTTGCGTTTTGCAATAAACTGACGGGTTGACACATCTCCGAAGCCGACTACAAGAGTTGTCGAAAAGTCTGGCGGGAGCAAAAAATGAAACGCTTCACGGATTACCTAGTTTATTACAGCAACAAAGATGTGGAACCGTTTGTTGAAGCTCTCAACAACCATGCTCACTTCTTCAAAGAACGAGGTATAGACATGTTCAAAGACGGAATTTCCCTTTCGGGTCTAACGTTACTGTTAAGCTTGATAATAGGACAGATCAACGCGGTTGAATCCAAGTATAAATAAGCGAGTGGGCGTGGCCGTGGTTCCTGAGCAGCTCACCAGAGGGCGCCCCAGACTGACCTGATTTATGAGCAGCTCTCTGATTGGCTGGGAGTGGCTCAATAACAATGCGTCTGATTGGCTGCAGCTCGGGAACCATGGTCACTTCTTCTTGTTGGGCCTATACTATAAATGGGCAGTTTCATGGTTTCATGGCCAGTGGCCTTTGAATCTCCAGACCGTTCACACCTGTCAACTAATTGGGAGCAGTTGGTGGGCAGCAGCCTACCATGCCACCTGCTGTGGTGATCTCTCCTCAGGTTGTTGAGAAGACCGTGGAGGAACGTTTGGCGACCCAGGACAAACTCCTAGCGACCCAGGACGAGAGACTCGTCAGGATGGAGGCGATCCTGGTGAAGTTGAGTGAAACCAAGAGCGGTAGTTCCAGGAAGAGGCACCAGTCGTCGCCCCGGCGCCACGCAAGAAGTGGGTCACGACGACCTAGATCTACTCGTCGTTCTAGGTCACACCGACGGTCACCTTCGAGAGAGTCAGTTTCCTCGCTGTCAGATGCCTCTAGATCACCCTCACCTAAACGCAGTAAGCCTTATTCTCAAGAGAACTTTATAGCTAGGCATGAGAAAGTTAACACCTTTGACAAACTAATGTTGGTCAACATTAGAACGGTCAACATTTGTATAGAGCAAGGCACCGACGCACAGGCGGTGCTGGATCATATGGAACGTCTTTGTGTAAAGGCAGCGAATAAGGTGTATCAAGTTGAAGCCCTTATCTCATATGATAAGGCTGTAAGAGCAAGAGCAAATTTAAAGGGTTTGTCAGCTTTCAAGAATGTAGAAACCGCTGACATTTTGACTTATTTCTGCTATGACAACACTGAGGTAGCTAAACAGGCGACCAAGGTCAAAAAATCAGTATCTAAATCAGAGGGACCTAGGTCCTGTTTTGCTTTCAACAAGGTATCAGGTTGCAGCTCGCAGGGGTGTAGATATAAGCACCAATGTATGTTCTGCAAATCCTCCTCACATGGGGCTTTTGATTGTAAGAATGAGTCTAAGTCGGTCTCTAAGTAGGATGTTGTGGATGTGCTACTTAAGGAGTCTATGATTCAGATTGCCCTAGACCCTGATGTAGTTACCTCCAGAGCCCAAACTCAGGCTATCAAAAATGAGTCAGGTATTTTTGGGAGTCCTAAAACCTTTTTGGGCGACCCAGAATGTTCAAAAAACCTCGAGAACTTTGAAAATAATTTTTCTTCTCGAGATAGTTCAAAAAGTTTTGAAAATTTTGAGGATTTTTCAAATTGTTCAAAAAATGTAAATTTCTCTTCAGACAGTAATTTATCTGGAGAATTAGGCAATCTACTTGTTACACCTAATAATTTGTTATTTCAAATTGAAGGTGATAGTGGTACACCTGTAATTGAGGTGTATGAAAACTGTTTGGCTGGTACATGTAAATGCAAGCATTTGATTGGGGGCAGAAGTACAAGCCTTATGCCCTGCAGATTTGCCCATTTCTTGTTTGGCCAGGGCAATGTTCTGCCCCATGACCCTGAAATGGCTGATTTTATTTGGCAGGGAGTTGTAAACGGTTTCAAAATTGTTGACAATAATTGTGAAACCGAGTATTTTTGTAAAAATTATAACTCTATTCTCGAGGAAAATTTTTACTCAGAAATGTGTGACCTAGTTCAGCAAGAGACCCAGGCAGGGTTAGTGACTCAGACAAAAATGAGACCTAGATGTGTCCATGCTTTAGGTGGGATTTCTAAATCGAATGGTAAACTTAGGCCTATTACAGATTGTAGCATGCCAGAAAAGAAGGCTATAAATAATTTTATGCAGCAAACTTATAAGCCATTTACTTATAATTCAGTTAGTACGGCTGTAAAACTTTTGGATCAAGGTGATCACATGGCTGTTATAGATTTGAAGTCAGCCTATAGAACAGTGAATGTGTATGCCCCTCACTGTACCTTTCAGGGTTTCAGGTGGAATTTTGGTTCGGGTTATGAAAATTATGAAAACAACAGGCTGTCATTCGGTCTGAGGTGTGCGCCTTATATTTTCAACCAGATATCTGAATTTATAGTGTTGGTGGGTAGAGCATATGGAGTTGGTAAGGTGGTGAATTACCTTGACGATTTCCTAATAATTTGTGATTCTGAGCTGGAGTGTCTTCGCCAGCGAGACCTTTTGATAGAGGTGATGGAATTTTTGGGGTTTAATGTTGCTTTTAATAAGGTATCTTCTCCATGTACTACTACTACCTTTTTAGGGATTACAATAGATTCAGTTAATATGGAACTAACCCTGCCGGAGGAAAAGCTGTTTAAGCTTAATAGAGCCTTAGAAGAGTGTATTGATCGGTCTCATGCTACCAAGAAACAATTACAAAGCATTGGTGGATTAATGAGTTTCTGCTCGTCGGTTGTGAGGGGTGGAAGAACTTTTAGTAGGCGCCTTTTTGACTTATGTGCTAGGGCTAAAGATAGAGGTTCAATTTATTTGTGTGAAGAGACCAGGAAAGACTTGCTGTGGTGGAAGCAGTTCTGTCGACATTTTAATTGTAAATCGTTAATTCCTAAAGATCTTACATTCGATCCTATAGTGTCTGACGCCTCTACTAAGGGTTTTGGCGCCTGGTCGGGTACAGACTTCTTGTATGGTATTTGGGACAAAGAATTTTTTCCAGCGTCTGAATGTAATCATAGAGTTCTTCCTCCTCTCCTGGATCGGTTAGATGTACATAAAGATAACATTAATGTATATGAACTTTGGCCGGTTCTAGTTGGCTTGAAAAGGTGGGGGGAGAAATACAGAGACTCTCGCATCCATATTATAACTGATAATATGCAAGTCTTAGCCAATATAAATACCGGTAGGAGCAAGAATAACCTCAGTATGGAATGGCTCAGAGAGCTATTTTGGTTATGTTTCATATATAATATTGATTTGTTTGCTACTTATATTAAATCTGAAGATAATATATTAGCTGATCAATTATCTAGGCTACCGTATAAGGGTTATATTAATTTGTGTAATAAATCCTTAGCCTTGAATAACATGTGCTGTGTGTCTTTACAGGAAACCTTTTGTCCCAGCTGATGAGTGAACAGCAGAAACTTTTGGATGCTAGTCTGGCAGATACAACCAAACTGACACGAGCAGCTCAATTAAGGAGGTATAATAATTTTTGTAAATTATTTCATTTGAAGGATTTTCCTTGCTCGTCAATTCAGGCTCGGATGTATGCTACTTATTTATCCTCCAGAGTAAGACCCGTGTCAGTACGTAATTATCTCTCTGCTGTTTGGTATCAGTGTAAAATATTAGGTTTCTCAGATTTTTCTATGTGTTTTTTGCTGAAACAGCTTTTAAATGGGATTGATAGGACTTATGCTTGCTTTAATAGTCCTTCAAGGTATCCTTTGTCAGTCATTGAGTTATTGGCTATGTTTAAATTTCTAAACATGCAAAATTCTGAACACAAGTCGTTTTGGCTTGCAGTGTTGCTGTGCTTCAGGGGCCTTCTGCGGAAATGTCACGTGACCAATACCAGACATTCCTTGACATGTGGGGACATAGATGTATCTTCGTCCCATGTCACCCTAAAAATTAGGTCTTCTAAAACAGACCAATTAGGTAAATCACCTTTTAAGATTTTTCTCCACAACATCCCGGGTTCTCCCCTTTGTGTGAGAAAATTACTAATTGATTCTATTCAAAATTCTCATAGAAGCTCAGACTTAGTGCATTTGCACTACAATGCCTTTAACTCAAGACTGAAGGATTTGTCTAAAAGATTGGGCTTGCCTGTCGACAGGATAAGTACCCATTCTTTAAGGCATGGGGGGGCCTCTCTTTTGAGGTCCTTGAATGTACCACTGGATTCTATCAGGGTACTTGGTAACTGGAAATCCAGTGCTATTTACCGGTACTTGCATGATTCTGATTCAGAATTGTTGTTGATTGATTATGTACCTGTGAAGTATTTTTCATCTTTAATGTAATTATTGCATTATTACATTGTGGTTGGTGTGTTGTTGGCCTGGTAATATCTGATACTTGACACCAAACTCACTGACTTCTCAATTTGTTCACATGTATATACTCATAGTAATTATATACTCAGAATAATTATATTAATATATAATATATTGTTACTATTACTCAGATTGAATTATATTAATATATAAAATATATTGTTATTACAATATCAACAGATAATTATATTGTTGTAAACTATATACCTCCGCTTGGGTAGAAACAAGAATCCTTTATAGGCTGATTAATATATTCGTCAAGTTAACGTACATGTATGACATTTTCTAGTTACCGGTAGTAACTATAGTAACTCGTTTATATTTGTCTAATATAATCCAAAGCCCACAGCAACTATTTATAGGACAGATCAACGCGGTTGAATCCAAGTATAAATAAGCGAGTGGGCGTGGCCGTGGTTCCTGAGCAGCTCACCAGAGGGCGCCCCAGACTGACCTGATTTATGAGCAGCTCTCTGATTGGCTGGGAGTGGCTCAATAACAATGCGTCTGATTGGCTGCAGCTCGGGAACCATGGTCACTTCTTCTTGTTGGGCCTATACTATAAATGGGCAGTTTCATGGTTTCATGGCCAGTGGCCTTTGAATCTCCAGACCGTTCACACCTGTCAACTAATTTTAAATTTTATTTTTAATCTTAAGATTAGAATACAGGTGCTGTTGTAAACGCTATTATTATATAAAAATAGGTTTTTGTGGGAATTTTTTACCCAATGGTATCGTTATTGCGTAATAAAGTAGGCTATATTGGCCTGGTAATATCTGATACTTGACACCAAACTCACTGACTTCTCAATTTGTTCACATGTATATACTCATAGTAATTATATACTCAGAATAATTATATTAATATATAATATATTGTTACTATTACTCAGATTGAATTATATTAATATATAAAATATATTGTTATTACAATATCAACAGATAATTATATTGTTGTAAACTATATACCTCCGCTTGGGTAGAAACAAGAATCCTTTATAGGCTGATTAATATATTCGTCAAGTTAACGTACATGTATGACATTTTCTAGTTACCGGTAGTAACTATAGTAACTCGTTTATATTTGTCTAATATAATCCAAAGCCCACAGCAACTATTTATATATTACCATCAAGATCATGAAGTAAAATCATCCTGTTGCTCTGCTACTTTTTGCACAATATGGCTTTGAACACAGAGAGATGGGCCCCTTAAGAATGCTGTATACAAACTGCCCACCTATGTATGTTTTGAGAACCTTCAGAAACTGTTCAGGAGCACCCTAGCTCCACCTGGTGGGTGCAAAATATTTTAGTAGTTTTCTCCAAGAGAGCCTTGAACATACCATCTCAGGATTTACAGGCAGACTTACTACCCTAGTAGCAAACACACTGTGGCCCCGGACGGGGCCAGACTGTGTTTGCAAGTCTGGCCCGGAGTGGGCTAACCGACGGGCTCCCGTCAGTTTAGGGCACTGGGCTTTGGTCTGGCCCCGTGCGGGCTTCCCATGTTGGGCGCAGATCGGGTTTTGGACGGGAAGCCC
Organism: Harmothoe impar; assembly: GCA_947462335.1. Taxonomy (NCBI): domain Eukaryota; kingdom Metazoa; phylum Annelida; class Polychaeta; order Phyllodocida; family Polynoidae; genus Harmothoe; species Harmothoe impar. The sequence goes on from OX381716.1 coordinate 12,829,504, forward strand.
ACTTTGGGCTCAGATCAGTTTTTGGACGGGCTTCCCACTTTGGGCTCAGATTGGTTTTTGGATGGGCTGAAAGTGGGTTCAGATCGGTTTTTGGACGGGTTGAAAGCGGGCTTAGATTGATTTTTGGACGGGTTGAAAGCGGGCTAAGATCGGATAATTATGGGTTTTTAGAATCTATTCAATCATTCTCCAATGATTTCTTGTATTTGTTGAACCAGATATCCTAGGTCCTGCTAATCAACCCAAGGCATAATCATACTCTTCCTACCCAATAATGGAAGTATCAAGCAGGCCTATTATCATCAGGTTTGAGCCACATGCAGCATAGACAAGTGTCTATGGTGCACATTGGCCTTCAAAGCCATAGTTCACACCTACATGGGGCACATGAGTCTTGTATTAAGATTGCAATGCCACAGAAATAGTGTTTACACTGGATAGCTGCTTAGAGAACCTCCTTTTCATCATTCAAATATATATTCTATCTTATTTCCAAACTGTGAGAACATCTATTTATTGTTTCCTATTCTACATCACTTCAACATTTTATTGTATTATTATATAATGTCAATTTCATCTGGCTTTGTTGGAAAACTCTAGATATTGTATAGTAGTGACATCTGGTGTCAATCATCAGAACTATTAGACCAGTTGCCCTGTCCAAACCCAACCTCAGCCCTCATCGGCCCGGAGTGGGCTAACCGACGGGCGCCTGTTGGTTTAGGGCACTGGGTTTTGGTGTGGCCCCAAGTGGGCTGCCCGAATTGGGCTCAGAACGGGTTTTGGACGGGTTTCCTGTCATCTGGCCAACATGAACCCAAAGCGGGTAGCCCTCTTTGAAACTGATCTGAGCCCAAATCGGGCAGCCCTTTTAAAACTGATCTGAGCCCAAAATGGGCAGCCTGATCGGGGCCACACTTCAGCCCAGCCATCTGCCCAACATGAAACCCAGCTCAGTTTGGCCCGACTTCAAACAGCCAATCCGAGCTAAAACCAAATTGGCCCCGTGCGGGCTTGCTACTATGGTACTGACTGAGCTAACCAGACAAGTGTCTGTGAGGACTGCTAATGTTATGGTCAGTAGTATTTAGCATGCCCAGTTTGGAAAACTTTTTCAGTTTTCCCCAAGAGGGGCTTGAACTCACAACCTATGAATCAACAGGCAGCCATGCTACTGACAGAGCTAACTGGGTAAGTGTATGTGAGCACTGGTCAGAGATATATGTAGGATCTGATGGCAACCAGTGGAATATCAGCTAATTGTGTCGCTTGTCAGGTGGTTCTTGCCTATTTACTAAACATTGGCACCATGTTTGGTGCTGTTCTTTTGCTATATTGCACCTATCATATATAACCATGTTCTGACAGACTTTGGGGAAGAATCTATGGTTTGATTCTTTTTAATGAAGGGATTATCTTGCAATTGTCGAGCAAGTCCCCAATATCAAACTCAATAGTTTTAACCCTAGTGAGATGTAATTCACTAATTACATATAGGAGCCTGAGAAATATCCTCAGTTACCTAACTAAAGCAATTTACTGTCATGAAAAACATCTTGATCCCTTGTTTTAGGTTGAAATGGTGTCTAGGATCTCTGTAAAAAATCCCACCAGGTGGGGTGCTCTTGCTCTGGTAGGGGACAATAGATCTCGTTCATTTTTTTCCCGCTTACTATTGTAGGGGCACGAATAATACGTGTACATATAAGGTCCGTGGAGTCAGAGCGGCAAGTGCCTCCAACGGACACTAGGTGGCAACACCTAAGCCATGTCCTTTCGGTTATCCGGTAGCGTAGCCAAGCAGGGCACTCCAGACGGCGCTACGGAGGAGTGCCACGTCGACACTGCTTGGTCCGCGCTCAGGGTATATAAGAGGCCGAGGTTGGCTACCTCAGGGAGTTCGTCCCAGGACGAGCTCTGACCCACACCTTTCGTACCTTCGCTTTGACAGGGGCACCTACACCCCTCCCACATTATGGCTCCTGCACCAGCCATGCTGGCACAGGGCTTGACTGTCCGGTATTGCTAATGCTTCGAACTATCGATAGAATCCTGTGTGTCTTCGAATGGTTGAAAGACCAAGTGAACCGAGTATAAACCTTCGTGTACTTTTGAGGCTGTGATCGAATAAAAACCTGTTGCATTCAAACCGAATTTGGAACCTGTGTTCGAGTTATACGCATCTGAAACCCCTACATTGGTGCCGTGACCAGTTCGGGTGAAACACAGAATAGCACAGTCGGTTAGGGTGAACATGGCTGAACAGGCAAAGGGTGGAGCATCCCTTCATCCTATTTCGAGTCCGGATCCGGAGGTGGTGGCAGCCCTTGAGAAACACTATGGGCCAAACCGTTCGAGTTCTACACCAGAACCAAGGAGAGGCAATCCTGATACTATTCGAAAAGATCTAGGGTCAAACCTAGATGATTCTTTGTTTGAGACTGGCGGTTCGAAGAGGCACATTGCTCCTATGCCAACACAGGGCATGAGCATGCTGCATGCTGAACGACACCAGCGACAGGAGGTGACACGTCGTCATTTCGAAGAAGAGAAGAATCGATTCGAAGGAGCAAGCATTGCAGAGATGGACAGGATGAATGAAGAGTTTGAAGCTTTGAGTCATCGGTTGGTACAGCTCCGAAACAGGAATGAAGATTTAGACGGGGAAACAAGAGAGAAACAGAATCGCTTGGACACAGCGAAAGCAGAACTGGAACATATGGAAGACCAGTTCTCTAACCAGCAGAATGTCTTGCGGCGACGTACTGAAGCTCTTGAACAACGTCAAGATAAGACCATACATGATTCGGACGAGCTCCATGATACGATCCGAGAAGCAACCAAGGCGATGATGGAAGAGAAGGATCGTCTGATTCGGGAAGTGGAAGATTTACAGAAGAGACGAGATGAGGAGTCAGCTCGAAGTAGCTATTCGGGGTTCGGTCATGTCAGTGGTGGCATATACAACTCATCATCTGGTGGGGGTGGTGCCTCTGCCTCAACCGGAGGAAGACCAAAACGGGTGACCATTGATACAGGTGATTCGGATGGAAGATCTTCACGTCGTGACCAAAGCCCATCGTCGTATGATGACGACTATTCGAACCCTCCCAGCCGTTCTAGCTCTCGAGAGAGACCAAGCCGTCCGGGTTCGAATGATAGATCTTCGAGATCTGATCCGAACGAGCGTTCGAGTGGGCCCTCAAGGAGGTCAGGAAGATCTCCTACAAATGCAGGTAGACGAGTATCTCGCCGCGAGTCAATGTCCCCTGGGATGAAATTGATTTATGATACGAACCCCTGCATTGCTGAAATGGGAGTGGACTGTGTTAGCAGACAAGCTGATAATGCTGATATCGTTGACTGGAGCATCGAACAGTCTTTTTTGTTGCACAGAGACAACCACAACGCTGCTAGACGCACTGCAAGCACTCCGACTCCGTTCACAGGCAGACAGCCATGGCAGGACTGGTTCGCAGACTTCATGGACGATATGAGGTATAATCGGTGGTCAGAGGAGGAGTCGTTGGACGAGCTTTTACGGGCATTGAGAAATGGCCCCGGCAAGCTAGCTGTTTCGAGATGGAGAACTATGCATGGTGCCGGATCGTTTACCCAATTGGTGGAATGCGCCAGTTATCTGATAGGTAATGTGGGTAATGAGGATCCGCTTCGATTGTTTCGCAAACGGACTCAAAAACCAAACGAGTCGCACCGTGTGTTCGGTCTAGAATTGTAATCTCTCTTGCAAAGGGCTAGACCAAGATGGCAGTTAGATGACCCACAGTTCCTAGATGATTTGTTCTCGCAATTCATTGAGGGATTAAGGGATTCGGATGAACGGACCGCAGCATGTGATAGTTGGAAGGCTGGAACTTCTCTCACTGATTTGTTCATGGCCATAGAAGACTATGACAGGAAACGGCATCTGCTATCTTCGAGAGTACTTTCGAGAACTTCCAGTATGGTACAAGACCCACCAGCCTCTGATACAGAGGAAGGTGATTCTGGAAGGGAGGAGGAGATTGGCGCGGTTGCTCAAAAGAACAGCGGCAAATCTTATTCCAATTCGAATTCGAAGCGCTATCCGAAGGCTGACAGGAAAACACCACCTGTGACCCCAGGAACTACAAGCGCACCTTCGACTACATCCTCAACTCCCAGTTCGATGGAAGAACTTCTGTTAAGGTTGACTGACTTGATGTCTGGAAACCAGCAACCAACAGGGAGGAATTCGAAGCCGAGAGTGGACAAGACCACTAGGAAGTGTTACAGGTGTCAGGCCCTGGGACACTTTGCTGCAGAATGCCCAGCTGAGAAGCCGGTACCAAAGCCTGAGGAGAAGAAAACGGAAAACTAGAGGGGGTTGCTCGGGATGGCAAAGTAGTGACCCCTAAGGTGAAGGAAAGCCAGCTTATCGCCAGCGGTGCAAGCGAGGAAGTCCGAGGTGCAGTAGAGATTGGAAGCTTAGAGGAGGGGCCTGATCAGTCCCTTCTAAGTATGTCCAATGAACCCAGAAACGTAGACGTCCGAGGAGGAAGTACTGGGGAAGCGACGAATTGGATACAGGAGCTGGAAGTAGTCAGCAGTGCCCGATTGTCCCCGGATCATCCCTGTCTGAAGCACTTGAAACGACGGGGAGTAGATCTTGGTGTCACTAAGGATTTCGAACGGTTCACCGTTAACCCATCACCACTGGATGGGAAGAGGTGGTATTTGACTGTAGCAGTGAAGGGAAGGACTGCGGAATTTCTAGTGGATACTGGAGCTAGTCACTCCATGATCTCCAAGAGATTCCATGACCTTGTAGCCGATGAGCCAGATAACTTCACAACGAGGGTAAAAGCTCATTCGGCCGACGGTAGCTGCATGCAGACGTTTGGTAAAGCATTTTTCGAAATCAATATAGGTGGACATGATTATCTCCTGTCCCCTACTATTGCTGATCTGAGTGATGATGGCATCATCGGATTAGATTTCGCTGCGTTGTACGGGGCAATGTTGGAACCTTGTAGGGGGATGTTAAAGATAGAACATCCGTACAAGGTGGCCGTGCAATGCGTTTTGAGAAAGGTATCTTCTGTAGCCTCGGTGGTACAGACGGTTAAGATACCCCCAGGACAGACATGTGATGTGCTGTTTTTGAGTGACAGTATCTTCCGAGACCAGATGGCGGTGGTTGAACCCGATGTGGTGAGACTTGCATCAATTGGACTCGAGAGTGCAGATACTTTCGTAGGCAGTGGTAGTAGGAATTTAATTCCTATTTCGAATCCTGGTGGTGAAGTCCGTTATCTGATGAAAGGTACTCCCGTGGGGCAGGTGATCGTTGCACAGGCAAGCACCAGTATACTCTCAGAAGATACCAAACCGAACCTTGAAGGGATGTTCGATTTGCGTCCGGAACTTCAGAAGTTGGTGGACGATTCGAGCTTGGTGACGGGGGACCAGAAAGATCAGTTGAGACAGGTATTGGTGAAATATGACGCAGCCTTCGGGGAGCCCACTGGTTTGGGGCGAACTGATAAGGTGCTACATTCCATCACTACAGAGGACGCTGTACCTTTCAAAATCCCTTATAGACGCCTACCTTTGAAGAAGAAGTTGATGGCCGAGAAGGAAATCGCTGATCAGCTGAGATTAGGGGTGATTGTTCCCAGCACTAGCCCCTGGTCCAGTCCTGTTCAGATGGTGACTAAGAAAGACGGCACAGTTCGCTTCTGCATCGATTATCGAAAATTAAATGGTTGTACTAAGAAAAACTCCTATCCTCTTCCCCGTATAGACGAGACTATTGATTCCCTGGGTGGAAACCAATGGTTCTGTACGCTGGATTTGCAATCCGGATACTGGCAAGTTGGAATGAAGGAAGAGGATCAGGAGAAGACAGCTTTTTCGAGCCATGTCGGTCTTTTCCAGTACAATGTGATGCCATTCGGATTGTGTAACGCCCCTGCAACATTCGAAGCCATGATGGAATCTCTGTTGAGTGATCTGTTGTGGAAGGAGTGTTTGGTGTACCTGGACGACGTAATTGTCTTTGGGAAGACCTTCGAATCGTGTCTGGCTACGCTAGTCAAAATTTTCGAGAGATTGATAACCCATGGTTTGAAATTGAAACAAAAAAAGTGTCACCTGTTTCGAACTTCCATTAACTATCTCGGTCGGATAATATCCACTGAGGGAGTTAAAGCAGATCCTGAGAAACTAGACGTTGTGTCGGAATGGGAAAAGCCAGAGGGACCTAAAGACATACGGTCCTTTCTGGGCTTCTGTAGTTACTACAGGGACTTCCTACCGGGGTATGCCAGAATAGCTCAGCCTATGCAGGCTCTAGCTCACTGGACTCCGGGTAGAAGGAAGGAGCCTTTCCCATGGGGTCCGGAACAGGATCTAGCATTCGAAGCCGTGAAGAACCTATTTCGAACCACGCCAGTTTTGAAATATCCAACAGCTGATGGACATTTCATACTGGACACAGACGCCAGTAACGACAGCATAGGTGCTGCTCTGTCCCAGATGCAAGAGGGGATGGAAGTGCCACTGGCTTTCGCTAGTAATACCCTCAATAAGGCTCAGAGGAATTACTGTACCACTAAGCGCGAATTGTTGGCGGTAGTGGTGTATACGAAGAAGTTTAAGCACTTCCTTTGGGGAGGTGACTTTACTTTACGGACGGATCACTCCTCCTTAAGGTGGCTGTTGAACTTTAAGGAAGCAGAAGGGATGATCGGTCGATGGCTGACCCATCTGTCCTAGTTCGGGTTGGAAAATAGCCAAATCCAACATAGAGCAGGGAACAAGCATATCAATGCTGACGCCCTTTCGAGAAGACCCATACGGAAATGTTCTAGAATGGATTGTGATGATTGTGGAGCCCATAACGCTGTAATAGCTGGAGTTCGAATGCCGTATGATGTAGGACATTCTAAAGCAATGGAATGGTCCACCGAAACCATCAGGCAATTCCAGAAGGGTGATGCTATCATATCAAGACTAATAGAACAGGTCTCCAGTGGTGCCCAACCACAAAGACCAGCCATTTCGATTGAGAACCGGGAAATGAGACAACTACTTGCTCAATGGTCTGAGCTAACTGTTGTTGACGGTATCTTATGTAGGTGGAAGATAACACCGTACAAGACCAAAATTCGGCAAATCGTGATACCCACAGCTATGCGAAGGGATATCATGTATTTCGTACATGGACACCAGACCAGTGGGCATTTTGGAAAGAAGCGCTCCCTTGCGCGACTCTCCAGAAGGTATTACTGGCCTGGGATGAGTAAAGACCTGCTTAGGTGGATCTCTACTTGTCCAGATTGTTGTCTGAGCAAACCAGGTGAAGGCCTGGGTAAGTTGCCACTAACTCAAGAGCTTTGGGGAGTTAGATTTGCACGCATAGCGGTTGATATCATTAGTGGCCTAAAAACCACTCCTGATGGAAACACGTGCATGATGGTGATCTCCGACTACTATTCGAAGTACACTAGAGTGTTTCCTCTGAAAGATCATAAGGCTCATACATGTGCTCGTGCATTTGTAAAGGGTTGGGTGCTTCATCTAGGTGTACCCTTGATGTTGCATAGTGATCAAGGCAGAGAATTCGAATCCGAGTTATGGGCAGCAATGTGCCATAACCTGGCTATATGCAAAACCAGAACGAATCCGTACAGGCCTCAGTCTGATGGTCAGGTAGAAAGGTTTAACAGAACCCTGATACAAGTCCTGAAGCCTCTGGTCAACAGTCAGATGGATGATTGGGACGAACAATGCGAGTTTGTGGTACATGCTTATAATAGTACGGTGCATGCTTCCACCGGTTGTTCCCCCAATCTGTTAGTATTCGGAGAGGACTTGATTATGCCTGCTGACTTGGTGTTTGGCGTAGCTGGGATAAACGCTGAAACACCCTGTCAGGTGATGTTCGTGGAGGCATTGAGGGATCAATTCAAGTCCGCATACGAGATGGTTCGATGTGAGCTAAGCAAATCTGCTTCATGGCAAAAAGTGGGCTATGACGTAGGTTTGAAACTTAGGTCCTTTCGAGTAGGGGACGAGGTAGTTAGGCTACACGACCCCCTGCAGCAGTTGAAGTTGTCACCCAACTGGGACGGTCCATTTACTGTGGTTCGGATTGTTTCAGAATCCACAGTGGTGATCAAATCCTTGTTGGGACGCTTGTATAAATCCAATGTAGCTCGCCTACGTCGGTGGCAGGGTGACGCTTCAGCGCATTCGAAGTCAGGAGAGCTTTCGGAGCCAGATAACACTGAGGGGAGAGCGACCACCCCGGAACGACGTGGTCCTGGTAGACCTAGGAAACTAGTGATACCCTCAGATGAGAAGAAACCTATGCCTCCTGGTATTGGTAAATTAAAGCGGGGCCGGGGTAGGCCTAAAAAAAATTTACCAATTCGAGCTTCTAGCAAGAAGGATAAAAAGTGCGTAAAAAAAGTCTCTGCAAATGAAGGTCTGAAGGGGAGGAGGGCTGTCCAATTGACTACTGGACATCCTGTCGAATCTTCCCGGACGACCAGGTCTAAAGAACCCAAGGTCGGGTTAAGGCGCAGTCCACGGCATAACCGGGGGACTGCTGTGACCTAATTTGTATACACAACAAGAAGTTTCGATTCCATGATGGTAGTACAGACCTAATTGCTGTCGAGCAAGCAGAACTAGGGCGGGTGTTGATCATGAACGTCCCCGAGGGTGGCAGACGGATTTATCCGGCGGGTATTCTTATGTTACCCGTAATGACATTTGCCTACACTCCTGAAGAATTCATGATTAGCGGTACCCCTGGTTCTGTGGAACTGACTCAATAAGGATTACACTCCGGTGAGCTACCCGTTCGATTAGTGGCGGGAAACGCGAGCGTCTCCCGCCGTGTTATCCGTCAGAAAAGGGCTATCCGGTGAAGCGTGAACGCTGATTGGTTGACCTTTGCTCCCGCGACGGGCGTGGCATCGCGAGACAAGAAGGGCGGTCGCCATATTGGATCAGTGCCAAGAAGACGCGCGGACGCTGCAGGGCAAAGGAGGAGGAAGAAGGGTCTTGTTATCGGCCAAAAGTCTCCAAAACCACATCATAATACGCGCCAACCTGGTTAGTTCCCGCTCATAGTGTCATTACGACACGCGGAGCTTCGTACTCCGCAAATCTTCGATTTTTAAACTTCGTTCGGTGAGAACATTCGACTTCGATGGAGGAGCAGTACACCCCCGGTGAGGGCCTCCAGTCCGACGAGTTAGATCTGTTCGGAATGGACGATGGCCAATTCGACAACGTTCAGGAATTGGATTATGAATCCGCCTCTGAAACCACCGGGAGTACAGTCACCGTCCGTGTGGCGGGGATTGGCTCCTATTCGACGGCTGAACGGGACCTCATGGCCATGCCACCCCCGGCTACAGTCAACCTGGGGCCGTTGCCGTGGCGCAATGTCCCAAAACGAGTTGCTTCGAAAGACATAGACAATTCGACGCCAACCCGGCTCAACGCAGCCGGTGATGAGGAGGAAGATGAGATGCCAGGGTTGGAGGAGGTAAGTCAGAAATTGCCTATCCACGCAGTGTCTGACGAAGAGATGGAAGACGTTGTGCGAACATCGCTGGCCCAGCAACAACTAATGGAAGTGCTGTCGTGCGATTCGCCATTCGATTCCTCGCTGAAACTACATCCCACACTAATGTCGATGATGTTGGACAGGCTGGGAGAGGAGGGCTTCTATCGTTACGATCCCACCTGGTTAGACAGTTACGGAGGGGCGATTCGAGGAGCTTTTAAGAACGGAGTCTTCAGTGACATTCTGTTAGAGTGTGGTACGAACTTTCGGAATCTCCAACAAGCTAAATCAATGGAGGAATCAGTGCCCTCAAGTGATGGGAGCACAACCAGTACGAAGGGGAAGAAAAAGAAACTCACCAAAACCAGAGGTAGTCGTAAAACTTCCAAAACTAGTACTCCTCCAGCTGCTCCAGCTATGTCCGAAGTATCCGAACCTGCCTCAGCTCAGTCCGAGTGCTCTTCGAGTACTTCCCATTCGGCTTCAACGTCATTCGAAGAACCAACCACTACCACCGGGATTACTGAGTCTCAATCCGAATCTCTTCCGAAAGCCCCGGGACCTTCACCAGTCCCATTCGAAAAAGAACCAGCTATCCTGGAGATGACTCCGATGGAGATCCATTCGGATACCTCAGGATCAGTTGAGCAGGAAGCTCGTTATGCTCAGGTGGTCAGAGAATCCGATGAACTCAGGGCAGCCAATGAACAGTTACGGATAACTCTGGAAGCTATGCAAGCTACCCCCAGAACTCCAATGACTCGAGCCCAGTCCCGTAAGAACCCCAATCCACAGCAAAAGGGACGGTCCTTGTCCGACGCTTCGGATGTGGAGGAGGTTCCATTCGAACTGACTAAAAGCCAGAAACGGAAGGCAAAGAAGAGTGAGGCACGACAGCCCTGTCTCCCTCACCCTTCACCTCCCCAAACTACTGCGATTAATATGTCCCCAACTGTAAGGTTGGTGGACGTAGTATCCGGTACTGCCTCTACTCCTTCGACGCCTCCTAGGGCACTCCCCAGGACGCCTTCGACCCCTCCAGCAACTCCGACCAAGACTCCAGTGCAGGTTGCCATGCCTGTATCTCCGTCTATGTCTACGTCCTCCGAGTCGGGACATTCGAACACACCACCTGTGGTTTCGTCGCCCCCTCCAGCTACAGGGGCAAACGCCTCCGCAGATGTTCCGAGTTCTCGAGTGGAAGAGATGATCTGGCGCAATGCCAGCGGGGGCTTCAAGAAATTTAGGCCCGAGTGCATGGAACACTGCAAACGTTCGAGGGAGATGTATTCGTGTCCCAAAGAAACGGACTATGAAGGGTTGTCGGATGACGAAGAATGGATGAGGTCCAATATGACTTCACCCAGTTCCTGGACATGGACGGAAAACTGGTTCAATCGGCTGCTGGACCGAAAACAGTTCCCCGAAACCTACTACAACCATGAGGGACGCCCCAAAATTAGATGGGCGATGGCCCGGTACAAGAAAGGGGTAAGGGAGGAGTGTCCATTCGATTCCTGTCGCAGCTACCCCAAACCCGGGGAGGTCCGCCCCATGCCTACTCGTCTTCGATTTATGCGGCATTTGGTTGAATGCCACATGCACCACCGTGCGATGTACGTCTGCGCTGATACTGGCAAATCGAACAAAAAGTGTTCTGGAGAGTGGACTACCCGAAGGGGCAGAATGATCGAACACCTGATACAATGTCATGGCCAAGCCATGATGTTGGCCAGAAAGAACGTGGGAGACCTCCATGCATCGCTGGTGGCCGGCTTGGACAAAGTAAAGTTCGACACCATCACGATTGAGACCCTCCAATTCGGAAAGGTCCAGTTGAGCAGGAATTCGAAGCAGTCAGCTGTCTTCCAGCGTACTGATCGACGTGGTCGACTGGACTTGAACAGCACCTTGTACAAGGAGTTGTACGACTGGAGAGCGGCCAACCCCCTTCCGGGGAAACGAAGTGAAACCAGGAGTCCAGCCACTTCCGAACCTGACTATGGTCCGGACTTCTCAGCCCCCAAGGGTCGTTCCCAACTACAAACCCTTCGTCCACTGACCCCTGGTAACCTGGCTAGCAGGGCTGAGTACCCTTCGATGGCCTTTCCTGGTCCGGAAGTACAGACTGAGAAGGATCCGTACAGAAATCTTCCCACTGGTGTCTCTGTAGGGGATGCCCTTCGCCAACCGGACTCCCGGAACGTGGAGATGGGGGATTCGGATCACTTTGTGCTGCCTGGGAAGAAGGACTTGGTGGTGACGACCACCATCCTCACTCCTCGGGCAGTAGATGAGGTGAAACCAAAGGCTGACAGTTCTACAAAGTCGGTGGGGCATAAAACCCCTGCCACTAGTGCGAATTCATCATCCGTGAAGACTGAGCCTGTGGTGGACCCGGTTCCAGTGACCACTTCGAACCCAGTTACCACCACACCAACGACAACCACTGGAGGAGGGAAAGCAGCAACTGTTGCTGCCACCCTGTTCACCACCACTACCACCGCAGCCACCGTGCCCTATAAGCCGAACGTTCGTGAGGAATCGGCAGTTGATCCTGACAGGTGGTATGACTTGATGATAAGTGGTGAGAACATTCGGCCGAGGGTACAGTTCCCAAAAGACTACTTCGAGCCTGTGAAGGCTCCGGATGCAGTGTTGCATAAGGAGCTATACGAACGATGGTTGCAGGAGCACTTAGCTGGCATGCAGCAATATGCCGCCGGTGTGGCAAGGGCATCAGCCGACTACGCCATCACCATGCAGGGCAAGGAGGTCGAGAGGCTGAGGAATATCTTCGAACGACAACGGATTGACGAACAATCAGAGCCAGATAAGGTGACCGAACTCACCAAGCAGCTGGCACAATCGAAGAAGGAACTCTCAACAGCTCGTGCCTTCCAAAAAGCTGCGGAAGACACTTTGAACGATCAGGCCAACACTATGAAGGCGCTGAACGTTAAGTTCATTCGAGTATTCGGGATAGGACTCACCCAATGGAGTGGGTCCCTCAAAGAGCTCTTGAGCTTGGTGAAGGACTCTTAGATAACTTGTGTGTTCGACTGTTCAGTTGTGTGTTTGATGACTTGTGCATATGATGTTTCGATGAGATTGTAATAATTGTGTTGTTATTATAAAAAAAACAAAAAAAAACGTCCATGATTAAGGTCATGATTCGAAGAAGAACCATAAGCCAGGTGTAAAATGCATAATTGTCAAGAAATGTCTTCGTTGTTCATACTTTAAGGAGTATCACTTATGCTATATACTATGATTAGAACCAAAACTGTACATAATGTTCGATACCTACCTTTATCTCCAAAAATTTTCTTTTTGGACATAACAACTGGTATTCGGATTTCGAGAGTATATCTATAAAGCCATATATCGGTTGCCTCAGGTAGAAGCCAATATTACTACATTCCTTGATTATAAGAGTTAATGTCACATCTATGTTGGTTCCAAGTATTTCATAATTCTAATAGTTCACGTAATTACCTCTCCAGGGACGGTTCGCCCACTTAAATATTTTCGAGCCATTACTTCTGTGTCATTCCGTCCTAGAAAGTCACATATTGTGCACTCTTAACCTACCTTAATATGATTAATGTAGTAATCAATATTGTATCTCAACAAAAACCATACAGATCTGTGATCACTGTAGTTAGAAATAGTATAGAACATATATATTCGTATATATTCATATCTTTATTAGAGATGGATACTTACGTATCTATCTTGTCGTTATAGTGTTGGATCTGTAAGATCCCTGTTATGTACATAGAAATGTAAGTGTTGTTTGGTGTAACAGGTCAGTCTAAATCAAAAATTGTACTTTCTACATGTATGTATAAAACGTATTTCGTACCTTTAAATGTACCCCGGTATTGTCATCATGTACACTGATATTATTCTCCTATATTCGAGTATATTATATTATATCAGATGTATTTCGACCCTTGTTATAATCTGGTGGGGGTGATGTAGGGGCACGAATAATACGTGTACATATAAGGTCCGTGGAGTCAGAGCGGCAAGTGCCTCCAACGGACACTAGGTGGCAACACCTAAGCCATGTCCTTTCGGTTATCCGGTAGCGGAGCCAAGCAGGGCACTCCAGACGACGCTACGGAGGAGTGCCACGTCGACACTGCTTGGTCCGCGCTCAGGGTATATAAGAGGCCGAGGTTGGCTACCTCAGGGAGTTCGTCCCAGGACAAGCTCTGACCCACACCTTTCGTACCTTCGCTTTGACAGGGGCACCTACACCCCTCCCACATTATGGCTCCTGCACCAGCCATGCTGGCACAGGGCTTGACTGTCCGGTATTGCTAATGCTTCGAACTATCGATAGAATCCTGTGTGTCTTCGAATGGTTGAAAGACCAAGTGAACCGAGTATAAACCTTCGTGTACTTTTGAGGCTGTGATCGAATAAAAACCTGTTGCATTCAAACCGAATTTGGAACCTGTGTTCGAGTTATACGCATCTGAAACCCCTACACTATTAATATATATATAGGGAGATACATGTATGGAGCGATTTCAAGGGGTCTCTATGGCTTTCTGAGATTGTGTGCAGTATCCTTAATGCTTAAGCCTATTGAGCACAACAGAGGAGGAGGGGTTGAGGGGGGATACTTTTTGTGGAAACTGTTTCATATTTCATGAACAGACAGATTTACATATCTAGGCCTAACGTTTGAACTAATAATGATAAAAACTAGCTTTAAAAGAATGCTAGAATCCTCTCAATGTGAAATAAGCTGTAGTCCATAAAACGGCTGCTAGGCGCCTGTAGCTCTCGTCCTTAAAGTGTACGAGCGAGAAACATTGCAGGGCTATTATATTACTAGACGTCCAGAAAGAGACTTTAAACTGACTTTTCTTCCAAAAAATTGGAGAGTGGCGTTGAAATGGCTACGCTAGGTAGAATTCTTGTACGCATTTGACGGTGGTGAGGTTGCGTTAGGCTCCCGACGATGGTTTTCACCTCGGTTCCCAAACTGTCTTTCAGTTCAATGGGTGTTGGTTTCATGCTCACACTTGCATACCACAACACGGATTCCCATGCTCCTTGGAGAGAGAGCGTAGGTGATTGAGGTGTAAGAGTGCGAGTGGCAAAGCATGTGAAAAAGAGACCCGAACGTTTTCAACTCTAACTCTCACTGGAAAGTCAATGACCTGAAGGTGGACGGACACACAATGGCAGAGCATGAAATTGTATCTGCTGTCATGACCGATGACCTGTTTGGTTTGCTTCTGGGGGACATTGAGACCCCCCAACACTTACTTGAACCCTTTGAGGAGATGACACCAATCTTTAAAAAATGTCACAATCTCCAAAGGTGATTTGGACCACACATGAGAGATTTTGTGAACAGAGAAAATTTGATAAACACCCCTCAGCGATCCTTGATTGGGAGCTATTGTGGTAAGAAACTTCTGTTGGGAACATCACTTTTGAAATGGTATGTAGAGCATGGTTTAACAATCACCAAAGTACATCTGGTCATCCAATATTTCCCTAAAGCCACCTTTGCTGATTTTGCTGATGAGGTGACAAGAGCTTGACGCGGAGGTGATGCTAACTCAGACGAAAAAATCCTTTCCGATTGCTAAGAATTGATGAGAAATAGTTTGTACGGCAAGACAATCTGCAACAAATAGAGTAAGTAAGTCAGAGGACGGTCTTTTGAACTGTTGGCAAATTCATGGCGATTCCTTTATGAAGTCGAACTTCAACCCAAGTCGGTCAACAACAACCTCCCTATCCAAATAGGTTTCATGGTGTATTAGTATACAAAACTGAAAATGTCAGAGTTTACATTTGACTTATTAGATAAGTTTATACATCGTCGAGATTACACCCTCTGTCAGATGGGCACCGACAGTCTCTATATGGCTCTGAGTGGGTGTACACTAGACGAGCTGGAGAATTATTTCAGAGAAAAAAGACAATGGCTCCCCACACCCATCTGTGATGTTCATTTAGAGGAGTTTGTCCAAATCAGAACCAAAGGAGAAAGCGACTGGTCTCCACCACCGTGCTGTGTTGCCCGATACTGTCACGATCTATGAACTTCGGGTCTCTGTAAAATCGAGTGGGAGGGATATGGAATCCTCAGTCTAAACTCAAAGACTTACATGTGCTATGATAAGAGCGTGATAGGAGAGAGTACATCCTCAAAGTGGAGTGTAACGGGTGTGGTTGAAAAAAAATGCAAAGGACCCTCAAGACTTTATGAGTGTTCTGTCGACTCAAAAACCAGTGAGCGTGACAAACTTAAATTTTAAGGTGGTAGATAGTAAAATGCACACATACTCCAAAGAAAAAAGTGGATTCAGTTACTTGTACAAAAAAAGAGAGGTACATTCATAGCTCTATAGTAAAGGAGAGCCGAAAAAAATTTAATTGAATTATTAAAATATTGATGGTGACACGGTGATGTCACAGTTTCAGTACTTGTACTCGTGTGACTTGTATCCAGTTGAGCGAATAAATGGGACCCAGGACAAGTTTGTGTGGAAGCAGGGTTCGCGCTAACCACTCGCCAAATCGCCAATGGCTAATCAAAGTTGAATTTGGCTAATGCTAACCAATGAAAATTCGCCAAATTGGCTAACTGTAGCTGTGGAACTGGTTTTACTATTCACTTTAGTCATGTTATATATCATAGAAAAGATGGAATCACAGAGAAGGCAGCCAGTCTGATTATACTCTTGACACATTAAACTCAATTATAAACATTCTCAAAATAAAATCAAATCATTATTCTAGGACAAAAGATTTAGATCCCGATTAGCAGTTTTAAAGTCAGTAGGGGGAGTTTAGAAGAATGGGAGTCAGGAATCAGTTTAAGAGGATGGGAGTCAGGAATCAAAGACAAACGCTGAGGGGGGGGGGCAGGATAAGTTTGGATCATAGCTTTTCAAAAACACTGCATATTCCCGACAATTTAATCTAGTGAAAATACCCCTTCCCCTTGAAACTATAACCCTCACTTGTCAATGGAGAATTCCATCCATTTTTTTTTCAGGTTACATGGTCTGAAAATCTAGGGTAGGTAGGTCGGACTTTTTTTTTTAATTCTTTTTTTTTTCCTTGGCCTGAAATATACCCAGAAATCGACTCACGAACTTCAATACTTCAATGCCGACTCGCCAACGACCGCCTTGACTCGTGAACTATCAAATCGACCCTTAAATAACCCCAAAATGACCTAAAATATAATTTTTTTTTCAAAATTGCATAAAATGTCTAGGGTTGGCCCTGTTTTGCTAGGTAGGGTCGGGTAACCTGAAACAGACCTTTTTTTTAATTTGGCCTTATTAATG
The DNA here is from genome assembly GCA_947462335.1 of Harmothoe impar. Lineage (NCBI taxonomy): Eukaryota > Metazoa > Annelida > Polychaeta > Phyllodocida > Polynoidae > Harmothoe > Harmothoe impar. Next base: position 12,846,409 of record OX381716.1, read on the forward strand.
GTAAAAAAAAGAAACATTGTAAAAATTTATAGCAAAAATAGGTTTGGCTAATCAATTCTGAATTTGGCTAATCGAAATGGATAAATTCGCCAAACTGGAACCCAGGGAAGGTGTATGTCACCTTAGGGAGTGTCAGTTCTTTGAATGGTGTATTGTGAGCCAGTTTGAATTGCATGTTCTGTTTGAGGTGAGCTTGCTTTGGTGTCTTGTAGAAGGTAGTGTGTTAGCTTCCAGTCCTATCGCTCATAGTTCTTTAAAGGAGTGCAAAGACGAAGTGCTGGAATAAAGACGTGTCACTTTAGTTGATGTGTGTCCTCGTCTTTCAAATAAACAAAGTCGTTAATCACGTCGTAGATAACTGTATCGACTCTCAGTGGCGAATAGTGTGTGTTGATTGGTACTAAGTTGGTGTGAAAAATCACAATGTTGACTCAATGTAACTGTGAACCAATCTTTACATGGGAGGTGATACAAGAAAGCGATTGCTCATATTTCAAATCACCCTTGTTAAATCAAGGTGTTCACAAAGTGGCTGTGTCTTTTCTTTTGATTCATTCAACAACTGCTTTGAAGACACTTTCTGGATGAGTCCAGTTGCTTTCTCATAAAGAGAAGGTATACTTTAGAGTCTACTGCTTCATTCGTTGCATGTCTCCAAGATCACCCAGGGCTGTTAAAAAAAAACTAGTTCGCGAAATGTTTGGTGTGTAAAGTGTCTAGAGCGTATGCTCTGTCAAAATTATCATCCCAAGACCAATCTACACTCCATACTGAAAGAGCTCATGTCCATCCAGTCTGAGTATCAGACTTGGTATTGCACCAAAGTGGATTTTGAGTGCTCTCTAGATAAAGTGTGGACTGGGAGTATGGCTTGACTATGGAAAAACCCTTTGACATGTTTAATGGTGACGTGCATACAGCTTGTGCGTTTCTGGGGAAATGCGAATGTTTCTAACTTGTGTGATTCTTGAGCTCTATTTGGAGGGATTGTTGCATTTCCGGCTTTGAAACATGTTTTGTTTTTTGCTTTTATAGGGGGCGGAAATGGATTTTGTTGGGTAAGTACATCCATACATCTAAAAAGAATCTTCCTTTATAAGTTGGTCATTTACAGTGATTTAATCAAAAATACATGGTGTAGTCGATGAAGAATCAACAAACCTGGTTCTGCTTGTATTTTTATTTTTTAAAAGTGCTGGGAAATACATGTCACCATTGAACATGTGACTAGGAAGCTTCACTATTCTCGAGAATCTCCCAATCCCATGTCTGTCTTTCTTGAGTTCTGTTTGGAGGGCTGTCTATGGTTTTCCATAATAAAAAGTTTGTTAAGAAGTGCTGTTGATTGCTAGTCTTTAAATGTGTGCCTGTTTTGTACTAGGATAACGTTCACTGCGACCACCCCCAGCAGAACACCTGTTGTACCAACTGCAGGTGCATGAAGAGAACATGGGAGCTATGGTGAATATAAAATAATATGAATGTAGATATTTTTGTGTGTATACAAATTCGTGAAATTTCGCTAAAAAGTACAATTTTGCATGTATTTTAATTCACGAATTTTGAAATATGGTAGTTGTATTCTACTGGATAAATATGTACAGTGCACAATTAAATATGTTAAGAGTATAATGTCTTATCCATTAAGAAAAGTTAGTCTAAATATTAACTGTCATGTTGTGAAGAACATAGTTTTCTTTTTTCTAAAAAGTCATAGAGTCCGGTATTGCTAAAGATAGCCGTGTTTCACATACAACCATGTACTATATCATTTTGAAGTGCTTTGTATCAAGGCAAAAAAAATAAAAGGTGTGTTTCAGGTTACATTGACTCTGAAATAGTGCCAAAATTACTTAAGATATTAATATTTTGTCAAAACTGCATAAAAACTTCTAGGGTCGGCCCTGACAGTTATTTCAAAAATATTATTTTCAAGCACTTTATTTGTTTTCTTTATGCAGAGAAAAATACAGTATTGCAAATAATATATTTTCAGAAAAAAGGCATTAGTTTTAGCCATCATATCTTGCCTTTCAAATCTAGACTTGTTTCAGAACTTATGTACACGTACAGACACGGAATAGTTTTGCTAGGTAGGGTCAAATAACCTGAAACACACCTATTTTCTATTTGGCCTAGCCTAATATAGACACCAAACACATTCAGTAAACAAGTACATTAAGGATGTTCCACTATGTTTCAGTGGTGTTGGAGGACAGTGAGCCCAGCAGTGCTGGCGTGAACTACAGCAGACACCCAACCCACGCACGTCTCTACAAGCCATCTAAACGTTTAGACGTAACATACCACAGCTTACTAGTAGTACCGGTAGGCTGTAGAATAAGCTCACAGCCATTATTTCCCTGGCAGTATCAACCAATACCAAGTTAACCTCTAGTATTCAATAAATTTCTCCTGATCTTCAGAGTCATATCTATAATATATCATGACCCAACAAGGAATAGGGGACCTCTGGGTGCTGTTACAAAATGAAATTTATTTTACAGAACATAATTACGTTATGATTAACATTTAAAAATCTAAATTAAGGCTAATTTAGGCTAATTTACACATTTTTTGCACACTTCCTGGACAGGGGGTGGAGTCTATAATGTCCATAATGTTAAAAAATCCGCAACATAAATTTCGTTTTGTAACAGCCCCTAGAAAAACAATGTAAAAAAATTCTTTTGTAACACTCTTTTTTTGTGCTATTGTTTTACGTGGCGTTTTGGAACAGCCCCCTGCAGAAAGGGTTTAGTACTGTTTAATCATCAGGGTGTGCAACCATAACCAAAATTGTTAGGAATTGACTAAATAAGTTTTAGTGTATATATATTGTTATCATGTAATGACTTCATTTTTAAGGTTACTCTCCTTTGAATACCCCCTATTCCGTGTCTGTACTCGTACATAAGTTCTGAAACAAGTCTAGATTTGAAAGGAAAGATATCATGGCTAAAACTAATGCCTTTTTTCTAAAATATATTTGCAATACTGTATTTTTATCTGCATAAAGAAAACAAATAAAGTGCTTGAAAATAATATTTTAGTTATAACTGTCATTGATCATTATGTTTATAGTTATAGTCATGAGAATATTTGAGTGATCATCAAAGTTTGGTGTATACCGTTTAGCTCCAGCCACCTTTCATCTGTAATAGGTTACTGAAGGTGAATGGCAGTGAGGCTCTCACCCACTGGGGTCAGCACTGGGCCTGCCCTCACCCACCTGGGTGGGCTGAGCTTACCTGAACCTATCAGGTAATACCTTATGCACGGTAGTGAGTGTGGGACTGACTTTAAGACTCCTATATATATAACTATGATAAACTTATATCATGATACAAGAATAGGACAAAAGATATATATGAAACAACAGGAATTACCGTATTCAACATAATCAGTGCACAGTGCACCCAAAATTGAGTAGACATAGGGTAGATTCACCATAAGCCGGACACATACCCTGAGATGGACAGTGAAATTTTAGGTTATTTATGTACAATACCACTTCTAGCCTTTGTTTTTTGGAAAGAATAACACTTAAACTTTGATATTATTTACAAGTAAAGGGATTAAAATGCTTGAATAACCACAAAATCAAGTGTCTGTCTTAAGGTATGTGTCCGACTCCAGATGAATCTACCCTATTTCTAGTGACTGAAGTCGGTCGTCCACTGGCCAATGCAACAATGTTTGACGACTGGTTTTTCTTTTCTTTTTAGGCCAAATAAAAGGGTCTGTTTCAGGTAACAAGGGAAGGAAATGTAGGGTCGGTAGGTCAGATTTAAAATTCCCCCCAGTTGTTCTCCCCAGTTGCGAACGTTCAATTCCCAAGTTCTGTTTGGAGGGCAGTCATAGATTGCACCTGGTCACTGATTGCACCCAGTCATAGACTTCACACTTAATGGTTCAATTAGATCCAAAGGCTGTGTCTCACCAGATCAATATAACTTGATAGTCTTTGACCGGGTGACAACTTTGACCAGGTGACGTCTTTGACCAACAAGCTTCAAACGGCCTGAAATGGTGACTATGTACACAGAAATGCCAGGAAACGGTTAATGGATATTTTAATACTATAAATTACAAGTCACCTGGTCAAAGACTTCACCCGGTCAAAGACTATCAAGTTGTATTGATCTGGTGAGACACACCCTAAACCGTTAATATGTATGGGGGTGGATGGCTAAATTCGACACGGCGACATGGCCATTTCTTAAAATTGACATGCGACATGGAGCTTAGTGACATGCGACATGAGGTTTGAAAAGATAGTGACAGGAGACATGAGCAATTCTTAAAATCAACATGGGACATGGGGATTATTAAGGGACATGGACATGCTACATGGGCATTTCTTAAAATTGACATGCGACATGGGGACCCCTCCATCTACACCCCAATATTTCTCGACAGTCATGGCAATCCTTACATTTAAATGTCTTTGGTTAAATACGGGATTCCATAGGGTCACAGCAGCATTGTCGTATCAGTCTACTTCTGGTAAAATGGGCTCGTGAAGTGATTTAACTATAATTAACAATACCCTCCCCCCTCCCCCACCCAACCGCTGCTTACACTACTAGTAGTCTATTAGGGAGTGATCATTTTTTAACAACAGGGGGGTGGTGGTGGGTTTCTGCACGGAGCGCACAAAAATTTTTTCACCCCCCCGGTCAAGGGGTCAAAATGTTTTACCCCCCCCCGCTTACGGCCGAAAATCGGCTCGCGCGCGGGCCCTTTGAAGCATAGTAATGCGCGGGCTTTTTGGCTCAAAACAGGTTAAATTATTTTGACCCCCCCAAGAGGGGTCCAAATTTTTTTGCCCCCCCCTGGTCAAGGGGTCCAAATTTGTTTGCCCCCCCCCCCAACCCACCACCCCCCCTGTTGTTAAAAAATGATCACTCCCTTACTACTAAGCAGACAACCCAGCTAATTCTTAATGCTGGTAAAGGTTGGCTACATGCAGGCTATAAGCCGGAGGGGGGGGGGACTTCCTATCCTTTCTATGCAAATACTGGATAGCTCTCCCCGGTGAGAGGACAGACGTTTAGAGCGTTATCTTAATCTTAAGTCTTAAAGTCTTAGTTCAGTGTCTTACGTTGGGGCAGCGCCACATTATTAACCATTAACCTGCTAAGCTCAAGCTGCGTGCGCGCTAGGGGGAGGTGGAGAGTGTGGGGGGGGGGGGGGGTGACTCGCACTTGCAGTCTCCAACTGCGCTACCTAGATTCGGTTATAGTTTTGTTACAGTTTTAAAAAAGAAAAAGAAAAAAAAAGAGAAAGAAAAAGGGGATGCGGGGGCACAGCCCCCGATATATACAGCAAGGATACCATAGATATACATATGTACATTTATGATGATACGTAACCTGCGGAAAGGTTCTGCGAATAAGTAAGGATGGCTTTATCTGTTGGCTTATGTAGAAGGTATAAGGTGGCCACTTTAGGAACTAACATTAAGACTATTAATACTGTCTTAATAGTCTTATTAAGATAACACTCTAAACGTCTGTCCTCTCACGTGGGAGAGCTAACCCGTGCGTGCCCTTTCTATAGTAACTATGTGTGAACATCACCTCAAATTCGGTACCCTTTCCTCCAAACAGAAGTCAAAAATGACACAAGTTAGAAACGTTTGTATTTCCCGGAAACGCACAAGCTGTATGCACAAGATAGACGCGGGAGATTCCCGAGAATAGTGAACATTCCTAGTGACATGTTCAATGGTGACGTGTATTTCCCGAGTTTAATTCGTGCAAATAACCAGAAATTCCACAAGTAGAATGAAAACCTGTATTTCACAAGTTTCATTACAAGAAATGAAACAGAATAGATGTCACAAGAAAAATTTCAAAAATATCCAAAACACGTTCCAAAAACGTTCTAAAATTCTTGAGTTTTGACATGAGAATTTCATGAGTTCGGCTTGAGATTTTGTTGGCAGGTTCATCATGGGAGGTAAATCAACAGTATAAGACCCTTTTCATGGGAAACTGAGCAAAAACTATACCATTAATTAGGAGGCCGCAGAGAAATACCCTTATCATGAATCGAAATTCGAGTCCATGCCCTCATCAAAGGTGATATAAATAGAATAGCCCACTCTTACCCTGTGCAGAAATGTTGAGTCCCCACACAGTAACCAATGTGGAGTGAGTGCCCCCCCTGCCCCCACACCCCTGTTTTCTTTATTTTTTCTCTTCTTCTTTCTTAAAATATCCGAATAGCCAAAGGAAAAAAAGTGTATCAGGTGTGTCAAAATGTCTGCTCTACATGGGATTCGTAGCCAAAGGCCTCGGCTTATATCAATTATATTGCCTCTCGACCACCAGGAGTATATCCAGTACAGACCCCTAAATTCGATATGGCGACATGGGCATTTCTTAAAATTGACATGAGGCCTAGTGACATGCGACATGAGGTATAAAAAGATAGTGACATGGGACATGGGCAGTTCTTAAAATCAACACGGGACATGAGCATTATTAAGCGACATCGACATGCGATATGGTCATTTCTTCGACATGCGACATGGGGTTCCCCCTATCAAGGGCCCCTAGGTTCTAACTGAATCTACCTGTCTGCTATGCTTTGTTTGATCCCCAATCACTCATAAATAGCCCTGACTGGTAACTCCTATTCCCGAGAAACAAGGGTTATATTTTGCTTATTTTGAGCAGATTATCGTTTTATCTCTCCCTTTTTGAACAATTGACACATTTGAATCGAACAGCAAGCCCAAATTTTTGAAATAAAAGGAATATAGACTCCGAGAGGGGGGACTCTTTTTTTCTGTGTAGTCAGAAAAATGGTAGGGCACTACGTCTGGTAAGAATCCAAATCGGGTATTAAAGTAAAAATACTTATAATGTCAAATTTCTCAGCCAAAAAGAATTTAATAGTAAGTAGTAATAAATTTAATAATCGGCGTATAACGCCTCAGAATGATATGGGGGAAAAAGTCTCAACGAGATACATGAAACTCAAAGTTGGTTTTGCCGATCCTATCTATGTATCATGCCTTACACACATGCTGCAAGGTTAAAGTGACATAATCACTAAGCGTATCCCACTCATAATTCTAGTACTGTTCTAGTCTACTATGTGGTTAAGTGCGAGTGGTGAGACTGTCCCTTTAAAGGGAGTCATGGCGGGAACTTACCAACTGGGGTACAGGGCGGAGAGAGATGCGAAAGGTGATTGTGTATGCTGTAATCTTGTGTCATTCAATCTTAAGAAATGGCCATGTCTCCAAATCGATTTTAATAAATAGACAAAGGTTCACGAGTATAGTTCCCCACTGAGGGTTATTTCACGAGGCGGAGCCGAGTGAAATAACCCTCAGTGGGGAACTATACGAGTGCTCCTTTGTGTTTATTTCATGTCACAACTAACCATATTTGTCGAAATTCGACTTAATTGGTCTGAAAAAGCTATTTTATAGTGCTTTTATCATCAGTTTTAATGATTTTAAAGGCCGCGAAATACGGGCGAGGGTTATTTCACGGGGGGTGTTAAATACGGCCTTCCTTGGTTAAGTCAATGGGAGTGCCGTATTCACCATGAAATCCTATGTATCATGCCTTACACACATGCTGCAAGGTTAAAGGGAGTCGTGGCGGGAACTTACCAACTGGGGTACAGGGCGGAGACAGATGCGAAAGGTGATTGTGTATGCTGTAATCTTGTGTCATTCAATCTTAAGAAATGGCCATGTCTCCAAATCAATTTTAATAAATGGCCAATGTCCAATGTCACTATCAAATTTTTGCTCGTATCCTATGGCACTAGGCCCCAAAATGGTGGATGTCGCCATGTCGAATTTAGGGATCTAGAGTTTCTACCACTCCCACTAAGACGCAACACATGGCGGCAAAGTGCCAAGATGACAGTGAAATAGAGACTTGTATTGACAGAGTTATGGCTGGTTTGTCATTAGGAATGCAGAGAGGGCACAGGGTGTGACTGAGGAGCAGTAGCTTCAAATTCAATGGATTTTAGAACGGTGTGCACTGATGTTCTTTAGCTCCTTATACGACCAATCTCTCAGTCATTATAGGGGGTGTAGATGTGGGGGTCTCCATGTCGCATGTCGATTTTAAGAAATGGCCATGTCACATGTCACCAAGGAATATGACATGTCACTAAGGAAAAGAGTTAAGGAGCATAAAGAGAGTTATAAATGGGGGTCTTAGGGCCACGGGCCCCAGGAATTCTTTGGAATTTGAAAACCCACAGGGATTAAATTTCAAGAAAGTGTTAGCCATTTTTTTGCTCTCTATATGACCAACATATAGGTTAGTTAATATTGTCAGGTTGGTCAGTACTGACCAACTCACCCTAGTCTTTCTATTTTAGGCTAAGTCCTTTTGACTTAGGCTTTAGTAGCTATTACCGTAAAACCTCGCTTATAAGACGATTTTTATTTGGAATTGATTTTTGCTATACCGGTAAGTCGAATATTCCTCTCTAAACTCCAATTCGACCTATATGTGAGGTTTTGAAAAAAGTTAAACTATTTATGTGCCCAAAAATGGTTAAACTGAATGCTGTAAAATACACCTTTTTTCAGGGATTGTTTTTCCATGCAAGACTTATTTCTCCCCACCACAAGTAGGGGGTCGTCTTTAGACAGTATATTATGAATATTACTGACTTTGCCCCCAGGAAATAGTTTTTAGTGGGGCTCTGGGTTAGGGTGTGCCACCTCAAAAGTTCTTAAACTCCAATTCGACCGATAAGTGAGGTTTTCCAAAAAGTGAAAGCTAAAAATTAGCTTTTTCCTATAAGTCGATTTTTTTCCCTCAAAATTCCAATTCGACCTATAAGTGAGATTGACTTATAAGCGAGGTTTTACGGTAGTCATTGTTTTGCCTCAGTCATTCTTGAATAGCACTTGGTCATGCCTGACCAATGTCCCTAAGACCAACCTAGGATAGCCACTACAGACCAAGGGCCGGGGCTGTTCGATTATCTGTGCGGATAACTAGCGTTGTACTTATTTTTTGGGAGCTTTGAACATATTTATTCTGGATGAACCTTAAGGCACAGCCTGCTTTATGCGTATCCAGAGCATCAGTAAGACAATGGCTATAGTTAACTTTCCAGATTTTTAGAAGAAATGTTGAAATATCTAAGCAGAGTACACGCATAGCAGAGGCGTAGGAAGCAAATCTTCATTAGGTGTGTGTGTGGGGGGGGGGGGGGGGGGCTACCTCAACCAGCTTTGAACATCAGATTTAAGAAAGTTGGCAGTTATATATGCTTGTATTGCCCAAGCAACTCCGTAATATAGTACCTCTATTTGATGACAAACGTAAACACTAGAGTTTCACCGATTCATCTATCTTGGGGATTACCATGCAATCCAGGTTTTTAGGAGGAGGAAACTTGGCGGTTAGTTTGACTCTGGCTTTCACATTGACCGTGCAGAGTACCAGCTTCTGCATGATGGCTGCCAGAGCTGGGTCAGCGGGTTTGGTTCTGAGCGGTCCGTCTTCTTTGTCGAGAAGCTCTTGTGCCTTGGCAGTGAAATCTCCAGCTTTTTTTTTTTTAGCTCCAAACGCTTTATCAGCTTTCTTCTTGGGTTCAGGTCTCTCTGACTCGCTTGTTGTGCGCTTCTTTTTCTTACGTTTCGGGTTGGGATTGGGTTCGGGTTCACTTTCAGACTCAGAAGATGAGGTATAGGTGTTGGGGTTAGCCCCACCCTTCCCTTGGCCTGACTGGGTAGGTTCTTTAGTGGGGGACCTGCCTTGGGAAGCCTCACTAGGTGTGGGTTCTCAGGGTCGTCCGGGTCTCTGTGCTCGTGTTAAACAAAAGACGAAAACACAAAGGTTGGTTTTACACTTTATGTAGCACAGGTATGGTACAGTGTATGGGACAGTACAAATAGCATGCTACCCTCACACAGCTACGCAGTTAAACCTTTAAGGGCAGCATAATTCTTTAATGTAGTATGCCCTTGGTCTTTATGATGCATGAATGCTCTATTAAAACGCAGTTACTCACCAGGGCTGCATTCCTGGATCATGAAAACCAGCGGCACATTAAAAACACTATGCGATCCTTAAAGGGCTAAACATTCTCTCAAACACAACATATAGGTCCTGGTGCACAATCCGCATCACGAGCGGCTCATCGACACGTTAGTTTGTAACCGTAAATTCTCGCGTAGAAGCCACGGCTAGTACGAGGGTCAGATCGCTGGTGCGGCTTATAGGATCGGCCCATGGTCTGGGTGCGACATATACGCGAGTTTTTGTTACTATAGTACAGTATTAAAGACACCATAATCAGATTGCCTGTGCGGCTTATAGGATCGCCCGAAACTCGGGGTGCGGCTTATACGAGAGTTAGGCTTATACGCGGGAATTTACGGTAGCTGTTATTCAGCCTAACTCATCAATCGTTGATAACATGGACTTAATCTTTCATATTGTCTGACCCTTTTATACAAAAGTTGGGTGTTTCTTTGTGTGAAGATCCCTCACCCTCAACAAGCCTAGTGTTTGATACTCTCCCATATTTTGTTCTCACTTTAATACAAAAGTTGGGATAAAAAACACGCACATAATTGTAACAACAAAATGCACATCCACTTTACATCATAATGTAAAATATGTAATAATTATTTTATGAAATTTCTGTTTCGTCGTCATTTCATGGTTTGCCAAATCTTTGTGGCATATTTGTGGAATTAAATGAGACTTACCAGGGTAAGGTGATATTTGATTATGATTTTGCCGCGGGCACCACGTTGTGGTGCAGAGTATACACTGGGATTGGGGGCATCAGTTCTATCAGTTCATGAACTATGGACTTGAAAACTCAAATACAACTAACAATCATGCAGATCCATCCTTTATAGGTATAAAGCTCATTTTGGCAGCTTTTGTAACACACACTCATCCTGGCTTCGTTCAATGACTTCCTTACAAGAAAAAAATTCACAATCTTTATTCTATCTATCTATTATTGCAAGCACAAAATGTACAAACAAGACTACCACAATCATCATTAATTATTTACATGACAAAAGGCGTATTTCCACCCTGGTATACATGTGCTGTACCCCCCCCCCCCCCCCCGTTATTTACCGTTGCAGGCTGAGTAGGGTTATATAGAGATGCCACTACCCTGGTTGGAAATGTAGGAAATCTTGGAAATTAACATGATCTATGACTGAAATCAGTGAAAAAGTAGGAATTCCTGCAAACATGGAAAAAGTGGCATCTCAGGAGGAACAGTCTCATTTGCACTGAAACTAGTATTATTCTGCTACAGGAGTCGACCCCTATAGGAGTAACCATCTTAGGTGGGGCTTTTTACAGAACAACTAATACGCCGTTTACATATTCATTTCCTTTCAAGTTTCATTCGCCCGATATCATGATTCTAGTTTAAATCCACCATTTCTCCATATTGTTCCTTCATGGTATTATTTTCTATGACAAATAGCATTTCCCGCTTCCGACGAGCGCCGCTCATTTATAGCATTCATGTACATACGCCCTTTCATCCAGAATATAAAATCCACTAGCAAGCTATTGACAAGATGTGAAATGTACAATCCTTACTGCATGTAGTCAATACTACACGAAGCCACACTAAAATAACACACTGGTCAGTGGATATCATGCATCGAAAACTGTCAATGGATCCCACCTGCATTGGAATTTTCTCCTCTATATCTTTTTTTAAGGGATTAAAGTGACCAAACTAAAAAAATGTGAAATTTTGCAATGGTTTTATTTATTAGTATGTTGTGTTGATGTATATCTTCTTCTTTTTTTGAGGGGAGGGTATTTCTTGTGTAAAATTCCAGTGGAATTTATCATACAGATGCAAATTTAAATATAATTCACTCACCCCTAAATATAGCAACCCACTGACCAATCTATATATTTTAGTGTGGCCTAACACAAATTCTTTCAATTGTATTCTGTACAATTAACTAAGATGTTTTCGTCTTTCACCGCCATGCCCGCTTCAATGCTTTCCGTGTGGCTAGTTTCTGAGTGATGAGGGAGACGACGATCATCCCCACGAGTACGAGCGCGATGAACAGGTAGTCAAAGTCCTCCTTCAGTACGTCAAACATCTTAGACGGCATCACTCGGGTACCGAACATATCTGTAACACACACACACAGAGTGTCACCAGAATTATTCACCACAGGGAGTTATCACGGGAGGCCATACTGTATGGAACAGAGGGTTATCACATAAATAATCTAGCGTGAGATCCTAATCACAAAAGACTCAGGGATTTGTTTTCCCTTTGAAAAAGTTGTATAGAATGCTGTGTGTAATGTGTGTGGTGTAATATGTGTGTGGGTGTAATATGTGTGTAGTGTATTACAGGGGTAGACAGTAACTTTTTCAGCCATGGGCCACCCGGGCACGTAGCATCAGAAATCTACGGGACCGGACAATAATCTGCGGGCCCGGTTTCATTATTTTACTTTTCTTAAAGAGCAAAGCATAGGTATCCCTGGTTGATTTATATCAGGGCCTAACCAGAATGGTCGTTTTCCCATAGATTTCCTCTTTCCTACGACATATGACAAGACTATATTGGTACCTAGAAATTCATTTACCCACTCCTGTGGGCCACCCGGGCCCATAGGAAGGTAATTCTATAGAAAACTGCGGGCCCGGACACAAAACTACGGGCCATTGGCTCCCGGGCCAGCGTTAGTGTGTACCCCTGAGTGTAATATGTGTGAGTGTAATATGAGTGAGTGATATGTGTAAACTCAACCACACCCCAAACCCAATCTCCACTCGACCCCACTGTCAATTATGTCCACAGATGGCAAACTGGTCTGACAAAAAGCGTCCTTAAAGGGTTAACGTGAGAGGGTTAAAGGACTCTGCTGCCTTTAAAGACTTAATTGTGCTCTTACCGAGACCGTAGGCTACGATGAGGCAGGTAGACTCGAGGCCGGCGGGGGCGGTGGCGATGCCCCGGATGTTGTTGACGGTGAGGTTATAGTTGATGAAGGCTTCGTAGGGGCGCGGTAACTCCGGCATGTAGGGAATCATGCCCTCTTCTCTGTAAACGGTCAAACATGGGTCGTTAGAAACTCACATATACAGGATTAACAGCTTAGGTATATTGTACCGATCAGTAACACTAAATATTACTGATCGGACGTGGGCGTCAAGTTAAGCGTCGCCTGTGTTTTTGGACAGAAATTAAAATTGAAAAAAAAAAAAAATACTGTCAGTGGATTTTGTATATATGATAAGTGGAGCAAGCGACACTTTCTTACATAGTTTTACCAGGCTTCTGACATATTAAACCCACAACATTCACAGGAATCAAGAAAATAAAGAATTCAATTTTTTTTTAAATATTGAACTGCATAGTCCTTTGTCAATTTACGCACACCTCACCTGTTTTCTGGAGTCAGAACAAATGGCCGGCGCGGGTCAAGGAGCGCTTTGGGCATCTCCAGAATTCCTCCACTCTCCATGCCGACTGGAACAGGGAACAGGTGTACATGTAGTAGCAGTGTCATCCCGATCTCATCCCAACTACCGTAAATTCCCGGGTGTAACCCACATCTCACTTATAACCCGCAACTGGACAAAGAAGAAAAATTATATAACCTGCACACAGAGCTGCCAACCTTAAACCTCCAAAATCGTATTTTTTATGTCATTTTTTGCCTTAAAAGCGTATTTAACGTACTCCCTTCACCCAAAATTCGTACTAAAATCGTACTTTAGATTCAGGATCACTACATTAATACAACATTAAATCACACATCACAAATGACTTAGGGTCAGGGTGATTAGGTGATTGAGTTGAATAATTGATCATCAGAAACTTTTGGGTTAAACATGAGACATGAACATATTGAATCTAAACATACCCCCCCCCCCCTAAAAAAAAGAAAGAATTTAAATACCAATTTTTTTCTTGTTATCTCCTCCCCCAAACCACTAGAATAAGAATGGAGTATATTGAATTAAACATAACCGGGCAGTTTATGCTACGGTTCAACCTCTTTTTTTTTAAATGTCTTGGTGTTTTGAGGCCCCTATCAAGGTACCACAATTTTTCCTGGAGCAAATCGACCCACATTTACCCCAAAAGAAATACACAAAACTTCTGATTATAATTATCAATGCTCCTTTTTTTCCCAGGCTTATAACCGAATGTGAGTTTGCGGAAGATGACTCGGGGCTTATAAGAAAATAAAACAAATAAAAGTCGGCTTATAGCCTAGGTTTTGCCGTAATTGTAATGAAAAAAATATCTAGGGCCAAAATGTGTACTCAATATATGTGAAATAACAGCCAAATTGATCAAAAAGCGTACTATAAACCTGAAAATCGTACTAAATCGTACTCAAAATGCAAAATCGTACTCTGCCTCAAAATGAGGCCAAAAAGCGTACTAATACGCCAAAAGCGTACTACTTGGCAGCCCTGCGGCGGCACATGGATTTCCCCAAAGTCAGGGTGCGGCTTATATGCAAGATGGGGATAAAAAGCAGGAATTTACGATAAGCTAAATATACTGACAATATTCTTTATTACAAAATTTAAGTAAAAAAAAAAAATCAACTTTTTTAATTTGCCTTTTTTTGAGGCGGGGGATGGGGGAGAAGTGTTCAAAATCAAACTCTTTTTATTTTGTGGGGGTGGGCTGGACACAAATTAGAGCCGTAAAGCCTTGGCTTTAATTTGTTTATATGGTTTTCTCTATAACCAGGGTTTACTTACTCAGTATGTGCTTGTTGGTGATTCCCCTCTCTGTGGTGGTTATTTCTCTATAACCAGGGTTTACTCACTCAGTATGTGCTTGTTGGTGATCCCCCCCCCCCCCCCGGTGGTGGTTATTTCTCTATAACCAGGGTTTTACTCACTCAGTATGTGCTTGTTGGTGATCCCCCCCCCCCCCCCCCCCCCCCGGTGGTGGTTATTTCTCTATAACCAGGGTTTACTCACTCAGTATGTGCTTGTTGGTGATTCCCCCCCCCCCCCGGTGGTGGTTATTTCTCTATAACCAGGGTTTACTCACTCAGTATGTGCTTGTTGGTGATTCCCTTTTCTGTGGTGGTTATTTCTCTATAACCAGGGTTTACTTACTCAGTATGTGCTTGTTGGTGATTCCCTTCTCGGTGATGGTTATTTCCCTATAACCAGGGTTTACTTACTCAGTATGTGCTTGTTGGTGATTCCCTTCTCGGTGATGGTTATTTCTCTATAACCAGGGTTTACTTACTCAGTATGTGCTTGTTGGTGATTCCCCCCCCCCCCCTGTGGTGGTTATTTCTCTATAACCAGGGTTTTACTTACTCAGTATGTGCTTGTTGGTGATTCCCCCCCCCCCCCCCCGGGTGGTGGTTATTTCTCTATAACCAGGGTTTACTTACTCAGTATGTGCTTGTTGGTGATTCCCCCCCCCCCCCCCCCCCCCCCGGGTGGTGGTTATTTCTCTATAACCAGGGTTTACTTACTCAGTATGTGCTTGTTGGTGATTCCCTTCTCTGTGATGGTTATTTCTCTATAACCAGGGTTTACTCACTCAGTATGTGCTTGTTGGTGATTCCCTTCTCGGTGATGGTTATTTCTCTATAACCAGGGTTTACTTACTCAGTATGTGCTTGTTGGTGATTCCCTTCTCGGTGATGGTTATTTCTCTATAACCAGGGTTTACTTACTCAGTATGTGCTTGTTGGTGATTCCCTTCTCGGTGATGGTAGCCTCCATGTGAGAGATGTAGCCGGGGAAGATGTACGCCTGTCGCATCACGATGGGAGGCTGTGGCATGGACAGGGAGGAGAAGGCCGTGGCGTTGGTCTGCTTTTGTCCCTCGTACATCTCCAAGACGGCGATCTCGTTACGACGGAACTTCTGGTTCCAGTAGTTGTACTGAGGGGAACAGATGTCAACAAAAAGTCTTTTAAACACTTTAACCTTTAAGGACAGCAGGTCGCTAGAATGTGACATATGTTAGCATGATGTGCCAATGCAGTCCCGGCGGGTAACTTGCCGGTGCTGTATTGGTACACCATGCCGACCCTTCAGGAGTGTATCAGCCCAGTAGGTCGGCATGATGCATGAATGCAGCCCTGGCGAGTTACTCGCCAGGGCTGCATTCATGTATCATGACGACCAAGGACATGATGCATTAAGGCATCATGCTGCCCTTAAATACTTAAGGACGGCATGATGATTTAATGCATACTTTATCTGGGGTATTTCATGAGTGGGGGGTGGGGCCGTATTCCTCAAAGTCGCAGGTTGAGTGGGAACTGGTAGGATAGTCGCTGGTCGAGGCTGGATACGGCCCCAGCCTCCACCAGTAAAATACATCACACGGTATCAATGTAGCTTTAAGGATGGCACGTCACTAAAAGATGACATTTAGATGACATCTGTCTGTTTAATTGGCTGAAATAGCTCTTTTCTACGCTGTTCAAATGTAAACAAGCCGCCATTTTGATACGTCACAGGGCCGTGAAATATGGCCTTGGGTTATTTCACAGGTAAGTGAAATATATTGCTCCTTGTTTAAATCAATGGCACTGCCGTATTTAATAAAACCTAAGTGATAGTACTCACGACGACCCAGTTCTCGGAGTGGACCACGTGGACAGGTCCCTTTGCTTTCCTGTGGTTACAGTGGAACACGATGTTACCGCTAACCACGTCTATTAGGTACACGTTCACAAAGTCTGTAAAAGTACAACACGACACGTCTATTAGGTACACGTTCACAAAGTCTGTAACACAAAGTAGCACATTACTAAACACATAGAATACCTGAATTAGGGGTAAAGTCACATATATATATATAGGGGCGACTTATGGCCACTCCAAAAAAAAAAGTTGTTTCTCATCACCAAATAGTGAAAAATATGACGAGGGCGTTTTTTAAATTTAATTTTTCTTTTTTTACTTGGGGCTCAAATACATAGGGAAATTTGGACTTTCGCGATCAATTTTCATATTTCAGTAATTCAGAGTTTATTGATCAGTAAAAGTTGAGATAATGCAAGTTATTCCTAGCTGACCGCATCACTGACAGCATAAGCTTTAATTTGATACCAAATTCTCAATATTTTCCCAATTTTAACATATCAGTATTTTTCATAACAAAATGTAAAAAGAAAAAAAGAAAAAAAGAAGTTCTCCCTAAGTCATGAGTTTTATGATGTGCGCGGTGATGAGAAACAAACTTTGACAAGGGTATACAAGGGCCTATACAAGTTTTAAAAAAAATACCCTTCATTACTAAAATATCCATAATGAAACCCTAGGTTCTGCTCCCAAGTTAGGAGTGAAGCTTATACCAGGGTTCGGCTTATACCAGAGACTTTACGGTAAATGCAAATAAAATTGCCTCAAAATAACAATTATTGTTCTTGCACAACAGACGTGGGTAGAGAAAAAAGTTTCTACCCCAATCAATTTTTGAGAACAATATCTTCCACTCCCTCCAACCACATAATATGTAGTTTATAAAGAATTTCGTTACGAATTACAAAGATAAATTGATACATTCTAGTGAACTTTCTACCGGGGTATTTATGCGTTGACCTCATATAGGAGAATGTATCATTTGTCAAGTTCAAGTTTCAAGTTTCAAATTGTTTATTTTTACCTAGACAGAAGTACAGTCATCTCATGGTTGTGCGTTGTTCTCCCCTCGTCGACAGTCTAGGGGGTATATACCATATATTGATTTGGCGTGCAAAGTTCTGAACCCGTCTTTACATTATGCTCTGTGTTAAATGACATAATATAATAACACTTTGCACGCCCCTACTTATGTACATCAAATTATATCTTAAGATACATTCGTCCTGATTGTGTGTAAGCTTACATAGGTGACAGGTTAATGTCACTTACTGTTAGATTTCTGGGTGGGGTCGTTGCCCTCGGCTGTCACCACGATCAGGTTGGGGTTGATGTACTTGAAGAGAACGCTCCGGTCTCCCATCACGATACCCTGGGAGTGCACTTGTTCTGAACGATTAAAGACAAACTCTTATTAAAACTTGAACTTACCCTTAAAATCAATTTTAATTTTAAATTTTCTTTTTTAAATGTCTGATACCTGCCTGAAGAAGTGTTCTAAAAGTTCACGAAACGTTGCATCTACAACTCATCCCCCAGATCTCGATGTTACTTCAACCCCAATAAAATAAAATCAAGTCAACTCGTCTGGTTTTGTGTGATTAGCAATTATTCAATCTGTTTAAATGTCTTTAAGCAAATGACACAGCATCAAAGAAAGTGGTTGTGACTGACCGATGACCTTTTATATAGTATAGCATTAAAGCATTACAGCAGTGGTTGTGACTGACCGATAGTCTTCTTGGCGACCACGTTGGTGATGACCTGAGTGTCTCGCTGCAAGTTGACGGTCCACAGCTCCTTCGCTACCAGCGACTGAAATGAAGCGGATCAGATAAAGGATTCAAATAAAACTGAACTGGGGGGAATTTATCTTATTTTGTAAATGGATTTTGTAGATGGAAAAGTGGAGTGAGTGACAAATTTTAAATTTCTTTTAACCCAGTTTTCAGTGGACCCCTAACATAAAAATCTATTGATTGATCTGGGCGAATCACGAGAAAAAAAATTGGATAGGAAATTTTCAATTTTGAAAAAATTAGGCGAGGGAAATCCATTTACCCCCGCACTCATTTCTGCGCGAAATCCATTGACCAACTTTCTGGTCTGGGTTAAAAATGAGAATATATACAAAGGAAATACAGTATTCGAGGTAATAAGCGCACACCCCCTAAAAAGCACACACCCGTCATTTTTGGCCGATTTTTAGACTACAAATAACCAAAGATATCACAATTTGTTACACCAATTATCGTAAAACCCCACCTATAGGACGACCCCACCTATAAGCCGAACCCCCAACTTGAGAAAAAAATTCGCCCTATACAAAATAGCTTTAAAAATCGTTTTCTCTTTATTCTATTGTATTAAAACCCCACCTATAAGCCGAACCCCCAACTACAGGAACAAATTCGGCTTATAGAAAATAAAAACGCCAAAAAAATTCGTCTTGTAGGCAGGGTTTTACGGTAAACTCTTAACTACTAAAAGGTGTCCATAATCATTTTTTAAGTGTACTGTGCGCTTATTACGTCGAATATGGTATGGTCAATTTTTAAAAAAGGCCCTTGACTTACCCTGAGGGGCCCGTGCTGCATGCTGTAGCCGCGCAGCATGCCGCTGTCCTTGTCTGCCGTGTACATGAACAGGAAGGGAGCAAACTCATCCACCACCGGGATCCCCGACTCCGGGAACACGTGGTACTGAAACACGACCAGATAGTAATACACTCCCTGCAAACAAAATCTCAAGCAGAACTCGTGCTATTCTGGTGTCAAAACTCAGGAAATTTTAGAATGTTTTTTTAAACATTTTTTAAAAGTTTTTTGAAATTTTCTTGCGTCATATTCTGTGTCATTTCTTGTAGCAAGACTTGTGAAATGCAGGTGTTCATTCTACTTTTTGGTTATTTGCACCAGTAAAACTCTGGAAAAACATGTCACCATTGAACATGTCACTAGTAACGTTCACTATTCTGGGGAATCTCCCGTGTCTCTCTTGTGCATACAGCTTTTGCGCTTCTGGGGAAATGCAAACGTTTCTAACTTGTGTGATTCTTGAGTTCTGTTTGGAGGGATAATGATAATACCATCGGGACTGACACATGACCGGACATTGTTACACATACATGTCCCCCCCCCCCCCGACTCAGGGAACATGTGGTAATGAGACAATAGGGCGCTTATAATATTAAAGGATTGTCATGGCATTTTAGTAGGTAATGGTTTGGTTATTTCAAAAAATCCTGTTTTTCCTATAGTCCATAAAAAAGGCCCAAACAACGGTATTTATAAGTTTTTTGTTTTTTTAATGTGAATCTATTCTGCATACCTACAGAAGAAATATTATATTAAAAAGTCAGTTCTAAAATGGAGGAAGTTGCATTGTGTACCTGTTTGAGGCTAAATGTTAGTGTACCTGTTTGAGGCTATATATGTTAGTGTAAATGTCTGAGGCTATACGTGTGTGTACCTGTTTGAGGCTATAATGTTATAGTGTTGGCGCTATTCACCAATCGGCGCAGAACGCCAATATTGACATTCTGCGCAGCGCAATTTGTAAATAGCGCAGGATCAGAGCCGCGCAGAACGCCAATCTGCGCGAATTACAAATATCAGTGCGGCTGCGAGTACTTGTTTCATTTGTAACTCTATGAATCTTCAATCAATTTACCCAAAATTAGTTGAAATAAATGATTGGCCTCATTACAATTGATGAAATATATCCAATTAGCTCTCTAAAGCGCAATAGGCATAGCGATCTTAATCTACATCAAATAACATGATTAGAATCTTGCAGACATTTGTATGCAGCGCACAGAGGATTGGCGTTCTGCGCTGATTGGCGAATAGCGCCCAACAATTGTACCTGTATGAGGCTATATATGTGTGTGTACCTGTTTGAGGCTATATGTGTGTGTACCTGTTTGAGGCTATGTGTGTACCTGTTTGAGGCTATGTGTGTGTGTACCTCTTTAAGGCTATATATGTGTGTGTACCTGTTTGAGGCTATATGTGTGTACTTGTTTGAGGCTATATGTGTGTACCTGTTTGAGGCTATGTGTGTATGTACCTGTTTCAGGCTATATATGTGTGTGTACCTGTTTCAGGCTATATGTGTGTACCTGTTTGAGGCTATATGTGTGTGTACCTGTTTGAGGCTATGTGTGTGTACCTGTTTGAGGCTATATGTGCGTACCTGTTTGAGGCTATCCAGCAGGATGATGGGGCGCAGGAAGCGTTCGTCCATTGTGTGCAGCATCGTCACCTGCTGCACGTCGTAGTTCAGGATAATGCCACCAGGGGGCATGTCGTCTGCCGGCGTCCCCGCAATCGGGTTAAAGGAGAAGAGCAGCCCCTGACCGGTCATCTAAGGGGAAGAGCATCAACAAGAGGTTCAATGAATACTGTAAACGTAGATATTTTCGCGCTGTACAGAGCGAAATATGTACAGAGCGAAAGTTTATCCAGTATTGCCATACTACTACCATCGTCCAAAATTCGCGAATTTTAGTACACATGAAAAGGTACTTTTTAGCAAATCTGCGCAAATGTTTACAAATGTAGATATTACAGCACTAAACTACCCATATAGAACTAATGGTGTTACCTCATTCACAACTTGAGGTCTAGTGCTTGGTTATCGTTTATTGATGACTAATAATGGTCTGGTTTAAAACCCGCAAAAACTGACATGTAGACGAGGATCCAGCCAGTCATTTAGACCAGCTGAAGGACAATTTATGCCGGTCCAGCAGCCAACTAAAGCCGATGTCCAGCACATTTTCACGAAGACAAAGTCACAAGTGGGATTATTACAGTCTCGTCTTACCCTGTGTTTGCCGACAATGGTGCATTGTGGGAGGTGGGGGACGTGCGCCGTGGTGCGCTGCACGAACATCGGGACGCGCTTAGAGCCGAACCGCTCAAACGGCACCATGTCCGCCAGGAAGTAACGCCACACCGGCCGCCCCGTCAGGCCGTCAATACCAAATATCTGTAACAAACACCGCAGCACGTTAGCATCATGAAGTAACAACAAAGTTTGACCGATCATTTACATTTATTACATTTCCCTACTGCTGGGACGGCAAAGTAAATCTTCTTTTATTTAAACTGTTGGACCAGTCCTATTCGTGTATTTTGTTGACGTTGCCATTTTGTAAATAAATATGTGATGTCCCATTTAGTGTGACGTCACAGGGCTGTATTCCAGGGGGCGGGGGTGTAATATTGAAATTCTAGTACTGTAAAACCCCGTCTATAAGCCGAATTTATTTTGCCGTTTTTTTCCCATGTAAGCCAAATTTTTCCCTTCAAACTCACATTCGGCTTATAGGCGGGGTTCTCTAATATGCTAAAATGGTTTCATATAAGCCGAATTTTTCCTCTCAAAGTCACTTTCGGCTTATAGGTGGGGTCGGCTTATAGGCGGGGTTTTACGGTACTTTGTTTGTTTGGTTAGATTAACGTCCTTGGCTGTTGCCTCCTTATCCATTAACAAGACCCTCGGCTCAGCCTATCCCATACCAGGATAAATAAACAATTGAAAAAAAGTTTTACCTTTCCTGCGGAGGAGACGGCGACGACCATTTTGTGAATGTTGAACTCGTCGCGGGTGAGGTACTCCTCCTTGGTGATATCCTCCCCCTCCTCCCCCCTCACCTCCTCCTCCTCCGGCACCGGGTGGCCGTGACGAGGCACCTTCAGCTTAGACTTGAGCTGCCACACCAGCGTCTGGGGGAGAGAAATGGGAACATGTCAAGGCATATTGTGACCCCTACATCCTGATGAAGACTTAGGCCACTAAGAGTAGATCATCAGCTTTGCGGACACCGCGCGCATCCTTTAATAAGGGCCGCATTGGTTCTTTATTTCATCTTTTGAGAAAAAAAAGGGGCACAATGGCCGCATCTCTGAAAATTTCACAATACAAAAGTGAAACAAAATGAAATAAAAGGCACCCTCCCACATCCCTTTTCCCTAAAAAGTGTCTGCAAACCTGATAATTGACTTCAAATGGCCTGTTAATAAGTCGAAACGTTGATATCCTACAATACTACCAACAGATTGTATGTAGTAATGGAAATAAACGCTAACTGTGAACTTTATGTGATTTTCTATCCCTAAGTCTTTAAAAAAAATCTTTTTTACCATGGGTTCACTAAAATTTATTGCAAGAGAGAAATATTATATTGCCCGCACCTCGGCTCTGAGAATTGATACTTAACTGGTAATACTGCAGTAGTTTACAACCCAAAACCTTTGTATTACCGGAACCTAGACTTCGAGAATATTGTATAGCCCGCACCCAAGATTAGTTCCTCGTACAACTCAGAGGTTTCAGACCCGTAACTAGCCCTCTTTGCCGGGTGGTTCGTCTTTGGATATGGTGGAATTTGACATGATTAATTCAATGGTGGAACTGGAATTTTCCAATATGATGGTGGGGTTTTATACGAGAGACTGACCTTGAGTTGCGTGAACTGAGAGTGGAAGCGGCGTGTGAACATGGCGAGGACGTCATCTGTAAACCACACGGAGACCGGTTAGTGTCATGTACAGGGTATTACATACTTCATATACAACAACTTGTACTGTGTGGTGTTATGATTCATGGACATTATACAAACACTGTAATAATGAAAATGCACATACTATAAAGTCTCGCGTAGAAGCCGCAGCTGGTATGCGAATGAAACCCAGCTTAAATTTGATGAAAACAAAAACATGCCTATATAGGCCACTCAAAAAAAAAGTGGTTTCTCATCACCAAGGACTAAAAAATATGGCGCGGGAGGCTTTTTTTTTTTTTTTTTAACTTGCGGGCTAAAATGTATAGGCTAATACAGTACCGGTATATGTTTTTCACAACCAAAATTCACATTTCAGTGCCAGTAGTTAAGAAATCATTGGTCTTTAAAAGTGGGGGAAATGTAAGTGATTTCTATTCTACTGAATTACTGGCAGTATTAGCTTTAATTTGATACAAAATATGCCAATATTTGTCTATTCTCTATCATGTTTTTCATAAAAAAATTTGCAAAGAGAAAAAAAATTTCCCTCAAAAGCTGGTTTTTATGCGGTGCGCGGTGATGAGAAACCATTTCATTTTTAAAAGTGGCCATAGGGTCTGACTTTTACAAAGGTTTACAATCGCTACTGTACCGTCGTGTCGCCTCAGCACTTTTTTTACCCGGCGCTTAAATGCGACGGTACGGTACTTAGTACTGCACTATACTAGCAAAAGCCATCGTTTAAGTGATAAACTGAATTTTGAGAGATCCTATAACATTCACTACAGAAGGATGCCTAGATGGTCTCCAAATTGACTTTGGCCAGTGCTTGTAGGCTTACATGTATCTCACTATAAAGCATTAAAGTTGTGTTTAAGCAATTGTCCAAAGCGACTAAGCGTGATTTGTTTCAGCAGCTTATTTATAAAGCACTTGTGCAAAAATACAGCTGGGAAAGTTGACCCTTTGCAGCGTCAGAACTGCACACAATCAGTAGTGAATTCCCGCGTATCACCCACATCTCATGTATAACACGCACCCTGACTTTGTGCAACCCTATATCCCGCACCTGGGGTATGAAAATTGTGATTTTAGTACCAATATTTTTGACTCGCTTGCATGAAAATGCACATACCCCCTCCCCCTTTTTAAAAAAATGGCCACTCCCTTATGTTGGCAATACTCCTAATGTTATCTTACAAGCACCTTGACTTGCCGCTGAGTGGCAGTTTTATCGACATTTCTAAGACCATAACCTGGGTTACGTAGATTTTATAGTTTTTCTCAGAAGCAGTTCTACTGTTGCTATGCAAAGCTCCAAGGGTCTAGATAGATAGGCAATGTACCATACAAAGTCATATTTTTACTGTTTTCTCCCCAACTTAAATGGGAATAGTGCATCTTATGTCCAAAGCATATTTTAAATATCTCTCAGATCTTGCATTGCTTTTTGTGGTAAGTAAACTTGCGATGACAACTTTTGCCTAATTCATTGCCTATCTAAAGTAACCCTTTCTAAGGTCCCTTATTAGGTGTGAGACCAGCCAGATCAGTGATACAATTGTCTGTGTGACCTAGATGACAGCGGTAGACACGGATATAAATCTGGAGGCCCGGAATAATTTTTTTTTAAATTTTAAATTTAAAAAGAAAAAGAAAAGTAATTATTTACTTTTCCTCAGGAGAAAATCATAGGCATCCCTAGTTAATTCATATCAGGATCTAACTAGAACGGTCGGTTTGTTGGTGATTTTCTCTTTCCAACGACATATACCATGACAATATTGGTACAGATATATTCTACATTCATCCGCCAATGTGGGTCCCCCGGGCGCATAGGAAGGTGATTCTTGAGAAAACTGCGGGCCCGGACCCAAAACTACGGGTCATTGGCACCCGGGCCAGCGTTAGTGTCTACCCCTGTATTACCGTAAAACCTTGCGTATAAGCCGCAGGTAGTACGGGAGTCAGACTCAGCTTTCTTTGGGTACCAAACATGCCTATATAGGGTGCAGCTTATATAGGCATATATAGGGTGCAGCTTATACGAGAGTTTTTATATGCATGTATACAACAGTACCAAATTAATATATTTCAGACCCCCTCTGTGGCTTACATAATCTGTCAAAGTTAGGGGTGCGGCTTATACGCAGGTTAGGCTTATACACAAGGTTTTACAGTAGATGCTGCTATATCTCATACACCCTTGTGTCATTAATACAACCCCGACATGAAGAGCCTTAGCAGAGCGGGTTACAAGCGATAGTATCAGCATTATATCAGCAATCAACCAAATTAAATTAAAAAAACTAGCCTTTTGGTTTTTTACTGCCACGCAGATCTGAAAGTTTCCATTACAACTATTTATAGGTTTGAATCATGTACGTAGTGTAAAACTTATTCTGAAATCAAAGTGAAATATCGACCATAATTTAATATATGACTTCAAAAACAAAATGATCAATGATGTATCCCTTCGAGATAAAGTCACATAATATACAGATTATAATTTTAGCGTTGTTTTCCTAATTAATCTGAGATGGAAAACTACCGAGTTTTACCGTCCGGGATAGTTTAAAAACAGAGGCACCAGTGGTATAGGGGGTGTACCTCCAATATGGCGGCCCCCATGCCCCCGCGTGTGTAGGTGGTATAGGGGGTGTACCTCCAATATGGCGGCCCCCATGCCCCCACGTGTGTAGGTGGTATAGGGGGTGTACCTCCAATATGGCGGCCCCCATGCCCCCACGTGTGTAGGCGGTATAGGGGGTGTACCTCCAATATGGCGGCCCCCATGCCCCCGCGTGTGTAGGTGGTATAGGGGGTGTACCTCCAATATGGCGGCCCCCATGCCCCCACGTGTGTAGGTGGTATAGGGGGTGTACCTCCAATATGGCGGCCCCCATGCCCCCCACGTGTGTAGGCGGTATAGGGGGTGTACCTCCAATATGGCGGCCCCCATGCCCCCCACGTGTGTAGGCGGTATAGGGGGTGTACCTCCAATATGGCGGCCCCCATGCCCCCCACGTGTGTAGGCGGTATAGGGGGTGTACCTCCAATATGGCGGCCCCCATGCCCCCACGTGTGTAGGTGGTATAGGGGGTGTACCTCCAATATGGCGGCCCCCATGACCCCACTTGTGTAGGCGGTATAGGGGGTGTACCTCCAATATGGCGGCCCCCATGCCCCCACGTGTGTAGGTGGTATAGGGGGTGTACCTCCAATATGGCGGCCCCCATGCCCCCACGTGTGTAGGTGGTATAGGGTGTACCTCCAATATGGCGGCCCCCATGACCCCACTTGTGTAGGCGGTATAGGGGGTGTACCGCCAATATGGCGGCCCCCATGCCCCCCACGTGTGTAGGCGGTATAGGGGGTGTACCTCCAATATGGCGGCCCCCATGCCCCCCACGTGTGTAGGCGGTATAGGGGGTGTACCTCCAATATGGCGGCCCCCATGACCCCACTTGTGTAGGCGGTATAGGGGGTGTACCTCCAATATGGCGGCCCCCATGCCCCCACGTGTGTAGGTGGTATAGGGGGTGTACCTCCAATATGGCGGCCCCCATGCCCCCACGTGTGTAGGTGGTATAGGGTGTACCTCCAATATGGCGGCCCCTATGACCCCACTTGTGTAGGCGGTATAGGGGGTGTACCGCCAATATGGCGGCCCCCATGCCCCCACGTGTGTAGGTGGTATAGGGGGTGTACCGCCAATATGGCGGCCCCCATGCCCCCACGTGTGTAGGTGGTATAGGGTGTACTTACACTGGCCTCCTTCCTGTGCGAACTCTTCCTCCACTTCCTGTTGTAGCTGGGACAGCGGCAGGTCCACCATCTCCATGGTAACGATGGACGCCATCGCCTCCTCCCGGCTCCACGCTACTTTACCTGCAACACCAACAGAAATGTCATGTTTTGCACTGTTCGATAAATTTTGCAATTTATTAACTCCTTCAGCACTGGATTTCTGGGAGCTCAATGCAACTTTGCGCAATATATTGGCTTAAGGAAGTTCATTAAAACCATTTTATGACAGCGTATGGAGGAAAGAGTTATTTTACATTCTGATTCTATTTCCAGCAATTCCTAATGGATAATCATCAAAGCTGTCAATCAAAAAGGTTCTTTTAACCACTCATTTTAGTTTCAGCCCTTTAACCCTTCAAGGACGCATGTCGCTAAAATATGACATTTGTCGTCATTAAGCACCAATGCAGCCCTGGCGAGTAACTTGCCGGTGCTGCATTGGTGCATTGGGGGTCTCAACCCCATGGTGCTTGAATGCAGCACTGGCAAGTTACTCGCCAGGGCTGCCTTCATGCATCATGACGACTAATGGCTTAATGCATTAAGGTATCATGCTGTGTGTGACAGGAATGAGTGTAGGTACCCGACTGCTGTAGGAGGGCGATGGAGTGGTCCTGTGACAGTAAGATAACGCGGACCCCCGTCGTACCGTCACGCTTCTTGAACACGTGGCTGAAGAGCTACAAACAACACACCGCCATTAGAAACAACTCATTCATGCCTTTAACCCCTTAAAGGACAGCATTGTGATTTAATGCACCATGCCGACGCTTTGGAAGTGTGTCAACCCCGTATGGTCAGCATGATGCTTAAATGCAGCACTAGGGAGCCCCTCAGCCAAGAACCACATGATGGCACATGTATACACAGAATGTTATGCAGTCAAAGAACATCATGAATACGAGCAAATTAACAAAGTGCTAAAAAGAAAGAAGTTTATCGTAAATTCTGATTTACAAGCTGCGGCTTGTATCAGTCAGAAAGAACCCCAGTGCAGCTTTTGGGATTTTGCCGAAGTCTACCCTGCAAACAAAATCTCAAGCGGAACTCGTGCCATTCTCATGTCAAAACTCAAAAATTGTAGAACATTTTTTGGAAACAATTTATTTATTAGACTCCAGGTGAAGCCGCTAGGATTGTCCATAAATCTAGTTGCTGCTATTATCAAGGTTAGGTTTGTACACAAGGTTTTACAGTAATCCATCCGCCCCGGTGTGACTTACCTCGAGTGGCAGACCGTGGTGGGCAGCAAAGTGCATGGTGAGACTCATGTCGGGCAGGTCAGTTCCGCTCAGCGCGTCACACGCACGCAGTTTGAGCTGAAAATGTGATTTCATGTTATGATGTACTATGTACCATAGCAATCAATGGAACACTTGAAAAATCATTAATTTAGTTCTGTAATTGATTTACTTTATGGGCTCTGAGACACTAAGGAGCTTATTTAAATAACAGGGTATGTGAGATACATCGTTCTTTGGCTCATTCAATCGGGCTGAAAGAAACATACAAACATCTTATTTAAAATCTGAAAATTTAAAATCCATAGCTTTTCTACAGGGATATTTGTCTAATATAATTTCATAATGATCAAAATATCGCTGACTTATCCATCATTTCTCTTCATTTTTCTTGGATTTTTTTTTTTGGGGGGGGGGGGGGGTATTTTTTCACGTGATTTCAGAATTCATTGATTTTCTAGATCCAGAGATTTTTTTTCTTCTTAAATACCGAGAAAGTGACTTTGAGAGAGAAAGAATAGGCTTATATGAAAATGTTTTCACATTTTAGAACCCCGCCTGTAAGCCGAATTGGACTTTGGGGAGTACTTATTTTTTCACTGAAATACTACGTCTCCTTAGTTTAACATGTATACCCCTTTGGTAATTATTTTTAAGGCCATTAAAGAAGACAAAAGTTGAAATTAGATATTCTGACAAAGATTTCAGACATGATTTTTAAACAACCTTTCAGAAAACCCCGCCTATAAGCCGAATGCGAGTTTTGGGGAGAAAATTCGGCTTACATGAAATAAAAATGCCAAATAAAATTTGGCTTATAGGCGGGGTTTTACGGTAGTTGTATTAGACGTTGAGACGTACCTCCTCGTCGACGCGTGAGAGACTGAGTAGCAGGTGCTGGTCCCCGTACTGCACCAGCTGCACTGTAGACACCTGCAACCAAACCACATCTTAAGGCAGTGTTCATGTATTAGTCACAGGCGGAGGGGGGGGGCGTAAAAATGTATGCACTCTTTTAGCAAAAAAGCCTGCACGTTACTTTAGTTTACAGGGGTGTGAACTGGGAAAAAGCAAAAGATCTGAGTGACTGCGCTGAAGAGCATTTGCGTGACGAAACAACTAAATTAATCTACACTATGCAATTTCATCATAGAAAAACAGCAGTACTAGTAATCTATAGGGGGTTTGGGGGATATGCCAAGAGAATATTTTAAATCAAGGGGACAAATGTGGCTATTTGATTTATTTTGGTCTATTGAAATATGTAAGCCCCCCCCCCCCCCCCCACATGTCGTGAGAATGTCCAATGTTGCCCCAGTTACTATGCCATAAATCGTTGGCGGTGAGATATTGTCGTATAAATATCCTTGTATACGAGACTCATGATGCATATGCACATACCGGTGACAAAGAAACTCGTTCAAAAAAAAAAAGAGCTGCCTTACCTCTGGGAGGTCCTTGAGCAGAGTGACGGTGCCGGTGGTGGTCACGCTGAGCACCGCCGTGTGCCGGTTCCCGAGCCGCACGGCCATCAACCCCCGGGGGGCAGCGTCCGAGGGCTCCTGGAGCGGGAGGAGAGACACCTCCTGGTGCCCCATCAGGCCCAGCTCCTACAACAACAAAGGCGTATACCGTAAAACCTCGCGTATAAGTCTAACTCGCATATTAGCCACACCCCTAACTTTGGGAAATCCTATAAGCCTAATAGGGTATCTGAAAATAATAATTTAGTACTGTACTATACTTATAAAAACTCTCGTATAAGCCGCACCCCATATAGGCAAGTTTGGTATTAAAAGAAAGCTGGCTCTGACTCGCGTACAAGCCGCGGCTTATACGGTACATGTACATACAACCCAGCTCCTAAAACAACGGGGAAAAGAGTTAAACACATGAGACATGTTTAGGTTGATTTTTTAGGTTGATTAACTTTAATTTCACATTATTATTTTTTGTTAATTTCTTTTTTTAAATTGATGTCATCAACGTTTTATCGAGGATAATCCTTCATGGTAATTATCATATATTCATCAAGTTCCAAGTGCTATCAATATCTATACCAGAGAGCCGGTGAAGTTTATCATACTTGATAACAAAGGAAAAATGTACCACAAAAACTTGGTTATAAGCCTATTTTCTTGTGGCATTTTACCTGCTGTGTAAAGCTTACCTGCAGGGGTTTGGGTGAGAAGCTATGCTTACCTGCAGGGGTTTGGGTGTGAAGCTATGCTTACCTGCAGGGGTTTGGGTGTGAAGCTATGCTTACCTGCAGGGGTTTGGGTGTGAAGCTATGCTTACCTGCAGGGGTTTGGGTGTGAAGCTGTGCTTACCTGCAGGGGTTTGGGTGTGAAGCTGTGTTTACCTGCAGGGGTTTTGGAGTGAAGCTATGCTTACCTGCAGGGGTTTGGGTGTGAAGCTATGTTTACCTGCAGGGGTTTGGGTGTGAAGCTATGCTTACCTGCAGGGGTTTGGGTGTGAAGCTATTCTTACCTGCAGGGGTTTGGGTGTGAAGCTATGCTTACCTGCAGGGGTTTGGGTGTGAAGCTATGCTTACCTGCAGGGGTTTGGGTGTGAAGCTAGGCTTACCTGCAGGGGTTTGGGTGTGAAGCTAGGCTTACCTGCTGGGGTTTGGGTGTGAAGCTATGCTTACCTGCAGGGGTTTGGGTGTGAAGCTATGTTTACCTGCAGGGGTTTGGGTGTGAAGCTATGTAAGGCTTACCTGCAGGGGTTTGGGTGTGAAGCTATGCTTACCTGCAGGGGTTTGGGTGAGAAGCTATGTTTACCTGCAGGGGTTTGGGAGTGAAGCTATGCTTACCTGCAGGGGTTTGGGTGTGAAGCTGTGCTTACCTGCAGGGGTTTGGGTGTGAAGCTGTGTAAGGCTTACCTGCAGGGGTTTGGGTGTGAAGCTGTGTAAGGCTTACCTGCAGGGGTTTGGGTGTGAAGCTGTGCTTACCTGCAGGGGTTTGGGTGTGAAGCTGTGTAAGGCTTACCTGCAGGGGTCTGGGTGTGAAGCTGTGCTTACCTGCAGGGGTTTGGGAGTGAAGCTGTGTAAGGCTTACCTGCAGGGGTTTGGGTGTGAAGCTGTGCTTACCTGCAGGGGTTTGGGAGTGAAGCTGTGTAAGGCTTACCTGCAGGGGTTTGGGAGTGAAGCTGTGCTTACCTGCAGGGGTTTGGGTGTGAAGCTGTAGCCGGCGGGGCGTCCCTCTGCGGCGGGGCTGTGAGACAGGACCTGCAGGGTGCGGCTGTACGGGTCGAGGCACACCAACACTCCACTGGGCGTCACCTCACAGCTACAAGTAACGACAGGTTCTTTATTTATTGTTTTAAAGACATTTTTATTTCCCGATATTTTATTTATACATTATTTGTTGTTTTAAAGGCATGTTTTTTCCCATCTGGACTATAGGCACTAGCCTTTCCCAAAGTCTGCTGGGCTGGTACTACCGGACCTAATGGCTGGCTGTCATCTTTAAATCCCAGTTTACATGCAGATTTGCGTGGCTTGTTTTTTCAGTAGAGAATAAAGCAGAAAACCTGAGGAACAGTTTGTAAAGAGTTCTACAAAATTCAAAATTAAACAGATTATTAAAATGAGAATATACAGGGAACCTCTATTCATTATCATTTCTAATGTAAATTGTTTCATTGTAGATTATCCTGATTTCTTAGATTTAGTAAAATTATCCCTGAGCAGCAAAAGCTTAGCCGGGCCTGCAGCACAAAGAATCAGCTGGTCAGAATATCCTGCACAGCAAACCCTTTCTTGTCAGTGTTGCCGAAATGACATCGGCACATCGGCTTTTGCCGATATAGAATCGTGATGGCTGGTGTGAGGCTCTTGAACACCGGCCACAATGACTGGCCACAATGTCAGCTTTCCAAAAGTGAAAGAATTTTTAAGATAGTCCTATTTGAAGCAAAGTTATGGGCATGTAACAAAAACAATACATTTACACAATTTCTAATACATTTTGTCTGTATCCATCAATAAAATTTTATTTTAATGGCCTCATGGCATTAATGTATCCACAGTAGTTCCATGTGGCCTGTGTAGAAGACAGATGCCCTATGTACGATCTCACTACACAGGCCACGTTGGCCTGTGTGACTAAAAGGTTTTCGGCAACACTGTTTGTATGTATAGACTTGATATGTTAGTCTGACAGCTTACTTGGTGTTGGCGTTGACCCAGGGGGCGGGCACCTTGGAGTTGGAGAGCTCGGCGGACGTGTCGAAGGTGACGACGGCCATGTGTGAGCCGGCAGCCCGACCGACTACCGTGACACGACCGTCCTGGACCAACATGTTGGTGTACATCACACTGTCACTGCAAGCAACCGAGACAACGGGAAGGTTAGTGTATCTTTAGAAAATACGGCCACAGCAAAAAAAGCGAGCGCATCCGTAGACACTTTTTTTTTCACAAAAAAAAAAGAAAATTTGCATTTTCGAAAAATATATGGTGCGGGAAATCCATGGACCAAACTTTTATTTTGGTGTGGCACAGAAGACCTTATACCGTACCGTCGCGTTTAACTGTCAGGTTTTGAATAAGCGCCAGTCTTGGATAAGCAACAGGGATATTGGGGGCTTGAAATAACTCTTACACTAAAAATGGATCTCTAATAAGCGCCTGTCTTGCATAAGTGCTGGGGGTAACTAGCTACCTGGAAAGTAACTCACAGGTGTTGCATTGGTGCATAATGCAAATCCGTCAGGTGTGTTACTCGCCAGAGCTCCATTCATACAACATGCCGACAAAGGCCATAACACGTAGAACAAACTGTTCTATATAAAAATACAGGCTATAAGCCTATTCAGTGGACAGTAAAAATTAACAATTACAAACAAATAACCAAACATTAAAGCAGCATGCGGCCCGTATAGGGTTACAACATTATAAAGGCGTTGCAGCCTACCTGTTGGGCAGCGCGTGGATCCACCTCTTGGCTCCCGTCTCTACGTTGAAGCCGAGGAGCGAGGTCTTTGTCAGCACGGCGATGGTATCTGTGACAATACAAGTGTGATTAGAAACTCAGTATTTCAATCTTTACAATACAATACAATACAATACAATAGTTAATATTCCATATCTTAATGGCTACCCCCCCCGCCCCCCATTCATAGTTCAGTCCGTCTTCCTCCCTGACGTGGTATTTAGTATAAATGGCGAAGTATACGCAATAAACCCCAAAAGAAAGGAAACATGACATAGTAATTATATACTACATGATATATATATATACATGGGGACCCCCCCATCAATATATATATATATATATATATATATATATATATATATATATATATATATATATATATATATATATATATATATATATATATATATACCGGTATATATATATATATATATATATATATATACACTGGACGGGAGAAGAGAAATTTATTAATAGAAATGTAATTTCAGTTGTTAAACCTGATAGGAATGTTATACTTACTATCACTGACCATCAGCAGACTGGCCCTGTAAAAAAGAAGGAAACAATTCATGACCATGTCCGTAGAGCTTTACTAGTACTAAGCAACACTAACAACTCGGGTTTAATGTATTGTACGACCAACACCTGGCAATTGTAGATGTATCTCGAAATTTTAAAACCATGAGAACTAACAATATTTGACGATTCTATGACGTATGAAAGGAAGGGAGAGGGTAGGGGGAGTGGAAGGGAGTGGAGTGGGGAGAGGGTAGTCGGAGAAGAGAGAAGGGGGAATGGAGAATGGAGGGGGAGAGGGCAGAGGGAAGAGGGCGAGTAGAGAGGGGAAGGGAGGGGGAGAGGGAAGATTGGAGAGGGGAGGTGAGAGGTGAGGGGAGGGGGAAGAGGAGAGAAGGATGGGGGAGAGGGGAGATTGGAGATTGGAGAGAGGAGGGGGAAGGCAGAGGGGAGGGAGGGGGAGAGGGGGGGGGGAGAGGGGGGAAGGGAGAAGGGAGAATGAAGGGGGGGTGAGAGTACTTACTTGTGGTTGGATGCCTGGTGC
The DNA here is from genome assembly GCA_947462335.1 of Harmothoe impar. Lineage (NCBI taxonomy): Eukaryota > Metazoa > Annelida > Polychaeta > Phyllodocida > Polynoidae > Harmothoe > Harmothoe impar. The sequence goes on from OX381716.1 coordinate 12,880,587, forward strand.
TCTACGCTGGCCTCCCACAGCAGGTTCCCCATGGTGGGGTTGAAGCAGCGCACAAACTGACCCCCTCCAGTCACCACGATCAGCGCTGTCAAACAAGGACTCATTTTCATACAGGTTTTTTCAGTGTTATTATTGTTTTGTTTCTTTTACAAAATAGCTTAACCCTCTAATGGCCACATAGTGCTTCAATGCATTAAGTCCGTTATCGTCATGAGGAATGGGTGAAGCCTTACCAGTGCTGCTTTAAAAGCATCGTGCCGACTCTATGGGGTTGATACACTCCCAAAGGGTTGGCATGATGAGTCCAGTTCCATGCATCATGCCGACAAAGGGCACATTCAAGCACGATGCAGTCGTTAAAGGATTAAATGTCATCTTTATCTTTCATAGATTTTCATTATTTTAAAGCATTGTGTTCTTTGTAAATGTATCACCATTGATGACAATTACGGTATACAATGTACTTTGTAATTAGGGACCTTTAGCAACCACGTAAAAGCTCAATAAACGCAGACGTAGCAGTGCTGAAAGCATAGGCTACGTCTGTGTTTAATGACCTACGTTAGGTTTGCTAAAGGTCCCTAGTATTGACAACGAGTCACACTTAAAGTATCAAAACGCTTCAAAAATGTTACACAATCACTCTCAGATCCGTCTAAGTTACATGTAGTAAATAAAAAAATTGTGGCAAGTTCAACGCGTTTGATAACACAAGAACAATTACGGCACTTACACAATCCTTCGAGCACCATGTCGTTTATCTGTCCACTTTGCCCGTTTTCCATCAAATGGCGCCATCCTGAAATATATTTGTTATTTCATATTTGTAGAGTTTCGCTTCACAGAAAAGACAACTCGAAAGGTTCTTCAATTCAGGATGCAAAAAGAGAGAGGTTTATTCACGGTTCCTGTACATTCAGCTAAAGATTTGTTTCTATTTAGTCGGAGACCCTGGCAGGTCTGCCTTCTACCCATGCCTGTCCGGCCTTATATATCCACTCTTACCCCAATCGTAGCGACCCCTGCTACTGCTCCCGCCCTCTACATGTCAGGCCGAGAACTAATACGAACGGCGTTGCATAACTGCGATCCGACTATGATTCGAGTCCCCTACATATTCAACATTTAGCGCTCCATAATATATCATACCACAGGACAACAGACAGGTTAATAGTAGCCTTTTCCCGGATAGTGGGATGCCTAATGTGCGAGATAAGGACTTGTAAAACTAACAGCTATCCCAATTGGTACCAGCTGCTACGTAATTTTAACCCAAGTGAACATAGATTGAAATATTTTGGCCACCACTAAATTTACCCATCTGAATCGAAAGACTTATTATGCCCTGATGGTAGATTCAATTCTTCAACATTCTTAGATGGTTTTACTATGACACAGTAGCAGTGTTGCCGAAAACTTTTTATCGACGCAGGCCAAAGTGGCCTGCGTCTTGGCGTCTTACGCAGGCCATTTGCCTTTCCCGCAGGCCATATCAATATTGATATCTAAGGTGCCCATATAAATTTCATTATAACTGCAAAGAATTTTGAAAATATTTGGATATTAGACAACTTCACTAAAATTGCCCTAGTTTCGCTTCTAATGGGCCAATTTGAAAAATTCTTTCAGCAATATGAAGCAGAGATCATGGCAGGCCATTCTGGCCTGCGTCCTCAGGCCCTACGCCGGCCATTATGATTCTACGCCGGCTTTTGCCGGCGTGCCGGCGTCATTTCGGCAACACTGCAGTAGATATACAGTTCAGTATATAATCGATGTACAAAATATTTTTTCAAAAAAAAGTTACCTATTTCTCCAGTGCGCGCTGTCAGTGAAGCTATAACGTTTTGTTCCGTGCCGACTATAACCCTCTTACCGGGTGGACTACCGGAGACGGTTTCAAACTTCACAAAGAGCACTTTGCCAACATATTGGTGACGCCTGTAAAGAGCAAAAATAAATTATCAAATTATTAATGATGTAAATTGAAAAAATTTAATTGAATATTTTTATTTTCAAATTCAGCCCCATGGTGAGATTTTTTGCAGAGCCCGCAGAATTGTTTCAGCCTCCCCCCCCCCCCTCCAGTGGGGTCTGGATATTTTACCCTCCCCCCCCAGCCAAGGGGTCCAAATTTTTTACCACCCACCCTGTTGTTAAAAATGAGAACTCCCTAGAAATAAGCATTTTTCAGAATTTTGCCCCGCCTTTCTTTAGTTTAGGCCTTGGGCTTGGCTTGGCCTGGGTAAAAATTAAATCCGCCCTGCCCACAGATATATTAATAGATAACGAACATACCGAAATGATCCATGACGACGTCACACAAGCCAACTGCCAATGACAATTGACATAAGCCCCTCGCCTTCCCCCCACCAGACGGACGCATATGAGACTCAAAAGCTCCCCAATTGGGACATGGAACCTGACACCCAGAGCATCTGTGGTCACCAGGACACTTAGAAAGGGAGAGGTGCAGGAGGGCAGTGTAGGTTATATAACAGGTTGATGTAAGGGAGTGCATATTTTTTAACAACAGGGCAGGGGGCTGGTGGGTTTGGGGGGGGTCAAAAAATGTTGGACCCCTTGACCGGGGGGGGGGGGGGGGAAATGTTGAACCCCTCTTGGGGGGGGGGGGTCAAAATAATTTAACCTGTTTTGAGCCAAAAAGCCCGCGCATTACTATGCTTCAAAGGGCCCGCGCGCGAGCCGACTTTCGGCCGTAAGGTGGGGGGCAAAAAATGTTGACCCCTCGACGGAGTGTGTGTGAAAAATTTCCGCACGGAAACCCACCACCCCCCCCCCCCCCCGTTGTTAAAAAATGATCACTCCCTTAGAAAGTGAGAGGTGCAGGAGGGCAGTATAGGTTATATAACAGGTTGATGTAAGAGATGGGTAAGGATTGTAGGACCGATGGCCCCACGGACTGATGGCCCCACGTTCTGAGACTGATGGCCCCACCAGTGGGACTGATGGCCCCAACATATTTAATCACTTATAACTGTCTTTTATTCATACATATTCATTCATACACATATAGAAATGTATTATTATAGATAAATGCCATTTGTAGTTGTCTACTGAAGGTGTTTTAGGCCAAATTACAGGTGTTATAGCAGCCAACCTGGGCAGGGGGATTAGCCTTCACACTTGCCTCCTCCATTGGGCAAGCCATGTGTGAGCTGCAGGTGTGAGGAGGAAGGGGGGGGGGTCAATTTCTTTTTTAAAAGAAGAAATCAGTACCAATAAGTATTAATAAATATCAGCACTGTGTTCTTTGTCTAAATAGCAACACAGGGGTGTTTTTATTTTCTACCTACAACATTTTAAAGTTTTTCCTATTTTTTCCCAAATGACTAATTTTTGCTTTAGAAAAAAAAATTAAATACTGTTTTTCTTGCAATTACAATATCTATACATTGGTAATGATAATAAAACATGTTTCTATCAATTTGATTATACTTTTTGGTTTTCTGGGTAGGTCTCAGAGTAGGTGTGGCCATGTGGCATCCACACTGCATAGGTGTGACAGTTGCCAACAGTTGAACTGTGACTTTTCACAAGTAAACTGGTGAAAGTTTCCTCTCATTTTCAAACTACATCTGTACTTTTTCCTGAATAAGTATTTATACATATTAGCATTGTGTTCATTATCTTAATAGCACCACAGGGATATTTTTATCTTCTTCCTACGACATTTTAAAGTTTTTCCTTATTTTTTCCCAAAAAAACTATTTTTTGCATTAGGAAACAAATTTAGATACCGTTTTTTGTTAATAAAAGACGCTATTTCTCCATCTATTCTTGATAGTGTTTCACCCTTTCCAACCCAAAAATATATGACCTAAGATTAGGCCTGAAAATACCTGCATTTTATCATAAGAATGGATATCCTAGGCACTTTTTTTCCATATAATTTCATATAATATGACATTGGGAATGGCTATAACTATGCTCTACATGCTTCAAAATATGTTTTTATATGTTTTTAGACCACATAAGCTATTAAATTAGAAGTGGGGCCATCAGTCCGAAATGGGGCCATCAGTCTCAAAATCTGGGGCCATCAGTCTCAAGTGGGGCCAACTTGACGTGGGGCCAACTGTCCGTGGGGCCACCCGTCTCATGACCAGTGTCACTGTGACACACCCGTGACTGGCTGTGCCAAACATCCAATCTGATGAACTTTACTTACCAGTCCAACTTTCCGATTTGGTCTTCATACAATCCTAGGGTCCCAACCAATAGGCCTCCAAAAGCTGAGAGCAAAAGAAGGCATCTATACCCAGTGAAAGTCATTTTCCTGAGGATATTTTAAGCAAGTTTTTGGACCGGTGCGCTGCCACAAGCACCGGAAGTTTAAATGAATTAAATGCTAAAATATGTCAGGGGATAAAACCTACCGGATATCCCCACTTCCGCTTGCATCATAACATGCATAAGCGTTCCCATTTCAATGTTATTGTAGTGAGTATTATTTGATTCCCTTAATTGTTATCGTCTCTACCAGTCGGCAAAATTTTCTCACTAAATCAGAGAAGGTGCGATAAAGATTTAGCTGTTTAAACCAAAGCTAACCCGTTGCAACTGTAGCTTCGGCAAATCACGCCAGGAGGCGTGTTGGTTTCTAAACAAACGAAACTTGGCAGGATCACTTCGTTCCGTGGACGTTTGACTCATTTGTGATCTTATTCTGGATATTTAGACTACCGCCTCACACTAGTTGGTAGATCTAATGTTGTCTTCTAATGCCAGCATATAGGCACCGGGGAGAGAGGTAAGTGTGACCGTCAACGTCAGTCTAGTCAGTCGCAGTGTCTCATTAGTCTCCGGAGCAAACACCGGCAAATCCATACGTTGTGCTACTCGTCACTGCTCCGAGTAACATAGCGTAGCGACGTGGATCGATCTGCAGTCGTTTGCTCTGGAGACTAAGTGTCTCATCACTCACGACACTAGACTAGTCACTCTCGACTCTGAGACTGAGTCTGACTCTGAGTGACTCTACTCTCTAGTCTATACCTATAGTCTAGTCTCTACTATCATACTTACTACATTCTCTAGCAATATTCGGTTTTGGGCAAGCTAATCGGAAATCATACCACGTGAAAACTAGAATCTTTGCCAATAGAATGTACTTTTATAAATGAATAAAATGCAGTAAGTTACTAAGTATAGTAGAAACAAAGGTATGAATTTTTTAAATAGAATTAAGAGTATTTTCTGCCACCACTTTCTGGCCCTTTAGGGAGTGCACATTTTTTAACAACAAGGGGGGGGGGTGAGATTTTGCGCCATGAGAACCCCTGGTAATCTACTTGAGAAAAGTGCACATTGACCGATCTGTACGCCTGGCTTATATCAACTACACACATATAATCCTGAGGCTTCAAGATCTTGGCTACATCATCTACACTATTATATGTGAAGTACTTGTATGTAGTATCCATATAGTTGTTGATACTTAATCCATCTGGCTTGCTACAGTCCGTTATTGGCCGAAGACTACCATCTGATTTTTCGACGGCCCCCAGTGAGTGCACACACCGAGGTATATAATCTACACGAGTGACTTTGTGCTCCGCTATTTCCCTGGTGATTGTTTTGTCCATTTGGGATTTAAACTCTCCTGTGAGGATGGAGTCATAGTTAGCACAGTGGTATGATGCAGGGCAGTCCTTGTCCACAATACTGAAACCATTGGTAAACCCCGACCAGAGGAAATCACACTGAGAGTCACTGAAGGATTCCACAGCATTATAACCGTAGAGGTAGTCCCCCAGCCTGCATGGTTTAAGGTCAGTAGGTCGCCCCCCAATGGTGTGCTGACAAGTGCAGATACCCTTTAGACAGTTTTCGTAAATATCCACTGTAGGGCAGCCATCAGACACAACAGAATACAAAGGGAGTAACTCACCATAGGCTGGGGGTGAAGGTAGAACTGGAGTATAGTCCATCTAAGCCACGCTTGGCTGGTCCTCAGCTGAGGGGAGGTAGGTGTCAGAGTCGTACCCGCTGTCGACTGGATCCACTGGGAGCTCGGTCAGGCTTGACAACAAATGATGCTCAACAGATATAGTAGAATCCATGTCCTGCCAGCTGGCTGGGGTATGACTGACACCGTGGGCGGTTCACTTGGACCCACCTGTAGCCCCAGCCGGGGTGTCGGTGGACTTGGATGAACACTCAGAGGCAACATGGTTGGGTGACTTGCACAGCTTACACAGGTGGGGGTACTTGCATGAGGCTGAGCGGCACCCCTCAGCTGCATAATTCCAGTTGTTGCAGGTGTTGGGGCTGCTGGAGGCCTTGGCCTTGGAGGACTTGGCCTTGGACTTGGAGGAGGATGAGTTACCAGCTGCCTCAGCTGCGAAGGTATTATCATAACAGAAACAGGTGTTAACAGCATCTGTCTCGGTCTCGGACAGCACCTGGGGGCCTTTACCTCTCCTCTCCCCAGCCTTGGCCTTAATGGCCTTGTCATAGCTGATGAGCGCCCTGGGTTTATAAAGGCGCGTCTGGTTCTTCTTAATGAGGAAGATCATGTGGTCAATGAAAGGGCCCACATCCTCCCCCTTCTTCAGAAGATCACTGACTTGTAGAAGGTTAGCGAGAAGAAGGTCATCAACAGTGCTCACCTTCCCACCATCCTCCATAAAACGGGCAGTATCATATTTACCAGTTTTCTTGGATTTCTTGGACTTGTGTCGACGATGACGTCTGCCCCTCCCCTTCTTACTCCGGCGGCTGCGAGAGGAGGAAGCAGAAGAAGATGAACTAGAAGAACTAGAAGATTCTGATGAGTGACTCACCACCGTGGTAACCGAGTCGGTGTCTGATGACATCGAAGAAGATCTGTCACGACGATGAGACTTGCTGGACTTGGACTTGCCCTTACCGGATAGGCCTCCACTAGCTGAGGCCTTTACCAGGTTGGTGACGACTTCCATGGCAGTTTTAACAGAGGTCTCAACTCTACTCACTCTGTCATCAAAGTGCTTGACTGCTGCTGAGAAATCAAAACCACCAGACAAGGGTGGAGCTGGAGGCTGCTTACTTTTGGCCTTCACTTTCTTTTTTGGCTTTACTTCCTCAGCAAAATTTTCAGGCGACTCCCCACGTCCCCTCGCGTAGACACTGGTACTCTTCCTAATACCACGGCGAATCATCTTCACTTTGGTAAACTTTTAAAATACAGTTAAACAGCAGATGGGGACGTGTAGGAGCCTTGCTGCAAAGTTCAAAGTCAATAACGACGAGTTACGGTGACGTAACTTCGAGCGTAACTATGGTAACTCGTCATCGGGTGACGTCACATCCGCCGAGGCGACAACAAGGAACACGTTCGGCAGTTATATTCGTATTTCGGCTACGCCGGGAATACCATACGTAAGGTTAATTCTCTACCGGTAGGCAGTATCGTGATTTATACAGTCTGGTCAATCCCATTCACCCTCTCGAGACGGAGAATGTTCCTCCCATTATAAAATAGCTGAGGCTGATCTCCTCTCCATTCTCTTAAGAAGAACGCATACAATCTCTCCTTTATTTTAATTTTAAATTCATCCTTTCCCAGCCACCTTAACTCCGGTTCTAACGCGTTCCACCTGGCATACGCTTGATATATAGGCCCATGTAATAAGCTAACAAGTTTGGGCCTAGTCTGAACTATAATAGGCGCTTGAGTGGCCCTTGTGCCGGTACTTCGGGCTATATTAAGGAGGCCATTAAAGACTAGCCTGTGGCAAGTAGTGAGCTGCAAATATATCCGACGGTGATCTATAGGTAACATGTTCGCATTAATGTATAGATCTTTCACATGTACATCTCTTGCATCCCTTATTTTATAGCACGTCCTTATACAGGCGTTGTACAACACTTGAAATTTCTTCATTAAGGGGGCTTTAACACAAGTCGTGAATATGAGCCCATAATCAAAATAAGGCATTAAGATAGTTTTCATGATCTTAAGAGAAGTAGTCAAGTCAACATATACTCGCGTCTGCATTAAGAGCCATAACCTGTACCTTATCGCAGAAAACATAGCCTTGGCTTGCTGCGTGAAGGACATTGTTTTATCTATCTCAATACCTAGATACTTATATTGGTTTACAGGTTGCAGCAATACATTGTTCATTTTTAATTCCATTTCAACATCCAGTTGGGAAATTGCCATATGCTTAGATTTGTTCACATTTATTGTCAGGCTGTTCTGATTACACCAGTGAGAAATGAGCTCTAGGTCAGCTTGCAACCCCGTTTGGACATCGTCCCAAGTTTTAGCCTCATGTATGAGGAGCGTATCGTCTGCATACATTTTTAACACAGATTTTGTTTTTATGCGAGGTAGGTTATTTACGTAAATTATAAACAGGAGGGGGCCTAAAATTGAGCCCTGAGGGATACCATATGTGATGTTTTCATATTTGGATTCAGTTTTATTACAAACAGTTTGTTGTTTTCGCTGACCCAGATAGCTCTCAAACCATTGCACCGTATCAGGACACAATCCGATGTCTACAAGCTTCTGTAACAATATTACATGATTTAATGAATCGAACGCCTTGGCGAAATCTAGGAAGACTATGCCAATTTTATTACCTTTAATCTTACTAAGGTGGGCTTTTTCAACAACCTGAAAAACAGTGTCTAGTGTTGATCGACACTTTCTAAAGCCATTCTGGTCAGACGAGAGTAGGTTGTTGTTCTCTAAGAACCTATATAGCTGCATGTGAATAAATCTCTCAAGAATTTTGCCTGGTACTGGGAGGAGAGAGATAGGTCTGAGCATAGAGGGGGTTGTGGCGTTAGTCACTTTGGGGATCGGGACGACTGTAGCTTTTTTCCATTTCTGGGGGAAACAACTGTGTACTATAGAGCAATTCAAGACATGTGAAAAAGGGACCTTTAACACCAAAAGGGCATCTTTCAGTAGTCGGGAGGAGATTCCCGGTATGCCTGAGGACTTATATGTATCTATCTTTAAGATTTCCTTTACAATGTCATCCGTCTGAACCACTCCCAGACTAAAAGAATCAGGTGGCATGCCTGTAGGGTGGGGGCCCGGGGGGTCAACAGGGGGGAGGGCCTGCGACAGGTTCTGTCCCACTCTGGCAAAGAACTTATTAACCATTTCTGCTGCATCCTGTGGTTCCACTTGGGTGCCTTCTTCAGTAATTAGGTTAATCCATCTACGAGTGGTTCTTTTTGGAAGTACCTGTGCCACCACCTGCCAGAATTTTTTGGGGTCATTCCTATATCTTTCTAGCTGGCCCTTGATATAAGTACTTTTAGCTCTCCGAGTGGTGCTATTAGCAAAATTTCTAAACTTTCTCGCCCTATCCTTATCTTGCTCTAGACCTGACTTAATTGCAGTCGACAAAGCAAGGTCCCTATCTCTGTATATCTCTAGTATCTCCCGGGTGAGCCATGTAGGTCTGTTTGCCTTAACTTTGAAGGTCTTCTCGGGATATAATTTATCAGCCATATCCCTGATGGTGCGCTCCATGGTTTCCCATGCAATGTCTGGGTTTACCTCCTTTACAAAGCCCTCCCAATCAGTCTTAAGTAGTTCTGCCCTCACATCATCAAAGTTATATTTCATGTAGGACCTCCCTGTTATCACCTCTTTTTGACTGGGGTTTCTGGGCTTCTTTATCCTGATATATACCGGGACGTGGTCCGATATATTGACCCTGATTGTCCCAGAATCAGCTACTATAGGGGAGTCTGATAGAATTTGATGACATTGACGTCGTGGTACAGTGGGCGGGTTGGCTCATCAATGTGAGGGTATAAACCATACGCTTTACACAGAGAGTCTAGTGGCGATTTGTCAAAAACTTCAGAGGATAGATTAATATTAAAATCCCCAAGTACTGTGAGCCTACACGACTTGTACTGAACCTTAGCCTCAACTATGGCGGCTGTTAAGAAAGCCACAAATTTAGTGAGGGAACCTGTGGGTGGTCGGTAGAGGCTGAATATAAACTCAGGCCTACAGCCCTTTCTGATTAGTTTTATTCCCATCAACTCACAGTCACAGTTCATTACATTAAATACTTCCCCACTTAGCCTCATATGGGCTATGTCCTCTTTCACGTACATACACAGACCTCCTGCCACAGTTGTGGGCCTATCAAGCCTGTGTAGAGAATAACCCACAGCTTCATATGTTATATCCAAATCGTCAGCCTGTTTCAACCAGGTTTCAGATAGGGCCAGTATATCTGGCTTTCTATCGTAGCAGAAGAACTCAGTTGTTTCCTTTTTTCCAATTATACTATGGATATTCCACCCCACAACCAATAATCCCTTGTCCCTGGCATTGTCAGGGGAAGGGGGGGGGATCCTGTTATCAGGGAGGGGTGGGGGGCCTACCCATGAACATCCACCCAATGAGGGCCACGTCCTCTGTACAAGTCATAAACCTTTTATCTCTCTGCCAGACCCTATATTTAAAGTACCCCTCGTCTGCACCATATGACACATACATAAACATACACATACAGTCATTCACACCAATGTTCACATAAAAACATTTAATCCCACCTTCCCCCAGCAAATACGGGCACTCAATAGCGCGTCAGTGGCTGGGGGGAGGGGGGACAATCCCAACATCCTGTCTTTCAGCAGAGAATCCTGCTTCAGGTTTCAATGGCAAGTAAGTCTCTAGTACAAGAAGGACAGTTTATTGCTGTCTACACATCAGCTGGGTCCTTGCACTTGGAGAAAATCTCCACATACTCAATTAAATCCAAAATACCTCTCATGAGTAGCTCCTTACTGCTTGTACATTGTATTTTACAAACTTCAAAAATAGAGATTAGAGTAGTCCCAAACAGCCCAACACAGCAATTCCCCATACTGTTATCAGTGTTGAAAACACGCTACAATACAATCATCTCAGTATAGGGGGGAGAGAGGAGAGACTCTCTAGCAACCTCCAGTATACATGCTCAAAAATATGTCCACAATTATCATCAACAAATATGCCTAGAAACATGGTATTGGTCTGGATAATATTGTTACTTGTTCATATGGAAGTTGTTTGTATGCAGTTTAATAGTTAGACAGCATTGAGTCAGCTCTTTTCACGCAGGATGTATTAATTGTAGTAATGCTATGGCCAGTCTGCTAGTTCTTTGAATTAAATAAAAAAAAATCCTTTTTCTTTTATTCGACTAGAGGGGTGGGGGGGGGTGTACTCTTTAACAAATATAATACTGATTTGTCAGTAGAGATAGGGGGGGGGGTATACGAGTTTGTCTCGGCAGGTATCTGTAGGATAATATTGACAATGGTCCACGTGGACGCCTTGCTGAGTTTAATCTGACACCTAATACAATGAAACGATACGTCATACATTATCAGTATTGTCAACAATCATATTCAGTGATCAGTATGGCCTTATTTATGCTTTGTGGAAAACAGCTTTGACTTAATTCTAATTCTATATGTACCAAGTACAAGTTATCTTAATCATGATCTTAATCTTAATCTACCTGAGCAGTTTCTGCCTTACACCACAAGTAACAAGTCTTAATCTACCTGGGCAGTTTCTGGCTTATATTATAAAGCAAATACAAGTGTGAGTGCGCCACTTAATGTAACTAGTTCTTAATGTGCATGCGGTTATGTACTTGTCCTATTCCTTAATGCTGCTTCATGCCACTTACTACATATCTTGCATTCAAGATTTATCCTGGTGTTCTGTAGTTCGGATTACGTCTCAGTTCATTATGGTGTAGATTTTGGGTGAAGTTGAATGTTGAACTTGAATGTTGAACTGTCAGTTTGCGTTAGCATTAGCATGCCATGGCGCGGGGGGAGAGTTCAGTTCTTGTTGTAAGCCGGGTCCCACTTTGGTGGGGGGAGGGGCTCCTCGGTCAGGTTGTAGATCGCTCCAATGAGGTACTCCGCCCATAGTATTAAGCAGGTAGGACCTGGGTCAACCGTGTTTTCCAGGTGCCTGTACACGTGCGACATCTTGTCCCCAATCTCCCTGTGTACCGGTCTCTCCATGGGTGGGGTAGGGACCCCTCTGTTGGTGTTCACCATCGTAATCCGTTCGTTCACCACTTGTACCACGTTTTGTAACACCTCTTGGTAGTCTATTGCACTAGCTGCAACCGACGGGAAGGGTTTTTCAATTTTAAACGCAATGATGGGACAGAATATGATTTTAAGACAAGGGGCGTGTTGCCACACATAGAAGTCAGCCCTCAGCAGCTGCTTTGAGAATCTTTCTATAAGCCAGTCCTCATCATGGTTCCGCAGGAACACCTGAGTAGCAGGGTGGTGTACATCCACCTCCTCCCAAGTGCAGAGATCCGAGAAACCGCCCATAACCACCACAGCGTAACACAGACTTACTTTATAATCCTCCACCGCCTTCTTTGTGAGGGAGAGGATCGTTGATTTTGAGTCCGTGTTCACTTTGTAATAATATTGCATGTCCAAGGCGGTGTTAAGCCCTACCTCAAAGTCTCGTCCCCTGCGGTCAGTATACACTCTCACTTCTGTAGCCGCTGGCGACAAGTCCAGATCTGCAGCGGTAGCGGCCATGTTCTGTAAACTACTCAGCGAGATATAAAATATTTGGCGGCAAAGAGCGGCGAGGTCCACACCCCTCAACGTTCCGAAGCCTTGTGAGGGGATGTCCCGCGCTGCGCCTCCCCGCCTTACTCAGCTCGGCTCTCATTGGCTGGTCGCGCCACACCCGTAAGAGCGGAGCGCTGTGATTGGTCCGTTCCATTTCACGAAGCAGGCGACGTCATTTCAATAGGGGGGTAGGCGAAATGCTCTCAGCGCCGGGGCAATTGCGCCACGCGGCTCATTTGCCTCGGGGGTTCTACGGCATCTTCTACGCTTGTGTTTCCAGTTGCGCCTCAGGCTGATTGATTTGGCGCTGTTGCTTTTTCTCTTTTTCCCGCAACTCGTCCTCGTACAACTGCATGTCGTCTTCCATCTCTATTTCCTCTATCTCTCGGGGGGTCATGGTTTTCCTCCTTTCAGTCAACTCGGCCTCTCTCTGCCTCTTTCTACTTTCAGCTTTTTCAGCACGTAGCTTTGTGCAGATCTTTTCTAGAACCTTCCCCATGCCGTTTTTCCCCGGGAATGTGGCCGTGCCATTTCTCAGCTGTTTAGAAAAAAGACCTATGGCATGCCTTCTATCTCGGGTCGCCTCTAATATTGGCTTGTCTGAAGTCGCTTCTAGAGCCCTCCATGCTGAATCGTCCTGCGTAAACTTCGCTGTGGCTCCCCTTTCAAGGAGATCCAGACTCCTTTTGAGATTCCATCTTTTGTCGTGCGGGAATGAGTCCCCCATCTTTTTGATTACTTTGGGGTTGTCTTCATTTGTGATGAGGCGGGCAATGTCAGGTTTGTCATGGAAGTCGGCTTTGTGCCACATGTAGAACTGCTCAACGCAATTCCATGTAAATCCATCAAGGCTGAACTGTGTTGGGTACCAATTTGACAGGGGCGAGAACTTACCCATGAAGGCTACTCCCTGCGGTACATACCTGGTAAAGGCTCTCAGCACTGAATATTCGTCGGGCAGTTGATCTAGGCTACCTTTAGTGTAGCGCGCCTCATTGATAATAATGGACTCCCCTATCACAGCAACCCTAGCCCCACCATCCATAGCAAGATCAGCCACTGCTTTTAGGACCATTTGATGCTCCTGTAACTCTTCGGTGAGATCTTGATTGATCCAGATGTCTTTGTAGGTTGAGGTGCTTTTCAGAATATTGCGGCGCGCCATGACCTCGTCGCGCAGCGCTCTCTGAGAGAAGCCCACTACCACAGGCCTGCAACTTCTTCCCGGTCTTCCAATGCGGTATGCGCAATCAATGTTATCAATGGACACCTGAAGCTCCATGGCAGCCAGCATCCCTTTTATATCCTGAAGTAGGTCTTGGTTCCTGTATTCAGGCAATTGATCAACCACGACATGCTTTTTTCGAGCCTCTCTGTCGAGCCTTTCAGCGACTCGTCGGTCGATGGCCTCGTGGACACGGACATCAAAATCATCTTGGCTAGTTTTTACAGAGTGAACGACTTCTTCTAGACTGAGCAATTTGTTTATCTGAACTTGCATACCTTTCATTGTGCTGTCCCTCTTTTTTAATTCAGAGCGAAGTTCTTCAATGTCGAGGTTCCGGGATTCAGCCGCAGATTCTAGGCCTACAATAGTGGATGCATGGCCGCCAACTGTTGTTTCGATGTTTGTTGTTCTGACATCCAAACGTTGGACATCACCTTTCACTATGAGGACCTCCTCCTGGGTTTTTTTGAAAGAGGTCACCAGATCCTTTATCTCCTTTAGGTCCTGTAATCCAGTTTGGACATCCTCCATGCCCTTCAGCATTGCATTCATCTTGGTGGCAAGCGGGCCTTCTTCTTCCACTCCCGTGGGCGCCATCTTGGCCCTAGCTCGAGTTTGTATGTCGGCAATCTTGTTTTCGTAATCCTTTCCAGGTTAGTGCCGGCACAGTAGAAATAATTAGTTCCAGAGATGCCCGGTGCTTAGTTCTTCCAATTTCCCGGTAATTTACTCATTGTGATGTTAAATTAACTAGGATGTTAAAGGATTATCCCCCCATGTTGTTTTTAGGCGTCCGATCTCATTGGCGCGCGCAAGGGGATCAAGGATTTTCATATCACAACCATTCGAAAAGGGTTGGAAAGCATCGATCTTGTTCTTTGGAACCGAAAGGGTTTCCATTTGATATCAGATAGGGAACAATTTTTTTTGGGGGGGGGGGGGGGGGGGAATTTCGGCAATTTTTTTGAAAAATTCCAAAATTTGGGGGCCCTTTTTTCAAAACACCCCCTTTCAATATTGTTAAAGTGCATGGTCAGTTAAAAACTACACATCAAGGGTTTTCTAGCACTTTTTGAATCAAAGTGCAGCTGTGCTGTGATAATTCTAAGTGGGATAAATTAATTCACTCCAGTTGGTCATTATCAGTGTAATTTGTAACTTGGACACCCACGCTACTTGCAGATATAGCGTAGGTATCATATAATTCCGACCTTGACATCATAAGGGTGGAATACACAGTATTCATATGTGTATTCAAATGTCAGACTGTGGGATCCCTTTGAAGTTCAATGTGTATTCCCTGAATACACAAGGTCCGAGCATGTTTTTAATCCCTTAATTGATGGTAATTAGTGGATGTGTATTAGCTGGCCCTGCTCTAACCAGTCTATATAGACAGCCAATTAGAAATGGATCCGCTTTTGCTCCATTGCCTCATTAACATAATCTATATGATGCTAAGGCCAATCTCGCTCCGTGACTAGGCCTTAGTACCGATAGGGTCTACTGAGTTATGTAATTTGCATCACTGCCATTAGTTCCTTATCTTCTCACCAGGTGACCCATGGCAGAGATATTAGACTGCTATGCTATGGTGATTCTCATCCATTGTACTGCTTGAAATCATGTTTACACTAGCCAGTGCCCACCATAGTTTACGCAAGGTATCCAAATCCCCCCCCCCCCGGGCTGTGGCTATAGTCAACAGTGGGCAATGTAAACATGTTTGAATGGTACTTGCTGAAAGGTCCGCCAGAGGCACCATATTACGTGAATGCTGCCTCTGGTGGACCTATCAGCAATTGCATGTATCAAGCATGTTTACATTGCTCACTGTCGCGCACACATTCAGACTACACACCAACCTACAAGCATTAACCCACAATCAACACATTGGTGAAGGGGGGGGGGGGGGGGGGGAGAATGCCGCAACAAGGACACCTGGTGGTGAAATTACGAACTAAAGGGCACAAGTCTTGGTCTCCAGCTCAGCATTCGTTAGGGCAATCCAAATTACAGTAATACTACAGCATGTGGCTATCAATCAATGTTACAACAACATTAAATAACTCTCCTCTTTGTGTCTGATACATGCTAAAGGAATGTATATGCATGAGAAAGGAGAATTCAAGTGGTTCAGTTGATATTGTGTTTTTTCTGAGATCAGTAATTATCTAACTTTGAGCAGTTGATACACATTGTTGTTTTGAAGTCTTTTTTTTTCTTTTTTTTAATGTAATATTTATTCTGAAGTTATCAGGTTGGGCTCCTTGTATATATGGTTGGTGCCCATATTCTCCTGGCTCCAGAGGGCCTTTTCGGGAGATGTTAATAACAGGCATTTGGCGTGTACTAAGCAGATACAAAATTAATATGATATACATGATTCAGACAGGGTAAAGTTATGAAGAAAAGTAGTTAGCATATGTAATGATGAATAATAGGCGGTCACATGTTAGACATGAGGGAGAAGTACAAATAGAGGAAACAGTGTTATAAATAGATGATGTATAGAAAAACCAATGTAAACTACTTTCTAAGGGAGGCTAGGAGTTTCTTTCTGTTTGCTTTGAAATCATCTAGAGTTGGGATGCACCTGTCATTTACCCCTAGGTCATTCCAAAGGGTGGCACATTTATAATTTACACTTCTTTTAAAGGCTTGAACTCTTCTATTATAGGTTTTTGAACCTGTTATAACTAATATACATAATGGATCATGATACATGATATATCCTCTAGAGACCAATGGAGACCCTGTCGTTGTGGGTGAACAAAAGGTTTTCATCAACTACTAAATGGCATATTTCACAAGTACAATCAGTACTGTTCCTATTTGACCACTTCCCCGAGTACTCACTAGTACATGTACTCACTAGTGCTCACTAGATGGCACCCCTGAGACAGTTTTCCACTGTAGCTGGGCTGACGTCCATGGCTTGACAGGTTAGTTCATAATTCTGTCACTATGTGGCAACTACGCAGCGTTTTCCCCCCGTACATTGGTGGCCACATTGTAGTTCCCAGGCGTTGATTAGTATGGCTCCCACTCCCGCTATTTCAGTTCATCTAGAGGGATTCAGAGTAGCTAAGAGAGGGGTCAATTATACGGGGGAGTGGTGAAATTCTAGAAAGAGGCATAAACATTCGCCTCCCAATTATCCTCATGAAGTTGGGAATACTTCTTGTGAACCATGGCTTTGTTTATTCATCACTAGACCGGACCTGTTCTGTCTCCGTGCTCCGTTACTCTTCCTCCCCAACCTGCTACGGTAACAGCGCTGCCTAATTCATCACCAGAGTACAGGAATGAAAGTCTTCCAAGTTTTTCCCTGATTTCGTTTTTTGTGTGTGTCGTGATGACCTGAGCGGACCTTTATTCATTTGGTTAAATTTGAACATTTCAATTTTTTTTCAAATTGATCACTTTTATCCCTGATTTGGCCTAGAAAATTGTGGCCCTACCCAAATTAAAAAACAAAATTAGAAGGCATTTTTAGAGTTCTTGCTACAAAGAAAAACTCTTTTTTTTTACTGAAATCATGAGAAGAGAGAGAAATTCCCTCAGATAATCTGTAAAAAAAAATTGTAAAAAAAATCTACCTACCTACCCCATCTTTTTTATGGCCATCTTACCTGAACTG
This sequence comes from Harmothoe impar, assembly GCA_947462335.1. Taxonomy (NCBI): domain Eukaryota; kingdom Metazoa; phylum Annelida; class Polychaeta; order Phyllodocida; family Polynoidae; genus Harmothoe; species Harmothoe impar. Next base: position 12,898,058 of record OX381716.1, read on the forward strand.
AACTTTCTTTAATTTTTAGGCCTTGCACCACCGGTTGCTGGTTGTTGCAGGTTGCGGCATGGCGGCCGCCCCGACAGTAACGGAGGAGTGGCTGTGTGCGGGCTTCCTGAGCGGCAGTTGTAAGGGCGGCAGTGGGGAGGTCGATAAGAGTGAGGACTGCGGGGGGCTGCACCATGACACCTCGTACCTGTGGCAGGCCCGCCTGGAGGAGGTCGGGTGGACGGTGCTCCCCTGGGACGGGGCCGCCCTGGAGAAGGCGTACTGCCAGCCTGGCTCTGTCAGCTATAGCACCCAGGTAGGCACACATGCAGTTAACACTTTAAGGAAGGGAGAATGCACTAGTTAATGCATCATAGGCTTGGTTGTCATGATGCTTGAATGCAGCCTAGAGTTACTCAACAGGGTTCTCCATAGACTCAAAAATCACACCGTAAATTCTTGTATAAGCCGCAGCTTGTACAAACGTCACATTCCAAGGTGCCGATGAGGCTTATACAAGAGTTTTTGTATGTATGATACTGTACTAAAGTGGTAATTTTCAGACTCTAGGGTGGCTTATAGCAGAATATAACATATTGAAATTAATGGATACGTATTTTTCTGGATAGAGAGTGCTGAAATGGGTATAACTTCTGTTCTAATTGATGGGATTTTCAAAATGTATAAACTCATAGCCAGCTGAAATGACACCGGCAGCGATCCTGGGGTTAATAGACACCAGCGGCAGTAAAAAGGACGCCGGCATCCCGCCGCTGTCATTGCAGTGTGGGGAGAACCCTGACTCACCGGGGCTGCATCGGCGCATCATGATGCCAAATGTCATCTTTTATGGACATGCATCCTTTAGAAATAATTTTTAAACAAAGAAGTGCCATGGGACACAAGGAAAATGGACGAAGGAGTGCCATGGGATGGGATTTTTGACCGAGTACACCAAAAAAGAAAGTCGATCCCCTTGTGAGCAGGGTCAAAATGGTTTTTGATACCACCCCCCAGCCCCCACCCCCCTCCCACTCCCACATACACACAAATCTGCACCCCTTAAGTATAGATGAAAGACGAAGGTCTCTGATAGTAAAAGCTTAAGATAAGAAGAAACAAGGACCAGGCTTCACCCGCCTAGGCCAGCTTTGTACGTACAAATACCGGTAGATAGCATGCTAGATAACCAATTACCAATAGCTGTGTTTACATGCCCAATCAGGGTTACATAATGCAAGATATCTGCCTCTACAAAACCTAAACTCAGTCAACCTTTGAAGATCACAAGGCTTCTTGTTTATTTGTCGTTTGCATTTTTACATTCTAGCAACAAAAAACGGAAAAAGGGTTTAAAAGTGCATTGAAGACATATGCTGCCCTTAAAGGCCTAGTGTCCACAGATACCCGTTCATATTAAGCTCAATAAGAATTCAATTTGATAGCAGTATTTTAAGGGGCATGTGTTTTGGATATAACTCTACACAATCATCACATGATGCAATGATCATTGTCCATAGTCCTTCATAACTCACTTACATATGATACTAATCGGACAAACGCCCATAATTCAGTTCTGTGTATTCAAAGTGAGTAAATGTACATCCCATGTGTTGGACAAAAAGTAGATTTTCTTAGAAATGAGTCAGAATGTTCACAAATAATAAATTTGACCTCCTATCTTTTCTATTCCCCCTAATTCCCACCAATTTTGCTCTAATGAGATCAATTTGGAATAAAAGCATGCACACAAACACCTTGACACACATGAACTCATAGACTCTCATTGCATACACATAGGCATGAACATGGTCTTCTCCTTCATATAGCTACCTATGTATTTCTACTTTGATGAGACTAAATATAGCTCTCTGTTAGAAGGATTGTGCCTCTACATGGATGTCAATGTCCAGTTTTAGATATATATCCATATAGTGCATTGGAGTGCTATAATGTTGGACTGCTGTTTTTGACTCAGGGTCCATACCCTGAGGCATATACGACGCCTGGCTTTTTCTTTAAGACGTTTTTTAGCCATTTTAAAATGCTTATTACTCAGTTTCTATTTTAGTTAGAAAAAATACAATAAAATAAAAGAATGGGCCATCCAACTTAGCTGAAATGCCCTCTATATTATTTAAATAACTTAAATGAACTTCATATAATACCCTGTACATACCAAAAACAAGGATCACTTTTATTTACAATATGGACATGGGAGAAACGTTTTCATTCAGTGTGTGTTGGACATAGACGTGAGAGGACAAAAGACATAGATAGCCAAGATCGGGGGACATAAAAATTTGAATTTGGGCTCAAGTACCCCCCAAAATAAGTCAGTGTTCAAATCTTTTCTGAGTATACCCTTTTTTTGCGCGACTTGCCTCACTCGGTGTGACTTTCTTAGGGCACCTGCGTCATGCGACCTATAGGTTGTGTGGTGCAGGTACTTGTCAGTTCCTGATATGCTATACTTGTGACGCACAAGTTGGGTATGCTGTCCGAAACGGTGCAGCCAGGATATAATAGGGGGAGCCAGTCAGGAATACTGGAGAGAACCTGCTATGGTGACCAATGGATGATATGGATAGTGGACTAGGGTAAACCAAAGGTGCTGAATCCATTTCTGTTATGTGTAGAATGATATCTAGGTCAGAACAAGGTCAATATCAAGGTCAAACGTCACGTCTTTAAGGATCCTATTAATACAAGAGTGCACCCTTTCTCTTTCTTACTATGATAAATGATACATTTCCCTTCACACCTCTCCCTGACCCTGAGTCATCTGTGAGTTCACTCACACGCTCAATCTTTTTTTAATGTCTGCTATTTGGTGTACTATTGTAGCTGCCGTTGACGTACCGTGACGGGGAGGCGGCTGTCATCCCGGTGCAGGTGGACTTTGAGGGCATGGTGGCCCAGCTGCAGCACCCCAGCACCCGCTGGGCAGAACAGAGCTTCCTCAACCTACGCCGCCTCTCCACCCCGAGTTACGCCGCCGCTGGGAAGAGCTCCGGGACGGCCGCCGGGGCAGAGCGGGAAGGGGATCCACCACCCGCCGCCTGCCCCTGGAGGTGGTACTATGACGACGGGGCCAGCTGGAAACTGTTTGAAGAGGTAAGCCTGCTTTAACCCTGCGAGTAACTCGCCAGTGCTGCATTTAAGCATCATACTGACCCTATGGGGTTGAGACACTCCCGTAGCGTCGGCATGATGCACCAATGCAGTAACCCGCCGGGGCTGCATTGGTGCATCATGACGACAAATGTCATCTTTTAGCAACATCCGTTAAGGGCACCATATTCACTTTTGTCTTCTCAAAATTTCCTATTTTTATCAATAGAGATGATCCAGTTCTACCATTTCCAACCCCCCTAAAAAAAGAGAAGAAAATGAGGAAAAAACTAATTCAGCAGTAGATTTAATGTGTGACAATTTTTTTTTTTTTTCGCAGGACGACTTTTCCCCGATGCAGTGGGTGCTGGAGTCCAAGTTCCTGGCAGGACAGAGGATCTACCGCTTTGAGGTGGACCTCCCCGCGGGGCCGTTGGGACAGGAGGCAGCCACATTCCTGCTCGACTTCCAAGTGAGTATCGTAAAACCTCACGTATAAGCCTAATTTGCGTATAAGCCTAACTCGCTTATAAGCCGAACTCCGGTATCCGGTCCTCCAAAAATGTAGCCAGTCCTTTAACATTGAAAATTTGCATAACTGAATGTCCTGTGGGATGAAAAAGATTTGCAAAGACTGTATAAGGCTTACTCGCGTATACGCCTAACTGGCGTATAAGCTGACTCCCTCAGTTTGGAAAATCATATAAGCCTCTCAGAGCATCTGATAATGGTGACTTGTTCTGTACTGTAGTATACATCTAGACCCCATTCGCCTACTAGCGGTGGCATCTATGGGAGAATTTACGGTACCGTAAATTCCAAATTCACATGGTCCAGGTCTAGGTCGAGGGCTTTTGGCAGTACATGTATATACATAGACAAAGGCCCATGACCAGAGGATATTTTGGTATCGTTCCCCCCAAGGTGGGGCTGGGGCAGTATCCCACGAAGCCGCAGGCTGAGTGGGATGCGCCCCAGCCCCACCGAGGGGGGAACGGTACCAAAAATCCTCTGGCCATGGGCCTTTGCCTTTATTTCATGGTTTTTATTCTTCAAAATATGTTTAATTGCATATAAATGGCCATAAAAATTTGAACAAATGATGATGTCATAGGCCATGTGATACAGGAGGACCGTATCCCATGGGGGGCATGGGATACGGGATTTCCAGTACTTAAGCATAGTGGTCATCGTATCCACCATGAAATAACATGGCATTCCCTATCTGCTGCTTATGATTATTCCCTCTCCTTTCAATAAAATATTGTTACAGTGTGTCAAACAAATTTAATTAGGATTGGAAAAATTTAATTTTTGTTTGTCCTTTCAGCGTGGGAGGATGTACAATATGCGGGACCAGCACGAGTGCCGTATCCGCCGCCGACCGCTCTACGTCTCACCCGACTACTGCGTCCTCAGGAAATTGTAAGCTCTAATTAATGACTCTATGCTTACGTCTCATATACATATGATATTAAGGTGTATACCTGTATGATGATAAACTTCTTATCTTTTTTTTTCCGTACCACTTGCTCATCTGTAAATATTCATCCCTATACATATTGCATGTTGACAGTCTGCATTACGAGGCAGTCAAAATACGGGTTTAATCTGGATGGATACTTAATGATGTTAAAAATTTTACTAAATGTAATACAGCATAATCCTGAAGGAGGACCCCCGCCCGAAATGATCTGGTAGACCATGGCATAGTATGAGTTTTGTATGTTATGAGAGATCAATAAAAAAAAAAATTAAGAATCTGTGATATTCTCCCTAACTTTAAAAAGCAGATATTTTGTTGTTTAATGTTAACTTATAACAGTTCACCGGTAAAACCCCTGCTATTGGACGAGCCTACTTATAAGCTAAACCCCGAACTTGAGAAAAAAAATCGTCCTATAAAAAATAGGTTAAAAATGGTTTTCTCTTTGCTCTGATGTATTAAAACCCCACCTATAAGCCAAACCCAAACTTTGGGAGAAAATTTCGCGTTATATGAAGACAAATGTAGGGGCATAATATTACATATTAATCTCATACACGGTATTTCCGGGTAACGTCTGTTTACTCGGCTTCTCCACCTGGAGCTAAGTGCACACAGTTCCCGGGAGAGGGCGCAGGTCCTCTTCAGGTGACCGTGTGCCGCTCTCAGGTGGGCGGCCGACCCACCCACCTGGCCACGTGATCTAAGAGCCGGTGTTATATAAGACCCATGTGTTTACCTGGAACGGCAGTCAGTGCAGGCCCGACTGACGAGAGACTTCACATGTCCAACCGTGCGGACAGAGTTGTATGCTAAGAGTTGTATACTGACCGTTTCCTCTATTTATAGAGAAACCTGATTTACCTGTGTGTATTCATTCTACACTGATCGTTCCCTAGTAAAGGAACTGGAGTTATTATTCTTGTGAATAAAGATAGATATATTCTCGCACCTGGAAACTGCCGTGATCGTTGTTCTTTAACCTAGAGTTAATTACGAACCACCACACTGGTGCCGTGACCAGTAGCAGTACAGGTAGCAGAACAAGCTAGTTGTTCGAGAATATGTTCGGGTTATACTGAACAGGAAGTCCTTGATTGGACAGACAGTCCTTTAGTGGACGGACAATGGCTACCGGTGGTAGCCTGGGCGGCTCTGGTCCAGAGCTGAGTGAAGGGGAGTTGGAATCAACTCGCCTGGAGGTGCCAGGGGTGGACCCTGGAGAGGGCTTGAAGCCAGGACAGAAGAAGAGGAAGTTGCAGGATCTTTCCTGGGTGGAACCCTATGTAGGGGATGAGAAATTCCAGAGGGAATATGACGAGCGTTTGGCTCGGGAAGAGGATGACCTCTACTGGGAAAATGTCCGATTGGACAAGCAGTCAATGGAGGATCAGTATGCTGCATTGACTGACGAATTGACTTCCCTGGTAAAAGAAAGGGACGAGATTCTCTCTGAGAATCAGAGGGTAAAAGGAACTCTGATAGAGGAGAGAGAACGGTTGATAGAGGACAACCGGTATATGAAAAAGAAGGTTGCTCAGGAATCGCATGAATACCAAAAGATTCAGGCAAAGATTGCTGAGAACCAGAAGGAGAATGAACATTCTGAATCTCTTAAGGAGAGGTATGAGAGGGAGTTGAAAAAATACTCTAGAGAATGGTATGCCTTGAAGAAGGGGACAGAGGAGCTCGAGAAGGGCAGAGACCAGTTGGTCAAGGATAATGAATCCACCAGGATACAAATCCTGGAAGAAACGGAAGAGTTAGAAAGGAAACGGAAAGCTGAGGTGGAAGCTGTCTGTTCCCTTGAAGCTAGGAAAACTCTCCTGCGGGGTGAATTGTTAAAGGCAATGGAACAGCAGGGGGAGGAACAACTTCCAGCTGGCAGGCCGGAAACTGTTCCTGATAGTACTCCTACTACTAGTAAGGAGGAAGCATTACCTCAATTCGATCCATTTATTAATGATAATGGATTGAGGAATGTAGAAGACTCTGTGTATAAGAACAGAGAGAAAGATTCAAGGAGAGTGAATGTTACCGGGCGCTCTCTTGGATGGGAACCAGTTAATCATGCCAGAATTGGTCCGGTTAACAGGGAAATGTCTCCAGAGGAGGAAGTGTCTCGACATTATAAAAATAAATTTCGAGATGAAGTGGTGAATCATAGTTATGGCTCATTGAACCCCTTCGCGGGAGATGACCCGGCTCTATATGGGAATCCGGGAGGTTATGATAGCAAGGGTAATTATCGGTATTGCCCAGATGCAACTTATTCGTACCCACTTCCGGCCACGGAAACACACTCGGGAGTCAATAAAGATCCTGAGATTAGGCCGAGGGATAGGATGAATAAGGGGACCCAACCGGGAACAAAGGGAAGGTCAAACCCGGTGCATAAAAACACTAAGGGATTGTCAGGCTATCAAGGCCCACGCTTTGATGAGGGTTCAGAATCTGAATCAGATAAATCATCTGACGATGTACCCAAGAGAAAGGTTCCTTTGAACCGGCGAGTCACAATGACCCCGGCGGAGCACCGATTACATAATCGAGACCCCGCCATAGGTAATTTGGGACTAGATTGCTCTAGCCGAGGTCAAGACGGTACAGACCTACTGGATTGGAGTAGACGCATGTCGGGTCAATTAGTGCATTCTAATTATGCCGCTAAAAGAACTGCACGTGTGACTAAGCCTTACAGGGGTGTACGACCCTGGAAGGAAGAATATCAATCACTTCTAGATGATTGTAAGTACAATTGCTGGAACAAGGAGGAATCCTTGGGAGCTTTTGTGATATGGCTGAGTGACGGGCCGGGTAAGATAGTGGTTGAAGAATGGAGGGACACTTACGGGCCAGAAGCTACATACGACCAGTTGGAAGTATTAGCTTGTTATACTTTTGGAAAAATGGTGACAGTAGATCACTGGACTCTGTTTCAGAGAAGAACGCAGAAACCGAAGGAATCTGCTAAAATTTTTGGGCTAGAATTGCAGCGATTATTGCGGCAGGCTAGGCCAGAATGGAGTAGGGATGCTGAATATTACATAGAATCCCTATTTGTAAGATTTATTAGTGGATTGAGTGATCCTGAACATGCTAAAGTATGTGGTAGAGCTTGGGAAGCTGGGTCTTCCTTAGCAGATTTGTTCATGGCGATTGATCAACATGACAAAAAGAAGATACTGTTGGCTGGTATGATACCCGCTAATAGGGGACCGCGCGTCTCTGGAATTGAACATTCCTTAGATGGTGACGATTCTTCCGCGGAAGAATCTGAAGGGGAGGAGAGAGTAGACGCCCTGAAATTCAAGGGTCGACAGAAATCTAGCTCTACCCCAGCTTCCGGGAAGCTTCCTAGTAACAAAGGTTATTCGGAAACTACCCGGAAACCCGATACTCGGGACCCTCAGACTGTACCCAGTCAGAAAACCCAGACCCCGGAGATGACCACTCCGGATAAAACAAATGCGTCAGGAAACTCATTAAATACCTTAATGGAGTCCATGATTAAACGCATGAACGAGGTGTTTGATAATCAAACCAGGCGCCGCCCTAGGGTCGATCGTAACACTGTCCAGTGTTACAGATGTCAAGTCAAAGGGCACTTTGCATCTGAATGCAAAGCCGAGAAACCTGTTTTAAGAAGTGAGGTTTCGGGAAATTAGAGGGGGTTACCGGGGATGGCAGGACGGTAACCCCTGAGGAAATATGTCAGATTATCACCGACGTTGGCGGTGAAGATTCATTAACAGTGAATGCGTCCAGCAAGAAGGGAGATGGGACCGTACATCCCGGAAACCATGAGGCT